>CM045767.1:120205345-120805345 GCA_025200525.1 Camellia lanceoleosa
CATTTTATACACATAGAGGAGAGAGGAAGAGGCTCTCGAACAAATATGTGAATTAATTCGCAAAACTAATGGGTTTAATTCCATCACAAATAGAGGAGACTAGGTTTTCTTTCACACACACATTTGACTTGGCCCAAAAGATTAAGATGGGTGGGCTAAGCCCAACCCACACTTAATCCATTCTAGCAAGCCCAAGCCCAAGCCCAAGTCCCAAGGTTCAAGATCCAAGATCTACGATCCACAATCCACGACCCACGATCCAAAGACCCGATGTCCGTCCGAAAGAAAGTGGGCGAGCCCTACACACACAAGCATGTAATGTGTAACAATTTTGCATAACCAACTTGGACCATAGTCTTGGCCCAAGTCTATCCTTGAAGTATCCATAACTCCTTCCTTCAAAAATTTGGATATCTCAAAGGGCTTGCACCCTTATGCAAAAATGGGTTTTAAATACCCATCAATGCTCTCTCTACAATCAATATGGGATAGAGGTTTTACACATTTTCCAACACCTCTTTCATGAGGCCACTTTAATGAGTCAATTTCATTCATACTTTAATGGTTTTTGGTCATTCTCTTTGTGCTGTAAAGATCTCACTACAAAGAATTTAAACCCATTTAACTCCACCTCAATCGAGGATTGGCACCCACATTAATATTGCATTAAAGTTGACAAAAAAACCATTATTTTTTCAATATATTTTAATTTTGAGAAATGTCATGTTTATCAACTAGAAAAATGGTGGCGACAATAGTCAAAATTTCACTATATAAAGTTTTTTTTATTATTTAAATATATATATATATATATATATCTAATCAATGAAATTGAATTTTTGAGAATTGTTTCACATGCATGTCAAACATACATTAATTCGGACTATGTGTGTAGTTTAGGCAGATGGTTTTAACTTCTTCTTCTTTTTTATTTTTATTTTTTAAAATTATATCAGAGTGTTTGGTGTACTGTCTGCTTATAACTTATGAGATATAAATAACTTTAAAAAGTCTTAAATTTTTTTTTATTTATTGAGAAGCAGGTAAAGAGGTGCTTTTGCATTCTACTTTTGATTATTAGCTTTTAGTTTGCAAAAGTTAAACCAAATAAGGCCATTAAGAAACATCCAAAATTATTTTTATAATTTTTAGAGCAAGTTGAAGTTTTAAAAATATTTTTTGTTCTTGTTTGTTTAATTCTTATTTTATTAAATAATATGAACACCAAAAGAATTATATTTTATTGATAAATAATGCAAAAAGAAATGAGAGATACAAATGGATCAAAATGAGGCACGGATATATCTTGCTTTTTAAGGAGATCAAGCCCACAGAGGGAAGAACCCAAATATCGATGCAAAGAAATCACTAAACTAAGACTTGTCCCCTTCAGGACACAACAGCCCGACCACTTATTGTATGGTTTAGGCTAACTCTATACAAAATGGTGAGTCCAAAGCTCCACTAACAAAAAATACCCTTCTTTGGCTAGTAATCTCTCAAGTGTAAAAAACAGTTGGTCTAGAAAAAAGTAGATGAGAGGAACAATTTACAAGCCACTAGGACCTTACAAATTACATTAAAAAATAATGACCATAAAACTAGAGAATAGGTAGCATTTCAAAACCTCAAAATATTAGCTCACCACCAAGCTCATGACCTACCAATTAAACTCCATACATGAACAAAACATATGTCTCCAAAAATAAGATTCATGAACAAGACAAAAGGTCACCACAATAAAAATAATAATAAATAAAAGATATTAAAATGGTCCAACAATCCCCCACTCATTTTAATATCAACAAGGACAAAAGAGATTACCAAACAAAGACAGACTAGTATGCATCATGAAGGTGTGCTCTGCATTAAACCTTCATTAGTGAAATAACAACCTCTACTCCAAACTCAGTAGTGGTCTCAAACTTAAACTATGACTACTTAAGGGAAATAAAGTAATATTGCTCACACATAATGATCCAGGTGTTGACATAAGCTTTTAATAACCAGCACATTATGGCCTTGTGCATATCCTAGTTTTCATGAGCATATTTGAGAATAAACCTTGTTATCATAGAAAGCGGCCCTACTTCCATGCTCACATAGGTGAAATTTGTCAAGGATGTTCTTGTAATTTATACACCCCACTCAACAAGAACTACAGAAATTCATTAAGAGTATAAAAACTCAACCCTCCAACATTACAAGATAAATGCACTTACATCATAGGGATAGATAACAAAATATTAATGAGTGCATTTTTTACAACCACCATATGATTCGTTTCTTCTCATTGAACCTAGTTCTGTGATCTCTAGTCCCTAGGTTGGGTGTCCTCATACATGGTTTATGATTTTATAGGCTTCAAACCCATCCCCTTGATGTATTCTGGACCCTATCTTCGCCAAGGCCTTGGTTAATGAGATCCGCAAGATTATCACAAGATTTTACATAATTCACGCTTATGATACCATTACTCAAATAAGATCTCACATTATCGTGTTTCTTCAAATAGGTCTGGATTTACCATTATAAAAATGGTTGTTCATTCTACCAATAGCAGCAGCGCTATCACAACGAATTAACACAGGAGGAATTGGTTTTTCCCAAAAAGGGATTTCATATAACAAATCTCTCAACCAATTCACTTCCTCACATCGGTTAACGCTATAAGCTCAGCTTCCATTGTAGAATTAGAAATTATAATCTATTTTTTAGACTTCCAACATATAGCACCACCACCCAAGGTAAAAATAAAACCCGAGGTAGAAAGAAAATCACCTGACAAAGTGTTTCAATCAATATCACTATATCCCTGAAGTACCGCAGGATACTTGTTATAAAACAAACCATAATTTTTGATACCAAATAAATATCCCATAATTCTTCCTATGGCGACTTGGCTTGCTAGTAAATCTGCTAAGTACTTCAACATCATATGTAATGTCAAGTCTAGTACAATCAGTAACATATCTCAAACTACCAATCATGCTAGCATATTCCTTTTGATTAATCACTTCTTTTTCATTTGTTACAACAGATAAATGTATGCTTGCATCAAAAGGAGTAGCAACATGTTTACAGTCTAGAAAGTTATATTTCTGCAAAATTTTCTCAACATAATGCGACTGATTAAGAAAAATGCCATCATTAGTCTTGGTAATTTTAATTCCTAAAATAAAATTAGCTTCACCAAGATCTTTATATCAAAATGGCTATTAAGCATATTTTTAGTCTCATTTATAATATGCAAATTAAAGCCAAAGATAAGTAGATCATCCATATATAGGCTAATAATCACATGTGCATTCTCACAAGTTTTATAATATATGCATTTATCACATTCATTAGTCTTATAGCCATTCTCAAGCATGCAGGAATCAAATTTATCATGCCACTGTATAGGAGTTTGTTTTAAACCATAAAGGGATTTAGTTAGCTTACGCATCTTGCTTTCTTGGCCAAGCTCCACAAAGCCCTCAGGTTAGTCCATGTAAATCTCCTCATCTAGATCTCTATTTAAAAATGTTGTTTTCACATTCATTTGATGAATTTTTAAATCATGAATTGTAGCCACTGCTATCAACAGTCTAATAGATGTAACTCTAGTAACCGGAGAAAAAGTATCAAAAAAAATCAAGATCAACTTATTGCTTAAAACCTTTAGTGACAAGCCTCGCTTTATATTTATCTATAGTTCCATCCAATTTAAGTTTTTTACGAAAGACCCATTTACATCCAATAGTTTTACAATCTGGAGGTAAATCCATTAGCTTCCATGTTTTATTTGAAAGTAGTGAATCTATCTCATCATTTACAGCCTCTCTCTAAAAAATAGTATCAGGTGATGATAAAGCTTCTTGCACTGTAAGAGGAATTTCTTTCACATTGTAAAGATAATAGTCAAGGTCAAAAAATATTCAACTCTAGCTCGTTTACTCCTCCTTGGTTGGATTTGAGAATTTTCTTATTCTTGAAAAACTTGAGATGGAGTAGAAGAGCTAAGCATGGATAAAATATTTTCAGAAATTGTTTAACCCCCACTATTTCTAGATTTGAAAGGAAATTTATTTTCATGAAAAATAGTATCACCTGATTCAAAAATAATATTATTTTCCATGTCAAAAAAAATCTATAAGTTGTACTATGCAACGCATGCCCAAGAAAAGCACAAGTGGTAGCTCGTTCACCCAATTTAGGTCGTTTAGGATCTGCAAGCCTCACAAAAGATTAAAAAAACCCCAAACCCTCAAATAACCTAGATTTGGTTTATGCCTCCGCCACAAGTCATAAGTTACAATTTTAGTCTTTTTGTGTGGCACTCTGTTTATCACATGGCAAGCTATCAAAATAGCCTCGCCCCAATGATTTGGGAAAGCACCTGAATCAATAAGCATAACATTTGTCAAGTCAATTAACGTTCTATTTTTTCTTTCAGCTACGCCATTAGATGAAGATGAATATGGTGGAGTAGTCTCATGAATAATTCCCAATGACTGAACAAAAGAGTTGAATCCAAGAGATTCATACTTCCGGCCTCTATCACTTCTAATCCTCTTAATCTTTTTACCGAATTGATTTTTCACTTCAAGAAGGAATTCTTTAAATTTCTCAAAAGCATCACTTTTATTTTTTAATAAATATACGTTTGTGTATTTTAAAAAATCATCAATAAAAGTGATAAAATATCGGTTACCACCACAAGTTAAAATTCCTTTAAACTCACACAAATCAGTATGAAATAATTCTAGCAATTTGGTATTTTTCTCAACACTTTTATGAGGCCTCTTGGTAATTTTTGTTTTACTGCAAAGTTCACATTTCTCAAAAAAATTTGTCACTTTAGAATTAATCCTAAACTACTCATGATTCCCATATATTTACTGTTAATATGACACAAGAGAGCATGCCAAAAATTAATAAAAGACAACATACAAACCAAATTGATAGATGGTTTATTAATCTCAACATTCAGGTTGAACATCCCATCACAAGCATAACCCTTACCCACAAAAATACCTTTCTTGGTAATCACATATTGATCAGATTCCATAGTTTGTTTAAAGCCAGCCTTATTTAACAAATAACTTGACATCAAATTCTTCCTCATGGATGGTATATAAAGCATATCTTTTAAAGTAAGCACGCCTAGAGGTGAACTTAAGGTGAACTCCACCACACCCAAGTATCTTGGTTTGACTAGGGTCACCAAGTGTAATTGTTTTCTCATCATCAAAAGGAGTATACACCTTGAACCAAGCTTTATCATAACAAACATATCTATTAGCACCAAAATCTGCCCACCAACCATCCACATAATTAACCATGCAAATGTCTATAATCATCACCACTAATGGCTCCTCAATAATGTTAGCCTTTGGGATAGGTGCATGTTTTCCGAATTTGCAAGTTCGAGCAATATCCCCACTTTTGCCACAGACAAAGCATGTAAAATTTTGTGAAGATGGTGGACCTTGGTTTTTATTTGGATTAATCCATTTATTGTGAGGTTTACCATAATTCTTCATATTCTTTTTATAAGGCTTCAAATAAGCATTCTTGGAATTGTGACATTTGGGTAAGTTATTATTTGCTGAAACAAAGTTTACCTTTGTAGTGGAATTGTCATTACCCTCTAGTGTTATTAATTCATCTTGGCCTCTACCAAGTTGTCAGCAGTCCTGATGCTTTCAGATCTTACTTCTGCAACTATCATTTGGAAATCTTGTGCTTGCTCCACAATAGATTTTCCATCCACCATTTGAAAGCGAAAAAATCGGCTAGCTGCATACTTTTTTTCTTCTGCCTCTTCAAAGATCATACTTAGTCCAGAAGCTTTCCAAATTTTCTTTATGGAAGTGTAATGGTGTCATAGTAATCAGAAAATTGATCAGCAAGGCAATTAGAGACATAAAAATAACATGTATACCGATCTGTATTATATCAGGCCACTTTTGCTTCATCTGTCTCACAGTTGTAACTTCCTTTTCATGCTCTGCTCAATACGATTAGCCCAATAGTTCGGACTCTCGTGGTTCTGAATCTGATTCCACAAGTGCAATGTGAAATAGATAAACACAAATGAGTCCAAATCCGACAATTCTTTTGGAAAATCGATTTTGAATCAAAATGTCAAAAATGGACTGCTTTGCCATATACAGAGTTGCCACCTAAATATTTTTAAAAATTTAGAAAACCCATGACTCGTGCCAAAGGCCACTTATCCATCATCACCAAAGCGTCTTGGCTAAAGAACTTAGGTACGAAAGGGGAAGGTCATGAATTGAGCACTCCACTCGCCTGATCAAAGATCAACCTCTACTAATCATGATATGATTTTTATTTACATTATATGCTCTTATTCCAATTATTAGCTATTTTTACTATGTGATGCACACAAATATAGACTAATTTACAAAAGTTGGAACATTTGATTTCATGTTTATTTGAAAATTGTTCTTGATACTCGTCACTTGAAAATATGAGTTTGTATGTACATTAATCAATTTATCCCAATTTTAGCAATTAGCCTTCATCCACTGACATTCAAAAAAATATATCACTTAAGCACTTAACCTTATGGTATTATGCTTGGCATGGCAACAATCACACTTATGCGGTATGCTAAAACAATAAGTGCTCACCTAGTACTCCAAGGCAAGCCAAACAAAGAAAAATGATTCAAAAATATGCATGTTCCTAAACGATACAATGTGACTAATGCAACACACACATTTATGCAATTTTTATAGGCTCGGCTATAAGCATGGTATATGATTCAATTCAAGACATGTGATAAATCACGTTTTCAAGCAATGAATTTGAAATTGACATTGGTTAATATGATAAGCTGAACCCAAATGTACATGAAACAAGCGTATGCGAACATGGAAATAGTTAAGTAAATATGATGCTCTATACTGCCATCATAAGCGGGTAAATAAAAAGGAGAAAGAAATGGGGGTTGGAAGACATACACCATTATTACATATTTTTCCCTCGTGCAAGAGGGTGTAAATAAATGTCCAAATGTCCGAATTAACTAATTATTACAAATTCGAATAAATGAATTAAAACTAGCTAACTACTAACTAGATATCTAAGTTATCAACTAGCTATCTAAGTTATAACGACAAGGGTATTTCTAATAAACAACCATAATTGCACAAGGATATTATAATAATTACTAACAATAAGAATCATTACAATAATGATAATAAGAAATTTAAACCAAGCAACCATGAGACACAATGATCGTATGCACAGTGCCTAGAAGTTGTTCTGTCTACTTAGATTATTGTGCCTCACCCTCAGCCACTGCCCTTTGTTTCTGCAAAAAGGTCTCTGCTTACCAAACATTAGGAGCCAGTCGGCCCTAAATGAGATCCAGCCAGGCCAAAAAAGTGCCGACCAGCTTTAAATTTTATGCCAAAAAAATGTTTTGTGCTCTGAGGTGAGAATAGTGCATACAGAGCCTTTTTAAGCCTTGTTTATCCCTTCTGCCCATCTCTGTCATAGGAAACTCAAGAGAAGAACGATTTCGAGTCCGAAACCACCAACAAGCGCAATTTGATGATTTCGAACACGTTTGGACAAACTTGAATAAATGTAATGGAAAACCACCCCTCCCTTTCATCATGAAGGCTCAAAGAGGGAAGTAGACATGCCCCAAGTCTCATCAACATATCATGGACTGATAAGTGACGATTCTCGGAGTGATGGACTGGGCATAACGTTAGGCCAAATCCAACCTACTCTAAACATTTTCTTTATGTCGGGTTAGTTCATTTTAAGCCAATTTCATTAGTCCTTTCCATTCTTTAATCAATGTGTCCAAAGTGATGGACAAGACCACAAAATGAGAAGAAATACCAAACAAGAAGTGATTCTTGGCATGAAAGAGAGACTATGCCATGACGATGAACCTCCATAGAGAATAAGCCATTAAGCATAGGTCTCTTTCCCATGCCTTGAATAACCATCAATTATTTGAAATAACTCCCAAATGAAAAAAAAAAAAAAAAAAGAAGAGGGAGGTGGCAGAAATGATCACATGAATTGGATTATTAGGATGAGACTTTTGACATGAAAATTAACCAAATAAAAGCTATCAAAGCATGGGTAACACAACACAACAAGCCAGATATAAGGACTTACAATACAACAAGCTAGATATTCAAAGCATACACTAATTAAATAAATTAAGACAGCCCTAAAACAACCCCTAATATGCTAAAACAGAGGCCAAGAATCATGTTAAAGAGCATAAAAAAAGTAGGAAAGAACAAGGAAATGCTAGGCTAGTGAACAAAAGTAAGAAGAGGTGGCTAACCTCTTCATTTTTTAGACCTCAAACCATGTTTTTTAGCCTTTTTTAAACTCTAAAAATCTATTTAAAAGGCAAAGAAAAGAGTGTAAAACAAAGCTGTGGACTATGAAGTAGAGTGCAAGAAAGGGTGTTAACCCTCTCTACCCTTTGGTAGCTATTCAAACCCAAGTTCCAACACTTGAAATGGGATCAAGACAATACAAAAACACAAGAAATAGCCAAAGAAAGACAGAAATGAAAGCAATACAAAGATGGTAAGCTTATACCTCTTGAAGAAGGTAAGCTCTTGTTTGTGAACCAAACTTGGTCCAAGCACACTCTCAAGCTTGAATTGTGATTCACAAAGCTCAACCAAGGTTCTAAGTTATGGCTCCAAGGTTGTGTATGGTTTATAGATATAGTATAAGGATGATCAAATATCTCAAAGTTAGCTTGCATAAGAAGAAGGAGCTCTCAAGAGTTATTTTACTTCTTTGAAATTTTTCGAACCTCTAATACTGAGATATATGCTCATATTTATAGAATTTGAGCAAAAATAAGTCCAAAATATCTTCAAAAATGGGCAGCTGGATGATTCCCACCCAGAACAGTGTTTTCTCGCTAAAAAGAGCTGGCCGGCTCCCAATGTGCTCCCTTATTCCAGTGTTTTAAACTCAGTACAGGGTGGCACAATATTCAAAAATGAATTTCTAGGGTAAGAATAGTATGAATATAAAGGGTTTGGGATTGGTTTTGGAACGCGAGCTTACGTTCCTTCGTTGAGAATTCGAATCACACACAATGCAATTTCATCATCGAGTGCCTGGGACAAAGTGCCCAAGTCTTGCAGGCGGTAAAAAATGAGGTGTCTACAGTTGCCTCTGTTTGGCAGAACTCTAAGTCATGGAATGATGTGAGTGAATGTCAAAGCCCAGAGATGACCCATTTAATGAGGCTATAAGACTTGGGCTAGAAAATAAAGCAAAATACAATTGCCAAAGGTTGAACCTGAAGGTTGCCTACGTATCCCTCTGCAAGGAATCAAACCAACATAGTTCAAGGGCAAGGTACACAATGATATGCAAAAAAATAACTTATGATAATGCAACAAAACAAGAACGTAAATAACAAGAGACGAAACAGTACTATAAACAAAAGCAGGTATGCAATGTCTGAACGAAAGCAAAACAACTCAAGTCGCGTCTCACATAGAAAGGGGTGAGTAAACAAACACGAGAACAAAGAGAGTGCGAACCAAACCATGTCCCATGCAGGAAAGACGCCAGCCTAACTATGTCTCACGCAGGGAAGGTGGATGGCAATGCAAACACCGGTGCACCCAAGTTTTAACCAGAGAACTCGAGATCCTAACACATCTCACTCGAAAAGAGAGAAAGTGGTGAACAAACAGGCGCACCTACTATTTTTAACCGAGTTAAACAATAACGCGTCTCATGCGAGAGGAGGGAAGATGATGTGAACAAACAGGTGCATCTGTTATTTTTAATGGGCTTGAACAATCCTAACGCATCTCACGCGAAAGAAGGAAAAGATGGTATGAACAAACAGGCACACCTACTGTTTTTAATCTGCGTGAACAATCCTAACGCATCTCATGCAAGATGAGGATAGGATAGTGTGAACAAACAGGCGCACCTACTATTTTTAACCGGGAAAAACAATCCCAACGCATCTCATGCGAAAGAAGGAAAGGATGGTGTGAACACCGAGCACACCCGATGTTTTTAACCGAGGAAAACAATCCTAACACATCTTACACGAGAGGAGGAAAGGATGGTGTGAACATCGGGCACACCCAATGTTTTTAACCAAGGAAAATAATCATAACACGTCTCACGTGAGATGAGGAAAGGGTGGTGTGAACATTGGGCACACCTATTTTTAACCGAGGACAACAATCCTAACGCGTCTCACGTGAGAGGAGGAGAAGTGGTGTGAACACCGGGCACACTCGATGTTTCTAACCAAGGAAAACAATCCTAACGAGTCTCACACGAGAGGAGGAGAGGTGGTGCAAACAAACAGGAGCACCTGTTGTTTTTAACCGAGGAAAACAATCATAATGCGTCTCACGCCAGAGGAGGAGGTCAAATTAATGAAAAAACAGACAAATTCATAATAGAGTGAGATTATCTCATCCCTAGGAAGGCCTCGGAAAACGAAGCCATGAAGTCCATGGAGATAACAGTACAAAGCATAAACACGAGTTTCCACAATTCAAAAAGAAAAGCACAAATCCAAAACCAGGCTCAAATTAGCAAATTTTAAGAGCAAGTTTTCCAATTGTGAAAATAGACTTAGCTTGAATAATGGAACACATTACAAATTCTCAAAACAACGAGATAATGGACCAAAGCATGAATTAACGAAGCGAGTAATGAAATAATTATGACTTTGGAACAACCAAATTACGAATTTTAAACACCTATGGATTAAACAAATTAAATTGATTAAAACTAAGCAAAGTATAAAAACTTTTTCCCCTTTTTCATTTTTCTTTTCTTTTTCTTCACCTTCCCTTTTTACTTTCTTTTTCACTTTTCTTTTCCACAAACCAAATTGAAACCCAACACTGAAACACACTGAGATAAAAAAATAAAAAAAATAAAAAAAAAAACTAGGTTTGCATTTGGAGTTGGCCAACACTCAACGAAGTACGGTTTGGCTCAAATAGAGCCGGTCGATTTGCAATGGCGACAGTGGCAGGTAAAACCACAACTCATGGATGCTTTAAAACATTTTGGGACTTTCATTTCACACACACCTATATCCGAAAACCTTCTCCCTTTCTCTCTAGGATCCTCCTCTTTCTAGATTTTCCCTCCATTCGCATTACCCAACGATTCTTGCGAAATTTCCTTTGAAAGCCCTTCTAATCCTCTACATTTTGGACCGATTAGAATTTTATTTGGTGGAGTTTTGGGTTTCTCTTGGTTTTTTGGCTCATTCTCATGATTTTCCTTGTGATTTCCTTTACCCCCTCTTGATTTTCAATTTTTTCTTCATTTTCCTCTCTTCTAGGGCTTGTATTTGGGGTTTTTCACCCATTTTCTACTTTTCTTCTATTTTCCCTCATGGCTAGCAGTGAACTTCCTATCCCCGACCCCGTTATTGATGTTGGAGCCATTCTAGGTAAGGGTATAGAGGCCGAGGATGTCCTCCCTCCCATTCTTGAGCCAGAGTTGCCTCCCCTTGCTGATGGACCATTTGATGTGGCCACCTACCAGCCACGTACACATGCTCTGACCTCGGGCGGTATCCTACGATTTGAGGGCCTTATCCTTGGGATTGACGAGGACATTCTACTACGAGAGCCTACGGGGCATTTGTCCGCTGATGCCTCCACGATAAGCATTATTCTTTTCTTGTTTGAGCATATTTGAATTCCTTTCAAGGTACTGTAGATACTGAAAATATTCCCATACTACAGGTGATGGCCAGGAGGATTAGAGGTTACGTGTCTATTTCTGGCCACAGGCACTGGTACAAGAGGCTCCCTGTGGAAGTTCGTGCATTAGTCGACACGGTTGGCTTCGAGCTTTTCTGCTTGGGACTGGTACAGATGAAGGCTGACCCATTTCTACATGGGGCCCTGGTGGAGCAATAGTAGGACACCATAGAATCGTTCCACTTCTCGTCGATCAAGAGTTGACTCGACCTCAGATGACTTCTCGATGCTCACCGCTCATGAGTCAAGGTTGGTTGCCCGATCCTTTTTGATCTAGACATGGCGCAATGGAAAGCTGCCAACCCCCTTCTCCACAGAGAGCTCCCAGATGCTGCCGGTCCTGGGATGGTGAGAAATAGTTGGTTCTTGGAGCATTTCTCTAATCTTCAGCCAGCTACTCCGGAGGAGGTCGCCCAGTACACTCGCGGATTCCTTATGTATCTCCTCGGTACTAACCTATTTGTAAACAAGGAAAATATCGTGGGGCTATATCTCTTGGGAGCACTGGTGCATCTGCAGCGGGTAGGGGAGTATGACTTGGGTGGCGCCGGCCTAGCCACCTTGTACTGCTACATGAGCTCTGCATCCCGCCGCAAGTCAGACTTACTTGGCAGTTATTGATGAGTTTAGGAGGTACACTTTACACTTCTTCTTTCTGTTTTGCTTTTCATTCCCTATTTATCTTATCTATTTTACTCATTCATTGGTCTGTCCCATTATTCCAGCTGTGGATTTATACATATTTCACTTCCCTTACTCTAGTTCCAATACGACCGCTTGAGTCCAAGATTTCGCCTCAAGATTACAACTTTCGGTTCACAAGATCGGGCGCATGGATTGAGACTTCCCTTATTTCTGCTTCTTCTTCGACACAGTCACCGCTGATAGGGTAACAACACTAGCCTTTAACTTTTACATACTGTGTGCATACTACACTATTTCCATACTGTTGTCCATACCACACTATTTTCATACTGTTGTCCCATACTACACTGTTATTCTCATATTGTTGTTTCCATACTACACTGTTTCCATATTGCTTAGGCCTTTAACATCTAACACCTACTTTCATAGGTTGACTAGCATCCCTGGGCGGGTATTCCTTAGGCAGCGAGGATGACATATGTTGCTGTATGGCATGCCTTTACTATGAGGATTTTGTTTGAGGGTCCCTTTGGCCGAGCTTATTATCTATAAGAGAGGTTCATCCATCAAACACAAGGTGTAGCGGATCCTGACATTCCACATCCTCCTCCTCCAGGCATAAAGGTAGTTGATGACCTCCACGATGGACCCCAGATTGACTTTCTTATGTTGGGGGAAGACGGTGATCAGCACCACGAGCCCAGCGACTTTATCACATTCTTATAGACTTGGGTGATAGCTCCACTTACCAGGGGTGTAGCCCATGTACTTCCCGAAGCTGCTACTACCGTTGTCGAAGGTGCTCCCACTGCAACTCCTATTCCTGGGCTTCCCGCAATTCCTACCGAGGTCATGTACATGTGATAAAATGAAGTGATCGAGCAGATGCCTCTTGAGCATATCGAGGAGAAAGACCGCAGGCTGGTGATTACTCCTGGCATTGAGCAAGTACACACTTCTTTATACTTCTATCCACTACACTTTCTCATTTCTTCCCACTACACTCTATTATTTTTCTCCACTATTCTCAAATTCTCTTCCTTTTGCAGGTACCCACGGCATATGCTGATGACCTCCTCCAGACAATTGATTGACTGCTCCTCACGGTGCGGAGGAGACAGATCACTCTGTCTACTCATGGGATTGAGGTATACTTTGTTGATAGTTCACTTTTGCTGCAATCTTGTCTATCATTTTGTTGAGTCTATACTGATATTGGTGGTATTTTCAGCTTGAGCCAATGCTAGCCGCACCTACAGGACCTCCTCTAGCCATGAGGAGAGAGAGACGGGGTCCAGTGCGAGACAGAGGGTGGGCCGACCGAAGAAAAGGCAGAGCAAGGCAACGCTCGCCTTCTGATGAGTCCTTTGACGGGTATACAACCCCTAAAGATGAGGGGGATGAGGTCGACATTCAGTCCAGTAGCCCCAGTGATGATAGTGATGCACCTCCTCCGCAAATGAGAACGAAGAGGGCAAGGATGGGTTAATGATTCATTTTTCTTTTGCTTTGTAGTTAGGAACTAGCTTCAAATAGACCCTTGTATTTTTTATTTTTTTTTAAAGACTTTTATTTTGTTTTTGCTTATGTAAGACAATGATCGGGTTTGGACCCGAAAGTTATGAAAGAAAATTTTGGATGACTTCTCTTGTATTGCATAGCATGTGATAATTGTATGGCACAACTGTTGCATGATAATCTTGTACAAGGCTTTTAGAACCATGAAAACTTGCTCTTGAATTTATTCTTGAATCGGATAATAGTTTATAACCGGTCAAAATACAAAATACAACTAGATGACAGAAAAACAAAATGAAAACAACCTAAAAACACTAAACAACACTTGATGCAAACAAGACAAGACTCAAAACATAGCTCCGATACGCCAAGGTGAGAACCTACCCTCTTTGCAACTGCTCTGATTTGGGTACTCATTGAGAGCCAGCCGGCTCCAAGTAGGTACAACCGGCCCCTAATGGGGTATAGCTAGCCTTAAAAGTGATGTCGGTCAGTGCATTCCAGATGTCATACACTACTCCTTCTCAAAGTCTATAAAAAGTGATCCCAAGCTATTTTCCTGGTAGAACAACAAAATTTTGATATTTTGCTCTCAAGATGGAGATTCTTCTCAACAATAGGCTCCGAGACTGGATTGTCACTTTAGACGGCTCAAAAAAGGTGAATTTTCATGGTTTTGGCATAAACGCTCTTTTTCCTTTGAGCCACACTTCGCTTTGCTTTTCATTCCTTTATGTAGCAGCTCGATGCTAGAACCCAATTACGCATGTGTTCACTTTGGATAACAAGAAATGTGTCCAATGCTCGAAGAATTTCAAGCATTGATGGAATCCCAGCACGACAAAGAAATTATGTCTCAACACTGTTTTGGCCATCCCTTGGCTTTGGGGATGTGTGGGCTTTCATTACACGAGGCTCGGTCCTTGGCTCATGATGGGGAATTGGACATTCTCGGTTTAGTGCATTGGTTTTCTGCCATTGGAGACAGGAGTGACCTTCTCTAGTAAGGCTACCACCAACATGCTCTATGTTTATGCCTACTTGCGCACTTCCTTCTTGCCTCTAGTTTCGGTGGAGCCGGCATCCAGTTGATCGAAATGGCCCAGTGTCTGAAAGAGAGCAAAAGCTGCATGGACTTGGCACTGGTCGAAACTTTGATGGGTCTTGATGCTTTCAATCAATGAGAAACTACTTGGTTTGTAGGGAGCCCGCTACTTCTCCATGTATTGTCTCCCACCCCTCTTATTTATGATCTTTACGCCACTCAACACTCATTCTCTATTTTCCTCTCTAGCCCTTTCCTTACTTATCTCTCAACATACATCTCTCTATTCTTTAATCTATCTTATTTTTCATCCCCTCTCAGGTATGGTTGATGAATAAGCTGAAAGTGGTGGACCTTTGCCCCGCATACTCAGCTCGAGCTTATTTCTTTCGCTAACGGCTAGTGGATTTCCCTTCAAAGGGGTTGTGGTGTGACTGGATGTCCAACAGATCTACAACTGACATAACTTGGCGTTGCCCCTGGCTTAATTTGATTGAGATGAGCTACAGCATGTCCCGTCAGCCGGGTATATAGTTGATTGGCCTCACACACTGAGTGTTATATTCCCTTTCCGGTTCAGACGCCAGTTTGGGCATGATCAGACACGTTGCGAAGAGAAAGTGGAATACCCGGTTTCATTTTCCATTCGTGGTTCACACCTGATTTTGTACCTCACTACTTGGAGGACGAGGGAGCTTCTGGCCCCTACCCCTAGCTTCAGTTATGCTCTTTCTGGTGAATGCTTGGCTTGGCTAGAGAAAGAAGAACAAGTTGGGCCATCTTTAGCTACAGAAACTTCCACGAGTGCAAACAGAAGACATGGAACTACCTGACTTGGCTGTGCCCCTGGTTTTACTGCTGCTTTGATCTTTCTTTTCAAGGTTATGATGTAAAAGCCACTTTGATTTAAATTAGAGAGCTGGAGAATGTGTTTGTGTTGAAATCAATAAAATTAAAATTGTGAGCATTGAAAATTTTCCTTTTGGTCTAAAATGGTCTACGTTGTACAAGGTAAATTTTGAGAAAAATTGACTTTATTAAAACTTTTCAAAACAATTTTTGAAAACGATCACCACCTAACACAGATAGAATCTATCCTCAAGATATACAACCCCAAATCAAAAGATCATAACTACCCACAACTATATTAACATCACTACCTTATCTTACAACTAACCTTTTCTGCCAAACGGTTTGGAGATATGACAACCTAGAAAATAGACGATACAAAGAAATGACCTAATCATACAAATGAAGAGGACAGTTGAATTAGAGATAGTTATAGAGATGGTTATGGCCAAACTTCAGGGTGAAGTTGCCTATGTATCCCCGCGGTGGGAATCAGACCTTATGTAGTTCGGTTAGGGTTCACTCGAGTATTAACTCTCTCTTTTTGTGCTCTAACTTATGCCAAAACCGCCCTTTCGGGTTTTCAGCCTTGCAAGCTCAGTTTTTCTTTATTTCTAATTTTTCATGTTCTAACTTTTTCTTAGGTCAACCTTTCGAGTTTTTGGCCTAGCGAGCCTCTCAGGATGTAATATTTCTTCAATTTGTCCATGTTGATCAGCTATGAAATCTCTAAGCCATCCAAATCCATGAGAATAATCGCCCTTCCTAACCAGATTGACTTGATGATATAAGGACCAGTCCAATTAGGTCTGAACTTGCCCTTAGGGTCATGGATGGGAGCTCGGTTGTCTTTCACTACCATATCCCTTTCTTTGAGATTTCTGGACTTAAATTTCTTGTTAAAAGCCCTAGCAATTCTGCATTGGTAGCCCTGGATATGATATAATGCCCTCAGCCTCCTTTCATCGAATAGCATCAGTTCCTTAAATTTGCTCCGTTGCCAGTTCGTCTCCGCTATTTGACACTTAGCCATTACTCGCAGCGACGGTACCTCAATCTCAATTGGCAGAACAGCTTCCATTCTGTACACTAGGGAATAGGGGTTGCTCCTGTAGATGTTTGAATTGATGTTCTGTAGACCCAAAGTGCAAATGGCAGTTTATCCGGCCAATCCCTATATGTTTCAACCATCTTCTGCAGGATGTTCTTCACATTCTTGTTTGCGGCCTCAACAGTTCTGTTGGTCTGTGGTTTATACATCGATAACTTATGAAAGGCCACGTTATATTTCTCAAGTAGATCTACCACCTCTTTCTTGAAGTACGAGCCATTATCAGAGATGATCTCGTTTGGCACCCTATACCGGCAGATGATATTGTTCTTGATGAACTTAGCCACATGTGATGCCTTCAATACAGAGTAAGACTGGGCCTCTACCCTTTTCGTGAAGTATTCAATCACCACCAAAATGAACTCGTGCCATTGAAGCCTTTTGGCGAGACTGCCCCAATGACATCAATTCCCCACACTGAGAAAGGCCATGGCGAAGTCATTTTGTAAAGCTTTGACGGTAGTATGTTTATACGATTGGCATGGACTTGGCATTTGTGGTATCACCGAACAAAACCAATATAATCTTCCTCCACAGCCTTGTCTGAGAATCTTCTGAGCCAGCATCACACCATTCATGTGCACTCCACATTCTCCTCTGTGGATGGCTTCCATCAGACGTTTCGATTCTTCTTCTTCAACACATAACTTGTGCATTCCCAGATGACCTCCCTTGTACAGCTTACCCCCGCAGATAATAAACTAGACGGCCAAGCGCTATATCCCCCGTTTATCTTTGGCATTTGCCCCTGGTGGGTACGTCTCTTCTTCCAGGAAATTTCAAATGTCGTAATACCAAGGATTCTTGTCCTCAACCTCATCTATTGCGACGATGGTCTAGTAAGCAGGCGTGTACTTCTACTCAATGATGATTGGAAGCATTTTTACTCCCAACGAAATGTCTACCATGGAAGATAAAGTTACTAACTCATCAGTGAACCGATTGCTCTTCCTCAACAAATGTGTAAACATCAGTTTTTCAAACCTAGGAATCAGAATATCTAAGGCCTAATAATACATCTTCATGTTCTATTCTTTGACCTTCCAATCCCCGTTAGCTTGAGAGATAACCAAATTCGAGTCCCTAACAACGTCCAACCTAATTGCCCCTAGTTTTAGGATAGCTTCCAAACCAACAATGCATGCCTCATATTCTACTTCATTGTTGGACACTCTAAACTAGGGGTGGGCAACGCTTATCCGATCCATAAAATTGCCTAACCCGCCTAACTCGCATGCAAATGAAAGGTTTTGCAAACACAATGCGGCAGATGCGGTTTGAAATATGACATGTTTATGGTTGCGGATGGGTTACGGGTTTAAACCACACCCACAAGAACCCGCGCCGCACTTTTTTATTTTTTATTTTATTTTATCTTAACCGTTGATATCATTCCTATATCCCACTTAGATATTTTTGCCCAAAAGAAAACACCCTTTATTCTTTGAACTTACTCTAGCATTATATTTTCTAATAGTATAATATCAACAGAAACTGAATAAATACTGATCATATTATTATTCTTACATAACTGACTTGTCTCGAAAGAAGTGTGATTTAGAATTTTAAATTCCTTAATGAATATGGAGTTCTAGTTTAGGATTTTGAAATATGTTCTTGTGTTAGTTTATGATTTGATTTAAGATTTTGAAAGATTTTGAATGATTTGTTTGTGTTACGAATTGATTTTGTTGTGTTTTCAATTTTATAAGTTTTAATTCATTAATTATTAATGCTGGAGCATTTTAGAAAATGGGGAGAAAATGGCCAAAAATAAATATTTACAAAATGGGAAAAAAAAGAAGGCTCAAAAATAAATTTTTGAAGAAAAAAGTCCAATTCGCAAACTGCCCACAATCACCTGCACATCCGCAAACCCTATCCGCACAAACCGCAAACCGCACTGCGAGCGGTTACGGGTTGTCTTTTTCCCAAACCGCATAGATGCGGGCGGGTCTAAACCGATCAGCAAACCATCCAAATCCAAATCGCAAACACCCCTACTCTGAACCGAAGTTTGAACGCTAAGGGTATATGGGAATTATCGGGTGCTATGAATAACGCATCTATCTCATAACCGTACTGATTAGCTGCCCCATCAAAGTACATTGTCCACATTTCCTCTTCTACATGCAGAATGTCTTTTTCTGGGAATAGGTATTCCACTACTTCATCTCCTTCTACCAAGTGGTCTATCAAGAATTCCACTATAGATCTCCCTTTAACGGACTTGCACGTAACATATTTGAGATCAAATTCAAAAAAAAAAACAACCAACGAGCTAGCCTATCCGTAAGCGCTGGTTTCTCGAAGAAATATTTAATGGGATCTAATCTCGAAACCAAGATTACAGAATGAGCTAACAAGTAGTGCCTCAACTTCCTAGTAGCCCATACTAAGGCTAGGCAAGCTTTCTCTAGGGGAGTGTAGCGGGTCTCGTAGTCTAGCATCTTTTTGCTCAAGTAGTAGATGGCCTTCTCCACTTTGGCTTCAGATTCTTGAGCTAGCATGCACCCCATAGTCAAATTCATCACTGACAAGTACAGGATCAATGGTTTCTCCAGTTCTGGTGATGATAACACAGGTGGATTCTGCAAATACTGCTTGACCTATTCAAAGGCATACTGACAACGATCGTCCCATTAGAACTTCTTTTCCTTCTTCAGGAGACCAAATAGTGGTTCACAAGTCAAAGTTAGTTTTGAAATAAACTGCCTTATGAATTGCAGTTTACCCAGAAAGCCGCGCACTTCCTTTTTAATCCTTGGTGATGGCATTTCTAAGATGGCCTTGATTTTAGAAGGATCTACCTCAATTCCCCTCTGTATGATTAGAAAACCCAGCATCTTCCTTGTCGTCACCCCAAAGGTGCACTTCTGGGGGTTCAGCCTCAATCTATACTCTCTAATCCTTTGAAAGAATTTCTCCAGTGCAGTGTAGTAGCCTTCTCGCTTTTTGGATTTAATAATCATGTCATCCACATACACCTCAACTTCTTTGTGGATCATGTCGTGCAGAATGGTGGTTGCAACCCTCTGGTAGGTGGCCTCAACATTCTTTAACGCAAATGGAACGATAACAGTAGGTGCCCCACGGAGTAGTAAAAGCAGTCTTCTCCCTATCCTCGGGTGCCATCAAAATCTGGTTATACCCGAAAAACCCATCCATGAATGATAACAGTGCGTAGCCGGCGGTGAAGTCTACCAACTCATCTATGTATGGCAAAGGTAAGTCATCATTTAGACTGGCCTTATTCAGATCCCTGAAGTCGACACAGACTCTAATTCTACCATTCTTCTTCAGAACTGGAACAATATTATTCAACCACGTCGAATACTCAGATACAAGTAAGAACCCTATCTCAATCTGTTTGGCGACCTCCTCTTTGATCTTCAATGCCCAGTCCGGGCGAACTCTACGTAGCTTTTGCTTAACTGGTCGAGCCTCAAGGTCAAGAGAGATTCGGTACTGTACAATCTCAAGATTAATTCCAGGCATGTCTTCGTAGGACCACACAAAAACATCTTTGAAATCTTTTAATAAAGCGATTAAACGCTCGCATTCCTCCAAAGACAACGTGGACCCGATCTAGACCAGGCGGGGATCCTTTTCGGTACCCACATTAATTGCAATGATTTCATCAGTACAGGGCTTAACACGCCTCTCCTCCTTTTGGTCAACCAAATTTTTCAAAACCCAAGGAATTTCTTTCTCTTCATTTAAGTGAAAATTTTGAAAATCAAGATCAGTACAACAAACCAAAAGGCACAGAAAAATAGGCAAAGTCTATTGCATTCCCATTCAAACAATCCGGATCCTTGATTACAGTTGACTCAAAAGAAAAATTGAAAGAAGACCAATACAGGACCTTGGTATCCGGGTTACCACTCCCAGAAATACCAGACTCAAACGAACTAGAATCTGATTCTGACTCCATAGACTCAATGGAATCAAATTCGGACTCACTATCCACTTCAGAACTACTAATGACACCTTTCTCAAACTTCCAGGCCAAGCATGGAGCCTCAAACGTGTCCACGATAAGATTGGAGAAATCCATTGCTGGTTTATCCCATATCATTAAGATAGTAAAACTATCCCCCAAGTTGACGGACTCAACTCCAGCAGTAGAACTTACCAGTAGATCAACCAGTGTTTTTCCCAACAGCTCTTCTTCTTCAATATCCAAGCTTGCTGTCCTATTTTGACTTGTGTTAAGGCTCAGGTCTATTTGTTCATCCTCCTCTTCTGGTAACTAGTGTACGAAGAAGATCTCAAACCCCGAATACCTTGTTTTTGTCTCCCAATCATACCAAGGCTCTGGAAATCCACAAAAGGGGAAGTCTTCCCCTTGGTAGACAAAATGTCCATTTAAGGTTTCCCGTATTGGTTTGTGGACTAACTCGTACAACCTCCCAGTCTGCTTTGCTTTTAGCCCTCCTCGCAACTCCTTCCCCTTTCTTTGCCAATCTGCGACGGTAGGTTTATATCCCAGCCTAAAAGCGTAGGGGTTGTGACTCATCTCTTTGGCAACAGTACCCCATTGCCTACCGCTTCTGCCCAGTCCTAATCTAGGAATATGCCCATGTTTGTTCATCATGTAAATGGACTGAGCACTCATGTAATTTTCGTCGTCTTCTACCATGATAGTTTGGATCAACCGGGCCTCTGCTAGAGAGAAGCTAGAGAGGAACACGTCCTCTTTCCCATGTATGATTTTCAATACGGGCGCGGTAGTTCCTTGAGGAGGATGGATCGCAGAATTGCCATATATCGTAGTAATCCCATCTTTAAAGGGGTACTTCACCAACTGGTGGACCGTTGATGACACCGCTTTCATTTGATACAGCCAAGGCCTTCCGAGTAGCAGATTAAATGTGGCTGGAACGTCCATGACATGAAATTCTACCTCATGTTCGGACGGGTCGATTAGGATATGGCTTTTGAACGTTCCCATAACATCTCGGCTAGTATTGTCATAAGCCTGGACTGCTTGAGTCATGGGTGTAAAATCAGGTGGCCTCAAACCGATGGCATAGGCAATCCTTACTAGACATACATTAATCGCCAATCTAGTATTTACTAGCACCACCGGAATCCACTTTTTTCAACTTTCTGGGGTTACGTATAGGGGTCTGTTGTGGTTTGCACCCTCAGGTGGCAACTCTTTATCTATAAAAGATATTACTAGCATAACGTCCCCAGATGTGACCAACAACACCAATTGATCAGCGGTGGTATCGATAGGTAGTTTTGTTCGGTTCATTGCCTCTAGCAGTGCTTGCCTATGCTCCCGAGAAGCCATGATTAGCCCTAGATTGATATGTCGGCCTGAATCTTCTTGAGTGGTTTCAAGACTAGGTTTTCTTCAACATCTTTCTCTTTTGCTCTCTTAGCCTCCTTCCCAGAGGTCTCTGGCTAATCTAATGTCGCGGGTTTGAAATACCGACCACTCTCAGTCATGTGGTTGATCTCGTTAGTATACTAGGTGTCATCAGGGGTTTTAGCTTTCTACCCTTCGTCAGTGTATGCATGATTTAGGTCGCTGTCTTCCCACCACTCTCTTGTAACCATAGCCGAGCCATCATCGGATTCTACTTAGAGTATGTTCACATTACACCCCCCATCATCATACCATTCATCTTCCACCACAACTTTGGTTTCTGCATTTCAATATTTTCAAAGCTACCTTAACATCATTTTCCGATCACTGGGCTCCCATTCGATCCTTCTCATATTTTGGACATCTACCGCTGTAAGCTTGATCTCCACTGTTTCTTTCCCTTTTCCCTACTCTAGGGCTACCTTCCTTTGGTTCTCTTCTATCCTTTCTTACTGGAATTGCTCTAATGCTTACTCTTTCTCAGTCAGAGATGCAGTCGCAGCCTTGCTGCTAGCACCAACTCTCTCTTCTTTTCCAGGCTCTCCTATCTATTCCTCCATATCTAACT
Source organism: Camellia lanceoleosa (assembly GCA_025200525.1). Classification (NCBI taxonomy): domain Eukaryota; kingdom Viridiplantae; phylum Streptophyta; class Magnoliopsida; order Ericales; family Theaceae; genus Camellia; species Camellia lanceoleosa. Next base: position 120,228,242 of record CM045767.1, read on the forward strand.
CCTCCTCACTCAACCACCCATTGCTTGTTTCCGGCTGGCTTGGATCCCATCACCCCAGTTATACACTACTTGTATCCTCTTCTTCAAAGAAGTAGAGGTTGTCTAGATCCTCTTCTAACTCAGCCAGGTCTTCTTCCAGTTCGGCCAAGTCATTTAGGCCCTGTTTTGGCCAATCATTCTGATTCTGTCCTAATTGGTCCTCTCCAATAGCGTTAATCCTAAGGAAGTCCAGCAATATAACTACCGGCTTTAGCTGATCGATGGCCATGATGTATAAGCTAGGGTTGTACTCCTCTATGAGTGAGGCCCCTTTCTCTATGACGTAAGCATCAGGCACGCCCTTCTCTAGTGCACTCTCTTTCTTCTCCACCTTTGCCGCCACGAACTCGGGTTGGATTTGCGGTGTTAAGTCCATCATGCACATGTCCATGCCTTCCGGAATAATCACCTCTGGCTTGGGTAGATGGGATGGGGTAATATATACTCTGGGATTACAGATGGGTGGTAATGTATAGATTTGGTTAATGTTTCTGGATGGGGGGACTTGGTTATATGTAGGAAATGGGTTGGTAGTTACGTTTGGTTTAGGGAATGGGGCAATGACTTTGTTGTCAATGAGATGCTTGATCTCATAACGTAGATGGTAGCATAGATTTGTGGAATGACCATGTTATTGGTGGAAGATGCAATACTGAGTAGGGTCATGTCTGGGTAATAATGGGTCAGAAAGTGGTCGAGGATCGAGAGGCCTGAGATGCCCCTTTTCCATTAACAATTTGAAGGTGCGGGCTGGGCTCATATGGAGGGGGTAAACGTCTCTCAATTTCGAGGTGGGCCGGTGGTTTGTGAAGGTTGCGAGGTTGCGACAACAAAGAGATCAGCCATTTTGGCCGCTGTAACAATTGTACTGACATCTGCAGGCTGTGGAATAGTGCTACTACTAGCATTGGTACCCCAAGAGAATGGTTTTCTTGCAGGTTCGCTAGTTCTGTGAATAATGCCCTTCTTGAATGCACTCTCAATCTGGACCCCCAACTCATGTAAGGAAGCAAAGGTGGATAATGGTGCCACTATCATTCTCTATAGCATGTCTGGCTCAAGGTTCTGGACCACCAGTTAGACCTGCTCTCTTTCAAAAGGTCTATTTGCCATTCTTACTGCTTTAGCTCTCCATCTAACGACAAAACAAATGAATGATTCTTTGGGATTCTGGGTAATAGCCTCTAGCTCACTAATGGTTACCTCTATCTGAGTGTTATAAGAGTACTGGTTAACAAACGCCTCAGATAACTCTTCTCAATTCTGTTTCGTAGAGTCCTCCAGCTTTGTGTACCAGATGGCCACTACATCAGACAGAATTCTCCCGAACAACGATAGTTTTTGAGCCCCAGACAGGCCCATTGGTCTTAGCACATTTGAAAACAAGCGGACGTGTACAATCAGATCCCCACTTCTATCGAATCTGTCGATGTGGGACATCTTAAATTTCTTCGGTAATCTAATCGAAGCCTCAGTGTACCTATTTTCAATATCCGAAATGGAGTTGAAGCCCTGGGACTTTTTTAGCGTTTTCTCTAGCCTGGCAATCTTGATCAGGGTCGAATCAATTTCATTGATATTAAAGGGAAGGATTCCTGCAAGGGGTTGAGCCAGAGGCCTATAAGCCGAGGCCGAAGGAAACATTTCCTGAAGATCTAGGATTTGGGGATTTTCCACTGCTGAAGGTGGATCCAGGTTCAGCTGAGTAGTCGGGATTGGATGTACAGTTGATGCGAATGCCCCAGACGTACGTCGTAGATCAGCGATGATTTCATCCTATGTAGCCATCCTTTGGCTCACGGTATCCATGGTTCACTGGAAAGTTTCCATCATGGCAGCAAATTCTTCTGCATTCTGTGTCATTACTAGGCTAGGTGAGTTAGATTCTAGTGAACTGTTTGAGTGAGAACGAATAGGTGTTTGCTAAATGCTTTGTACTGGTGCTGCTGACAGTCTATTTTGTCTTCGTCGAACAACTGGCGGAAATGAGACTAACACTAGTTAACCACCAACAAGGTCTTGAGCTTTGCAAAGCCTGCCAAAGTGAGTCCACACAACTTGGGGAATATCAGGTCTTTTTGAAGCTATGATGGTAAACTACCTAGCGAAAAACAGAAAAGAAAAACCATTGATTAAAAATCGGACGACACTTCGACCCAATTCACAACAGATAAAAACACAACTGAAGAACCACAATCCCCATTGAACTCTATTCTCAAACTAATACTAAAATGAACCATCCTGTACAGTCTCACTGTAAAAGCACATACCAAGTAAAAGAACTAAAACACCCCTATAAGGGGGCGGTAGGGTTACCTTGTCCTAGACTTTTGACATGATCTAGGCTGCACTACTTCTATCAATAAGTCTCATTACATCCTGCATATGGGTGGCATCCTGTCCTAATTTTGGGATAGTTGCTATGGCTTACTATATGAAGCTAGGCCAAATGGTCGAAAGGGTACCTCGGCAAGATTACCTAATATACCCCTCAGACCTAACACCAAGAAGTGAAAGGAGGATCAAACGATATAGCGATAATCCAGATCCAAAGGTTGTGTTTCCAACATGACAAAGCCCATGACCGACCAGCCTTTTTTGGTAAGCTTTTGGGCAAGCCTTCGGCAATCCGTTTAGAAATAACAGATGGAAGACACAGTGATTTAAAGTAACAATGCAAATGCTATGCAAAGAACATATACGTGTAGATAAAATTTCACATCATGAATTTCAAGTCAAGTTCTCTAAGTCCCCAGCAGAGTCGCCAGAAACTATAGCTTGCTTTTCGTGCTCCTTTCTTATACGATTAGCCTTACAGTTTGGACTCCCGTGGTTCTGAATTTGATTCGACAAGTGCAATGTAAAATACATAAATACAAATAAGTCCAAATCTGATAATTCTTTTGGAAAATCAATTTTGAATCAAAATTGCAAAAATAGACTGCTTTGCTAGATACAAAGTAGTCACCTAAATATTTTTAGAAAATTTTGGAAACCCGTGACTCGTGCCAAAGGCCATTTATCTGTCATCACCAAAGTATCTCAGCTCGGGAACTTAGGTACAAGAGAAAAATGTCATGAATTGAGCATCCCACTCGCCCAATCAAAGATCGGCCTCTACTAATCATAATGTGATTTTTATTTACATTATATGCTCTTGTTCCGATTACTTGCTATTTTTACTATGTGATGCACACAAGTATAGACTAATTTACAAAAGTTGAAACATTTGATTTCATGTTTGTTTGAAAATTGTTCTTGATACTCGTCACTTGAAAAGGTGAGTTTGTATGTACATTAATCAATTTATCCTAATTTTAGCAATTAGCCTTTATCTACCGACATTCAAACAAATATATCACTTAAGCACTTAGCCTCATGGTATTATGCTTGGCATGGCAACAATAACACTTATGCGGTATGTTAAAATAATAAGTGCTCACCTAGTACTCCAATGCAAGCCAAACAAACAAAAATGATTCAAAAATATGCATGTTCCTAAACAATACAATGTGACTAATGCAACACACATTTATGCAATTTTTATAGGCTCGGCTATAAGCATGATATATGATCCAATTCAAGACATGTGATAAATCACGTTTTCAAGCAATGAATTTGAAATTGACATTGGTTAATATGATGAGCCGAACCCAAATGTACATGAAACAAGTGTACACGAACATGGAAATGCTTAAGTAAATATGATGCTCTATGCTACCATCATAAGCGGGTAAATAAAAAGAAAAAAGAAATGGGGGTTGGAAGACATACACTATTATTAAATATTTTGCCCTTGTGCAAGAGGGTGCGAATAAATGTCCAAATGTCCAGATTAACTAATTATTACAAATTCAAATAAATGAATTAAAACTAGCTAACTACTAACTAGATATCTAAGTCATTACAACAAGGGTATTTCTAATAAACAACCACAATTGTACAACGATATTATAATAATTACTAACAATAAGAATCATTACAACAATGATAACTACAACAATGATAATAAGAAATTTAAACCAAGCAACCATGAGACACAATGATCGCATGCACAGTGTCTAGAAGTTGTTCTGTCTGCCTAGATTATTGTGCCTCACCCTCAGCCACTGCCCTCTGTTTCTGCAAAAAGGTCTCTGCTTACCAAACATTATGAGCCAGTTGGCCCTAAATGAGATCCAGCCAGGCCAAAAAAAGTGCCGACCAGCTTTAAATTTTATGCCAAAAAAATGTTTTGTGCTTTAAGGTGAGAATAGTTCATACAAAACCTTTCTAGGCCCTGTTTGTCCCGTCTGTCCCTCTCTATCATTGGAAACCCAAGAGAAGAACGATTTTGAGTTTGAAACCACCAACAAGCGCAATTTGATGGCTTGATGATTTCAAACACGTTTGGACAAAATTGAGTAAGTGTAATGGAAAACCACCCCTCCCTCTCATCGTGAAGGCTCAAAGAGGGAAATAAACATGCCCCAAGTCTAATCAACATATCATGAATATGTGACAATTCTCGAAGTGATGGACTTGGTATAACGTTTGGCCATATCCAACCAACTCTAAACATTTTCTTTATGTCAGTTTAGTTCATTTTAAGCCGATTTTATTAGTCCTTTCCATTCTGTAATCAATTTGTCCAAAGTGATGGTTAAATCCACTAAATGAGAAGAAATATCAAACGAGAAGTGAATCTTGGCTTGACGATGAACCTCCGTAGAGATTAAGCCATTAAGCATAGGTCTCTTTTCCATGCCTTGAATAACCATCAATCGTTTGAAATAACTCTCAAACGAAAAAAAGGGGGGGTGGCAAAAATGATCACATAAATTGCATTATTAGGATGAGACTCTTAACGTGAAAATTAACCAAAGAAAAGCTATCAAAGCATGGGTAACACAACACAACAAGCTAGATATGAGGACTTACAATACAACAAGCTAGATATTCAAAGCATACACTAATTAAATAAATTAGGACAGCCTAAAACAGCCCCTAATATGCTAAAATAGTGGCCAAGAATCATGTTAAAGAGCATAAAAAAAAAGTAGGAAAGAACAAGGAAATGCAAGGCTAATGAACAAGAGCAAGGAGAGGTGACTAACCTCTCCATTTTTGAGACCTCAAACCATGTTTTTTAACCTTTTTTAAACTCTGAAAATTAGTTTAAAAGGCAAAGAAAATAGTATAAAACAAGGGTGTGAGCTATGAAGTAGAGTGCAAGAAAGGGTGTTAACCCTCTCTACCCTTTGGTAGCTATTCAAACCCAAGTTCCAACACTTGAAATAGGATCAAGACAATACAAAAATACAAGAAATAGCCAAAGAAATACAGAAATGAAAGCAATACAAAGGTGATAAGCTTATACCTCTTAAAGAAGGTAAGCTCTTGTTTGTGAACCAAATTTGGTTCAAGCACACTCTCAAGCTTGAATTGTGATTCACAAAGCTCAACCAAGGTTCTAAGTTATGGCTCCAAGGCTATGTATGGTATATAGATGTGACGACCCCACCACGTATAATATTTTATATTTAATTGATTAAGGAGATTTGGATTCATATTGGTTACTGCTATGATTTAATCTAAGATTTATAAAAATTATGGAGATTAATTCGTATTTGATTCTATTGAGGATTTATATTGGAATTAGAATTTGGAAGCCTAAATGGCTCAAGAGAGTATAATTGGTGAATTGAATTATTTTAATTTATAGTATCGGACCATATGGGAGTTTAATTAAATATTCGATTCAGATTTGTAAAATTGGGATTTGATTAATTGGGTCCAAATTGGAGTTAATTAGGTTATAACGATTAAGAATTAAGCTTATTATGAATTAAATTTATTTATGAAGTATTCAATTGAATATGTAATTTATCGATGGAGATTTTGGGTTTGATCTGAAATTGAAGGCCTTAATGATATAAGAAACCAAAATTGAGAATAGAAATAAGTTTAATTTGATGTTTGGAGCCTTTTTGGAGTTTGATTAAAAATCTGATTCAGACTAATAAATTTAAATATAATTAATCGGGCTTAAAAGGAGGTCAAATTAGACTAATTAAATTATGTGAGATTTGTGATTGGGCTAATCAAGATTAATTAAGATTAAATTATATTCAATTAAATTAAAACGTAATTGATATATATTAAACTATTTTTTAATAAAATTATAATGCAAAAGGGGGATGTTGATGTGTTTTGAAAGGTTCAAGGCAACAAATGCTATACACGTATATATACATCAATTCATGAGTGTGCTAGGACAAAACAAAGCTGAGAGGGAGACAATGGAGAACCGAGAGAGAGAGAGAGAGAGAGAGAGAGAGAGAATTGTGTTGGAGAATTCAAGTCAAGGGAAAGGAATACAAGAAGAGAAGTAATAAGAGAAAGGAACAGCTGAAGAATTTTAGCCAACTAAAGTTTAAGGTATGAAATTTATGCTTGATTTTTTGTAGAATCTTTGTATTACACTTGAAATTGAAGACGCGTTTGGGTTCAATTTCACATAATTGGAAATAAATAATGAAAGTATGGGATAATTTGAAGATTAATGATATAAATTGATAGGAATTAGGTTTTGCATGTTAAATTAAGTTAGGTTGAAGAATATGAGTTATGATTTTTTAAATTTGTTAATTTTGTGTTCAATTTTGAGAATGATTCTTGAATTGAGTTTTATAATTACATGCAACAAGAAATATGTGAAGATTTGATCCATGCAATGGAGTATATAAATGACTTTGAAGAAAAAGTTTTAAAAACCATGAGTTCATGAAATTTGAGAATTGATTTTGGAATTAAAGGAAGTTTTGATTTAATTGAGCTAATGATTGATCAGGGCTCATATTTATTTTCATATTTTGAAGAAGTTTCGCATGAGTTTTGAAAGCTTAATTTATGTTTTAAAGTTTATGATGGGTTTTAAGCATGAATTATGAATCATTAAATATTAATAAGCTAGGGAACAACATTAGTAAAGTGAATTAGAAAATATGAGACAAACCTGAGAATATGATTCACGTGTACAAGTTATGAGAAATGGACTAAATAAGAAACCAATGTAAGAAAAGTTAAGTCGTAATGGCCATATAGATGTGTAATGATGAGATATGTTTATATTATGTACATTTGTGATTGTAGGTCACGAGTTAGGGACCGACCGACTGTTTCTGGAAGCCCACTGTAAGTAACATTTCTGTAAAGATATGTTTGTATAGTATATGTTTAAACTATTGTCTGATAAGTTATGGTTTCTGAAATGTTATTTTGATACGTGAACAAATGTCCTATTTTGATCAATTATGGTATCCACAGATAGTCCCAAGTTATGGAGAACGACATATAAATGCGTGTCCATGACATATGACTGTTTACGAGATCTCGTTAGCCACTTCATTATGGTAATATGTGTTTAATCGGTATCTGAAACCGATTACTCTAGTTGGAAGACGATATGTGATATGTTCTATTGGATGTATCACTATTATGTTTTGATATGAGACTAATATGCCTGATACGTGATGATTTGTTTTTTGTATATGATATGGTTCGGAATTCGTTCACTAACCTCTTTACTTTAATGTTATGCACTGGGCTTTAGCTCACCGTTTATGTATATATGTATATAAGTGGGCGATCTGAAGAGCAAGGTTAGAGGTCTCCATAGCCCAGCCACCTTTTTGGGGTCTATCGAGTTTTCGGTGCCTCCGGGTTGAGGCTAGGTCATAATGATCGATAGTAAGTGTTTGTCGTGGTGGATACATGTGTATGTGTGTTGTATGAGATATTGTTAGTTATGCACCGTAATGTGGGTAATTAACATTTATGTATGTGAATATTTATTCATATAGATGCATAGCTCAGTGGACTATTGGTGTTTTTGTATATTGCTTTCGCTAGCCACGATTATTTTGATTTGCATAGGAAGGCCTTTAGTAATATTAGATTACTAGCCAGTCACCTCACCGACCCTTACGGGGCAAGGTTCGGGTCGTGATAATAGATATAGTATAAGGATAATCAAATATCTCAAAGTTAGCTTGCACAAGAAGAAGGAGCTCTTAATGGTTATTTTACTTCTTTGAAATTTTTCCAGCCTCTAACACTGAGATATATGCTCGTATTTATAGAATTTGAGCAAAATTAGGTTGAAAATATCTTCAAAAATTGATAGCTAGCTGATTCCCACCCAGAACAGTGTTTCTCACTAAAGAGAACCGGCCAGCCCCCAATGGCCACGACCGGCTCCTAATGTGCACCCCTGTTCCACTGTTTTGAACTCAATATAGGGTGGCACAATGTTCGAAAATGAATTTCTGGGGTAAGAATAGTATGAATATGAAGGGTTTGTGATTGGCTTTGGAACGCAAGCTTACGTTCCTTTGTTGAGAATTCGAATCACACACAACGCAATTTCATCATCGAGTGCCCAGGACAAAGCACTCAAGTCTTGCGGGCAATCAAAAATGGGGTGTCTGTAGTAGTTTTCATTATTCATCTCCTCTGTTGGGATTTTGTTTGGGTTCTTCTCGGTAAGAACATAAGCAACTTTTAAAAGGCTGAGGTAAAAAAGAATTTTTCCTTTCCACCTCTTAAAATGAACTCTATTAAACTTGAAAGGCTTGTTGAGATCTCCAATTTTGTCGTTGATTTTTTCTGGTACTTGTTCCGTTTTGATCTCCTTAAAATTGTTGGTGAAAATACCAGAAGAATTATATTTTATTGATAAACAATGCAAAGAAAATGAGATACAAATTAATCAGGCTGAGGCACGGATATCTCGTTTTCTTTAAGAAAATCAAGCTCACTGTGGTGGGAAGAACCCAAATATTGATGCAACAATCACTAAACTATGACTTGTCCCCTCCAAAATATAACAGCTCGACCACTTGTTGGATGATTCAGGCCAACTCTGCACAAGATGGTGAACCCAAAGCTCCACCAAGAAAAAATAACCTTCTTTGGCTAGTAATCTTTCAAGTGTAAAAAATAGTTGGTCTAGAAAAAAGTAGATGAGATGAACAATTTATAGGTTATTAGGACCTTACAAATTACACCAAAAAATAATGACCATTAAACTAGAAAAAATGAAGAGTTCCAAAACCTCAAAATATTAACTCACTACCAAGTTCATGACCTTCCAATTAATTTTCATTCATGAACAAAACAAAAATTACCAAAAATAAAATTCATAGATAAGACAAAAGGTCACCACAATAAAAATAAATAAATAAATAATATTAAAATGATCCAAATTTAATATGAAAAAATCACGGTGTTGTGATGATCATTGTGAGTGGAACTCATAAGAAACCTCTCATATGCCTGTATTGATTAGTAGAAATAAAAAAATATCAAATGTAACTTGGCAACGATAAAAGTAAAAATAATAAAAAAAGTGAAAATAAAATTTAGAAGAAAACAAATACTGAGTGCTTTCGTTTATTAAATTCAATTAGAAATAAACATGGTGAAGTTATAAATGATGTGATTCATGAAGTCAAAATAAGTTGGCTTAAGTAGATAAGTTCACCAATGTGATTCATGAAGTCAAAATAAGTTGGTTTAAGTAGATAAGTTCGCCTAGTATATTACGTGATTGGCGAATACATCAAAATTCAAAGGATAATTTTATAAGAGAAAAGTTAGAGATCATAAAATTTTTTTTATAAAAATGATTATGAAAGAGTTATGATCCTTGGATTACCTTGATTTGTATGTGGTGTTTTATTCTAAGTGTAATCCAAAGGTCACAAAACTTTTATGATTATTTTCATGAAAGGTTTTTTATGATGCCTAGCATTGCTGATTTTATAAATCAATTGCAGGTTAAACAATAAAATCAATGATTTATTTTTAAAAGTATATTTACCTTTAATTCTTTACAAATAAATACAATAAATGAATAAGTTATGATTATCAGACTAATATAATTTTTTTTTTTTTTATAGATAATATATGTAGTGGATTCATCTTGTAAAATAAATTATTTAAATTATTGAAACGAAACTCATTATAAACCCTATGTGTCAGTTGAAATTAAGAACTTAGGAACGGAGAAAATGCAAACCACACTTAAAATGAATGTGATGCATTAATATTGAATAATTATTGTAATGTCATTAATTGTCATTTTATCATTGTCATTGTAAAAATAAATATTTTGATAGAATAATTATTGTATTCAATTTATTTCATTGAATCAAACACTACCATAATGTCTATGCAAAATCACAATTGGACGAACCTTGAAATACCTTTGAGCGAAGAATGAGCAACATGTCTAAACGGACTTTTATCTCCCCTAAGTCCGTACCTCATGCGGGTTAGGCCAGCCCAAATGAAGCTTGGGCTGGGCTTGGGCTTAGCTGTTGAATCCTAGTCCCAAAGAGCAGCGCCACTCGCAAGTAGGAATGGCAACGGGGCGGGGCGGGGCGGGGCCGGAGAGCACCCTCTCCGTCTCTGATCCCCGATCGCCGAACTTCCCCCCGTCCCCAGCCCTAATCCCCGACGGGGATCCCACTACCACCCCCGCCCCTAACGGGGATCGGGTTTCCCTGACCCCGAAAATCCTCGACCATCAACAACCCACTTCAGCTCAAATACAACATCATCAATCAATAGATCTTTAAAAGAAATTAACTCCAAAAAAATAAAAAATAATAAAAAAACGAGAGGAGGAAGAGGAGTTGGTCTTCACCAATAAATAAATAAAATAAAATAAAACAGATCTTCACCAACATTAACATCAAAAAAAAAAAAAAAAAAAGCTCTCTGAGAGAGATCTGAGTAGAAAAAGAGAACTTAGCAAACATCATCAACATCACACACACACTACACAGAGATCTGAGAAGAGAGGTCTCGGACGAGAAGGAGAAAAAAAAAACATATAATATAATATATCATCAACGTCGTCGGAGGAGATCTGAGAAAAAAAAAAACATCATCAACGTCATCGTTGCCGAAGGTCTCGGACGAGAAGGAGGTGGCCCTCATCGTCGTCGTCAGAGGCTATCTGCCATTGATCTTCATCACAAGATCTACACAGGAGAGAGAGAGAGAGAGAGAGAGAGAGAGAGAGAGAGGCTGAGAGGAGTGTGATGTAAGTGAGAGAGTGAGAGAGGGCCTAAACATATAATATAATATATATATTATAATAACACTAAACAAATAATATAATATATATATATTATAATAACTATACGGGGATACAGTCGGGGATCAGTCGGGGCGGGGCCAGGGTTGGGGAACCTATCCCCGTCCTCGGCCCGAAAATCATCAGGTATTTAATTTTTAATACCATCCTCGGTCCTATAGGGATAATTTTCGGGAAAAAACCGTTCCAATCAGGGTCGGTGGATCGGGTCCCCATCAGGCCGGGTTTAAATTGCCATCCCTACTCGCAAGTGGACAAAAAGAAAAGGAAAAAATATAAGGGGATTGATCCATAAGTCTTGTATTTTAGACTTGTGATTCATATAATTTTATAATTTTTTTTATGATCTATTTAGTCTTTTTAAATGTGTAATGACTCATTTATTTGTCACATTATAGTGTTACATTTGAAAAAAAATATATACTAATGAATTTTTTAGTATTACATCATACCCGTTATGTTGAAATATCACATTTAGAAAAAGTATATTAAAGAATTTTTAATTTTTTTAAAGTGTCGTCTCATACTTGTCACGTTAGAGTGTCTTATGTTACATTTGAAAAAAGTATATTAAGGAGTTTTTAATTTATTTTTTTTTAGAGTATAATATCATAGTTTTTAGTTTTTTTTAGTATAACATCATACCTATTACATTGGAGTGTCACATGTTACAATTAGAAAAAATATATTAAGAAATTTTTACTTTTTTGGAGTGACACACCATATCCGTCACGTTGTCACATTTGACAAAAAATATACAATTTTTAGTTGTCACGTCATACCCGCCACATCATTACAATTAGAAAAAGTACACTAAAGAATTTTAAGTTTTTTTTTTACTATCACATCATACCAACGTTGGAGTGTCACATATTAAATTTAGAAAAACTACATTAAAGAGTTTTTAGTTGTTTTGGAGTGTCACATCATACCCGTCAAGTTAGAGTATCACGTTAAAGTGTCATATTAGAATGTCACATCATATCTGTCACATTAATAAAAAAAGGTATAGTCGTCTACCAAAACACTATCAAAATCAAAAATAGGATTATATGGAAAGAAACTCTCCACTAATAAAACTTAACAAATCAATAGAAAAAATTTAGTACTAATTGGAGTACTAGTTTGTGAGATGAAATTTATTGATAAATATAAGGAAAAATTATTTTTTTTAAAAAAAGAACTTATACTTTGGCCCTTGTAATAAAATAAATCCTTCATTTTAAATTTTGTCAATTTAAATCTTGAACTTTTGATTTATTTTTAATCTAAACTATTTGCCTATGTTCATTAAGTATAATCGACAGAAAAATAAATATTTTAGCAATTAAACTCAATGAAAATGGGTATTTTAGACATTTTATGTATATTTATATTTGATTTTAATGATTAAATTATTATTTTCTTTTGTCAATTTTAATTAACAAAAAATAGACAAATGATTTAAATTGAAAACAAATAAAAAAATTACAGTTCAAATTAACAAAATTAAAAATTCATGATTTATTTAATTACAAGGTCAAGCCTTGAATTAATGATTTATTTAATTATTATTATTATTATTATTGTGTTATAATCCCTCCCCACCCCCAAAAAAAAAGTGTGAGATCTTGTGAATTTTTTAGTTTTTTTATTTTATTTTATTTTTTTTAATGAACCTAAATGTCCCATTAACATGGAAATTATATAAAAGGATAGTCATTTATATGCTTGTGTTTAATTTTTTAGAAATAAAAGTGGATTTTTCCAAATGTAAAATTACACATTTGAGCAATCCGCACTATAGAAGATTTGAATTTTCCCTCATTTTTGAACAAATCCCACATTATGAACAAAAACGAAATACTTTAATATAACACTCTAATATAATACACTAAAAAACTCTTTGGTATATTTTTCTCAAACATAACAATGTAACACTCAAAAACAATTCATCAGTGTACTTTTTCTAAATGTAATACTCCAACATAACACAAAGTAGCACTCTAATATAACATACTCCAATCAACGTAACACTCTAATATAACATGTTCTAATGTAACACACAAAAATACTAAAACTCCTTATGTTGTACTTTTTCTAAATATAACACTCACAATTTGAAATTGTACATTTGCCGAAAACTTAATGAATTTTTGTATTGCTTTTGGAATGATTTGAAGAATCCCACATCTTTTTTTAAATGGTTTGAAGAATTTCACATTATTTTTTAAACTGTTACATTGAAGAAAACTACATTAATGAGTTTTTTTTGTTTTTGTGTTACATTAAAGTGTTACACTAAGGAGTTTTTTGAAAGTGTTATGTTTGGAAAAAGTATGTTAAAGAGGTTTTTTTTTTTTTTTTTGGTGTTACATAAGAGCGTTATATTAAAGAGTTTTTTTTGTGTGTTACATTAGAGTGTTACACTAAGAAGTTTTTTTTTTAAGCATTATATTGGAGTGTTATTTTTAGAAAAAAAATACACTAAGGAATTTTTTTGTATGTTGCATTAGAGTGTTACACTAAGGAGTTTTTTTTCAGAGTGTTACATTTGAAAAAAAAAAATACACTAAAGAGTTTTTTTATATTTTACTTTAGAGTGTTACTCTAAGAATTTTTTTGGAGTGTTATATTTAGGAAAAGTACATTAAGAATTTTTTTTTGAGTGCTATATTAAAGTATTATGTTTGAGTGTTGCAAATTGAAATTATATATTTGTTCAAAGTTTACTAAGGAGCTTTTGTACTCTTTTAAAATGTTTAAAGAATCCCACATCCTTTTAAAATATTTGAAGCATATCATATTTTAAGTCATTTTTGTACTCTTTTTGAAATGCTTTCTAAGTGAAAAAATTCTCATATAAAAATTGTAACGCCTCCCAAAAAATTGACCTCTAATATATCTAGATTAACTCATAGGCATAATCTCAATCTCATTACTTCTCATTATTACATACAAGGACATTGAACAATATAGACATTTCAATAGTCAACATTCATACTAAATCACCATTTTTCTATTAACGATATCCAACATGAGATTTCACAAAAGAGAGACCATTTACATTAATACATTCATCATCCTTAAGATATGACTTTTTTTATAGCATGTGATAATAACAAGTTAAAGCAAAAAAATACAAATTAATGCCTTAACGGCTATAAGTTCCAAGACTTTGCCTAGTTACAACAAAGTGGTTTTCAAACCCATACATAGATAGCCCTTGGCTTGCAAAGAAAACAAAACAAATAAATAATTGAGCCTTGTGCTCCAAAAGATCCTCCACACCTTCACTTTGGTGGAGGCATACCGCAATCGCCTGAAAAATGGTTTCCACTAAGGGATGAGCATAAAGCCCAGTAGAGATAATCTAAATAAAGTGCATGCAGTTTAACAATATCATGAGGTGCAATGCATATGAGATGCCAATGCCAAAAATCATAGGTTTTCTCATTTTGAAACTTTCATGCCATGCACTTGTTCAAAAGCATAACCAATTCAATTATCCATTTCATAGAATAAGAGGCGGTAAATACGACACTGGTAATCCCTAGGCTGGTGTCTACAAGTAGGCATAACTAGCACTAACAAAACCCCACTTTACTAGTGACTAACCAGAAGGGACGTGGTATCTCCTCCGCGCGTGTTTTCAGTCTATCACCCCGGATATTCAGACCAACTTAATCAATTCCAATCTACACCCCTATCTGGACTTACCAAATGTACTTACCCCATAACTCAACACATTTAAAATATTATCAATGAATCAATTTAAAAAAATCAATTTCTCAAATCCAATGCAAGAATTAAATCATGAGATTATGCAATGTTCAATGTCATGCATGAATTTGCAAATATTTCAACTTACCTATTTCAAATGCAACTTCTACAATAATCAATGCAACCCTCCATAGTTGCCCAAATAATTATCTCTATACAAAATATAAATTTCAAGAGACAATATGACTCATCATCTCATGTTTTCAATCATTTCAATATAAGAGTAACAATCACATGTTCAATCTCCTCTTTTCCAACTCAATCACGAATTGTAATATTCTTCCAAAAATTTCATCATCCCTTTTATTCAAACTCAAGAATTCACCAAGAATTTTCATAATGCAAAAAAAAAAAAAATTAACATAAGTTTCTTTCAACATTTCTCAATACCACAACATGATAAATATTTTTCATCTTTCTTAAGAGTTCAATATTTTTAAATTAAACAATCTCTAAAAGGAATCTCAATAGTTTTCAATATTTTCAACAACATTCTCATCAATCTCACTTCCTTTGAACATCCACTTTCACATTCTCATTTGCTCAATAAACACATACTTTCAACACTTATAAATTTCTCATAAGTTTAGCCAAACATCTAAATTTTTGACATTTCAACTTCCTAGGGTTTTATCAAAATTTGGGGATTTCTCATTTTAAAAATAAATTTCTCAAATTCTTGGATCCCACAACAACCACATTTAACAAGTTGAAACTTAAAATATATATATATATATATTTGAGAATCTTCCCCTACATTAAATATATTTTTAATAAAAACCCTAATCCCTTATCAAAATAACACATAATAAAGCTAAAACACATGCATAATGTTTAGAAAATCCTTACCTCAAAGCTTAGGAGAGAAAATGAATGAAAACCCCAAAATTCGACGTTGCCGAAATTCGATCTCCATCGGTCAAAATGAAATCCTTAAAGTATTCTTCAATTTGACCTTAAGAACTATGGTAAAAAACTCAATGGATCTTGCTAGATCAAGAAAAGAATTAAGGGTTTGTGGTGGTGTTTAGAGAGTAGAGAGTGGAGAGAGAGAGAGAGAGAGAGAGAGAGAGAGAGATGCTCTCTGCCAAAAACAAAAAAAAACATAAATAAGTAAAAGGGAAGGGGGAGTCCTCTCTCTCCCCCGGTGGCTGCTCCACTACTTTTTTTTTAAATCAATGCATTTCTATCTATACATATACAGCTATATATCAATTAAAAATATATTTCAACATCATTATGTTTGTAACATAAATTACAACACTGATATAGTATTTTATCACCACAAAATATATTTCGTTTGATGATACACACGATAAATATTTCTAACTCTCTCAAGATTATAAAATAAATAATAATAATAATAATAATAATAATAATAATAATAATACATGGTCATAAACGGGTCATGATTCAATCAACTAGGTCCAAAATGAATGGAGTTTAATAATTTAAAATAAATCTCCAACTAAAATTAAAGTATAAATCAATTTTAAAAGACTTAAAATGGTCCCCACCAGTCACATAATTAAATATAAACCAAAATGATTAAGTATGGGTTAATCAAATGAATCCCAAAAATTAAATTTATATCTCATTTATTACTCAAGACCCAAGAATTACTATAATTAAAACTAAAAAAAAATTTGCCAAACGAGCCTTACGAAATCGAAATCAACAAGTAATATAATTTGTTTTCACAAATTTAAATAGAATGATTCACGACATCACAACAATAATAATAAGGGCAAAATTCAATTTGATTCAACTCATTATAACCTTCCACCCTTAAGAAATTTCATCCTCAAAATTCGTCTTTATAAAAAGAATAATGGAGTTTACTCTTAACATAATCACTTGAGCCTTAAACTCTCAATAGCCATTTTCACATTGAGACATTCTTTAAATACCCCAAACACGTGCTAAGCTCACTCTCAAAAATTTAACGCTCTCTTACCTCCCATTGTAAAAGACACCATAACCAAAATCGAAACTCTCAAACTCACTTTAATCATAGACTTGAAAACACAACAATAACTCTTTAATGATGGTACTACTATTTCTTATAGCTTGAATCAAACAAGAATGACGAACAGTCTAATCCAGTCAGCCCTACAATCGTGATATCATCTCATTCTAATTACATCCACAAAATTATTTTACCAATATGAAGTAACAAATTTTCAGTAAACTCAAAAACAAAATTTCTACACCCACCATCCATGATATTAAGATATACATTGTTCCATAGAAGCCACCCTTCAACTTAAAACTACTCATACTAGAATTTCGACAAACAACTTTTAATAGAAGGAAAAAATGTAGGTGATTCTTGCAACATATAAGGGGTTAATTAAAATCTGTCGAACTCGCAATTGGAATACAACCATACTTGCAATCTCTCTTGAACACGTTCAAACACACGTATAACATTTGCTTATTCCACACAACTAACTCACCAGGTCACAGCAACAAAAGAATCCCATTATTTTAAAGAGCACTTAGAAAAGTATTCAGATGTTACACCATTAAAGATGACTCACCACAAACAATCTTTTCCATAATCTAGTGCAATAATTTACTTGAAACCAATCCAAAGTGATTATCTCAAGACTCTAAACCAATGAGAACACCCTCTCTCTAAAGATACAATTCAATAATATATTTTGTAATTGCAACCGTCACACAACAACTAATGCATCTCAATATTAAAACGAATCCGCATTAGGTTACCTAATTTGAACAAAACTAATACAAACGATGACTTAAAATATTTCATCCCATTAGAATCTCCATTCATCCCCTAGTACAATCATACTCTTCCCTGAATTATTCCACATGGAAAAATTCACAAATCACCTTAGCCCAACTGCTTCACCTAGAACAACAAGGAACACTGACCTTCATGAAACATAATACAATCACACTGAATACACTACTCAAAAATTCTAAGCCACAATTTTAATTACCCAACCAAACAACTTTTGCATTATTTTTGTTTACCTATCCACTATTTCTTTCACTCAAGGAACCGACTAACAGTTTACGGAAACTTGTCTACATCCATCCACACAATTTCACTCCAATATAAAATTTACCCAAATGCTCACACAATGCACTTTGAGTCCACATAGAATTCATCAAGACTAGATACACATTCTAATAATACTAAGGTACTCCCAACAAAAGTTAACTCAAAGCCACTGTCATTCTTTAAACCCCAAGCCATGACACTAACTCCAAAGTTACAACACGATTCTACATCACACTAATATTATGATAACCCACGAGATCAAACCCAAATTAAACAACTCTTACTATACCAACTCACTTATCGACAAGTATTATTACCGCTATTGAGGCCAATTAACATAATATTTTATCTCTCACCCTAGAAGTATCCCGAACCAATCACAATGAGACACATGTAAAGGTTAACACTGAAACAACTCTAAAATTCCCAAATTGTTAATAAATTGATTAACCTCAAATAATAATAAAATCTCTCCCAAGGAAATTCAATGTACATCCCTTGCCAAAAGAAATAATTCTGCATTTCTGATTCAGAATTCTAATTAAAATACTCTTTTCAGTACTTCAATCCAATCACTACGAAATTTGCTCCACACCTGAAAAATAAACAATTTAACTCGAGAAGTAATCCACCACAGCTTACTAAGGTATAAAGAAAATAAAATTGAATCCTCATAACTGCTCATGTCACAATTAACAACACCAACTACCCTATTAAACCTACCATGAAAAGCCTACACAACTCAAGACAAAAAGTTACACCAACAAATACTAGTTTTAGTTACTTTGAAATCTTCTATGAAGTCTCTAGCCAACTCACCTCCACCTAAACTTTAAATGATACAACCACAAGTTATAAACCCACTCATTCACTCTAAGAAATTTTCTATGTCAACAATAGTCATTCCATAACAATTTCTAAGGCTAATAAAGTAACGAAAGCACTTCATACCAATTTATTCCTCAACAAGGGGTCTACCGAATAACTTTTTCTAAAGTAATATCACCACAAAACACAATGAAACAAAATTAAAATACGGAATCATCTTTTATTAGACAAAACTAAATACCTTTTAATTAAGAAAACACTTACCACTTAAGGTCAAATACACTCAAATTGAACTCAATGGTAATATTCGACCAACATACCAACAACACAAATTCTCACCACTTATAGCAAAACGAAGGATCAATATAAGGGATTCACAACTCTTACACCAAGGATACAAAACAATCTTACAGCTAAAGGACAAGGGATACAAAATAATCTCCATTTCCATTACATAAACCGCGCCATCACAACGCACACCAAATTTAACCTAAAACATTCTCCTATACCTTTCATCTTCACAATTTTTAACTCATACATAAAAGTAACTGTAAAAGTTAACATCAATCACTCTCGGTGGGTCAAGCATAAATTCCCATGGAAATAATCAAATCACCACCATACTAATTATCCTAAAGCACCTAGTTTAGAATTATAATATTCTCACAAAGTAATCTTAAAAATTTCCTCTGAGAACATTGGTTGTTAACATAACTCTACAACATCCATCACATCATGTCCTTCCACACTCATTTATTGCACTTGAGAACATCAACAACTAACTTTGAGACAATGGACTCCACCAATCTTGAAGGCACTTGAAACTCGCCTACATATTCTAAAATATCGACTCACAAGTCAATAGTGTTACTACTAAAAATCCCATCAAACGGCGCAACCCAAATCAAATTTAATCTCATTCCGATCTATCTCAAAATTATTTTTCTCATTTTCCCTCTTAGGATTTGCAGTAAAATTATGAATAAAACAAACTCTCTAAGAAACACATTTCTTACTACACGCTATAAGTTCTATCATGCTAAGACCACATTTATTCCCAAACACACACAAAATAATTGGCCTAAGGCCCATCACTAACCTCACAAGTAGTCCATCAAGCAAGTAAAACAACCTAACCATAACTAACCTTATCTATTCCAAGAAAATTTAAAACTAGTTTTACGTGCTCTAATGTCAACAATCGAAAGCATATTATCTTATAATACTTTAATCATCATTAAAGTCACAACCAAACCATACTATTACAATAAGATTAATCTCTAACTCATTCTACTTGTAAGATTTTTCATCTAGTCCATTTTCACAAACTTGATATAAAATTGAAAAAAATAATTAACTCTTTATAACAACAAACCAGTTGCTACACAACACAATCTCTAGTATTTTAATATCACATTTGCACCCACAATCATACAAATCAGTTAACCTATGCTTCAATGCTAATTCCACAACATTTTGACCAATCATCCCGGGTATATTACTCTAGCTTACACCTTCTTCCTGGGAAAAAGGTACCCTCCTGCATGAGAACACCTCGGGCACCTCAAGTGCCTCTATTATGGCCTCTCCGCTTTATGACATCTTTTATAAGAAAAAGAATTAAGCTCAGAAGTAAGTACTTCACACTAGTTCTCACACGCCGTACTTAGATTAACATAAACCTACACTTGTATCTACATCATATAAGGCAAACCAAATAAACACATAGTCACATAGAGCACATACGAGTGACCCCTCCAAGATATTAGCTCGTCCCACAAACATTCAAAGACTTCCAAATAGAAATAGCATTTATCAGGTGCTTTTCTAAAAGGACTTCAAAGAATTTCATGGACGCAAATCACATATCAAAAGTTTAACCCCATACCCATATAGTCATATAAACATGTTATCATATAGCACATAAGATATACAACATTCCTGACGAGCAAAATGAACCCATTGTGGTAAAAACCACTTCCCACGAGCCCCAAGTATTAAAACGTGGTAGCTTTGATACCAAGTTGTAACGCCCACCCCCTCTCAAAAAAAAAAAAATTGACCTCTGATATATCTAGATTAACTCATAGGCATAATCTAAATCTCATTACTTCTCATTATTACATACAAGGACATTGAATAATATAGACATTTCAACAATCAACATTCATACTAAATTACCATTTTTCTATTAACGTTATCCAACATGAGATTTCACAAAAGAGAGACCACTTGCATTAATACATTCATCATCCTTAAGATATGAATTTTTTTATAGCATGTGATAATAACAAGTTAAAGCAACAAAATACAAATTAATGCCTTAACAGCTACAAGTTCTAAGACTTTGCCCGGTTACAACAAAGTGGTTTTCAAACCCATACATAGATAGCCCTTGGCTTGCAAAGAAAACAAAACAAACAAATAATTGAGCCTTGTGCTCCAAAAGATCCTCCACGCCTTCACTTTGGCGGAGGCACACTATAATCACCTGAAAAATGGTTTCCACTAAGGGATGAGCATAAAACCCAGCAGAGATAATCTAAATAAAGTGCGTGCAGTTTAACAATATCATGAGGTGCAATGCATATGAGATGCCAATGCCAAAAATCATAGGTTTTCTCATTTTGAAACTTTCATGCCATGCACTTGTTCAAAAGCATAACCAATTCAATCATTCATTTCATAGAACAAGGGGCGATAAATACGACATTGGTAATCCCTAGATTGGTGTCTGCAAGTAGGCATAACTAGCGCTACCAAAACCCTACTTTACCGGTGACTAACCGGAAAGGATGTGGTACCTCTTTCGCGCGAGTTTTCAATCTTTCACCCCAAACACTCAAGCCAACTTAATCAATTCCAATCGACACTCCCTATCCGGACTTACCAAAGGTATTTACCCCATAACTCAACACATTTCAAATATTATCAATGAATCAAATTAAAAAAATCAATTTCTCAAATCCAACGCAAGAATTAAATCATGAGATTATGTAATATTCAATGTCATGCATGAATTTGCAAATATTTCAACTTACTTATTTCAAATGCAACTTCTACAATAATCAATACAACCCTCCACGGTTGCCCAAACAATTATCTCTATACAAAATATAAATTTTAAGAGACAAATATGATTCATCATCTCATGTTTTCAATCATTTCAACATAAGAGTAACAATCACATGTTCAATCTCCTCTTTTCCAACTCAATCAAGAATTATAGTAGTCTTCCAAAAATTTCATCATCCCTTTTATTCAAGCTCAAGAATTCACCAAAAATTTTCATAATACAAAAAAAATTAACATAAGTTTCTTTCAACATTTCTCAATACCACAACATGATAAATATTTTTCATCTTTCTCAAGAGTTCAATATTTTTAAATTAAACAATTTTTAAAAGGAATCTCAATAGTTTCCAATATTCTCAACAACATTCTCATCAATCTCACTTCCTTTGAACATTCACTTTCACATTCTCATTTGCTTAATAAACACATACTTTCAACACTTATAAATTTCTCATAAGTTTAGCCAAACGTCTAAATTTTTGACATTTCAACTTCCTAGGGTTTTATCAAAATTTGGGAATTTCTCATTTTAAAAATAAATTTCTTAAATTCTTGGATCCCACAGCAACCACATTCAACAAGTTGAAAACTTAATATATATATATATATATATATTTGAGAATCTTCCCCTTTTTGTACATTAAATATGTTTTTAATAAAAACCCTAATCCCTTATCAAAATAACACATAATAAAGCTAAAACACATACACAATATTTAGAAAATCCCTACCTCAAAGCTTAGGAGAGAAAATGAATGAAAACCCCAAAATTCAACATTGCCGAAATTCGATCTCCACCGGTCAAAATGAAATTCTTGAAGTGTTCTTCAATTTGACCTTAAGAACTATGGTCAAAAACTCAATGAATCTTGCTAGATCAAGAAGAAAATTAAAAATTTGTGGTGGTGTTTAGAGAAAGATAAGAGAAATGAGGGAGTAGAAAGAAAGACAAAGAGAGTGAGATAACCGAGAGAGAGAAAGAGAGATGCTCCCTGTCAAGAACAAAAAAGAAAAAAATAAAAGGGATGGGGAGCTCCCTCCCCCAACCCCACCCCCCCCACGTGGCTGCTCCACTTTTTTCTTTTTTTTTTTAAATCAATACATTTCTATCTATACATATACATCTATATATCAGTTAAAAATACATTTCAACATCATCATAATATTTTGTAATATAAATGACAACAATGATATATTATTTTATCACCACAAAATATATTTCATTTGATGATACACACCATAAATATTTCTAACTCTCTCAAGATTATAAAATAAATAATAATAATAATAATAATAACAACAACAACAACAACAACAATAATAATACATGGTCACAAACGGGTCATGATTCAATCAATTGGGCTCAAAATTAATGGAGTTTAATAATTTAAAATAAATCTCCAATTAAGATTAAAGTATAAATCAATTTTAAAAGACTTAAAATGGTCTCCACGATTCACATGAATAAATATGAACCAAAATGATTAAGTATGGGTTAATCAAATGAATCTCAAAAATTAAATTTATATCTCATTTATTATTCAAGATTCAAGAATTATTATAACTAAAACTAAAAAAAAATTTGTCAAACGAGCCTTACGAAGTCAAAATCAACAAGTAATATAATTTGTTTTCACCAATTTAAATAGAATGGTTTACGACACCACAACAATAATAATAAGAGCAAAATTCAATTTGATTTAACTCGTTACAAAAATTCATTCTAAATTTGATTCTTATATATTGTGTACCTTACCTTTTTAGCATAAAAGAAAAAAAGAAAAATAAATAAATAAATATAAGAATATAATTGTAAATCTAATTTTTTAAATAATATATTAAATTTATATTTTTAAAAATTAATAAAACTAATTAAGTTATAAAAAAAAATCTTGAAATTAAATGGATCAACATTTTTCAAAATGAAAATAGAGACAAATTTTGGGTCGGTTGCGCTTAAAAGCCTGTGACCCAGCCTGTCTGGGCAAAATTCCATTGGACAAAACTTGGGCATAATCTAAAGTTTTCGGTTCCGAATTGGCCCGACCCACAAGGAAAAAGACTGCTTGGGTGGACTTGAATCTTGATCACTTATTGGGGAGGGCCCGATTCTGACCCGGTGCCAAGTTCAGATAACTAGGGTTTTAGAGAGTCGCGAATTCTGCTGGTAAAAGCTCCCCAAAACCCTGGAACGTTGTTGAATCGAAGATGGACAAGAGCATGCTAGGAGACCTCGACTCTCTTCCCGAGGAAGACAAGTTGAGGATGTCCTCCATGATCGACCAGCTCCAGATCCGCGATAGGTTCTTCTCCTTCCTTAACAATGTTGTGTATGAATAGTCTAATTCGATTGATATTTATTGTATCTCTTTTTTCATAGAATCATTATATATATTCAGTATTACTTGTAATTGGTTCTTCTAGATGTTGCATTGCATTGGTAGTGGTGATGGTAATTTGAGGTGTACTTGATTTGGGGATTTGGTTGAGTCATTTTGGATCCCAGCAAGCTTGGCCGCATGAAGATAACTCGTTGGTTAATTAAATGAATGAGCTTGAGTCCATTTTTTAGGTTCGTTTAGTAAACGATTCGAGTTCAAGTATGTCCAAGCTTGGCTCGATACGATTTGATTTTTTTATCAGAAGCTCAATAAGGCTAGCGAACACAAAGAACATAAATTTCATCAATTAAAATTTTTTTTTAATTAATTTGTTTTGTTATCTATTTATATTTGGTGTTTGTATACGTTTTAATTGATGGAATTTATTACTGTATTAATATAAGCATTTTTTTAAAAATTTATATTTTGCTTTTAGTTTTCTCTTTTTTCTTAATATTCATAATAATTTGTTTGATTTTTCATTTCAAGCTTGACCTTGAGTTTGAGCTCGGCTCGTTTATGTAATCTCGTTGAGCTCGACTTTTTAAGCTGGACTAATTTTAACAAGTCAAGCTTGAACACCTCAAAGCTCGAATCAGCTCTGCTTGTTAGCAATGCACCTTCTCCTTGAAAGCCAGTTATCAATAGTGAGTTCTACGCAAGGGTTTGTATCACATTTTCGTTGTTTAGGGATTGAGCTGTGTTTTACATTTTTCAAGAGTTTTAAGTGTGATTTGATAACTAGGACGATGTTATTGACTTACCTACTTGCCTAATTTGATAACTAGGATGTTACTGAGTTACTCACTTGTTTAAATGATCAAATTACATGATTGGGTTGCAAGGTGGAGTTAAAGTTGATATTTGTGTGGGGAAAGGAGGGGAAGTACCATGGAGTCGCATAGAAAGGGTTTAAGGGTGTAATATCCATGCCTAGTTTGAGTTACGTTTACAACTTCAAGGTGTAAAAGGTTTGGAGTATTTTTTGGTGGTGCAAGTGTTTCAAAGAAAGACGTGTAACCTTGTCGAAGGAGCTTTTCGTACTAGACAATTGATGTAGGGTTCCTTGCCTTGCTTCAGAACTTCTTTGGAATGAAATTGAACACATGCAAAGAAAAAAAATATATCAACAAGAATTCAAACTAACAATATGAGAACTAATACAAAGCTTTACCAGTAATTCTAGGGATGCTTGTCTGGTCGTAGAGATCGAAATAGTCAAGTATTGGGAAATCTCTAGCCGTAATCCCCTTCTTCTTACTCTTTCAATGTCCTACTTTTTGAGGATAGCCATGTATGATGTACAAAGTTGTATCCCCCTTCTGACCATTCTTGTATTTATTATATCTTCTCTTCAAACCAGATACCCTTTGATAGTATGAACAGGTTGACAGATCCATGGGATAATTTCTCCTCTTGAGGAATTTGCAAATTTAATGCCACATGTCAACCTGTGAGTTTGCCATGTGTATGCTACAAAAGTTGGTTCAAACAACAATGTAATTGCTTGAATTTGGTGATGCTTTCACGTCACACCTCAAATAATATTGTGAATCATAGACTAGACTATACATCACATGTTATTTTAGAGGCTAAACAAAGCCATTGAAACCCCAAATCTCATATGGTGTATCCTCTGTCAACATGGCTTTTAGTATTTGATTTTGCTCCTCTATGCTTTGTTATTTCTTCTGGTCAAAAAAAATTGAAAACTTTGACAAGTTTTAGCTCATGTGTTTTTGAGATTTATTTATTGTGAATTTGTAGGTAGCATCAAACTTGCATTGCATTCCATGTGATCCTATCTCTTGGTTTCAAGCTCTATAAGATCTTATTTTATTCATATATAGCTTCATTACTGTATGTGACTCTATATAAGCAGCCAAGAACTTCATACTAGCATTATAGTAATTTAATTTAACACATTCCTCATCTTCTTGGCTTTTATTGATTATATACCATACATTAGTTTTGCTTAATCCACACTGCTGCTAAATTTTCTGTTTGAGTAAAAAAAAGATTAAAAAAAAATTCAATGTTTAGTTAATTCTCTAATCACTATTTATTTTGTCTGGCTTCTGGAAGTATAGGACTGATTGGGATGCATCAGAAACCTATACACTTGTACGAAAATAGAGATCTCTAAGGTCATCAATTTACTTTGTTTTGTAATAGATGTTGCATGAACTTGCGAGGAGTTATGTCATAGTCAATGTCCAGCGATGGCGACAACTTGGTCTTTTTATTCTCTTACCGGTGTATGTGATTCTACTTAGAAACTAATCTGTAGTTGTATTTGCACTTTACTTTCTTTGATCCTCAAGCTGTTTTTTGCTATTCCGTTTTGTACAAAGAAAAAGTCACTATATGCAATGCAACATTTGTCAAGTTTTAGAAACCAAGTATTTCTTATAGATATTATGTATTTATGCATCAGTCCTCATTAGGCTGTCTTGTGATGCTTTACATCACATGCATGACATGTGTTTTTGACATCTATCGAATTATAGTCATTTCTCAAACATAGTCTAATTTTTGTGCTCTTGGCAAAAAAATCTCTCTATATTGTGTAAATCTTAGGAAAGCGTATGAGTTATTTCCATAATAAAATATACCTAGAGCTAAGTCAGGCCCCTAACTGAACATGATCCTAAATTTTGACTAGTTTGTGTGTATACAATGAACTTATACAATGTATGTGTGTATACAATGTATGTCAAATGTATGTGTGTATACAATGAACTTATAATGATCTGCTGAGTCTTTTCTTTGTGGTGGTGATAGAAGACAAATTAGGAAATTAGGGCTTGAGGTTGCCTACGATTGGAATTATGGTGAGTTTTGGTTACAAAAAGGTTTCAGAGTTAGGGTTGGGGTTATATAAGGTTGAAAAAAAGGTTTTTAGGGTCCATAGATTAAAAAGAGTTTTGGTTTGATTTTTAAAAGTGGGAACTTACTAGATTTCCAGAATAGAGGTTATTTGAGTGTCTAAACAGTGAGTAATTTAAGGCTTTAAGGCCACATTTGTTTGTTGGATTATTTTTGATGGGATTATTAATAGGGTTGTGAGGGATAAGTTATACCATGGATTAGGTTGGATGAAGGATTGGATATATGATAGGATTATGGATAGGATTGTGGGGGATAAGTTATGCCATAAGATAATAGATGGGATAAATGGTTGGATAGAAACAGTGATGTATTATTATATTTGGTTAGAATTAAATGAAAAGACAATTATTTTTGGGGTAAACTACCAATAGGTCCTACTTTTGAGACTTATTACCCATTAAGTCCTATTGATAAATTTATTAAGTGATAAAGATAAATTTATCAGTCTTTTAATTTTATGAATAAATTTATAGTGATAAATTTATCAGTCTCTTTGTTTTTATGAATAAATTTATAGTGATAAATTTATCAATCTTTTATTTTTATAGTGTTAAATTTATTAGTTAGGACCTGTAAGTAAATAAGTCTAGTTAATAGGACCTACAGGTAAGTACCCCCTATTTTTGACCATTGGGTGAAGAAAAACATAATTTGGAGAGGCCTTATTCTTTTAATACCACACGGTATTATTTAATCCCTCCATTTTTCTCTACTAGTACTAAAATTATCCCGAATTTAGCAACATGCCAAACAAACATTGAATTGGACTATTTGGTGGGACCCACATGTTCCCCACCTCCAATCCCTTTCTCCTTTTCCTGCAATCAAACATTGGACTAACAATCCAGTGGGCTCCACTTGTTTCCATCACTTTCAATCCCACTAATAGTGATACAATCAAACACGCCCTAACTGTTAAATTAAAGGCCAGTAAGGAAAGGGTTAGGGTGATTTGGTCATGGTTGGGTAGGGTTTCACTGTTAAAAAGTGGATTTTTCATGGGCCATGAACAATGACGAGGGAATAGTGGGAGAGTAAAAAGAAGAAAAAGGAGAAGAATCTAGGAATCCCACCTAGAACTTCTCAAGGGTTACCCCCCTAAGGTAAGGTTGTACAAAACATCATGTAGTCATGACAGACTCATGTGTAGTTGTGTACAGTTGTTGCGACAATCTGACTACAAGGCAAAAAATGATTATAAATTTGTGTTTCATGTGTAAGAGGGCAGCAGAAAGTGTTAAACTGCTGAAAATCTGAGCAAAAGGCAAAAAATGATTATATATTGTTGTTTCATGTGTAAAAGGGCATGAGAAAGTGTTAATCATCTTCTTCTCCATTGTTAGTTGGCTGGTGAGTTGCGGAATTTGATTGTGGTTGCAATTATTGTAGTTTAAGGAATATGTAAAATTCACTCAGAGAGAGAATTAGAATTATACTGTGGTCTGACCTTGGCATAAAGTCTACAATTTCTATTCTAGCGTCTGTCATGTCGTAGATAGGTCAAGATTTGTGGTTGGTAAAAAATAGTTAGATGTGAATGATAATTCTGAGTACTTCTGTCTGAACTTTAATTTCTTTATTTTTTCTTTTCGTTTTTCATTTATTAAACTTTTTTTGACAATTATTTTTCATGGATTAAGTTGTAGTTTTTATTGTGCAAGTTTGTTAAATTGTCGGAGGAATCAAAAGGTGTTAGTGAAAATAACAAAATGAGATATGATAGTGATAAAACTTCATTTTCTTTTACCCTTGTTCAATCTTGCAGTTTAAGGATGTATAACTCACTTGTGGAGAGATGTTTCACCGATTGCGTGGACACCTTCAGGCGCAAATCCCTTGACAAGCAAGAGGAGACTTGTGTCCGTCGGTGTGCTGAGAAGTTCTTGAAGCACTCAATGCGTGTTGGCATGCGATTTGCTGAGCTCAACCAAGGTGCAGCTACACCAGATTAAGGTGTCCCCTACTACTTTTCGTAGTAATATTTGTAATAACTGCAAATCGTTTATGATGGGAAATTTCTTTTAGATTTGTATTATTGACCAATTTGTCTTACACCCTCATTTTATGAGTACTAAATTTTCGGTAATAAATTGGATTATAATAGCTTTTTGGATCATAATAGTTATTTCTACGTATCCGCATGTGTGTATATCTTCTTCTCCTTGGCATGTACTTGTTTTAAGCTCTATAGCAGTTATTTTCAAGCAAGGTTTTAAATATCGATAATTCAGCAATTTGGAATTGGCATGATTGCAAAATCTGACATATTAGCATCATTTTAAAATATTTTATTAGTTCAAGATTTTTGTTTTGTTTTTTATTATTTTCTTTTAGAATAAAGTTATACACACTAATTGGTACACCAATTAGTGTATTAACAGATGATGTGGCATAGATTCATTGGTTTTAAGTTTTTTTAGTTTTATATAATAGATAAGGTTCATAGTTTTAAAGTTGCAATGCTATAACATGTATTGATACATTAATTAGTGTATCAATTGGTGCGTGTAATAAACAAGTAGGATCACATTTTAATAAATATTAAGACCAGCAAATCTCTTTTGAAATTGTGAGCACCTGAAGGTATGCTTTCGGCGGAGCCAGAAGGGTTTTGTCGGAGGTTGATTTTTTTAGGAGATCAGTCTTTTGAGTTTGAAGAAGGGCAGGTAGATGTGATAGATCAGCAACGAGTAGATATTGTTGAACGTGGCCACGGGGTTTGGAGAGCTATCTAGTTGTTTGGTGTAGAGATAAAATGGGTTGCAGATCAAATGCGAAAGGCTTCCACGATGAACAACATTGGGGTGTTTTCAGGTCGAGTCTCTAGGGGGTGGCGAAGTATGGCATGTTGGTTGCGTCCAGAGGAGGTGGGGGCTGCAGTTCAGGTTGTGGTTCATATCGGCGACTGTCGCAATCAGATTTTCCTTCCACAATCATTGTTCGGGAATGGATGGGAGGGTGATGTTATTGTTTTGGATGGGTTTTCAGTGGGAAATGGTTGGAGCACAATAGGGAAGGAACAACGAGGGAGGAGAGGTAATTCATGGCCGATTGGGAAGGCAGTGGTCGTCTCAAGGGCTGGAGGGGTGGTGCGATAAGGGTTTGGTGCCGATTGGGTATCCTTTCTGGATTCGTGTTTGGTGGGGAGAGTGGGGAACTTAGGGGAGAAGGGGATGAGCTGTATCGCCTATCGGCGTGGGTTCAGCGAATGTGGAAAGTCAATGGAGGTGTGCAGGTGAAGCCAGTCAGAGGATAGTATGTGTTGTTCGCCTTTTTATCTAAGGCAGATGCAATCAGAATTCTAGAGGGCAAATGGATGGTTGAAGGTCAGTGTTTGAGCCTTGACTGGTGGTTGTCGGAGGTGTTATGTGCCAGGAGAAGCAATCAATCGTAGAGACAGAGTTTTTGGGTACAGGTGCTAGGATTTTAGCTGCATCTTCATGGAGAGCAAGTGTTTTGTGCAATCGGGGATCGATGTTGTCATGACCCGAACCTGCCCTTAAAAGTTTAGGCCATGACCGACCTGTACTTAGGCCTCAAAACAAAATTCAAAAGAATCAAATCATATATGGGGCCTAAAGCAGAAGCTAAATCACATAACAAAATGTCCACTGAGCAGTGCATATATGCCATAATTCTAACCCATCATATCGCATAAGTTCAAGTACATAAGCCATATATACACAAGTCCAAGTCATGTAGTTATATACAAAGAGTTAACAATCCAACATTTTTATAATAACAAAATATAGCCACCAAAAGCTTAACAAATTGGTGACATTAAAGGAACTTCTCAAAAAGACAAAAAGGCTCCAACGTTGGAGGCTTAACAAAACAGGTTCGTCAAAAGTCCTGAAGCTGACCTAGGACTAGCCTCCAAGCTGACCACCTACAAAACATACATAAATACGGAGTGAGCAAGGCTCAGTGAATAATAATAATACAAGGCATATAAATGAGCATCTGCTTTGAAGAATCTTTATATAACATAAGCATGACTTATGCACAATCATATTCCAGAACGATCTCAGGCCCACATAAGATGAAATGATCTCGGGCCTAACATATAACAACAGAACGGCCTCGGGCCCAACATATTAACAGAACGGCCTCAGGCTTAACATATTAACAGAACGGCCTCTGGCTTAACATATTAGCAGAACGGTCTCAGGCCCAATAGATGATACAGAACGGCCTTAGGCCAAACATAACAAAACGGCCTCAGGCCCAATCATAGTATTAGAATGGTCTTGGGCCCAATCATATGTTGTCGTTGGCAAATGCTCAATCACTCTAATCAAAACACAAGTTGTACCAATCATATCATTTGTGATAAAAAAATAGATAAATCACAACATCCAACATATCGTTACACTATTAGTACTCACAGTGATCTGGTCGTGCGGTGGTTCCTTCCAGCGAGGGACGTTGTATTATATTCCTTGAAGCCCCTAGCAAGTTCTTCAATCTCAAGTTCCTATGTTGAGTACTCATTCCTCTTTCTTTTTCTCTCTCTCTCCTTTTCTTTTCTTTCTACCCAGGAGATATTTTTGTTTTGGTGTTGAGTCTAAGTCTTCTAAGGCTCAAGTATATATCTATATTAACCAAAGCCAAGCTTATTTGAGCCTAAGTTGGGCTTTATTAAGAGTTTTACCAAATAAATCCAATTAATTTATTACGAATCAAATTTTTACAGAACTTCATATTATGTTTTAAAAATCATGCTAATCATAATTTTAAAGTCAATTTCGGTTTATCGCGCCTTTAAAGCTTTCAATTTTCAGTTCAAATATCACAATTTCAACAGATTTTCTCATAACCGACAGATACAAAGTTATAAACATGTAATTCACGTATCAAAACATGGAATTTTACATCAAACTCATAAACACACATATAACCACGCACATAATGAAGGAAGTAGGGCATATTAAAGCATATGAAAGGGTCGGGTTGTTACACTTTTTCCTCTTTTAAGAAGTTTGGTCTCTCAAACTTGTTTTACCTCAAGTTGAAAATAACTCTGAATACCGTTGTTTCATTTCCTTTTCTCTTTCCCACATGGCTTCTTTCCCGTAGTGTTCTTGCCATTCAACTTTTACCATGGGAATTATCTTGTTCCGTAGTTGCTTCATTTGTCGATCCAAAATTTGAATCGGTTTCTCTTCGTAGATCAAGTTGTTATCCAAAGTGATTTGATGGTAATCTATAATATGGGATGGATCTTGGAGGTTACCCCGTAACATGGATACATGAAAAACATTAAGTATTTGCTCCATACTTGATGAAATAGCAACACGATAAGCCACTAGACCTACTCTTTCCAGAATCTGAAACGAACCTACATATCGGGGTGTTAATTTTCCTTTCTTGCCGAATCTTGTTTGTCCTTTTATTGAGGTGACTTTAACGAAGACATAATTACCAACCTCAAACTCCAAATCCCTTCGCCGGTGATCCGCATAACTCTTTGGCCTACTTTGGGCTATTTTCAACCTTTGCTGGATGATTTGAACTTTCTCCGTCGTCAATTGCACAAGTTCAGGCCCAAATAGTGATCTATCGCCGACTTTGGCCCAACACACTGGAGAGCGACATTTCCTCCCGTACAAAGCTTCATATGGTGTTATTCGTATACTTGAGTAGAAACTATTATTATATGCAAACTCTGCCAACGGTAAATACGTTTCCCAACTCCCTTGGATATCCAAGACACACATTTGAAGCATATCCTCTAGTGTTTGTATCGTTTTCTGTGATTGGCCATGAGTTTGGGGATAGAATGTCGTATTGAATTTCAACTCTATTCCCATAGCATCTTGTAAACTTTGCCAAAATCTGGAAACAAATTTTGGATCTTTATCGGATACAATTGAAACTGGAACACCATGTAGCTGCACAATTTCATTCATATATAGAATAACAAGTTTATTTGTATTATATTGAGTTTTCACAGGTAGGAAATGAGTAGATTTTGTTAGTCTATCAAAATTAACCCATATGGAATTCATACCTCGGGGTGTTCGGGGTAAGCCAACAATAAAATCCATAGTCAGATGTTCCCATTTCCACTCCGGGATTAGGAGAGGTTGAAGTAGACTTGTCGATCTTTGGTGCTCCGCTTTTACTTGGTGACATTGCAAACATTTTGACACAAACTCCGCAATTTCCTTCTTTATACTTGGCCACCAAAAATTTTGCTTAAGATCTTGGTACATTTTAGTGTTACCGGGGTGCAATGCAAATTTCGACTTATATGCTTCCTCCATAATCCTTTTCTTAATTTCTGGAACATTTGGAACGCACAATCTATCTTTAAATTTCAACACTGAATTGTCAAGGGTGAACCCAGGCCTTGGCTTTGTTTCCATCTCATCACAAATTTGCTTCAAAAAGTCATCTTCCATTTGTCGTTGCTTGATTTTTTCAATAAATGCTGGTTGAGCTAACATTGCTGATAAAACTGCGCCTTGTTCACGTAACACAATTTCCATGTCCATTTTTTCCACATCAAGTAGCAACTCTTTTTGCCCTGTGAGCAAACTTGCCAAATTCCCCATAACTTTTTTGCTAAGGGCATCTGCAACTATGTTAGCTTTGCCGGGGTGGTATTGGATTTGCAGGTCATAATTCTTAATAAGCTCTAACCACCATCTTTGTCACATGGTTAACTCTTTTTGGAGAAAGAAGTATTTTAGGCTTTTATGGTCGGTATAAACCTCACATGTGGGTACCATACAGATAATGCCACAATATCTTCAAAGCGAACACCACGGCGGCTAATTCCAAGTCGTGTGTGGGATAATTCTTTTCATGAGGCATGAGTTTGTGAGAAGTATAGGCAATGACCCTTCCATTTTGCATAAGTACACAGCATAATCCCTTGTAAGAGGCGTCACTGTAAATAACAAATCCCTCGGTACCTGATGGTAAAGCAAGAATTGGTTCTGTAGTTAACCTTGTTTTCAACTCCTGAAAAGCAGATTCTCTTTGCATTGACCACTCAAACGGAACACCCTTTTGGGTCAATTGGGTGAGCGGCACTGCAATTTTGAAAAGTCTTTAACAAATCTCCGATAGTATCCGGCTAAGCTCAAAAAGCTACGCACCTCAGTCACATTCGTAGGAGTTGGCCAATTCACAATGGCTTCTATCTTGTACGGGTCAACAGAAACACTCTCCCTATTAATTACATGTCCCAAGAACAAAATTCACACTTCTTTAATTTCACATATAACTTCTTCTCTTTCAGTGTTTGAAGAATTAATTGCAAATGATTCTCATGAGCTTCCGTACTTTTCGAATAGATAAGTATGTCATCATTAAACACAACCACAAAGTCATCCAAGTACAGTTTAAAAACACGGTTCATCAAATCCATAAAAGTCGTCGATGCGTTAGTAACTCCAAATGGTATAACAAAAAATTCATAATGACTGTATCGGGTGCGGAAAACAGTCTTCTCAATGTCTTTGACTTTTACCTTTACTTGATTATATTCGAATCTCAAATCTAGTTTCAAAAATACTTGTGCACCTTGTACTTGATCAAACAAATCATCGATTCTAGGTAAGGGATACTTATTCTTTACAGTGATCAAACAAATCATCGATTTTAGGCAAGGGATACTTATTATTTACAGTTACTTTATCGAGCTCTCGGTAGTCAACACATAATCGAAATGTTCCATCTTTCTTCTTTACGAAAAGAACCGGTGCACCCCAAGGAGAAGTACTTGGGCGGATGAACCCTTTATCAAACAGGTCTTGTAACTATACCTTCAACTCTTTCATTTCAACCAGTGACATTCCATATGGAGTTTTTGAAATTGGTTGGGTTTTCAGTGTTATATCAGTTGCGAATTCAATTTCACGGTCCATTAACTCTCCTAGCAACTCTTTTGGGAAAACATCTGAAAATTCACGAACAATTGGAACATTATCAACACATGCATCCAGTGGTTGTCTATTCAAAATATTACACAAATACCTCTGGCAGCCCTTTTGTAATAACTTACACATTTTCATGGCTGAGATCAAATATGGCGGTGGAATCACCCCATGTCCCACAATAAAAAAAATTCAGATTGTCCCAGAGGTCAGAAAATGACTTGCTTAGACGTACACTCAATAGTCACATGGTATTTACTTAGCCAATCCATCTCCAAAATTATATCAAAATAAGCCATGTCAAGAGGCAGCAAATCGATATATAACTAAACATCCTCAATCAAAATCTCACAAGTAGGATAAACAGATGTATATAACATGAAGGCCCTTGATGGTGAAAAAACACATAACACATAATGTAATGATTCCGTAGGTTTATTCAAATTACTAGCAAAGGTTTCCGACACAAAAGAATGGGTGGAACCTGAATCAAATAATACATGAGCAGAGTGACCATTGATAGAGAATGTACTTGACACCACAGCCTCAGTATTTTGCACATCACCAGGAATGAGGACAAATATTCTTCCTTATCTAGCACTGTCTCTAGTATTAATGAGTTTTGCAGCAGTCTTTGTAGTTGAAGCTGGAGTTGAGTCGGTTGAACTTGTAGTGGTTCTATTCCTATTTTGTCGGTCTCTCTAAGGGCAATCTCTGGCTAAATGTCCTGTCTTTCCACACTTGAAGCAAGCCCCAGTTGCCCGATAACAAGTCCCGTGGTGCCTCTTTTCATAGTCTGGACAACCTGGCATTGATTCACAAGTAGAGGCAGAAGTACTAGAGGTTTCCAAGTTCGATTTCTTGTTCTGTGCTTGCGCACTGGTCCCCTTGGTGCTTGCGCATTCTGTCTCTTTCCCTTCCACTTAAAGATTCGATTTTGAGTAGCTATATTACCTTCAGCCACTATCTCCCTTTCTAACATATCGACATAGGTGGGCAATTTCAACACATTAATTCGATCCAAAATAGCGTTCCAGAGTCCTTTGAATTTCTTGCTTTCTTGTAGTCTGTATCTACCATGTGTGGTGCAAAACGGGCCAACTCTGAAAATTGTGCTTCATACTCTGCCACCATCTTGTTCCCTTGCCTCAAGGTCTCAAATTCTGTCACT
Organism: Camellia lanceoleosa; assembly: GCA_025200525.1. NCBI lineage: Eukaryota > Viridiplantae > Streptophyta > Magnoliopsida > Ericales > Theaceae > Camellia > Camellia lanceoleosa. Next base: position 120,264,462 of record CM045767.1, read on the forward strand.
TTCTTATCCTGCATACACTGGAAAATACTTATCATAAAAAAGCTCCAAAAATCGAGCCCAGGTCAATCCTTAATGTTCATTTCTAGTGAGTATCCACCATCTCCATGCTTCATCTTCGAGAGTAAAAGTTGCAAGTTGTATTTTTTGTGCCTCGGTACAAGGAAAGACCTCAAACAACTTCTTTATTCCCAGTACCCATGCCTCGGCTTTCATTGGATCAATGCCTTCCTTGAACGACGGCGGCTTCATCTTCTTAAACTCTTTTGTGAGTGTAATGGTTCGATCCTCGACTTGATGGTCTTGCACCATAGGTGGTGGTATGGGCATTGGCGGCGGTGGTGGTTGTTGTGGTGGTTGTTGTTGTTGTTGTTGTTGTCTCATAGTTTCTGTCATGTCTGCAATCATCCTTTCCAACAAATCAAGCCGTGCAGAGGTAGAGTCTTCCATATCACCCATTCTTGTCCTCACCATGACTTACATATCAAGGGCTTATAATATACATAAAAAGAGACACAAGTATATATTGACAATGTTCATTGCATAACATATACAAATCATTAAACACCTTTCATATCAGATTCATATCATAGAGAAACATCATGCATGTAGTCTAAGTCTTTTCTAAACTCCTTATAGCTCAAATGGACTTGTGTGTGAGGCTTTACTCATGCTCTGATACCAACTGTCACAACCCGAATCTGCCCCTAAAAGTTTAGGCCATGACCGGCCTGTACTTAGGCCTCAAAACAAAATTCAAAAGAATCAAATCATATATGGGGCTAAAGCGGAAGCAAAATCACATAATAGAACGTCCACTGAGTAGTGTTTGTATGCCATAATTCTAACCCATCATGTCGCATATAGAAAGTTCAAGTACATAGGCCATATATACACAAGTCCAAGTCATGTAGTTATATACAAAGAGTTAACAATCCAACATTTTTATAATAACAAAATGTAGCCACCAAAAGCTTAACAAATTAGTGGTGGCATTAAAGGAACTCAAAAAGACAAAAAGGCTCCAACGTTGGAGGCTTAACAAAACGGGTTCGTCAAAAGTCCTGAAGCTGACCTAGTGTTGGCCTCCAAGCTGACCACCTACAAAACATACATAAATATAGAGTCAGCAAAGCTCAGTGAATAATAATAATGCAAGAAGGCGTATAAATGAACATGTGCTTTGAAGAATCTTTATATAACATAGGCATAACTTATGCACAATCATATTCTAGAACGGCCTCGAGCCCACATAAGACGAAATGGCCTTGGGCCCAACATGTAACAATAGAACGGCCTCAAGCCCAACATATTAACAGAACAGCCTCAGGCCCAATATATTACAGAACGGCCTTAGGCCTAATAGATGATACAAAACGACCTTAGGCCCAACATAACAGAACGACCTCAGGCCCAATCATAGTATCAGAACGGCCTTGGGCCCAATCATAGTAACAGAATGATCTGGGGCCCAATCATATGTCGTTGCTGGCAAATGCTCAATCACTTTAATCAAAACACAAGTTGTACCAATCATATCATTTGTGATCGAAAATAGATAAATCACAACATACAACATATCGTTACATTATTAGTACTCACAATGATTCGGTCGTGCGGTGGTCCCTTCTAGCAAGTGACCTTATGTTGTATTCCTTGAAGCCCCTAGCAAGTTTTTCAATCTCAAGCTCCTATGTTGAATTCTCATTCTTCTCTCTCTCTCTCTCTCTCTTCTTTTCTCTCTACCCAGGAGATATTTTTGTTTTGGTGTTAAGTCCAAGTCTTCTAAGGCTTAGGTATATATCTATATTAACCAAAGCCAAGCTTATTTGAGCCTAAGTTGGGCTTCATTAAGAGTTTTACCAAATAAATCCAATTAATTCATTACGAATCAAATTTTTACAAAATTTCATATTATGTTCTAAAAATCATGCTAGTCATAACTATAAAGTCAATTTCGATTTATTGCGCCAAGGCTTTCAATTTTTAGTCCAAAGATCACAATTTCAACAGATTTTCTCATAACCGACGGATACAAAGTTATAAACATGTAATTTACACATCAAAACATGGAATTTTACATCAAACTCATAAACACACATATAACCATGCACATAATGAAGGAAGTAGGGCATATTAAAGCATATAAGAGGGTCGAGTTATTACAGATGTAGGGTTTCCTGGAGGTTGATGTTGCGATGACGACGGAGGGACCTCTGGGTTATGTTCGAATCAACGTTCGTGGAACAGCGAGGGGTGCTTTGGTAAGAATCACTATTTGTTGGGGCCATAGGCGATACACGTTGGCAATTTGGTCAGAGGATGGACCGGTGGTAGAGATTTGCAACACGCCAGAGCAGCATGATCATTGTGGGTTGGTTAAGAAACATCGGGATTTGGTGCGATTTGATTTGCGAGATAGTTACTGTGATTTGGGGAAGAAGAAGATACAGTAGCCGATTTCATAGCCACGAGTCGAACCATGGAAGGCCTGACAACCAAAAAAGACTGGGTAGTAGGCCTAGACTTCAAGGGCCCAACATTAGGCTGGTCCTGCTTTGGGTCGTGGGAAAAGAAATTCTAACAGAGATATTGGGCCATTTCTTAAAGTGCACAACGAAAGGGACTTGAACTTGATGCAAGGTAATAAAGGGGTGGGCCAAAGTGAGGATAAGGCGCAGAGGTTGGGCTTGGAGGAGCTGGGCCATTCTGCGAAGGGTATTGAAGGCCAATCTGGGTTAACCACCCTAGTGGCTCAAGTCTTCAACAATTTGTGTCGAGTGTTGGATTCAAATCAAATGGGTCAGATCTCGACTTTAGGACCCACTGATGAGAGGACGAAAGATACACTGGTGATGTTTGAAACTGGTTATGAGGGGGAGTTGGGTGGATCGCAATATGTATCGTAGGACGATAAAGCTTCGAGCCAGTCTTTTGATACAAATGTGGATATAGAGCAGCAATGGGTACATGAAGACGCAATGAATGATGAGACAGAATAGGTTGAGAGGAACGAATCAACTCCTGTGTACATTGGGAGGGGGTTGTCTCTTGTGGCCCACCCTCTCGCCAGCTTGACTACCAATCACCATAGACAGGCCTATTCCAACCTGCCCCAAGGTGAGTTCGAGCGCCAGGTTGATTTGAATCAATTGGAGGCTTCTTCGGAAGAAGTTGTTTCGAAGTGGGTACTTAGTAGGATCAGCGAGGTAAGTCGATTGCTCGATGTATCTTTTGAAGGCCATGAAACTGAGGCTCTGCGCCTATTTATAGCAGTGGAAACCTCTTGAAAGGAAAGGGCTTTACCTAGGGAGGGAGGTTCTTCAACAGTGGTGCAACATAAAGGGTTACGGGAGCTCAAAAATTTGGAGTGTTATGTTAACTACGAGCATAGAGGGAAGACGAGTGGATGAGGCCCAAGGAGAGAACGAGGAGGTCCTCTGTTATTAAAATGAAGTTAAAAGTGTTATCGTGGAATATGCGTGGCTTGAATGAGAGAGACAAGCGCCTAGCAGTCAAATCAGTGCTTAGACGTACGAGAGCAGATGTGGTTTTCTTGCAAGAAATAAAAATTGAGGTATTGGATGGAGATGTGGTGAGAGAGGTTTGTTCAGTTGGTAAAGTGGACATACTAGCTATGGGCATGGTAAGAGGGGTTATTCTCTGTTGGGATAACAGAGTGGTGATGACGGAGGATGAGGAGTTAGAAGGTTTTTTGGTGTCTTGTCTATTACGATGTATGGAAGACAATTTTAGGTGGGTGTTTTCTAGGTTATATGGGCCGGTCTGAAGCTTAGAGAGGAGTGCTTTTTTGGGCGAGTTGGAGGATGTGGCGCATCGATGGTTAGAGCCGTGGTGTGTGGGAGGTGATTTTAATATGGTCAAATGGCCAGTAGAGAAAACATGAAGTAGTAGGGCGAAGGGGTCAATGCAGGCGTTCTGTGCATTTATTGATGAGATGAATTTGGTTGATTTGCCTATTCATGAGGGGAGTTTCACTTGGTCTAATGGCCATCAAATGTCCCAGATTAATAGGTTTCTAGTTACTAGTGGTTGGGAAAAGTACTTTTCGGAGCTCGTGCAAAGTCGATTACCCTGTCCAATGTCAGATCATTAGCCTATTATGCTTGACAGTGGAGGGTTTTGTAGTGAGCCGACGCCTTTTCGCTTCGAGAATACGTGGCTGTAATCGGAGGGCTTTTTAGAGAAGGCCTATTGGTGGTGAAGCAATTATACGATTTGCGGAACTCCTAGTTATATGTTGGTTCAGAAATTAAAACTACTCAAAAGGGATTTGAAAAAGTGAAATAAGGAGACTTTTGGTCGGGTGGAGGTTTAGAAAAGTGGTGGCCATCTTGCAGTCCTTAGATGTGTAGGAAGTTTCTAGTGGGCTTCTAGAGGCAGACATGGCTAGAAAGGAGGCGACAAATTAGGACTATGTTCGTTTGGCTTGTATGGAAAAGATATGTTTTAGACAGAAATCACGATGTTCATGGTTGAAAGATAGGGACCGAAATACCAAGTTTTTTCATAGGATGGCAAATGGTCATAGAAGGGCCAATCATATTGTGCGAATACGGGTGGATGAGAGAGATTTGACTACGGACAACAAGATTTGGGGAGGCATTGTGGGCTTTTATTAGCGGCTTTTTCGAGCACAAGACGGGGCATGGAGGCTGGGGTTGGATGGGGTTTTGTGTGATGTTATCTCTGCAAGGGATAAAGAGGGCTTGGAGCGGGCCTTTACATAGAAGGAGGTGTTAGGGGCTTTGAAAATGATGAGTGGTGAAAAGGCTCTAGGTCTAGATGGTTTCATTTTGGCTTTCTTCCAACATTGTTGGGGTGTTGTCAAGGAGGATGTGATGACAGTGTTTGAGACCTTCTTCACGACTAGGCAGTTTGAGAGAAGTTTCAATGCGACCTTCCTAGCTTTAATGTTGAAGAAAGGAGGGGTTGAGAATGTGAGGGACTTCAGGCCTATTAGTTTGCTTGGGATTGTGTATAAGCTGTTGGCAAAAGTGTTAGCAAATCGACTTTAGGGTGTGTTGTAAGGTGTGGTGTCTGAATCTCAGAATGCTTTTGTAGGGGACGACAGATTTTGGATGCGGTTTTGGTGGCTAATGAGTGTGTTGATTCTCGATTTCGGGAAGGGCAACCTAGTTTGATCTGTAAGCTGGATATTGATAAGGCTTATGATAATGTAAATTGAGATTTCCTGCAACATATTATGTGTTAGATGGGTTATGGGGCAACATGGTGTCAGTGGATGAAGTTCTGTGTATTCACGGTGCGAATGTCTATTTTGGTGAATGGTTCACCCGCAGGATTCTTTTCGACTTTTCGAGGTCTTCGGCAGGGGGATCCATTATCTCCCCTGCTGTTTATTTTAGTTATGGAGGCTTTTAGTAGATTGCTGTTTAGGGCTGTGCATGAGGGTTTGTTGGAGGGTTTTACAGTGGGATCGCCAATATGGACAACAATTGGGGTGTCTCATTTATTGTTTGCAGATAATGCTTTGGTTTTCTACGATGCGGATGTGGAGCAATTAGGACTCTTATGATGTGTCCTGATTTGTTTTGAGGCAGTTTTGGGTTTATAGATTAATTTGAGCAAGTCAAAGTTGATTCTGGTGGGAGAGGTTGGGAGGTTACTAGTATTAGTGGCGTTGTTCGGTTGTAAGGTGGCAACTTTATTGGTGACTTATTTAGGACTACCGTTGGGTGCTAGTTTCAAGGCAAAATAAGTGTGATATGGAGTGGTAGTGTGATAACCCTGTTCCGTATTATGCTAATTAATCTTAATTGTGATTGTGATTATGTGCTTGATATAATTTGGTGTGCCATTTATATAAATATATGTAGTTTTGAATTTCTATCTGTTCACCGTAGGAATATCTGTCTGATTATCTGCTTTGAAATTTAAATTAAAGGCCTTATCGGCCATAGAAACTGAAATTGACTACGCCTTTGTGATTAGCGTAATTTTTAGAGCCTACAGTGAAATTTAATTGAAAATTGATTCAGATCAAAATAATTAGATTCAGAACGATTAATTAAGTGTTATTAATTAGCTATGATCAAATTTGATTAAGTGGGGCTATAAAAAGGGCCATTATACACTCAATTACTCTCTTTTAATTCAATTTGGCTGAATTTAGCTCTCTAGGAGTGAGAGAACCGAAATTAGAGAGAGAGAGAGACAGAGGACAAACAATCTAAGGTTTGATTAAGAGGCTTGGAATCTTGAAGTTAAGCTCAAGAATTAACCATAGATTGGGAAGACTGAGCTTCTAGGGTCGAGCTCCAGGGTGAATCCACCAGTAGATCACTGTGAGTAATATCTTAATAAAGATACTTTGAAGTATGTTATTTGTTAAATTGCTTATTTCCCTTTGAGCATGTTTGATTGGATGGATTAGAGCATGGGATTGGGATTATTAATCCGTGGGTCCAATTATCCCATGTTTGTTTTAATATTTTGGTTTAGGATTATTAATCCAACAAATTTGTAGGATTATTAATAATGGGGTAGAAGTGGGATTATTAATCCAATGGATATTAATCCAATTGGATAGTGAATACTACACTAATTTAATAGGATTATTAATACTTCACTATTAGTCTTTTGAATCAAACATGACCTTTGAGTCTTATAAGTCTGTTAATTTGAATTGTGGACAAATGTTTACTATGCCATATGGTTGGGCCAAAGGCCATTGGATACAATTGATTGGGCCGAAGGCCATATGACATGAATGAATAGGCCCAAGGCCGTTTGGCATGAATGAAAGAATGAATGGGCCGAAGGCCGTATGACATGAATGAATAGGCCAAAGGCTGTTTGACATGAATGAATGGGACGAAAGCCGTTTGACATGAATGAATGATTGGGTCAAAGGCCATTTGACACGAATGATTAGGTCAAAGGCCGTCGGACAGAAACGATTGGGCCAAAGACCGTCGGATATGAGTAAATTGGGCCCGAGGTCGTCTGATGTGTTTGAAACCGCAGTTACTTAACCTATATATATATATACTAGATAGAAATATGAATTAGGCCTAAGGTCGTTTGGTGCATGTCGTTCTAAATACTGTTCGTGTATCTTCTTCATTCGATATTATTCGTTGGGCTTTCGCTCACGCTCATTCATGTGTCTGTAGGTGAGCCAAGGGAGGTCCAAACCTAGCCTCAATGAAGCTTGTGAGAAACAATCAAGGTTTTGAAGAGTCAGTCCATACATCTCATGCACGAGACTTGTTTTCGCCCTTTTGCTAGTTTGTTATATTTTGTCATGTTGGCGAGAACTTTGGTTTACGGTTGTATATAGTTTTGATTGGCTGACTTAGACTTGAATGATCCTGTATGTATAGAACTATGCATTATTACTTATTTTGACGTGAGTTATTAACATGTATGTATATGGATTGTTATGACGTGCCATGTAAGCACAGCTCTATGGACAAAGTTTTAAATTTGCTTCTGTTTGGCCCCTTTACTATGATAAGTTATGTCTTTTATGGTTTGAGGCCGTAGGTAATCTCTTGATTACTGGCCGGTTATGCCCTGAACCCATAGAGACGGGTTCGGGTCATGACAGAGTGATATCAGAGCACGAGGTAATAACTCACACACTCGTCCAAAAGAGCAATAAACGTCTAGAAAAGATCTAGGATGCATTCATGTGATAAATATGAATCTGAAAGCATCTAGAATACGCTTAAATGTTTTAATTTGAACCATTATGTGTTATAAGTTTGTGATTTGCATGCATTACAAATTATTTGAATATGCATGCTCTTTAGTGTATGCATATCTGTGAAATTTTTATATTGAGAATAATGTAAGTTTAATCAGATAGTGAGAACAAGAGGTGATGAGATAGAGGAGTCCTTTACTGCCAGAATGGATAGAATGGAAAGATTGATTCAGGAAACGGCAGAAACATTGAGGCAACAACAAGAGTGACAACAATAGTGGCAGCAACCACATTCTCTACCTCCACCTCCACCTCCACCTCCGGCACCTCCTGTGCCAGACTTACAGAATGATAACCGAATAATAGCTCTCACCAAAGAGTTTAAGAAAATGAAACCACCATAGTTCCATGGGGGATTAGATCCGTTGAAAGCCGAAGCATGGGTCCTCGGCATCGAAAAGCTATTTGAAGTGTTCCCTTGTTCGGAGACACATAAAGTACTTCTAGCCACCTTTATGCTAGAAGATGAAGCAAGAAGATGGTGGATGTTAATGCGTGAGAATCATAAGGATGTTGACTAAACCAAATTTCTGGAAATTTTCTATAATAAGTACTTCCTGCAATGTGTCTGGGATAGGAAAGTATCAGAGTTCATGGAACTAAAGCAAAGGTAATAAAGGGTTGTAGTATGAGGCCAAATTCACTAAATTGGCCAGGTTTGCACCACATGTGATTGATATGGATTATAAGAAAGCGAGGCATTTTGAAGGTGGGTTTCGAAGCGACATTTTAGAAATGGTGATTGTCTTGAAGCTAGAAACCTATATTGGGGTGCTAGACCGGGCCATAATATCAGAAGCTAAATAGCTAGACAAGCTAACTCGACAACTCACTGGAAAGGCAACAAAAGACAAGGCTTCTTTTCAAATAAGAAATTTTTGAAAAAGCAAAACACGGGCTCCTCAAGTACTTCGAATTCTTCCCGAGATACATCTCCAATGTGCAATATCTGTAGTAAAAGGTATCGTGGGGGTTTGTTACCATGTGTCAGGAGCCTGTTTTAAATGTGGTAAACAAGGGCATATGGCCCGAGATTGTAATCAGAACAGTGGGAAGATAGCTGCTAGTTCCACTGCATTGATCCCAAAACTAGGAAATACTATGAGATCTACTACCACCGGAGATACCGTGAGGCAAGGGAGAGTTTTTGCGCTTATTGCGGGCGATACACGGAATGCTAACGCAGTTGTCTCAGGTACTATTTCCATATGTAATCAGGATGCTTTTGTGTTAATTGATTCCGGATCAACGCACTCTTTGTGACATGTGCATTTGCATCTAGACTGAGTAAACCTCTAGAATTATTGTCATATCTGCTATGTGTATCTGCTCTATCTGGGGAATCTGTATTGTGTGAATCTATATACCGATTTTGTGACATACATATTGAGGATGCTATCCTATATGTAGATTTGTTGCCCTTGGACTTTAGACATTTTGATGTAATTTTGGGCATGGATTGATTAACCAAATATTGTGCTACTATTGATTGTGTAACAAAACAAGTTGTGTTTAAACCACCAGAACATAAAGAAATTGTGTTTGTGGGAAATGGGGTAGTGCCTCTACCTTACTTAATATCTGCAATGAAGGCATGCAAATTAATCAGGAAATGGTGCCAGGGTTATTTGTATTATGTGTTGTCTAAACAATCTATAAATGTTGAATTGAACAGTATCTCTATTGTTAGAGAATTTCCAGATGTGTTTCCAAGTGAATTACCAGGGGAATTGGTGGACAGGGAAATAGAGTTTACTATTGAGATCATGCCAGGCACCCAGCTTATTTCTAAAATTCCCTACAGAATGGATACTGTTGAAATGAAAGAACTAAAGGAACAGTTGCAAGACCTGCTTGACAAAGGGTTTATCCAGCCTAGCACTTCACCATGAGGTGCACCAGTGTTATTTGTGAAAAAGAAAGATGGGACCTTGCGTTTGTGTATCGACTATCAAGAACTAAAAAAGGTAACAATAAAGAATAAATATCCCCTACCTCGTATTGATGACTTGTTTGACCAGTTACAGGGATCACAAGTGTTCTCTAAAATTGATTTGAGATCCGGGTACCACCAGTTGAAAGTAAAGGCAAAAGATGTTGAGAAACCCGCATTCAGAACGAGGTATGATTATTTTAAATTTCTTGTTATGTCATTTAGAGTGACTAATGCTCCGACAGCGTTTATGGACCTAATGAAACGTATTTTTAAAACCTACCTTGATGAATTTGTTGTAGTTTTTATTGATGACATTTTGATATACTCCAAGAATAGACTTGAACATGAATAACATCTGAAGACTATGTTACAGACACTTAGAGAAAAGAAATTATTTGCTAAACTAAAGAAATGTGAATTTTGGTTGGATGAAGTTATCTTTTTAGGGCATGTGACAAGAAAGGGATTTCAGTGGACCCACAGAAAATAGAGACAATTGTGAATTGGCCTACACCGACTAATGTGATAGAAGTCCGTAGTTTCATGGGCTTAGCTGGGTACTATAGGAGATTTGTGAGGGATTTCTCAAAAATAGCCGTACCTCTTACCCAATTGACACACAAGGGGCAATCATTTGAATGGAACGATGAAAGAGAATCTGCCTTTCATGAAGTGAAAACGAGACTGACCACTGCACTAGTATTGATGTTACCCACAGGTGCGGAAAACTTTGTAATTTTCAGTGATGCATCTTATAAAGGTTTGGGTTGTGTACTAATGCAGAACGGAAGGGTGATTGCCTACGTCTCTCGACAATTGAGGCCACATGAGAAGAACTACCCGACACATGATTTAGAATTGACCGCAGTTGTTTTTGCTTTGAAAATCTGGTGGCATTATTTGTATGGCGCAAAATGTGAAGTCTACACAGATCACAAGAGTCTGAAATACTTCTTTACGCAAAAGGAGTTGAACATGCAACAGAGGAGATGGCTTGAACTGATAAAAGATTATGATCTTGAGATTCAGTATCACTCCTGGAAAGCTAATACAGTTGCTGATACCTTGAGTAGAAAATCAACAAGGAGTGTGGCTTGTTTGCTTACTAAACAGAAAGAGATCTTGCAAGATTTTGAGAAGTCTGAAATTGAAGTGGTATTGTGTGAACATGGCGGATTAATAGCTGCTATTTCAGCCGAACTGGCAATTATTGATGAAATTAAATAGAAACAAAAAGATGATGAATTCCTCAAGAAAGTGATCGATGAATTTGAGACAAGTCCGAAAGTAGAGTTCAGCCTTGAAGGCGGAGTGTTGAGATTTCGAAACCGAATGTATATCCCAGATATTCTGAAACTAAAGAAAAGGGTTTTAGATGAAGCCCACAAATCGGTGTTTGCTATGCATCCGGGTAACAATAAAATGTATCGAGATTTGAAACAAAGCTATTGGTGGCCTAAAATGAAGAAAGAAATTGCAGAATATGTGTCCAAGTATCTTCAATGTCAGCAAGTTAAAGCTGAACATCAAAAACCGGGCGATCTACTTCAACCCCTCCCTATTCCTGAATGGAAGTGGGAGCATATGACTATGGATTTTGTTGTTGGTCTACCTCGAACTCCTCGAGGTATGGATTCTATTTGGATTGTAGTTGATAGACTGACTAAGTCTGCACATTTTTTACCTGTTAGAACTATATTTGATGCTTATAAACTGGCTACTATATATGTTGATGAGATTGTCCGTTTACACGGAGTTCCAGTATCTATTGTGTCGGATAGAGATTCGAAATTTGTGTCTAGATTGTGGAAAAGTTTGCAAAGAGCTATGGGGATAGAATTGAGGTTTAGTATCGCATTCCACCCACAAACAGATGGACAACCAAAACGGACTATACAAACGTTAGAAGATATGCTGAGAATGTGTACCTTAGATTTTTAGGGGAGTTGAGAAGATTATTTGCCACTAGCGGAGTTTGCCTGCAATAACAACTTACACTCTAACATCGATATGGCACCATACGAGGCTTTGTATGGTAGAAGGTGTAGATCACCAATTTGTTGGACAGAAGTCGGGGATAGAGTTTTACTTGGGCCTAAAATTATGCAAGACACTTTTAAGAAAATCAAAATAATCCAACAGAGGCTCAAAACAGCTCAAGACCGACAAAAGAATTATGCAGATGTTCGAAGAAGACTTCTTGAGTATGAGGTTGGTGACCATGTGTTCATCTGTGTGACTCTGATGAAAGGCCAAGTCAGGTTTGGAAAGAAGGGTAAGTTGTCGCCCCGTTACATTAGGCCGTTGCAAATTCTGGAAAGGCTTGGCCCAATTGCTTATAGAGTTGCTTTGCCACCCGGATTCGAGCAAATCCATAATTTGTTTCATGTATCAATGTTGAGGGGTTATTTTCGAGATCCGTTTCATGTGATTGATTATCATAAGGTAGCTCTTGATGAAAATATGAAGTACGCCGAGTAGTCGGAACGAATCATTGACCGGTAGGTGAAACAATTAAGAAGCAGGTCCATCCCAATGGTGAAAGTGGAATGGAAAGAACACTATAGGACAGATGCCACGTGGGAAAAAGAGGATGAAATACGACTACGCTGTCCACATTTGTTTCCCGACGTAAGTAAAATAAGTTTGGAGGACCAAACGTCCTAAAGGGGGGAAAGACTGTGATAACCATGTTTCGTATTATGCTAATTAATCTTAATTATGATTGTGATTATGTGTTTGATATGATTTGGTGTGCCATTTATATAAATATATGTGGTTTTGAATTTCTATATGTTCACCGTAGGAATATCTGTCTGATTATCTGTTTTGGAATTTAAATTAAAGGCCTTATTGACCATAGAAATCGAAATTAACTACGCCTTTGTGATTAGCATAATTTTTAGAGCTTACGGTGAAATTTAATTGAAAATTGATTCGGATCAAAATAATTAGATTCAGAACGATTAATTAAGTGCTATTAATTAGCTATGATCAAATTTGATTAAGTGGGGCTATAAAAAGGGCCATTATACACTCAATTACTCTCTTTTAATTCAATTTGGCTGAATTTAGCTCTCTAGGAGTGAGAGACCCAAAATTAGAGAGAGAGAGGCGAGACAATCTAAGGTTTGATCAAGTGGCTTGGAATCTTGAAGTTAAACTCAAGAATTAACCATAGATTGGGAAGATTAAGCTTCTAGGGTCGAGCTCCAAGGTGAATCCACCGGCAGATCACTGTGAGTAATATCTTAGTAAAGATGCTTTGAAGTATGTTATTTATCCAATTGCTTATTTCTCTATAAGTCTTATAAGTCTGTTAATTTGAATTGTAGACAAATGTTTGCTATGCTATATGGTTGGGCCAAAAGTCGTTGGATATAATTGATTGGACCGAAGGCCGTTTGACATGAATGAAAGAATAAATGGGCCGAAGGCTATATGATATGAATGAATGGGCCAAAGGCCGTTTGACATGAATGAAAGAATGAATGGGCCGAAGGTCATATGACATGAATGAATGGGCCGAAGGCCGTTTGACATGAATGAATGATTGGGCCGAAGGCCATTTGATACGAATGGATGGGCCATAAGCCGTTTGACACGAATGATTGGGCCAAAGGCTGTCAGATATGAACGATTGGGCCAAAGGCCGTCAGATATGAGTAAATTGGGCCCGAGGCCGTCTAATGTGTTTGGAACCGCAGTTACTTAACCTATATATATATATATATTAGATAGAAATATGAATTGGGCCTGAGGTCGTTTGGTGCATGTCGTTCTAAATACTGTTCGTGTATCTTCTTCATTCGATATTATTCGTTGGGCTTTCGCTCACGCTCATTCATGTGTCTGTAGGTGAGCCAAGGGAGGTCCAAACCCAAATTTCGGTGAAGCTTGTGAGAAACAATCAAGGTTTTGAAGAGTCAGCTCATATGTCTCATGCACGAGACTTGTTTTCACCCTTTTGCTAGTTTGCTATATTTTGTCATGTTGGCGAGAACTTTAGTTTACGGTTGTAGATAGTTTTGATTGGTTGACTTAGACTTAAATGATCCTGTATGTATAGAACTATGCGTTGTTACTTATTTTGACATGAGTTATTAACATATATGTATATGGATTGCTATGACGTGTCATGTAAGCACAGCTCTATGGACAAAGTTTTAAATTTGCTTCCGTTTGGCCCCTTCACTCTGATCTGATGAGTTATGTCTTTTATGGTTTGAGGCCGTAGGTAATCTCTTAATTACTGGCCGGTTATGCCCTTAACCCATAGGGGCGGGTTCGGGTCATGATAGGTAGAGCGGGTACAACGTCACTTGGTAGGATGGAAGTGGCAATATTTGTCGAAAGGAGGAAGATTGACGTTGATTAAAAGTGTGTTGAGCAATATTCTGACTTACTTTATGTCATTACATGTTATTCCCGTTTCTGTAGTTGAGCGGCTATAGAAACTTCAGAGGGATTTTTTGTGGAGGGGTAGAGGAGAGGATTTCAAATATCACTTGGTTGTAGAGATGGCAATTTGAACCCGGCCCGATAGGGACCTGACCGCGATTAGAACGGTTTTTTTTTTTTTTGAAAAATACTCCTGACGGGTCAGGGATGGTATTTGAAAATAAATCCTTAATAATTTTCGAGTAGAGGATGGTGATACGTTTCCCAGCCTCGGCCCGTCCCTATCCTCCTCTCCATTTCCTCGAACTAAAATTATCATAACACCGCTCTATCCATTTATATATATAAACCCCCCTCTGTTTAATCTGATCTAACTCTCTCTACTCTCTATTCTCTCTCTCTCTTTCTCCTCTCTGTAGTCGATATCGTATCTCCCTTCGTGACAGTACGCTGTGGCGCTACCTCCTCCTCCGGCGGTAGATCTGAGCAGATCCCTGTTGCCTCATCTTTCTCCTCTGGCAGATTTGAGCAGATCCTCGTCGCCTCCTCTTCTTCTTCCTTCGATAGATCTGAGCAGATTCCCGTAGCTCTCTCTCTCTCTCTCTCTCTCTCTCTCTCTCTCTCTCTCTCTCTATTTCTTTTTCTTTTTTTTTTCTTGTGTATTTACTGCCGTTGATGATGTTGATGTTGATGAAAATGAAGTTAATGTTGATGAAAATGAAATAGGGGATTGGGAGAGAAAGCTACACACACACACATACACACACAGAGCTACGGAGATTTTTTGGGGTTGGGGAAACCCGATCCCCGTTAAGGGCCAGAGGGGAGGAGATGATGGGTTCCTCGCTGAGGATCGGGGCCGGGGATGGGGAATTTTGTACCTTTGGGAATCAGGGATGGGGAGTGTGATCCTCGACCCCACCCCAACCCATTGCCATTCCTACTTGGTTGATTGGTAGGGGCAGATTTGTCACCCTAAGGATGTGGGTGGTTTGGAGGTGCGGAGTTTAGTGCAGTTTAATAGGCCTTTATTAGGGAAGTGGTTATCATGGTTTGCTAAAGAGCAGGATCGTTTATGGTGGAGGGTGGTGGCTTCTAAGTTTGGGATCGTTGAGAGGGATTGGCAGTCGAGGGAAGTAATAAGGCCGCATGGGAAGGGCTTGTGGAGAGGAATTTGCTTGGGGATGGAAGAGTTTTGGGAGAGGGTGAATTTTTGTGTGGGTACTGGGGAGAAGGTTAGATTCTAGCAGGATAGATGGTGTGGGGAGATGGTGTTGGAGGTGTGATTCCCTTTGATTTTTAGCGTTGTAAGGGATCGGGAGGCCATGGTTGCTTCTTATTTGAGGGGTGGGGAGGTGGTGGTTTGGGATATTCAGTTTCGGCGTAATGTTCAGGATTGGGAAGTGAATCAATTAAGGGAGTTGTTCGACTTTCTATATGAGTTGGACCTATGGGGTAGAGGGAAGATGTGTTGGTTTGAAGTGCGGTGGGTGCTAAGGGTCAATTCTCTGTTTAGTCCTTTTATCGGAGCTTGGTGGGGGATGTAAGAGGTGTGTTTTCTTGGAGGAGTATTTGGGTTCCTCGAGTTCTTCTAAGGTGGTTTTTTTTTTATGGACGCTTGCTTTAGGTCGTAATCTTACTATTGATAATCTGGTTTGTCGAGGGCATGTATTAGTAAATCGTTGTTGTATGTGTTGTGTTGATGCAGAGTTCGTTGACCATTTATTTATCCATTGTTCTATTGCTTCTCGACTTTGGGGATGGCTTGTTCTTTTTTGGGATTACATGGTCAGCCCAAATAGGGTTGTGGACATGTTGTGGAGTTGAAGGGCCGGGTTGGGCGGTGTCAGCGACGGGTGTGGTCGTTGGTGCCTTTTTGTTTGATGTGGTTGGTTTGGCTAGAAAGAAAAAAGAATTTTCCAAGATATTGAGCGTTCGGTGTTGTGGCTAGAGGATCGGTTCCTAATTACCTTGTATAGTTGGTGAGAGTATTCGGATCTTTTTTTCTTTCTTAGATTTTTTAGATGATGTAATTGGTTAGGCGAGCTTTGTTTCCTTCTATTGGTTGTTTTGTTATCAAATAAATAAACAAATAATTGGTGTGTATAGCACTGTTATTTATATATATATACATATATTATATGCAACGCTTTGAACGTTTTTTATAATAATAGGAATCAAATCCTAATTACTCTAGGTGTGTGCTAATAGAGAAAAAATATTAGTGGAAATAGAACTTGTCAATTCTTTCAAACAAGCAATCTGAAAATAGAAAAATTAGAGTTGTCCCTAATAGGTAAGTAAGAATTCTAGATTTAAATTTCTTATTCAAAATTTTATAAAATTATAAAATTGAAATATAAGTGGCATGTTTAGTAATTTGTTTAAAATTTTCTAACATCTTGATTGAATTATTGGATTTGGACACCTTTTGTTTTTGGGTGAAAAAGGATTTGGACAGCTTTGAGAACTCGCTAGAATTAAATTAAGTTCTATGACAGCTTTAGACGACGAAACAGCCATATAATATTAATATTATGCTACTTAGAGATAGTTATAGAATTTGTCAGTTCGTGCTGGTTGGAGTATGGCCAAGTTTGGAAAGACTAAATAAGTGTATTTTTTGATTTTTTATGAAATATGAGTTGGATTTGAGTTGGGTTTGAAGTAATGTGTTAGAGAGGTGATGTGACTTAAATAAGATGATGTGACTTAAATAGGATAGTGACTTTTTGACTTTTTAAATTTTTTTGAAGATGCCAAACTTGGCCTATATTTCTGCCTAGTTTAGTAATACAAACATAATTCAAGTTCTTAGCATAGTTTGTAATATCATGCAAAATAGTAATAATCTTCCAATCGGCTTCCCTTCTTTTCGTCTGGAGCATCCTCCACCAAGACCAGACAATCGGTTTGCACTGAGATGCATGTCATTTTCTGCTGCACCGCCCATCTAATCGCATCTAGGCATGCATTCGCTTCAGCCAACAACAAATTATGTAGTGATGTCTTTGCAATAGCTTGTTGTTTGATCGGTTGCATGTTGTGATCCAAACATTTGTCATCTCCAATAAATTTAGCACTATGAGTTGAGTTGGGGTAGATTGGAATTAAAATAGTTACAAAAAAAATAAAATTAGCATTTTAATTTAATAAGATTTCACATTCAAAGTATAATCATTTTATTTTTTTTCCTACAAAAGTCAAAAGAGCCAAAAAAATTCATTTCAAACAAGACTTTTTAACCTCAAATTCATCTCGTTTGGCAACATGTTTTAGTCGAATAGCCTAAAAGTCATTATAATTCGTCATATTATTTTTTATTTTTTTGTATATCTTTTCATAAAAAGTTAAAAAAATTATTAAAATAGTCTATTCCCAAATGAGATTTAGGGTTCAGTTGGGATGTGGTTTAACTTTTTGATTTTTTGGTTATTTTAGTCTGGTGCTAAAAAACCTCATTTGGGATGAGTTTCTTGGTTTTTTTAACTTTTATGAGAGAAAAAATAAAATGATTATGATTTGAATGTGATATTTTGTCTTATTGGACTAAAAAATTTATTTTGTCTTTTTGTAATTATTTTAGCTATAAAATCCCATTTTAACTTATGCTAAATAAAGGCTTAGTTAAAAAGTCAAAAAATTAACTCACATCCTAAACAAATCCTTAATAACATGAGTAATGCTAGAAATTTAAAAAAATTTATTAAAACTTTTATTAAATATTTCACATAAGTATGAAATCTACGCAATATGAGTTTCTTGTGGTCTCACACCTATAATAACATTTTCACCAAATGATTCATACGGGGCCAACAATAATCTCGTTGATGGCGTGTGATTGACATCCCAACAAACAGAGGACAATTATTAAATACCATTTTATGATGCTATAGTATAATATAATATATTTAAACTGACCTTTATATACTATTTTTTTGATTTTTTTTTTAAAAAAATATTTAAATTGTTAATTTATGGATTATAAATAAAATTTAATGTCAAAAATGAGTTAATAATTTTTAGTAAAATTGATTTTTTTAGTCATTAGATTAACTTTTTGGCCATGTACCAAATGATGAGATATTGATGCCATGATATATATTAAATTATATATATAGTTAATATAAAATATAATTCATGCAAAAATTAATATTTTAAATAAACTTTAATTCAAAATTTGATTGAATAAATATTATTGTCTCAAACCTTTTTTTTTTCTTTTTTTCAAAAATAACGTTATTATATTAGTATAGTTAAATTACAACTAAAGGGTCCGTCATTGTCCCATCAATTCGAACTTTTAACTTTCTACTCACCACATTCTAACATATGACTACTGGCCACACCTCAACGTCATATTGTGCCAAACTTAACAACATTAATTTAGTAGATTGACAATTTTTGTAGAAATAATATAATAAATTTTTTCATGTTAAAATTTAACATTTTACTCTCAAATAATAGATAGCACAAGTTATTTTTTCGTGCCCACTAGAAATGCTTAACACATTCTCAATTATGAGAAATTATCAGTATTCAGTAAATTTATGTGGTATTGCAATTTGATGACTTTTGATTTAGATGATAAAATATATCACTTACAAATGTTTTATAAGATAATATGAAATGTGTTAATTGATAAATAATGTGAAATATTGTTTGAGAAGCATCTAATAATTTTTCATCAATTGAGAGAATGACTCATTTTTATACTACTATCTTTCATATTTTTCTATACTTTGTTGTGTAGGTTCCACTCTATACTCACAATAATAATTCGAATTGTTTATATTGTAAACCTCACAACAAAGACACTTTACACCAAAAAAAAAAAGCTTTTATTTTAAAAATGAATAACTGTGCATTTAAATTTAAACCGTTCATTTTATAAAATAAAATGTAATTCATTCATATGTTTATTGATATTCGATAAAATTAATTTTGTGTATAAATAATATTCATTATAAGATTTACTAGATGAACCAAAAATAGGCCTATTTTAAAAACAACAAAAACAAATTATCCAATAATTTATTTCTATTATATCATCTTTTTATTTTTTTATATAACTTTTTATAATAAACAAAATAAATTAACTTATAAATCATACTAAAAAAAACTCCAAATGACAAGAAGAGAAGTCATTGCCGCTGCTTAAACCTCGATCGTCCACTTCCGATCCAACAGTGGACAAATACCAGTGAAGCTTCCCCACAGCCCCAAACACGTTCGACATTTAAAGCATGGCTATGTGCGGAAAGTGCCGTTTGAGGTTCAAAGTTTCATCCCCTTCCAAGCCCTAACGTTCACGTGAACCATTAACGACCGTCAACCCGCACAAATAATATTATATATATATATAACATAAATTAATTTTACATAATATTATATATATATATAATTATTAATTTATAATAAATTTTACATCTTAAATATTTTTTACACATTTATTATAATATTTTATTAGAGATATATGTATATTAACTATAACAAAACAATTTCAAAAATGAATTATAAATTTCAAAATGTAATTCGTGATTAATAGAGAGATAAATATAATTTTAAGAAATTAAACGATCTTTTACGCAGCACTAACCACATGCCACAAACTTCATTAACGGCACCAAACGGAGACGTCGGCGGCCCTATTCGTTAGATATAAATCTCACATATTTATAATTATCTCTTTTGGCTTTCAACGGGCAATTTTCTGTGTCTCTCTCTGAGACGTTTCTTAGGCTTCAAGGTGCTGATGAGCACTCGATGAGCTCGAGCTCGATTCCCGACACTTCTCTGCAAGCAGAGGTAGCTTATTTGCTTCAAAACAATAACAATTTTATTATTCTGTTTTCAATAACCGATCTTTTTTTCTTAATTTGACATTTTTTTCGTTAATTGAACCGTCTCTGATTCGTTTGATTTTGATTGATTTATTTTTTGTACCAAAGCCATGTAATTATTGTACTAATAGATGCTTCTTTTTTCTTTTCTTTTTTTTCTCTCTCTAATCGTGCTTTGATCTGATTATTAGTTCCAGGATCTGGGTTTAGTTTGATTTAATTGTTGGTGATGGAGATTTAGAACTATTGGTTGTGACTAGGGTTTTTAAATTGTAGGGGTTATACTGGTTAGGTCTTTGTTTATGGGATTCAGTATAGACAAGATTTTACAAAATTTGCTAGTAAAATCCACTTATGAAAAATCTTCTCCATAGATATACTTTTGGTTACAATTTATGTGGGTGAATTTTGGTTTTTGGGTATTCAATTTTGATTAGGCTGCTGTTGGGTTTTCGAAGTTGATGGTCAGAAGGAGATGGCTGAAGTGAAAATAGAAGAGCCTTGTCTTGAGAACAAACAATCAACTGTTGCATTGAGCTCTTCTGTTTCTGAAGGTAGTGGCAGTGTTACACTCAAGTCACCAGGAATATGCAGCCCCGCTACTACCTCGCCGTCCCATGGGTACTTTTATTGAGCATCAATTCTTTTAATTGAACTTTGAGCACAAGTGAAATTGCATCTGAAATACTGAATTGCATTGTTTGTTCCAACTGAACTTTTCTATTAGATTAATATATAATATATTCTTGACCATCAAAATTAATTTACATATGGTGTGATTGGTAGACATCAAGAGTAAGGTTGCCAGCTGGAAGGGGGTTTTATTGTGTTTGAGATTCAAATTCATAATAAATCCAATAATTTTTCGCAAATGGTTGTTATACAAATTATCCTGCAGAATTACATATGCTGGGAAGGGTGAGTAGAGGCCCTCAAACTCAAATGGAACGTTATATGTTGTTCCATAATTCTGAACCTTCTTATTGAGGTAAATTTTAGTCTTAGGGGAAAGCATAAATGTTTCAACAAATGTTTTAAAATGCATTTGAGCAGAGGAATTCATGGAAGCTACAAACATATTAGGAAGTGATTTGGAACTTGAAATCTAGGGTAAATTACTTTGTGCTCCCTTGTGGTTATTTTGACTCTCTATATTTCAAAATGCAGCACTTACATGGTCTGTGGTATGAATCAACGTGAAATTGTTAGGTTTTTAGCTACAGATAATGGATACACACCATGATTTAATATTTCAACTAAAAAAATTACAACGTCAAAATGATGTTTATATCATTCTAAACTTTCTTATTTCCATTTTTTAAATTTTTTTTTTCTTCTTTCATTTGGACGTTTTAGTTTGATGAGAAAGTATTATTTTTCCTTTCATTTAGATGCTTTTGTTTTCAATCATATTCTCACCAAATTAAAATGTTACAATGGTGTTAAGGCTCTTTTAGAAAATTTTTTTTTTTTTTTTTTCCTTTCCTTTCCATATCTTTGTTTTTTCCTTTTATTTTGGTGTTAAATTTGGTGAGAAAATAATTTTAACCAAAAAACATTCTTTTCTGTGTGTATTTGTTACTTCTTATAGAAAAATTAAAAATTTCACCTTTTGGCCTGTATCATAGGGGCTTTAAGTGTCACATTTTAAAGTACAGTTAATCAAAGTGAAAATGGACTTAACCACATGGCTGAAAGGTGGTTTACCCTAAAATCTGTTTAGACAAGTCGAACTGAAACTGGGCCTAACAACATGGCTCACAGTTGGTCTCCCCTAAAATCTATCTAGATGTGAAGTAAGTGACATTTAATGATGATTTTTGTGATCACATCTTAGAACACCAATCCACCTGGTGATATAAATTAATGGTACATGCTAATAGGTATGGATAGAGGTGGTAACCTAGAGATTGCATCTAATGCACAAGACTCTTGCTTACAATTAGGTTAATGTTTTAAAATTTGAAGATAAGGTTTGAATATACTTGAGATCCATTGTAGATGCATTTGTTCAAATTTTCCCAAGTTAAAAATAATTTGCGTAAATGGAGCACATGAACACTATAGCCTGGGTTTACTAGTAATCTCTTTCAAATTTAGTAGTGGTACATGGATTTAACATTAGTTGCATGATAAAACTTGTCCCTGATTTGGGTTTTAATGTCAAACCATGTATAAACATGGTAACTGAACTTGTACAAGCCCAGAGTTTAGTGTTTCTAAATTGAGATTTCTTTTATCCTAGTAACTAGATCTATGAAGCACGGATACTTCAAATAGGGTGACGTATCTGTATCATATCCGTATTGGATACCAATACTCCTTGAATACTCACGGATACGTATCGGATACTTATTAAAAGTATCGGATACTTCTTAATTATTTTTTCATTAATTTTGGAGTATCGGATACTTAATTTTGAAGTATCGGATACTCCAAGTCATGCTTACTTGTTTTATGAAATTAGAGTTTAACATTTCTTGCATAGTAATATAATATAATATAATTGTAAGTATAAATATAAAAATATTTTCTAATACTTTGTTAAGTTCTTTGATAAGAAGAGCATAGTGAGTTAAATAATAGAATTTATCAAATTGATGTATCCTAATTATTTCATGCATGTCCCTTATAACTACATAGAAAGTAAGAATTAACAAGAGAATATAACAATGGTAAAATTAAATATCAATAAATACATAAGCAAGTAAACTTGAATACAATATTTTTCACTAGTGTCAAAGGAAAAGGCATAGGGACAAGTTGTGAATTGTTCTATTATTGTAATATAAATATATTAAACTCGATATTGAAATGAAATATTTGTAAGACCCATTAAAAATTTAAAAAGTAAACAAGTTACTAGCTTAAATTAATACAAAATTCTTAAAGGTTAGTATTTTGCATTATAAAATTACATTGTGGTTTTTTAACGTTCTTTAGCTTATATGTAACTCACTATTAATAATTTTAAAAAATATATTTTTCACAAACATATCCTAGCCGTACCGGTATCCTATTTTTTTAAGTTTTGTTGTATCGCCGTATCTGTATCGTGTCGTATCCGTATCTCGTATCTCGTATCTATGCTTCCTAGAACTAGATGTATTGATTTTCTCATTGCTTTATTTTTACTACTAGTTGAACATTGTTAAGAATCCTAAGGAATGGAACATGTCTTGGTTACATTTTTTTATTTTGAAAAGCAACAAATTGATTTATTAATTGACAGAAAATTTAAAAAGAGTGCATAAGGGTTTAGGAGGCCAAGAAATCCATTAAAAATAAAAATAAAATAGGAAAATGACAAGTCACATACAACATACCAATCTCTAGAAATAAAAAAACAATGTATTGGCTCAAATTTAAATTCACTCAGTATTCTGTTTTGATTCCCCTAGATAAAAGCACGAGAATTTACTGGAAACGTTTCTATCATGTTTTGTCAAAAGTGTTGGATGGTACAATTATTAGATATAAGAGAGGATGAAGAAATTATTGTTTTTATTATACACTGAACTTGTAGTCACAAGTGTGCAAAATATGTACACAGTTGAAAACACATAAAATAATAAAGAAAAATAGTGAGGACCTTTGATTATTCATTGATTAAAATTTTAGTATGTTTGAGAATTACATATATGAAATAGTAAGATTAGGATTTGATGTTTGAAGAATGACACCTAGCCAGGTAAAGCTGTTTTCTTCATGAACATGTATGTCCCTGACTACAGAGTTAAATAGTGTTAAGAAGCCAACACAGTTCAAATTAGAAAGGTTCTGGATTAGGAAAAGGAGTATTGTAATGTTGCAACTATAACATATATGGGAATTGGAATTTTTGAAGAAGAAAAGAAAACGTGAAGGCCATACTTATTTGAACATAAGGAATCAAATTGCTTATCAAAAAAAAAAAAAAAAGGGAGTATACAGTAACGCTACTATATAATGATCACTGAAATTATGATGAAGTGGCTCACATTTTGAAAAATGAAGGCAAGGTCATAATTATTTTGTTTTTATTTTTAAAGGATGAAAAACCTAAAAAAATTTATGGTGTAGAAAGTAGAAACCATAGTTTTTTTTTTTCCAGTTAATTTAGATATGCACCTTCTATATTGGCAATTGTTAGATTGACTTGTGTAGCGTATTTCAGACTTTCAGTAGTTTTGATATAATATATCTATACATTGTTTCTGTCTTTATTGGTTACCGATTGTGTGATAGTTCCTCAGAAATCATTGCCCTTACTTATCCAAGGGCATATTGCTTAGGCAGGATCTCTGCTCCTTGCCTTTAACACCCCCTTCACTTCACATGGTGCTCTAAACTTAGCAAGTCATATTTATATCTATCATAGATATAGAAAAATGCATGCAAACAATTTAATATACAAAACTATAAATTGACTATGTGTACCTTCTCCTCGCTTTAAACACCACTTCCACTTCACACTTACACATAGTGAACCAATCTCTGTATCTATCATATATATAGAAAGATGCATGCATACAATTTAATATACAAGCCTACGTATTCAGATCAGGGAGATACTCCAGCAAGAAAGATATCTTTTATAATCTGACTCTCCCACTTGTACATCTCCTATTACTCTCATCATGCTCCACCAACTAGCAGTTGGCCTATGATAGTTTCTCATAGACAAAGTTTCCAAATTTATTATTTGCCTCAAATGAGAAAATTCAGCTTGGTATGTCGTTTTGGTTGGCTGAAAAATGGAAACATTTTGGAAATGCTATTGTAGTGGAGAAAATTTGGACATGATATTCTATATAAAGAAAATCAATTAATGGGTGAAGTCAAGCCAAAAATTGTTTTATTGGACGTGTTTCACGCCACTTCCGTCTACACTGGAGGGTGCTGTTTGGAATTAAAGAAGAAAAGCAAATGTGAACTAGTCATCAAAGTAATGTCAAATAGTTCTTTCAAGTCAATGAACAAGTACAAAAGATTCAATATTGGTTTACTCGTGTGGCATTGGACAATTATGAGTTATAACCAAACAAAGTACCATAGCTAGCAAGTGCAGGCTTTTTGAAAAGTCCATTAAGTGCAAATAATATAATAACACGAAGAAGTTATTTCTTTGGCACTAGTACAACTAAAATAATAAACGAAGTGAAATTTCTGCAAGCTATGCTTATGATGATAAACTTTTGTGCAACCTTGGATTTTTCTACTCTTCTCTCTACTTCTTTATGTGCCTGCTATTTCTTAGAGAAATTGGAGATATATTGCTGCATCTTATGGATTTCATCCTTCAATCTCCTTATTTTTATTATTTGTATAGAATTTTTTATTTTTTTATTTTTTTATTTTTTTTTGGGTGTGTGTGTATTGCCACTATCAGTCATTGCAATTTTCGTTAGTACAGATAAACAATGATGACTAATTTGGTATATTTTACTTATTTCCCTGTATGTTTTCTTCAAAACAATTTTTCTTTAAATGAAACTTGTGGACTTTGCTTTTCCACTTATATTTCAATGCAGTTCATTGTGAAACAGCCTATCTCAGCTGTTTTATGGAAGCAAATAAAATTTTATAACCTTTTTTCCCCTGCCATAAATTGCTTTTTGCATAAAATCAATGCCTCTTGTATGTGAAAATGAATATATGGTGGTTAAAATAACTTATGAGTTATGACTATTTAAATTTCTTACAATTCTTGTGAGCATTGTCCTAGCTATTAGAAGTAATAATGTGAACTGATTTTGTAGGAGGACCTCGGGCCCTATTAGGCGTGCAAAGGGGGGTTGGACTCCAGACGAGGTAAGCAGTTTTTCTAACACATAAGCACAGTTGAATTACAGACCAGCTGGAAGCTTATGGTTATTTTTATTCATTTGTAAAGGGTCTGATAATTCCAGTTTAGTTCTTCTGGCATACAATTGGAAAATATGAAATGTATTTGGTTTATGAAAACTTCTGGTTTTACCTTTCATGTATGTGTGCATCTAATTTTAGAAGCAACACACATTAAAGGTATGCATGCATCTGCCAGCTTTAGAACCATCACAGGTTCTCAAGGTTATTGCTCGCTTGTATTAGTGCTTTTCTTTAATCATTGTTCTCTCTGCTAGATGTTAATTATGTTCTTATTACTATTTTGTGGATCATAGCCTTGATTTAGTAACAACCTGTTCAATTTTCATAGGATGATACACTAAAAAGAGCTGTTGGAGTTTTCAAGGGGAAATGTTGGAAGAAAATAGGTTCCTCTCTTCCCTCTGTGGTTCCTTCAGTAGCTGTTTATTAACTGTTGAATTTACCCTGCCGTGGCTAGTTGTAGTTAAAGCATGCACTTTGATTGGATGTTGTGATTTTACAATTTTTTTATTATTATTATTTTTTTGTGTTCATGTGCCCCTCTTCATGGACCTTCCTGTCAAAATTCAAAATTTCACCGATAAAATGAATAACACTTATATGGGATTGGGTCCTATATTAAATACCATTAGAATTTTTATTTTTTCAACAATTATATAGGACCCAATCTCATATAAGTGTAATTCATTTAAGTAACAAGAAGGTTGATGCTATATGATATAGTCTCAACAATTTGCTATAGCAAAATTTTGTTGTGAATAAATGAAGAAACTGAATGTATGCTAGCTATACCATTCCATATGACTGACATCTGTTATGTAGCTGGCACCGTTCTAGTGGGACTTGAAGTGACCCTTGGAGAAGAGTTTCACAAACAGTACTGTAGAAACAGAAATGGTGTGGGCAAATCAGTTAAATATCATGCAGAAGCATCTGAAGAGTTGCATAAATTGTTCTAAGTTAATAACTCAACATAATTATTTTGTGAACCGACCTTTACCATTGTCTAAAGTAAGTAAGAAGTTGGGAAGATTAATTTTATCTGAAAGGACTAAAGAGGGTGCTTAAGCTGTTTTATCCCATTTCAAACGTAAGTCGCAAGCGTACACATCAAGTTACTGGCTACCACTGTGAGCACATCAAAAAGTGCAGAGCATAAGATTGTTCTTTGCATTGTTTAAGATCACCAGTGGTCCTTAACCTTTTTATGACTTTTATATTTAGCTATATTCATTTTGTTATCTGAAAAAATTATTAGAGTTTGAGGCATTATAGAGCTAACAATTTAAATTTATCATGACTGTGACATTTAGTTTTTTGCTGAGACAATTATCGTTTCAAATTTATGATTTGTACTGGAAGTTGGGCTTATACTAAATATTGATTTCTGTGCAGCTGAATTCTTTCCTGATAGATCAGAAGTCCAATGTCTACATCGATGGCAGAAGGTTCTCAATCCTGAACTTGTTAAGGGGCCTTGGACACAGGAGGTTGGCACCTCGCTTCTTCCTCTCTTTCATGACGTCTGCTTTTCCACTGGTTTTGCAGTTGTCTGAAACATTTTAATTTTGAGAAATCATTTTTAAAATGTTTGCTTGCTGTTTTGTTCATAGGAGGACGATAAAATCATTGAACTGGTATCAAAATATGGGCCTACAAAATGGTCTGTCATAGCAAAGTCTTTGCCAGGTCGTATTGGGAAACAATGCCGTGAGAGGTAATATTATGTGCAATAATTATCATTATTTGCATCCAATTTATTGCAATTAATTGTAGTTTAAGTATGGTGGCAGAACTCTTGAACATTGTATATTTTCAGATGGCACAATCATCTTAATCCATGTATAAAAAAGGATGCTTGGACGGTGGAGGAGGAACTAGCTCTCATGAATGCCCATCATAGACATGGGAACAAATGGGCTGAAATAGCTAAGGTTCTACCTGGAAGGTAAATCATCTACTATACATTGTTTAGACCGTATAGAAATCACTATCTTCAGAACTTGGAGAGACATGCTGTCTGGCTCTCAGTTAGCTGGCTTCTGTTTCTTAGGGATCTCTTGCAAAAAGAAAAAATAGTTGAAGAACTTCTAATGTCGTAGAGTTCTAAAGCCTATATTTGTTTGAACAATAGGAATACAATAACAAATAGATTTTGAGGAAAGTTCTCTATGCGTTTGGTGACTTTGGTACGCAATAGGACTGACTTCAAAATATAAACTTACCGTTTTCTTGACAATTGCCGATAACCAAAAAATTGAATGAAGTGCAAACTTACTCCCTATCCACCTTGATCTTTTGCATGTGCTAGTTTCTCGCAACCAAGCATCCAATACCCATTAATTGTGTCCCAAGTTGCATTTGAATATCTTTCCTATACTATGACATGGAATTTTAATACACGTTACTATCACACCAACCTAATCTAATTTAGTTTTCTACATATGTGGAGTAACATACTATTATTATGCTTTGATTAACGAAGAGGACATTTATAGATTGTGACTTGGCATGATGGCAAGTGCTATCCACTTTTAGCCTTTCCACAAAAACAGATCCTGCTATAAGCTGGAGCCTTGTGCACTGGATACAACCTTTTATTAATGTTGTAAGCAGGAGATTTGTGCGTTGGTACAACCTTTAAATAAAGACAACATTTGGATGTATAATGGGGATGTAATGATATCATTCTACATCATTTGACCAATCTAATTAATCATACTCTTAACATGATAGTACAGTAATGATCTGCTTTAATTGTGAAGAAGACATGCCTATGGATATTCCATGAAAATTAAATCATTTTATTTTGTTTTCAATAGTTTTAGAAGACACTAAACATCATTGAAAACATGGTCCTCACAATGAAATTGAAGTCTTAATAGGCAATTTAGAAGATGGGAAGGATAACAAAAGGCCATCTTTGGCTTGCCTCGACTTCGACCAAAGAAGCAGGAGGGCACTGAATTCGTTTGGAAAGCCTTGTGAAGTGGCATGACAGATTATCTTGTGCAACCCTTGCTCATGACAAATTTTGTTTATGCAGGACTGATAATGCAATCAAGAATCATTGGAATAGTTCCTTAAAGAAGAAGTTAGATTTCTACTTGACTACCGAACCTTCCACCAGTTGCAAAAATGCGATTCAAAATGGTGTGAAAGACACAAATAGAACTGCTCCAACTGGAATTCTGCTTGAATGTACAAATAAAGGATCAGAGTCAACTACCCAGACTTCATCAGGAACTACAGATGTTTGTAAAATAGAAGATGATAGCAAAGATCCAGAGTCTTTAACCCCATTTCAAGATATGGGTGCTTCCTCAAGTGTTCCCGCAAATGAATCTGTTGATTCTGAAGTCGTAAAATGCTATCCAAAGTCATCAGATATAGATCTTAGAAGTAGTTATTCAAATTTAGTGCAAAAGTTTGAGAGGTGTAGAACTAATGATGATATTTATCAAGACAAAGTGATAGGAGCATCACCACAATTAGAAAATCCAACATATGGTTCATTGCACTATGAGCCACCACAATTAGAAAGTTTTGTACCATTAGATTCAGATCTTCTGAATATGTCATGGATGCAGCAAGAGTCTTACTCTAGTCCAATTACATCGCCTGTTAACTTCTTCACTCCACCTCGTGTGAAGGGTTATTTCTTTAGCCAGAGTCCGGAATCCATATTGAAAATTGCTGCCAAGAGTTTTCCCAATACTCCTTCCATATTACGGAAGAGAAAGACTCAAGAAACACCTCTGCCATCAAATAAACTTGGGAAGGCTGATTGGGAAGTAATTCAAGACAGAGTTCATACTTCTGATGGACAAGAGCAAACAACAAATACATCTGGGTTGCGAGATGGAAGTTTGCATGGAAGTCCTGCTTATCTTGGTAATGGCATCACTGAGTTATTTAATGGCAAGGCGTTTAATGCATCTCCACCTTATCGGTTAAGATCCAAACGAACAGTTGTTTTCAAGTCTGTGGAAAAGCAACTTGAGTTTGACTTTGACAAAGAGCACCAAGATGGTGATAACAAATCTGTGGATTCAATTGTGAAAGGAAATCCTCCTGTAACTGAAGATTGTTCCTCTTGAACATTAAACCGTAAGTGCATTCTTGATGTTAGTTTTGTTGGTCGGAGTAGCTTCTTTTTGCATTTCCTCTGATCTCATGACTTGGATTTCTGCTCTATGTTGATTTGCATGAGAACTAAAGTAGGAAATTATTGTCTGATTTGTCCAACCAAAGTTAGCAATTTTAGTACTAAGTTTGTTTGATGATATCTTTTAATTGCTGAGTCAAAAATGAATTAACTGTTGTAGCATTTGGGTCAGTAAGTTGTCTTGATTTTATATTCTTAATCATGTCTGATCATAAATATGTTTGCACATAAACACATGGACACATGTTGAAGTTCACTTAATTCAGTGTGAGTGGGGTTTTTTTAAAGAGCAGAGTTTGGTCTTGTACCCCCAAATAGAACCACAAGATGATTTTTTATGGTGCTCATGGAGAATTTTGATAAAATTTGAATGGTAAACAATTATTTTCATCTTTGTGATAATAAAAAAAGACTCATCATTTTATGTCTTATTGCCTTGTACTGGACTACAAAAGAGATGTAACAAAGTGGCCTAAGTAAATCGATCTTAATCTAAGGTTAAGTTTTAGATCTATGTATGTCGCATTCCTGTTATCAACCTTGACCAAATAATCCTTAATGTTATAGGTCTTATTTATTTATTTATTTATTATCAGAAATGTTATAGGTCTCATGATGCTGATAAAATTGTTCAATTGATTTAGGCTGTGTTTGGATCATTGATTTGGATAGGCATTTGGAAAGGGAAAGAAAGGGAAAATGTGTGAAATGTAGCTATATTTCATTCAAATTTCACCTAGATTTCCCCTTTCCTTTTCTAAATCCCTACCCAAATTCATGATCCAAACACAGCCTTAGTGTTCTCCATTTTAGTGTACTTTGATTTTTGTTAAGTAGGCATTTCATTAATATATATGGGATTTTGTTAACAAGTGCCTAAGAGAAATTTGTTAAGAAGCTTGAAATGGTTGTAGGTTCTTTATTATAGCTCATGTCATAAAGAATGTTTAACTATTTAGGCTTTGTTAACCAATGTCCTTACTACATTGTTAACAAGGCCCATGTAGTTTTTTTTATCTCTAATAAAATGGGTCATACACAGGACTCGCATCTAGGAGAAGAATTAGGTAGACAGCCTTCCCCCAACTCTCACTTTTTGTAGAGAACCTGATTCCTGTGAAGAATATAAAATCTTTTGAATTTTATGGCATTAATTGCCATTTTGATTTTGGAAGGAGTAGTCCCTGTAGGGCAACAATAAAGCAAAGAGCAAGGAGTAGTCCCATCTTGTATGCTGCTTCTGGTAATTAATATTTTGATGTTTTAATGCATAGATATCATCTTCTTGATTCATTTTAACAACAGATTGGACTTCAACACAATCATGTTTTATTTTAGTGTTTTAATACATACATATATATATATATATCATCTTCTTGATTCATTTTGACAGAGTGGACTTCAATAGAGTCATGTTTTACCATGAATGTTTGTTAGAGTTCATATAGCCCAAAGCATTAATAAATAAATAAATAAATCTGTGAGCGCTTACATTTTCTTTTTCACCTTGTTTTTATTTTTATTTTTATTTTTATTTTTATTTTTTTGCAATAAAGCCATTTATTTTTTCTATTGGTTTATTAAAGAGCTAAGACATGCATTTTTCCCATGATTTTAATTGATTGCTTTAATTAATTAATGGATTATTTATTTATGCATTTATTATTTTGATTTAGGATGATGGTTGGAGATACACCTTGAAGTTGGCTAGGTTCTGTTGAGAAGCAGCTTAATGTCCGTACATACTCTTGTCATCTGTGTAGGTGAAGAATAAGGATGGATAGTCCCATTTAACTTGTGAAAGGAAATTCAAATTACAGCAGGTCTGTACAGAAACCCCCATCAAGAGGTGAAGGAGGGCTTCAGAAAACATCTCGATTGAAAGTATAATTCTTTTTCTAATTACCTTTGTTTAATTGTCTTCTCACCAAGTTCATGATCATAATTAAACAGCTAATTTTAGCCGAAATTACCTGCATATTTATTTAACAAACTTGGGGAGATTTTGCTTCATATTAATAATATTCTGTGTTGGTGGCTGATTGCTAAAAGGACTTGGAGGTTTTGCTGTTTAAGGGGTCTTATCAATCTCCTTCGGGATTGTGATTTTTCTCTGGCAGTGAATGCAAAATTTATTATTTTCTTCTTCAGTGACCACTGCTTTTCTCTGATTAATCCTCAATAATTTATACTGCAACTGATTTGAATGTTTTGGAGATGCCAAAGTACTAATTTGTGCACATGATTTGATCCTTTCATCTGAAGGTAACTGGATTCTGGTAAGTTCTGGATGTTAGTGCTAAGAACTTTCATAGTTTGAAGAATCTTCAGTCTCTTCCACCCACTGCTAGCTTGGTTGTGAAAGTTTTCCTTTTTTATACTTGGTTTCTTAGTTGATCCAATCATTTTTGTTGGGAAAAACCATTCCATGAACTGTTGTTTCAGGTATTTTAGCTTTGGTAAGTGTTGGGTCACCAACAAAAATCCGACAGGCCCCAACCTTCAAAAAGACAAATACTAGTGACAAGCTGGAGCAAATAGTGACAATAACTAAATAAAACAAAAAAGTACCCATCAATTTGGCATTGATGTTTTTGTTTTTCAGTGTTTGGCTGCAATCTATAGCTGGTTCAAATAGTTTATAGATCATAAGATTTAGAATGAGGTATATTGGAAAATCACATAGGAGGATTTTATTCATGTTTTCATTGACAAAAAACGAGAGGTCGACTTTAAGGGAACGACAAATGGGCAAAAATGGGTTATTCAACCAACCTTTCCCTCTTTCTTGCTCTCTATAGGAAAGAATTGGTCTCGAAAACAGCTAGTAGATTCTCATGTCGCCGTGAAGCTATAATTTCATCAGTATCATGTGCCTGCAAATCGCAATCTGAAGAGGAAAGGGTTGCGGGAAGAAATGCGTAAAGGACGGACAAAATGCGTAAAGGAGACGAACGAGTGGCTAGCAGCATTGGGAAAGAGACTACCGGCACCGGGAGGATAGGAGAGGGATTGGGCAACAATGGGTAAGTTAGGGTTGCAATGAAGGGAAGGGGAAGATGGATTAGACAAATAAGTGCATTTTGGTAATTTTATAATTTCGCTGTTTTATGATCATCTTACAAGCTTTCATTCTCTTGCAATTATTTTATAATTCCTCCAGTTTTTATAATTATTTTTTTGTTCTTTCCATTTATTTAAAAATTTCCCCATAATTTATACATTAACTTATAAGGAAACTCAGTCCAACATACTGTCTTTGTCATATGTATATTATATTGAGTTTTTAAGTATAAGATCTAATTAGGCTTAACATAAGTAAACATAATGATAACAAACAAGTTGTATTATCAAATTACAACTGTGAATACATAGATTACTATATTTTCTGTGGTCGAAATCACCGAAATTTGAAGTTGATTATAGATAGATTTGTTTGACAAAAATAAAAAATAGAACTCAAGTAATGTATTAGCAGTGCTAAAAAGATTTATAATTTGTAATTGCTAGCACTTTTAGTTTTTTTTTTTTTTTATTCAAACAAAATAAGGATTAATTTTTCATTAAGATTTAATGTAAATTTCACATTCAACTAAAAGTTTTTGAAAGCATTCAGTGGCACACATCTCTCTAACTTAAATACATCTCTTATATTAAGCATTTGAATCTTTTTCAAGTGAATTTTCATTTTAAAAGTGATAATTATTATAACAGACAATTCACTTAAATCATACAGAAATTATAACTTAATATAGCAAAATATAAACACAAGAGCACTCCTTTTGAATGTTCATATTCAGATATAACGTTTCCTTTTGCAAAATAAGAAATTTTATTATATCAATAAAATTTTAAAATTTTCATTTAACAACATATAGAAGATTATAATTCTATATAAATCATATTGAAAGTATAAAGTTTAAATATAAATAATAAATTACATATAGAAAATATTCATGATTAAATTTATTATTTTTATTTCACATATAGTAGGGGCTCACTAAACACAAGAAATAAAAGTAAATGGGAGTTATTTTAGAAAAGTTTTATGATTAAATTTATTATTTTTATTTCACATATAGTACAGGCTCACTGCTAATAAAGAAAAATAAGAAATAAAAGTGAACAAGAGTTATTTTAGCGAAAGAAATGAAGAGATACTTTAAAATGAGAAATTATTTCATAATTAACTACCTTTTCACTAAATCCACTGTTAGATTTCAAGCTTACTTTTATGCCTTTTATGTTTGCCACCTGGATCAACCAAAGATTGAAAATCAAGTCAACCATACACTTGCATTTTTATATATAATAACTCTAATTTTGAAAGCTATATGAATTAGATAGCTCTCAATCTTTGATTGACTTTAACATTTGACAAATATGGAGGACCATAAAATTCAATAATAAAATTTAAGAAAGGTGCGACAAAAGTGGTCACACCATGTCTAACCAAATCCTCCACTTGATGGTGTATTATATAACAATATTTTATTAAATAATATTATATGTATTAATTAGTATATTAATAGATGATCTGACATAATTTTAGAAATTTTAATTATTTTTAATTTGTATAATAAGTGAAGTCATAATTTTAAAATAATAACATCATAACATATATGATCAACATACATCATATAAGTGGACATCTTCCTGCTTCGGCTAGCACTTTTTAAGCATCATCTCCATGATCCGCATAAATCCACCAGTCCTATCTCCTTTAGCAAAATCACAATCCGTAATCTTATGCCCATTGCTACTTGGGGTATTCATCCGCATACATTACGCGATCTGGATCTCCGTAATAAACAGACCAAATATACATACTGGGATTACATTGATGCTTTTACCCAGGTGTTTTATTACCAGAATCCTATCCGTTCCCATTCTTGGTTTATCCGGGTTTGCCCTGATGTTCTCAAACACGATGTACCAAATTGGTTCCTCGTGTGGTGGGATAAATTTGGGTTATCTATTGACATACTACCAGAAGAAATCCGACTTGCATTTAATGATTGGCATTATGCCTATTCTCGGGCTTATGCTTATCTTAACAAAAACAGGGATTTATCTATCAGTAAATCACTAGTTCATTTTTCCATCCGATTCAGTATCCCATGGATTTGGAAATGGGATTTTGCATGTGACTATCAGAACAAAGTACCCCGCCTTAAAAGAATTTTCTTTGTGAAATGGTGGGATAAAGGCATGAATCCGATTATTGCTGAAACAGTCACTAAAATTCAGGAGCATGCACAAGCATGTCGAGACACAGTTAAGCAGCCAGCACCCATTGCTGCACCACCAGCATTATCTACTAATCCGTTCATACAAATTCAGAAAGAATTAAGAAACCAGTACCCTGATCTATCTGAAAATGAGATAATCATCAAAAGCATGACTTATCTGAAAGAACAATTTTTACAAACTGTTCCTCCTGAAGATGATGTCTCCATGAGGTCAGGCACCAGCCAACCCTCATCCGAACCAGATGTTGATCCAGCCGAACACGTGTTAGCTGGAGAAAGCCAATTACCAGAAGATGATGATGATGACAACAACTTTGGGGATTTTTGGGATTCCCTAACAGATATCATGGCAGACAAGCTTGAAAAACGCAACAGGAAAGGAAAGCGACATGAGTAAGTGTCGACGCAAACCGACAAACAACTTTCGGAAAGCAGATTCCTCCACCAGTAAAAGCAGAGATACTATCTCCATTATCTGTAATCGTCATGCATGACATCAGCAGATAGGATAAGGTGCAATTCGTCGGTCGAATAGGAAGAAGACACATGTCCCCTCTTTTATCCGATCTTGTATTATAAAAGGGCATGCCCTCACCCTTGTTGAGGCAGAGTCAGAGTCAGTTTAAGTTTTATTTTCTTTCCTTTGTAATAGTTCCCTCTCTCCCTCCTCTTGTAAAATAGTCGTACTTCTTCAATAAAATTTAGTTTTCTTTATGTATGCCCTCTGTCGATACACTTGAACAATTACTTTGGTTTTTACAATTTTGGGAAACATCACTACGTTAATACACCCGTAGATTGGTATACCCAACCGTATATTACTGCTCGTATAGCCGAGTGTGATCAGCAGATAGCAAGGATCCAGGAGCTTATCCAAGAACAGGTAGTGGCCTGGGCGGCCAGGAGGAATCCTCCTCCACCTTAACCGTAAGTATATGAGATCATATATGTTATAATTTGTTTTCTTTATACCTGTATTATGTGTATATTTATTCCTGGATTTGTGCTAATGAAAGGTTAATTAATTGTTGAGGTTTGAGGTTAGTGGGACGTCATCCAAGTCGCGTTAGGTTTGGGGCGTATCCACCACGACCACGCCCGCGGCCTCTATGGCCCCTGCTGGTCATCCTCCTCTGCAGGAGTAGATTTCTGTAGATATTCCCTGGTTAAGAAATCAGGCAAAGAGTTATTTTTCCCTTTAATATGTTCAATATCAAAATCAAAATTGGATAAATAACTTTGCCAAGTAAGAAATATCTGTTTAAATGCTAAATTTTTAACATCTTTTTTAAAAATCTGTTTAGCCACAGAGCAATCAACTCTGATAAGAAAATGCTGGTTTAGAAGATCATCCTGGAATTTTAGAACACATTTAACAATGGCTAAACATTCCTGTTTAATGGTAGAATAATTTAAAGCAGTTTTATTCCAATGTCCAGAATGGAATCTTAATAATTCTTCCTTTTGGGTCTTGGGATTAAGTTGTTTTAAGATCCCACCAAATCCTTCATTGGAAGCATCAGTTTCAACTATTTTCTTCCAATTAGGATTAGGTAACTGTAAACATGGTAACTGTTTAACTTTAGCTTTAATTTTTTGTACAGCTGCAGTATGCTCTTCACCGCAAGGGGGAGGATTCTTCCGAAGTCGGGTAAACAAAATGCTACAATCAGCTGCAACATTAGGATAATAATCACGGATATAATTTAAACTTCCTAGAAATCTCTGTAACTGAGTTTTATCTTTAATTTCATCAGGAAATTTAGAAGCAAACTCAATACTGCAGTTGATGGGAATAATACTTCCATTTGAAATATTATGTCCAAGATATCTGATAGTTGTTTGAAACAGTTGCATCTTTGGTGCTGAAAGCACTAAACCATTTCTGTGAATAACATGCTTAAAAATATTAAGATGTTTAATATGCTGTTCAATTGATGAGGAATAAATTAATACATCATCAATATACGACAGAGTAAATTCAGAAAACGGATTGAAAATATCATTCATGATATGTTGAAATTCAGATGGAGCATTCTTAAGACCAAAAGGCATGACATTCCATTCATAATGTCCAAATGGTACTGTAAATGCAGTCTTATAACGATCCTGTTCTGCAATTTCAATTTGCCAATATCCTGATTTTAAATCAAATTTGGAAAATATGATTGCATCTTGTAAGCGATCTAAAAGATCCTTTTTATTCGGAAGAGGATATCTAATCCATTTTAATTTATCATTTAACGGTTTATAGTTGATAACAAGGCGAGGAACACCTCGTTCAATTTCAGCATTTTTATTGACATAAAATGCAGTACAGCTCCAAGGGGAGTGACTTGGTCGGATTAATTTTTTGTCTAAAAGACTTTGAATTTCTATTTTGCTTAGTTCCATATATTCCTTTTTCATCTGACTAGGGCGAGCTCTAGTTGGAATATATTTTTCATCAAAATCGGGTTCATAAGGTAAAGTAACTGTATATTTCTTTCTATTCCAAAAAGCATTAGGAATATTACCACAGACTTCTGTTTGAAATTCATTTTCAATTATCTTGATTTTCTGTTGCAAAGAAGGTTGTTGTAACCTTTGTTCTGTTGTTAAGAAAGAAACTTCCTTAGATAAAAAATTAATTTGATTCTGTTTAAAAGTAACTAGATCTCTGATCTGATCTAATTCTTTTGTATATGGTTGTGTAATAAATTCAAAATTAACTGATCTTCCCTGTAACTGGGAATAAATTCCAGTTGAGTCTATTTTCTGAATAGGCATCAAGAGACATAAAAATGGTGTGCCTAGAATGATATTTGTGGCTAGATTTTTAACTAACACAAATGATGTCGGAAGACAGAGATCATTATTGCAAATATATGCCTCTGGAATTTTATACCTGATTTGCATGGAATTACCACTTGCACTGGTCAAACTCTGAGTAGTTTTTTCAAAATGCCTGGTGGGAACTATACCTTCTTGGATACAGTTCATATCTGCTTCGCTATCTACTAAAGCAATAGCATCTTTGATAATAAAATCAAGTTTAATCATAAAAGTTATTTTTATATGCCATTTCTGAAAAGTCACCTGATTTACAAGTAACAAATACTGGTTATCATCTTTGGATTCAAGTTTTTGTTCAATTTCTTGAATTACTTCTTTCTGTTTTTGGGGTAATTGAGTGTGCAGATATTTAATATCTTTAATGGCTGCTGCACTAGCTGTTTGTAAATGTTTTACTTCTGTTTTTAAAATATTTATTTCCATTTTTAAATCTTGGATTGTGGTTGGTTGATTAACAACGGGTTTTGCTTGAATTCTATCAACTACATGTTTCAAGCTATAAGAATAATCAGGTATGTTTGGTGTCTCTTGTACTGTTTGTTGGTGTTCATAACACATTTTTAAATATTTTAATTTCATTTCTGGATCTTGTATCTGGTCTGCTACAGCAAGCATATCCTTTTGAGAGTCTGTTAAAACATTAATACTACTGGGTTCTCCTAGATATAAACCATTCATTTCAACTATGGATTTCCAGTAATTAATTTCTGATATTTGGTCCTAGTTAGTACTGCAAGGACAAGATTCTGTTGGTTCTTCATCACTAGTAGAGGATGTAGAATATAACTGGTTAATTTCATCTTCAGATGGAGATTCATCACTGGATGAGTTTTCTTCTGCTTCTAAAGCATTAATTATCTGTTCTTTAAGTTGTTCATCTAAAATTAATTCATTAATCTTAGATTTAGCCTTTGATTTACATTTGTTGGCACCTTTAAGGGAAGGGGAAGATGGATTAGACAAATAAGTGCTCTTGTGTAATTGCTAGCACTTTTAGTTTTTTTTTTTTTTTTTTTTTTTTTTATTTATTTATTCAAACAAAATAAGGATTAATTTTTCATTAAGATTTAATGTAAATTTCACATTCAACTAAAAGTTTTTGAAAGCATTCAGTGGCACACATCTCTCTAACTCTTATATTAAGCATTTGAATCTTTTTCAAGTGAATTTTCATTTTAAAAGTGATAATTATTATAACAGACAATTCACTTAAATCATACAGAAATTATAACTTAATATAGCAAAATATAAACACAAGAGCACTCCTTTTGAATGTTCATATTCATATATAACGTTTCCTTTTGCAAAATAAGAAATTTTATTATATCAATCAACTTTTAAAATTTTCATTTAACAACATATAGAAGATTATAATTCTATATAAATCATATTGAAAGTATAAAGTTTAAATATAAATAATAAATTACATATAGAAAATATTCATGATTAAATTTATTATTTTTATTTCACATATAGTAGGGGCTCACTAAACACAAGAAATAAAAGTAAATGGGAGTTATTTTAGAAAAGTTTTATGATTAAATTTATTATTTTTATTTCACATATAGTACAGGCTCACTGCTAATAAAGAAAAATAAGAAATAAAAGTGAACAAGAGTTATTTTAGCGAAAGAAATGAAGAGATACTTTAAAATGAGAAATTATTTCATAATTAACTACCTTTTCACTAAATCCACTGTTAGATTTCAAGCTTACTTTTATGCCTTTTATGTTTGCCACCTGGATCAACCAAAGATTGAAAATCAAGTCAACCATACACTTGCATTTTTATATATAATAACTCTAATTTTGAAAGCTATATGAATTAGATAGCTCTCAATCTTTGATTGACTTTAACATTTGACAAATATGGAGGACCATAAAATTCAATAATAAAATTTAAGAAAGGTGCGACAAAAGTTGTCACACCATGTCTAACCAAATCCTCCACTTGTTGGTGTATTATATAACAATATTTTATTAAATAATATTATATGTATTAATTAATATATTAATAGATGATCTGACATAATTTTAGAAATTTTAATTATTTTTAATTTGTATAATAAGTGAAGTCATAATTTTAAAATAATAACATCATAACATATATTGGTATACTAATTGATATATTAATTGATACGTGTAATGCTACCATATCTTATTAGAGCAATATGTGGTGGTTGTCATTTTAATATTGTTAAAAGTCATAACTTGGTAAGTTATATTAACCACAATGCTAAATTATGGCAATGTTATTCTAATTGTTTAACAACAATGATTGAGACTCTCTTTTTTTTTTTAAACTTCCACAATATCTTTTAGATCTCAACTATTGATATTATGGACCTCACACATACATGAGTGAATTCTACATATGCATCAATAGTTGAAATTCAAAAAAAATTGTGAGAATCACTATAAAAAAAAAAAAAAGAGATACCAAACATCTTTGAGTTGTTTAAATAAGATTTTGGCACAATCAATTAATACTCGCTTTTTATTCACCGTCTTTAATCACAGTGGAATCAGATGAACAAATATACTAGAGATTCTTAATATTTTACTTTTGAATTACACTGACACCCTTCTATACTTCTAAAATTAAATTGTCACCCCTTTTATTTTTGGAAATCACGTTGACACCCCCTATAAGATAACAACCATTAATATATTACCCTTATCTAAGTACATGCAAATAAATAAACAAATCTTTTCCCTCTCTCTCCCTTTCTCTGTCTTACACTTTTGTTCTCATCTGTACATGTCCAACTAGCCTCACCATCTTCAACTAGCATCATCATTGCAAGTATTAGAACAACCATGAGCACAGCAACCCATCAGAAGGGGCCTTTGTCAGCCCCACCTCCATCACCATCCCCCTTACCCTAGTGCGATAGCTGCCATAACCCCACTTGCCCCTTCTCTCCCCCCCTCCCCCACCACCACTTTCCCATCCCTTCACTGTGATTACCACCCCCACCAGCCCATTCTTCCTTTCCACTGCAATCAGTGCCTTAGCCCCCAACGAGTCCATGTTGGAAATGGTTTGGAAAAATCTGGGTTTATAACAGATTTTTTTCCTAACTTTTGTCTATTATTTAGGTGGACCCGTGCGTCATTTTTCGCGGGTCAAAGTGGTAACGCGTTTTATGTCGCACTGTGATTCACGTGGTATATTTGGTTGCTCAAAATCATTACCGAGTGAATGGGAAATTGAAGCCAAAGTATGCTCCATGGAAATAGAGTTTTGATGGAAAATCCTTAAAGGTTTGAATAAGACTTATCCCATATTGATTTGGTGGGAAGTTTTGAATGGATTTATAAGACATGAGATTGGAATTTGGGGTGTGCCCCAAGGGGTACCCAAATGTTTTAGAGAGGGAGGTTGTGGGCTAGACCCATTGAATCCAAAAATCACCACACGCACGCGTCGCCGTCTGTCCGGGCAGGCTGGGCTTGGGTGAGTGGTGTGAGGTTGGGTTAGGCTTGTCTGGCCAAAAACATTTGAATTTAATTTTATTTCTTGATAAAATTAATTCCGAAAATAAACTAATCCGATTTTACTGTACACCCAAACATTATGGGCTACACCCATTGAACCCAAAAATCATCACACGCGCGTCGCCGTCCGTCCGGGCGAGTTGGGCTTGGATGCGTAATGTGAGGTTGGATTAGGCTTGTCTGGCCAAAAATATTTGAATTTAATTTTATTTCTTGGTAAAATTAATTTCGAAAATAAACTGGTCCGGTTTTACTGTACATCCAAACATGGCCCTTCCCGTTTGAATTATGAACCCAACAGATTCAAATCTGTTTAAATTCAAAACCAAACAGGTTTACACCTATTTAATTCAAAACCTGCAGTCACCAATCCATCTATAAATAGGACAGTCCTTCATTTGGATTTTGTAACTCTAATTTTCGTCCTTCATAATTCTACAAACATTATCTTCATATTGCTGCATTATTTTCCTCTGTGAGAGAGTATACTTAATATATTCGTTAGGCAAACAATTTGTAGTACTGCTATTGTTTGTAGTTGATCATTTCATCTTGGGAGATAGACGTCCACATTCTGAAAGTACTGGGAAGAGGACGAATCTGTCTTAAGGACACAGTCTCAAACACTGGACTTGATCAGATATTTTTTAGAAGAAATTAATCAAGTAATTTGTTTAATTTATTATTCTGTTTTATTTGTTTATTAAATCAGATTTTAATTTTATTTTTGTAACAAAATAAAATCTATCTTTATTTATTTATTTATTTATTTCTAGTTTGATTTTTGTAATCAAACAAATTCTCTCATTTCCTTTATTTCTTTATATTCTTGCTGTTGTTTAGTACACAACATAATTTAATCTATTTAAATAAAGTGAAGATTGTCCAACAATCTTAAGACAGAATTATTTTTGGTGTCTTCATTGTATTTAATTTTTTGTGTTTTCAAAGTAATATTCTGGTTGGAAAATACAAATAGTATTTATAAACTATTTGACGAATAGTAGTAATATACTGTCTATTTTCTTTGACAACTAGTAGTAATATACTAGTGTCATTAACAATTCCAGAATATTATTTGGTGTTACAAAAAATTATTTTGGTATTTTATTTTTCTAGTTTTAGTAATAAGGAAAATAAAATTATTTTGTGTTATAACTTATTTTCTGGTTGTAGTAACTAGAAAATTAATTTTGTTAATTTATCATAGTTCATCGTGAGTATGCATGAAAGTATTTGATTCTGGAGTTAAATATTAGTTTTACAAACTAATTTCATTTTTATTACGAAGAAACATTTGTGGCAAGTTTATTTTCTTTATTGGTTTACTGATTTATTATTTAATTTCTGTGTATGGATCCGTAGTCGTGAATAGTTTCTGCACATGAGTCAGAAAATATATATCTATATATTCACAAAAACATTTTAATGTGTATATAATTAGTTTCTTTATGTACAAATCAAACTGATTAAATGAAGGTATATTTTGTCATTATTGGAGTTTAAAATTCAAAACGCGTAAAATTTTATTTATGGGTTAAGAATCTTTTTATTTCATGATGCAAGTTTTGGGATCATGCATGATTAATTTATTTTGTTAATTCATTATTTTTAGTTGATGCGTTTGATATGCATGTATTGATATCAACTCAAGTTATTTATTAAAAAATAATTTCATGTGATTTGGAATGATAAATTAATATGTTGACCTTGTATATAAGCAGATTAATTTGAGTATTTCTAATCAATTTTGAATGGGTGTTTAAACACCAGAGAAATTTAAACATGAAAATGTATGTAGTTATATCGTTCCATTTAATTTGAAGTAAATTTAAGAAATCTTTTATGTTGATTATTAGTTTGTTTTGAATTTGTGATATGAAATGTCGTTAATTATTATTTTACTTGCGTAGTAGAATTTGTTAAATCATAAACCATTATATTAATATGGGAGTGTATCTCTTGCATTAGATGAGATAATGTAATTTTCTTTTGTCACAAATATTTGATTGTATTTCTTACAATCAAATGGGTTTTTTGAATTGTTTGATTCTAAGGCAAAATTTTTGTTAGGATATGATTTTGTCAAAACATTAATTCTGATTTGTGTAGTCATAATTATTTTGAATTTTTCATTTGAAATTTATGAATCATGATTTGAAATTTATGAATCAAGTACATCATAGACAACTAGTGATGGATGTTATATTTTGATTTATATTAGAAGTGATAGGGGTTGTGAATATGATGCACCATTAAATGAATTTTGTGCACAACATGGCATTATTCACCAAACTACAGCACCATATTCTCCACAGCAAAATAGAATTATTGAAAGGAAGAATAGAACCCTAAAGAAATGATGAATGCCATGTTACTAAGTTCAAGCTTACCACAGAACTTATGAGGGGAAGCAATATTGTCTACTAATTATGTTCTTAACAGAATACCCCACAAGAAAACTAACAACACTCCTTATGAATTGTGGAAAGGTCGACCGCCTTCCTACAAATACTTAAAAGTGTGGAGGTGTTTGGCAAAAGTTGAAGTTCCTGTTCCTAAAAAGACTAAGATTAGACCAAAAACAGTAGATTGTGTATTTATTGGTTATGCTCAGAATAGTAGTGCATATCGGTTTCTGACTTATAAATCAGAAATACCTGATACAAATGTGAACACTATTATAGAGTCACGGAATATTGTGTTTTTTGAACATGTCTTTCCTTACAAGAAAGGACATGAATTAAGTTCACAGAAAAGAACTTATGATTGTACACAAAGTCAAGAGACTAATGACAATCAAACACAAGAGACTAGTAATGGTCTCAACCAATAGGATTTAACTGATGATAAACCAAGACGAAGTAAGAGAGCGAGAACATCAAAATCCTTTGGTCTAGATTTTCTGACATACTTGTTAGAAAATGAACCTCAAAGCTTTAAGGCAGTAATGGCAGGTCCTGAAGCACCTTTGTGGAAAGAGACTGTTAATAATGAAATTGAATCCATTATGCAAAATCATACTTGGGAATTGGTGGATCTTCCACTAGGTTCTAAACCTCTTGGATATAAATGGTTATTCAAGAGAAAAATGAAAGCAGATGGTTC
The DNA here is from genome assembly GCA_025200525.1 of Camellia lanceoleosa. Classification (NCBI taxonomy): domain Eukaryota; kingdom Viridiplantae; phylum Streptophyta; class Magnoliopsida; order Ericales; family Theaceae; genus Camellia; species Camellia lanceoleosa. The sequence continues at coordinate 120,309,109 of CM045767.1, forward strand.
AATTGACAAGTATAAAGCAAGACTTGTAGTAAAAGGTTACAGACAAAAAGAAGGTTTGGACTATTTTGACACATATTTTCCTATGACAAGAATAACATCCATTCGCATGCTTATTTCTATAGCAGCATTGTTTAATTTAGAAATACATCAAATGGATGTTAAGACAACTTTCTTAAATGGTGATCTAAATGAAGAGATCTATATGGAGCAACCCGAAGGGTTTGTAGTGTCAGGACAAGAAAAGAAAGTTTGTCGGCTTGCAAAGTTTCTTTATGGATTAAAACAAGCACCTAAACAATGGCATAAAAAATTTGATCATGCAATGCTTACTAATGGGTTTAAGATAAACGAATGTGACAAATGCGTCTATGTTAAAAACACTAATCAAGGATATGTCATGGTTTGTCTTTATGTGGATGACATGCTTATCAATGGAAGCAGTCAAAACATGATCAAATCAACTAAGCAAATGCTTAACAAAAGATTTGATATGAAAGATATGGGGGTCACAAATGTTATATTAGGAATGAAAATTACTAAAACATCTGACGGATATGCATTATCTCAATCACATTATATTGAGAAAATTCTTGATAAATTTATCAAGGATGATACGAATTTAGCTAGAACACCTATAGACATCAGTCTTTATTTATCAAGAAATAAAGGTGATGCAGTGTTTCAGTTAAAATACTCCCAAATCATTGAAAATCTAATGTACCTAATGAATTGTACTCGTCCTGATGTAGCTTATGCTATCAGTAAATTGAGTAGATACACTAGCAATCCCGAAGAAAACCATTGGAAAGCGATCATTCGGGTTCTTAGATGTCTAAGATTTACTCGTGATCATGGTTGGAACTTTACTCGATATCCAGCAGTACTCGAAGGTTATTGTGATGCCAATTGAATATCGGATACTAAAGATTCAAAATCCACTAGTAGATATGTCTTTACTCTGGGAGGCGTTGCTGTTTCTTAGAAGTCCACGAAACAAACTTGCATCGCATGATCCACAATGGAATCCGAGTTCATTGCTTTAGACAAAGCAGGAGAGGAAGCAGAATGGCTTCGTCACTTCTTAGAAGACATTCCAATGTGGCCAAAACCTGTGCCAGCTATTTGCATTCATTGTGATAGTCAATCTGCAATAGGCAGGGCACAGAATCACATGTATAACGGTAAGTCATGACATATTCGTCATCGACATAATATCGTAAGGCAATTATTGTCAAATGGAATAATCTCAATAGATTATATAAAATCTAAAGAGAATATTGTGGATCCATATTAATAAAAGGTTTGACAAAAGAGCTAGTGTATAGTTCATCGAAGAGGATGGAATTAAAGCCTATTACATAAAAGTCATCATAATGGTAACCCTACTTATATGACTAGAGATCCCAAGAACTAAGTTCAAAGGGACAACTAAGTTATGTATGGCTCGCCAGAAATCACCAAAGGATTAAAATTTCCTACCCATTCCTATGGTGAGAGTGATATCTGCAACATGTGTTGTCTGCAGGGGTATAAGGATAAACTTTGCTTTTAATGATTTCTTATATCTTGATTTAGGTATAAAAATCAAGACAAGTATAAAGAGATACTTACAATAAGAATCACCTATATAAGTGTCAAACTGGGTCCGGTTCTATGAGAATGAAGAGGCTAAATTCTCTAGAAACACTCATGAAAACCAGGAGCGTTCAAGGCCAAAATGAACACAACAGTGAAAATCACGATGTGTTAGAAGATATTTTGTGTGAAATCTATTGTCTTGGCTTATACAAACGGCTGGACAATTCAAGGCATCGCATCCATTGGTTAGCCAGTAAGTCCGATAGGTTATCACTAGAGAAGGTTCAAGGCCGAAAGCTACCTATCCTAATGCAAGATATTTTTAACTTATACTCTTTCGATAAAGTCTACATATTGTTGCATTTTCGTTGTCATCAAATTCCATTCATGTGGGGGATTGTTGGAAATGGTTTGGAAAAATCTGGATTTATAACAGATTTTTTCCTAACTTTGGTCTATTATTTATGTGGGACCCGTGCGTCGTTTTTCACAAGTCAAAGTGGTAACACGTTCTATGCCGCGTTATGATTCACGTAGTATATTTGGTTGCTCAAAACCATTACCGAGTGAATGAGAAATTGAAGCCAAAGTATGCTCCATGGAAATAGAGTTTTGGTAGAAAATCCTTAAAGGTTTGAATAAGGCTTGTCCTACATTGATTTGGTGGGAAGTTTTGAATTGGTTTATAAGGCATGGGATTGGAACTTGGGGTGTGCCCCAAGGGGTACCCAAGTGTTTTAGAGAGGGAGGTTATGGGCAAAATGGGCTAGACCCATTGGACCCAAAAATCACCACACACGCGCGCGCCGCCACCGCCGCCGTCGGGCTAGGCTGGGCTTGGGCGCGGGTGTGAGGTTGGGTTGGGCTTGTCTGGCCCAATACCTATCTTTTTGGACCAAAGAATTTAATTTTATTTCTTGGTAAAATAAAATCCTAAATTCAAATTAATTCTGAAAATAAACTGGTCCGGTTTTACTGTACACCCAAACATGGCCCTTTCCCTTTTTATCTGTTTGAATTATGAACCCAACAGATTCAAATCTGTTTAAATTCAAAACCAAACAGATTTCATTCCTATTCAAACAGGTTTGCACTTCTTTAATTCAAAATCTGCAGCCACCAATCCATCTATAAATAGGACAGCCCTTCATTTGGATTTTGTAACTCTAATTTTTGTCCTTCATAATTCTGCAAACATTCTCTTCATATTGTTGCATTATTTTCTTCTGTAAGAGAGTACACTTAGTGTGTTCGTTAGGCAAACAATTTGTAGTGCTGCTATTGTTTGTAGTTGATTATTTCATCGTGGGAGATAGACGTCCACATTCTGAAAGCACCGTGGAGAGGATTTAATCGTTTTAAGGACAGGTGTCAAAGGACTTGGACTTGATCAGATATTTATTATAAGAAATTAATCAAGTAAGTTGTTTAATTTATTATTCTGTTTTATTTGTTTATTAAATTAGATTTTAATTTTGTTTTTGTAACAAAATAAAATCTGTTTTTATTTATTTATTTATTTATTTCTAGTTTGATTTTTGTAATCAAACAAATTCTCTCATTTCCTTTATTTCTTTATATTCTTGTTGTTGTTTAGTACACAACAAAATTTAATCTATTTAAATACAATGAAGATTGTCCAACACTTCATTGCAAGGTGCACTGGATTATTTTATGCCACTAAATATGACGAAACTATGAAGCAAAATAAGACAAAAAAGGAGCCTCCAATGATGGTCAAGAGAAATTCTGAATTCTAGCTAAATGTGAGTCTTCAGTGTAAAATCCAAATTTTTATGTGTAGAATTATTTTTGGATAAAGTAGTAATTAAATTAATTTATATGGGTCATTTTAGTAATATCAAGGAATTAGTTATGAGGTGGTTTTTTTTTAATTTTTATTACTTAGATGGTTAAGTTTGTAATTTGGGGAGATTGGGTTATAGGCCCACTTGGGCTTTAGGTCTTGGAAACATAGAAGCACAAATAAATAGAGGTATTGATGTTGTGGCTGCTGCGGCAGATCTAGCAGTAGAGAAAAAAAAAAAGAGAGAAAAAGAAAAAGAAGAAAAGAAAAGAAAGAAGATTCATAGATTGGTGATTTTGATCTAATCATTTCTTGGAGGTAAGATTTTTTTTATGGTACTCCTAACTATTTCTTTAGACATAGTATCTTGTATGTTGATTGGGTGTATGTATTTTGGGGTTTTGGAATTTACTTGTAGACTATAGGATTAGATTATTACATTATAAAGAAAAGAATGATGAATGCATCATGGTGATCAATAATTGTTTATGTGGTGTAATATTTTATTAGGTTTGTGAGATTGAGGTGGATCTTGGTAATTTAAGATTAGCTTGGGAAATATTATTTTAGCTGTTTGAGGTAAGTAATCCTCTATCACTGTTGGTTCATTTTTATTCCTATCGAATCGTTTAAAATCATAAATATTTATTTATAGCCTTCATGTTCTCTTAAAATAAAATATGGGTCAAGTATAAAACAACATCGAATATTATTATGAAAATTGTACCAAATGTTTATTCTGAAAATATCGAATATTTTATTTTAAAGTTGTGTATTGTTTGAATTTTTAAACATCACTCTAGTCTGACTATGATTTGGACCCTAGCCAATGGGGTTATTTATTGGCACAGAAACTAGTTTCTTTTGGGGCTTTACCACCGGCCTATGTGTGGTTCTGGGCTTTGTCACGGACTAAGTGACCATAGTCATTAAGACTTGGGTTTTGTGAATAAAATCATTGAACCATCTGAATATCAAACCATCGATTTGAACAACGAATTACTTTGAATTATCTTGTTGACTTTTCATTTAAAATGTATTGTACATTGTTTATTTTTAGTTATGAAACCGTCTTACAAATAATTGTTTATTTATTGATTTGTATCAAAAATTATATTTATTGGTTATCGATTTATTTATTTATTTTTGTATACTTGATCCAGCTAGCAGTGATGGTTGGTTATTTACTGGGCTATCTAGCTTACCCTTATTTTTTTTTCAAGAAGAGTAGAGGCTGAGATTTTTTTTTGCATATGGGAGTGCCGAGAGTAGGATTATGAATTAAGTACTTGGATTATTGTTTTGTTAATGGATTTTATTAGTGGATTTGGTGGATAATTATCATAATGTGCCGAGAGTAAAACTATGATTTAAGTACTTGGATTAATTGTTTTGTTAATGGATTTTATTAGTGGACTTGGTGGATAATTTCATATGATAAGAATAATCAATTTTTATGGATTTTAGCATTATGATAATTAAGGATTTAATTGGAGTATTTTACGTTGTTGGTTATGTGTTAGACTCTTAGCCTTGCATGCTCACTTAAATGAGTGTGCGGCGTTGTCACGGAACTTGGGGCGTGACATTCATTGACTTGAACCCCTAATCAGATTTAAGTGACATCCATAAAAATAGAAAAAAGAGGGTTCTGAATTCTATTTGTGTTTTTTTTTTATGATTTTTTTTCCCATGTTTTCTCCAGGAAAGATTGTCTTCTTGAGATTTTCAAACCCAATCCACCATCCAAACATCCACCCCACAAACCCATCCATGTTTAAACCATCAGGTTTTGATTTTGGTTTTTCTTTCACAAAAAAATATAAAATATAAAATAAAACAAATATATATACTGAGAGTTAGGTCAATGATAAATCCATGAAAGGTGGCTTGGGTTTGCCTTTCATGTTTCAATGGGTTTAATAGGTTCAATAGATTTAATGCTTTCGGTTGCTATTCAATGTTGTGAAGGGTGTGGTGGTGGGTTTTGAATTTTTAATGGATGTTTTGAAGGTATGAAAATAAAAAAACAAACCATGTGATAACAGTGATGTGAGTAAGGTATAGAGAGAGAGAGAGAGAGAGAGAGAGTAAAGGCCTAATCACAAAGAGGTAATCTCTGAGGTTAAACTCTATAACGAGCCGAAACCCTAGAGGTTTTCTTTAGGTAGTTGTTGCATAGTAGGGCCACTCAACTATGTAGCAGTAAGTCATGGATTCACACACAGGTGGGGATTCGAACCCATACTTTTGATAGTGACTGGCCTCGAAGAGAGTGGAAACTGGGATTTAAGGGCTTATATCCCAAAATCTTACCAAAGTGTCACACCCCATTAGGTTAGAGAGAGAGAGAGAGAGTGAGAGTGAGTAACAAGGCTAATTAGGTCAGTGGTAGATCCATGAAAGGTAGCTTGGGTTTGCCTTTCACGTTTCGTTCGATAGGTTTAATGCTTTTGGTTGCTATTCAATGTTGTGGAGGGTGTGGAGGGTTTTGAATTTTTAATGGATGTTTTGAAAGTATGAAGATAAAAAAACAAACCATGTGATAACAGTGATGTGGGTAAGATATATATATAGAGAGAGAGAGTGTGTGTGTATATAAAGGCCTAATCACAATGGGGTAACCTCTGAGATTAGATTTTATAAGGAGCTGAAGTCTCAGAGGTCATCCTTAGGTGATTGCTACATAGTAGGGTCATTCAACTATGTAACAGTAAGTCATGGACTAGCACACAGGTAGGGATTTGAACTCACACTCTTGACACTGGGTACGGTTCTCCTAGGCCCGGAAGGGGTAACCAACTTTATGAATCAGTATATAGGCTCTAACTGGTGTTGAAAATGATAAATGGACTCTATTTGTTAGTTTCAACATTAGGTAGAACCCATGTTATTGATTTAGGTAGGTTAGCAAAGTAGATATAGGTTACAATCAAATATGGCTTACCATTAATGAGAGCATAAAATTAAAATCTTCTAATTTTTGAAAATACTAGCCCAAATTTGTCTTATTTATTTGAATTTCTAATTATAATTCTTATTCTATTGCAGGCTCCCAAGCCTAATATGAAGAACTTGCAATGATGAAAATAAGAACTGCAAGCTTCAATGTAGCCAACCCACCTGAATCATTAACATGGATTCTAACTAATATTGAATATGACAAATGGACTCCATTGAAATAGTGTTCATTTATCATTACCAATCTATGGAGTGCATTTATCATTTTCAACATCAGTCGGAACCTATGTTATTGATTTAGGGAGCTTGGCTACATCAAAGCTTGCAATTCATATTTTCATCTTTGCAAGTTCCATCATATTAGGCTTGTAGGCCTGCACTAGAATAAGAATTATAATTAGCAATTCAAATAATTAACATTTGTTTGGACTAATATTTTCAAAAATTAAAAGAGTTTAATTTTATGTTCATGTGGGTGGTAAACCATATTTTATTGTAACTCACATTTACTTAGCCAACCTACCTAAATCAATAACATGGGTTCTAAATATTAGAGTTGGCTACATTGGAACTTGATCATGTGATCGGGATTTTTGCAAGGGCTAGATAGAGCTCTCTTGGATTTTCGGCCTATGGCCTCTTTTATTTATAAGTCGAGTGCATTAATCCTTTTTACTTGATGTAAGCCTAAAGACGTTTTCTTTCTTTCGTTGTTCAATGCTTTATTTTGAATTACATACTGCATATTCACTTCACCTAAACATTGAATATATGATGTATGTAACGAATAAGAAAGGGATATTTTGATTATCTTTATCATTATTCCTTTTATTATTTGATTTTATTTATTAGGATTTAGATCTTAGAAATTCGAAGTGTGACACTATTGAACTTGCCATGATGTGAAAATACTGGCCTGGTTCTGGAGGTATTCTTTTCTCCTATGTACACTTTCTCTCCATATCATTGCTTACCATTGTTAAGTCACCATTATCCTAGACATTTAAGTATATCAGGCTATTTTGCAGCTTTTCTTAGGTGCAATTCATCTTGCACATAGAGATCCATACATCTATAGATGAAGAGAAAAAAGAATGTAAATGGGGAGACTTAAATCCGAAATCTCTCCCAACCTGAATACTAATACCATGTAGAAATATAAAGTAGATATGAAATGGAAGAACAATGGAGAGAGACATAGCAGTTTAACATGGTTTGGCTATAATGGCTTTACATCCATAAAAAGATGTCAATATACAATGATATTTTTGGATCAATAAAGGCAGTTATAACGATTTTGGCTTAGATCCGGCCCATTTGATATTTTGGATCTAGGTTTTATTTCCTTATATAGTTGTCCTTATCTTGTTTCCCCTTATTTCTCTTTGAGTTTGACTATTACAATGTGTTGGTTGTGTTTGGAACAAGTTAGTAGCTTGTTTTTTAAACTATTACTGCCCAAAATTTTGTTTCTTTGCTCGAGCGACACTTCTTACACTCGAGCAGTCCTTGTGAACTTCCAATACTTTTGCAGGTCTACAAAGATATTGGAAGTTGGCATTTTTTGCTCAAGTAGTATTTCTTGCGCTCGAGCAGTGTTCGCTCAAGTGAGCCTTCTTATGCTCAAATGGTGGTTCTCTGTTTGTAAAACTTCTGAGAGTTGGTATTCTTCGCTCGAGCGAATCTTCTTGCGCTCAAGCGGTCTGCACGTATATCAGTTCGTAAAGTCACTTTTCTGAGTCACTTTTTCATCTCTCTCTCTCTCTCTAAACATTTTGAAACCCTATTTTCTCTCACTCTCTCTCTCTCTCTCTCTCTAAAACTCATTTATTCCACTCAAATCCACCTAGATCTGTCGATCTTTTCACTCGTGTCCTTTTGTTAAAAAGGTAGAGCTCGACGAGGGATTTGTTTTAATCAAAGCAAAGTCGATTTTCGGCGTCTTTGAGTTTCCTACACACACACTCTCTCTCTCTCTCTCTCTCTCTCTCTTTCTCTCTCTCGTTTTTTAAGCTTGAGGTAGGGATTTCTCCACTCTTTCTTATGATTTTTAACTTAGCTATTTGTGTTTTGAATCAATATTGCGATTTGGGAGATTTTTGAACAAATCTAGGATTTTTGGTCAAAACTCAAAAGAGGGGTTTTCTAATGGTTTCATGAAAATGGTTGTGGGATTAGAAATGAGATTGAGTTATGATAAAATAATTGGTTTCGATATGTAGAATTGATTTTGGAAAAAAAAAAAAAAAAAAAAGGGATTTTGCCCTAATTATGTCAAATGTTGATTTTATATAAATTATGGAATTGGTGTTGGAAATATGAAATTGGATTGGTTTTGATGAGGATAGTAGAGTTGGGTATGTATTACCACTCACATCTTAAAATTTGGAAAGTTTATCTTCATGGAAATTAATTATCTATTTAGATATATCTATTTTGGACTATCGGTAGAAGATAACTATTATTGTTGTAAAAATTACATGAGAATTAGGAGAATTGAAACTATTTTATCGTCCATTGCATTAAGCATTGTTGCATATTCAACACATTTCGAAATATTGTTGTTTTGAGAAAAAATAGGTGAATACCTTAGTGAATATGTGTAGGAGTATAATTGTGATATTAAGTTGGTTTGTGTATCCTTGGTAAAAGACCAAAAATCTGCGTGGATAGATATCGAGTCTTCCAATTAATACTGGTAAAAATAACAAATTGGTAGTACTTATATGATCTATTAGTAGACACGTCGTAGACATTCACAGTGTTGTATTCATTGTCCTGTTTTCTATTGTAAAGGAAATGATATCATATATGGAGAGATAAACTTGGCATTACACGGTTTTGAAAATAGAAAATGAAAATATTTTAGTATGAGCATTGCATATGCATCCACCTTATATCTTTATTAAGATTCATAAACTGTGCTGTAGTATCTATACTGGATTTTGGCTCACCCTATGTGGAAAATCATTTCCAGGTACTGATGACATGCCTCCGCCAAAGCAATAGCTTAGAAGGACTTGGAACAAGAGTTTCATTTTTTTTACTTGTTGTAATTATTTTTGTACAAGCTTAGGGCTTTATCTGTATTGAGTTTAAAACTCACTTTTGTGTAACCAAGCATCATCTTGGAAAGATATAAGCTTTTAGGGCATTTCTGAATCGTTCTAACTCTTATTTCATATCTTTAACTTATAACACATGCTATAGATTCAGGGCAGGGACTTGTGAATGTATTATTACATGTGTTATCCTTTATACAATGAGATCTGAAAATCCTACGTGATTCGTCATTAGATCAAGATTAACTTATTCCAAATCCCAATAATTCAAAACACTCAACCTAAAATCATCAAGCACTTACGAGAGTGATTTTAGTTTGTTTGTTTTTAAGAATAAACAATAAATCGACACAAACGATTTTTTACGTGGAAAAACCACAATTGAATAACCTTCAATTGTAATCAAAAACCACGGGCGAACCGCCACTGATCAATCCACTACTGAAGAACTAAAAGATTACAAAGATAATACACAAATTACCCAACACAGTCAATTTGTCCTCGAATCTTCTGTAACTCTTTCTCCACGTCTTCGTCACGGAACTGATCAATCCTGAAGTTGATTCCACAACTTCACTCGTCGAATTAACGACTACGTAAAGTATCAAACGCCTTTTGAAACTCTACGTGATAACCTTCGGATTCCACCGAAGAGAACTCTCTTGAATATGTAGTATCAAACTCTTTGATGTATGAATCTCAACTCATAAGTTTAGAACTCTCTTGAGAACATCACAGAAAACTCACAAAACCTCAGAAGAAAACTTCAAACCAAAACCCTAGAAAACCCTAAACAAGATCTAGAAAAGTAAATCTAGAAAAAGACCCAACCAGCGAATTTATAGAATCTGATCTCGCGCAGTCCGCTCGAGCGGAGACTTCATAATTTGTGATTCATATAGCCTTCCCGCTCGAGCGGGGAATCACACCATCCAGTACTTTGTTCATGCTGTGCAGAAATGCTGAGGACTAGCAATCTCCGCCGAAGGCATTACTTTCGCCGGCGAAAGCCAAACTTGGAAAACCTGGAGAACTTTATCAAATTACAACCTTGGTTTTGATTCACGGATTTTGACAACAAAGGGTCCTAACAATCTCCCCCTTTGTCAAATCCCGGACAAAACCATTCTCAGACAGTTTTCCTAAGCAAAATCACAAATAAAAACTAAAAACAGGATTCCAAACTAGTCTAAAAACAATTTGCCAATAAATCAAGTGCCAACTAATGAACCAATATGCAATATGCAACAATCCACAACCAAACATGCGCGAGTACAATGAGCCTGAAAAAGAACAACCAAACACAAGCCAACCAAAAATCTGTGGAAAAGGATTAAATAGTAAAAGAAAACATCCATCATAATCAAAACAGAATCCATCCACAAACATATATCCAAAAATATAAAACGCCAACTGTACCAAGAATCAAGGATCAAAAACTGTACCAACCAACTGTACCAACCATCCAACTGTATACCAGCCAACTGTATGTATACCTATACCCAAAATCACTCCCCCTTTTTGGCCAGGAGATAAAAAGAATGGAGCAGGGAGCAGGAAACAAAGGAACAAAAGCATCATGGAGCCGGAGGTGAAGGCGGCAGCTGAAGCAAGGTCAAGATCTGAGCCAGCTGTGATGAAGATTGCGCCACAGAATCCTCAATCCGCTGAGAAGAGGCCTCCAAAGCACGGAAACGAGAATCGGCAGTGGTCTCAAGGTCAGTGAGTCTCGCCTCAAAAATATCCATCCTGGCCTCAAGATGATCAAATCTGGTACCAATAGAACGCTCTAGCGACTGAAGCTGTCCACGGATGGTACGAACTGGAGGATGCTGCTCCCCCTCACCAAGATCTCCGCCAGCCGCAGCATCATACTCGGCCTCCTCTGCCATGGCCTCATCAGGACTAGGACCTGCACTGGGACGACCAGAAGTAGAAGGGACCCCCCGAATGTGAGACTGACTCTGGGAGACAGTCTTCTTGGTAAATGGACGGGTAGGGGAAGCAAACTCATCCTCATCATATGTAGGAACCTCAAATTTGGCTAATAGCCGGTTGATGAGGCAGCCATATGGTAAACCAAGATTGGTGCGCTCAAAAGCAGCAACCATCTTCTGAATAATGAGGGTGGCAAGGTCAGTGGGCCGGTTGTGGGCAATACATTCGAGAATAAAACCTTGATCTTGCTTAATCTCAGAACTATGGGTTGTAACAATGATATTTGCACACATGATTAGGTTAAGTAACCTAAAGGAAGGAAGAAGCTCATGCTGTTTGATCAAAGAACCGGAAGGCCAAGAGCGAGAAGAACCACACAAAGTCTTAGCAACCTCATCAAAATTACAAGTGGTGCGTGATGGACCGAAAAGGATAATAGATAGGAGATCTAGCACAAATCCCTAATAGCTCATGGATAACATCAGTGGTGACTGTGATTTCTTTGGATCTAACCCAGGTCTTAAAAGAGGGGCCAATATCATCAAGACCATTCATATTACAATAAAACTCCCGAATCCAAGTAAGATTTTGTTGCCCAGAGAACAAAAGAACCCTATCACCTTCCAGGTGATCAAAGAAAGATCGGATAGAAAGTGACTCAAAGGTAGATGGATGAACATTACGTTCAAGGTGTATGGAACGGGAATGGTAAGAATCACGGTATAACTTGGCTTTTTCGAATGATGGGCAACGCTCAGTGTTATAAGGAGGGCGAGAGGCGGTTGACTTACGGCATTTGTGGGTAGACATGGCTAACATGACAAACAAACCCCCAACCCAAAATCAAATAACAAAATCAAGAAAGCCAAGAGATACAATGCACACATTAGTCCAATAGTGATATCCAGAAAGCTATGAAAATACCAAGAAATGAATCAATAACTGGAAGCTATATCAGAAGCAAATCATGGCAAACAAATTGCAATTATAAAGATGGGATAATGTAACAAAAATTACCAATGCAAAAATCTGAACAAAATCCTGAATGAAAACAATCATGGGGCCACATGGATGAGGAAACAAAACCCCCAATATTATCAGACCACAGCATACTATAAAAGAGATAAAACCCCCAAAATAAAAACAGAGTCAGAAACCCAAACTAAAAAACCCTAAGAGAAGAAGGATAGACTAAAGCAAAAAACTAGCAAACAAAATAAACAAAAAAAACTAAAACATGTGCATCACAAATGAAACCACTCAACGACTCAATGGAAAAATCAACACAAGCAAACCTAATCAATCCGACTCAAACCCGAAATAAAAACGACTCAAGAACAGAGGAGAAGAAGAGTGGAGATATACCTGAGGAGAAGAGAAGAGGAAACCAACCCAATGTGTAGGAGAGGCAATGAATCGCCGAAAAACCCTAGAAGAGGAGGAGTTGGAGGAGTTGAGAAGCAAAAATGAGACAAAGAGTCGAAGGGAGGGAATATATACAAAACCAGTCCGCTCGAGCGTAGGGTTTAACGCTCGAGCGGGAGACAAACCTCGCGACTGCGCGCTCAAGCGCGAATAATGCAGATCGAGCGGAAAATCACCCCTCCCAGAACTGCAAAAAGAACTGCAAACCTCAAAACCACGCTCGAGCGTGGAACTATCCGCTTGAGCAGGGACAAAAAAACAAATTTTTTTTTTTTTTTTTTTAAAATAAAAACACCTAGGATGTCCTGTAACAAGCAAGATGACCAGGTGTCAGACTATACCATAAGGACATAAGAATCCATCAATCATGAGTCCTGAAAATTTGAGAAAAGAGTGAAACACCAAATCATGAATAAAACAAATAGTATTAAATCAAAGCCACAAGCATCATGAGAATGCAAAACTCAAAAACACACATAAGAGCTCACATAAATGATGTGTGTGTGTGCAATCCTTGAGAGTCACAAAGCTAGAGTTAATCCTAGTAGTGATTGGATGGCTGGACCTCCGACAAGAGTAACTGACTATCACAAAGAAAAGTCAAACCACTAGGAATCACGGGGTATTTGTTGAGTAAATGCGGAAGCTCCCTCTCAGATTATGATTTTTTATTTTTTTTTATTAATTTTTTTTTTTTTTCTTGTGGGCACTCACTGGTGGCATACACGCTCAAGGGTATGGAGACCAAACCAGAGAAGAATGAAATCAAAATGATGGCCTGGTTGGTGCCTCTAAGGTAGCCTTTTCCTAATGCCCGGAAATCATGTACTAAGGGAGAAACCATGAAAATGAAATAAGATGGTAGATGGTTAAGAGACTTAACATCACCCATGATATACCAGTATAGGTCAATTCCTCTGAAAGAGTATAAGAAACACTGTCAGTGGTCCATAGAGAACTTTGATCACTTGTGCGGAAACCCCTGCAACAGTTTATCTCAAGGATGTGTACAAAATGAGATCATGAAGTAAATGAGTATGGGCATTCAGAATGAGCTATGAACAAAGATGAATAAGATCTTGTAAGCAACATGAGTAGTGTTCATAAAAAATTTGATGCAAAGATATCAGGACTCAATAACAATGAGATTACTTCATCCAAGAACAGTAAGCCAAACACTCACACTCACCTCACAAAAAGGAAACAACCTAGTTACTGAGCATTACACCCAAGGTCTTTCTAAGAAACTCAAATCGAAGAAAATCAAGGGGTTTTGTAAAAATATCAGCTTTTTGATGCTCAGTAGGGACACGTTCCAAAACAACAAGGCCTTCATCCACTAACTCTCGAATAAAATGATGACGGATGTCAATATGTTTGGTGCGAGAGTGTTGGACAGGATTTTTTGAAATGTTTATGGCACTTGTGTTATCACAAAAAAGAGTGAGAGTGTTCTGTTCTATCCCATAGTCATGAAGCATTTGCTTCATCCACAACATTTGTGCACAACAACTTCCTGCAGCAATGTACTCAGCCTCAGCAGTGGAAAGAGAGATGGCATTTTGCTTTTTACTATGCCAAGAAACCAGATTATTCCCAAGGTAAAAACACCCCCCGGATGTACTTTTCCTATCATCAGCACACCCTGCCCAGTCGGCATCAGAAAAACCAGTAATTTCGACTGTAGTATCAGTGGAAAACCAAACCCCATACCCCAAGGTCCCATTTACATACTTGATGATGCGTTTTACCATAAGAATGTGAGACTCTTTAGGACTGGCTTGGTAACGAGCACAAACACCGACACTGAAGGAAATATCAGGACGACTGGCTGTGAGATACAAAAGACTCCCTATCATACTCCTATAAAGGGTAGGATCAACATCAATACCAGAGGAATCTTTGGAAAGGTGAAGACTGGTGCTCATGGGAGTGCGTGCATGCTTGGAAGACTCAAGACCAAACTTTGACACAAGATTTTTAGCATACTTAGACTGAGAAACAAATATGCCCGAAGGAGATTGTTTAATTTGGAGACCCAAAAAATAAGACAACTCTCCCATCATGCTCATCTCAAACTCATGTGTCATGCAATCCGAAAAATATTTCACAAGATGATCAGCAGTGGAACCAAACACAATATCATCAACATATATCTGAGCAACAAGAATATGAGACTTAGTATGTTTCACAAATAAGGTCTTATCCACACTACCCCTTTGAAAATCATTATCAAGAAGAAAAGTAGTAAGCCTATCATACCAAGCCCGAGGAGCTTGTTTCAATCCATACAAAGCTTTGTCTAACTTGTAGACATGATTAGGACATTTAGGGTCCTCAAACCCTTTTGGTTGCTCAACATATGCCTCTTCTTTTAAGTACCCATTCAGGAAGGCACTTTTCACATCCATTTGAAACAATTTAAAGCCAAGAAAACATGCAACACCAAGCAAAATGCAAATAGATTCGAGACGTGCAACTGGGGCAAACGTCTCATCATAGTCAATACCCTCTACTTGTGTGTAGCCTTGAGCAACCAACCTAGCTTTATTCCTTACAACAGTACCATTCTCATCAGATTTATTTTTAAAGATCCACTTGGTACCTATCACATTCATGTCTCTAGGTCTGGGAACAAGAGTCCAAACTTTGTTACGCTCAAATTGACCTAATTCTTCATGCATAGCATTGAGCCAACTATCATCTAGCAAGGCCTCTTTAAAATTCTTAGGTTCAATTAAAGAAACATAACACATGTGTGATACCTCATCCCAAATCTGTCTTCGGGTTTTCATTCGATCCGAAACACTTCCAATCACCTGTTGAGCTGGATGATTCAGTTTCACCCTTGCTGATGGTTTAAGTTCAGGACTTGCGGTGATAGAAGCAACAGAAGTGATGTCCCTTTGAGCACTCTTGGGACTTGAACTTACCTGTGAGGATGGTGCTGTAACATTTTCTTGTGATTGAGCCTCAGCTTCTCTTTGATTTTGTGGTTCAGTATCCAAGATTGGGGACTCACCATTGTCATCCTCATTTGATACCGGAGTAGGAGAACCTGTGTCATCTATAACCACATTGATAGATTCCATTAATGATGAAGTTCGCAGGTTATAGACTCGAAAAGCCCTACTGTTGGTTGAATACCCTAGGAAAATACCTTCATCACTTCGGGAGTCAAATTTGCCCAAGGGCTCTCTATCTTTAAAGATGTAACACTTACTCCCAAAAGTTTTGAAGTATTTTACATTAGATTTCAAACCCTTCCACAATTCATAAGGAGTTTGTTAAGTGCCGGGCCTTAAATACACACGATTTATGACATAAACAGCAGTATTTAGGGCTTCGGCCCAAAACTTTGGAGGAAGACTCTTACTAAGGAGCATGACCCTAGCCATTTCTTGAACAACTCTGTTCTTCCTCTCAACCACTCCATTTTGTTGTGGAGTAATAGGTGCAGAAAACTCATGCTTAATTCCATGCATATCACAAAAATCCGAAAACGAACTATTTTCAAATTCACGACCATGATCAGTTCGGATTCTTATGATACGCCCAATGGAAACACCCTGTTCATTTTGGATTTTAAGGACTAAAGCCTGGAAAGCATTAAACGTATCAGATTTTTCCCTTAAAAAATTTACCCATGAGAATCGAGTAAAATCATCAACAGTTAAAAAAATGTATCTTTTACCTCCAATGCTTTCAGTGCGAGTAGGACCCATTAAATCCATGTGAACCAATTCAAGAGGACGTTTGGTTGTAAAAAGTTCACCTTTTTATGAGGAGCACGGGTTTGCTTGCTAAGTCGACATGGTCCACACACCTGGCCCAAATGCTTAGCCGGTTTAGGAACTCCTCTCACAAGCTCTTTGTTGGCTATCTTAGTTAGGTCTTTGAAATTCATGTGACCTAATCTTTGATGCCACAGATCAATGTTACTTATGATGGCAGAATGACAAGTGAGATCATTAGTAGTAAGAATCCCATAGCAGTTATCAGATGTGCGAACCCCATGTAAAACAGTATTTCCCTTTTTATCCAAAATTTCACATTTATCTTTTGAAAACAATACTTCATGATGGGAATCACACATTTGACTAATGCTCAAAAGATTTGCTTTAAGGCCATCAACAAGTAAGGCATTATCTAGCTTGGGAAGACCAGCAACACTTATAGAACCCTTACCAATGACTCTAGAAGTGCCGCCATCTCCAAAGGTAACGATTCCTCCTTCATATTTTTCAAGAGAGGTGAAGTAGGATTTGTTACCGGACATATGACGAGAGCACCCACTATCAAGATACCACATGTGTGAGTCACGTGCTTTTAGAGCAGTGTGAGCAACAAAACAAGTCAAATCATCTTTTCTAACCCAAATCTTTTTAGTCTTGGTGTTCTGCCTAGACATGTAAGGTTGTCTCCTAACCCAAAAAGTATTAGAATTTCTACCCTTTTGAGACACCTTACCAAACAGTTCAAAACAGTAAGGACGAATGTGGCCATACCTACCACAGTGATGACAAATAAAAACAGGTTTTACCTCCCTTTTGTTGATCTTACCTGCTTTTGCTTGATGAAGAGAAGGATCAACCTGGTCTATCTTCAATTTGCCCTTTGCTTGAGTCTTCAAGTTATGTGAGGTAGAGGCCTGTCCCTTGTGAGCTGTCGTACCATAGCCTAGCCCTCTTTTGTCAGAACCCATTTGTTGAGACCCGAGTATGTCTTCTAGAGATCTGGAACCTTTGTTCCACATGGCAATTGTTGCTCTAGCAATACGGAGTTCTTCATCTTTCTGACTGACTTTCTCTTCCAATGCAGCTTGTGACAACTCAAGACTTTCAAGCTTTTCTTCATATGTGGAATACACCTTCAGAAGTTCATTCCTTTCAGTTTCACAGGATAGAAGTTTTCCACATAAGTCTTGCCTGTCACTTGAGATCTTGATGACATTCTGTTTTGCTGTCAAGAGTTCTCCTTTGAGCCGGACATTCTCACTCTCACATGTTTTGAGCTTGAGAGAGAGTTTGTCGTTGGTTTTAGACAAATTCAGAGATTCCTCGTACAGCTTCTCGTAAGCTTGTTGTAGTTCATCGCCATTGATCTCATCAATGTCTTCAGATATTTCATCATCCTCTCTTTGCTCCTCATTCTTCTTGACCTCGTCCACTCTAGCAACCAAGACAGATAAGTTGCTGGATGGTGGTGGAGGTGGATCTCTTCCTTCATGGAATTGGCTCAGAATTTCCCATGCATCTTTAGCCTTTGTGCAGTGAACAACCCGTTGCTGTTCTTCATTGGAGATTGCACCACGAATAGTGATCAGGGCTCTCTGATTGCCCGGATTATCTGCACTTTCTGTATCTTCTTCAATGGCTTGCCAACCTTCTGGTTCAAAGGCTCTCAGAAAAGCCCTCATTCTAATTTTCCGATACAGATAGTTAGTCCCATCAAAGGTGGGAGCATGATGCAAGTTTTGACCATGAGCTGATTCCAAATGCTTTGGAAGAGGTTGAGAAACCGTCGCCCAAAATGCCATGAAAGCACTATCCCCATCTTCACCAGATTCAGGTTCTTTGGGTTCTTGCTCCGACCCGCTTTCATCATCCCAAGTTACGGTGTAGACTTTCTTTCGATTCTTTTTCGAAAGGCATTCAAGGGACATATGGCCAAAACCTTGACATTCATAGCACTTGACCCCTGGCCCCCTTACAATCTTCTTTTCAGTAGTTTGAGCAAATTTTGGTGGAACAGTTTTGGGTTTGTCATTACTCTTATCTTTTGAAATAGGGGCTCTGAAATTAGGCTTCTTTTTCAAAAAAAATTTAAACTGTTTTGTAAGCATAGCCGTCATCTCAGACTCTAAATCAAATTCAGTCTCCGGAGGTTTTGCAGTCTCATGAGCACTCGTGAAAGCCATAGTTTCTTTTTGCTTTTTCTTTGAAATTTGGTGGGCTTCATAAGTCTGCAAATTTCCAACCAATTGATCGAGCTTGAGGGTATCAACATTCTGAGCCTCCTCAATGGCTGTCACCTTTGATTGGAACCTCTCGGGAAGGGACCTCAAAATTTTTCCAACAACTTTTGCTTCCGGAATTTTTTCACCGAGAGTGAAACAGGAATTCACGATATCACTGAGTTTTGCATAGAAATCATCAAACGTCTCATCGTCGCGCATAAAAAGGGTTTCAAAGGCGGAGGTGAGACGTTGAAGTTTTGACCTTTTTACAGAGGTAGTACCTTCGTGAATCGTTTCAAGAATATCCCACGCCTCTTTTGCTATTTCACACGTGCAAATTCGACGGAATTCTTCAGGTGTGACAGAGCAGAAGAGGGAGTTGAGAGCCTTGCTGTTCCAACTCGAGTTCTGGTAATCAGTTGTGTCCCATTTATCAAGGGGTTTAGGAATATCAATGCCATTAACTGTGATAGTAGGTTCACTCCACCCAAAGATTACGCAGTGCCAAACTTTCTCATCGATGGATTTTAAAAATGCTCTCATACGAGCTTTCCAATAAGAATAGTTTGTACCGTCTAGTAAAGGGGGTCTATGAGTCGAGTTACCTTCACGAATAGAATCCATGATACTAGTCACACAAAATCACACTCCTATAGTTTTGAAAAAACAAAATTTTTGATAAAACAAAGAGTGACCTGCTCTGATACCAAATGAAAATCCTACGTGATTCGTGATTAGATCAAGATTAACTTATTCCAAATCCCAATAATTCAAAACACTCAACCTAAAATCATCAAGCACTTACGAGAGTGATTTTAGTTTGTTTGTTTTTAAGAATAAACAATAAATCGACACAAACGATTTTTTACGTGGAAAAAATCACAATTGAAGAACCTTCAATTGTAATCAAAAACCACAGGCGAACCGCCACTGATCAATCCACTACTGAAGAACTAAAAGATTACAAAGATAATACACAAATTACCCAACACAGTCAATTTGTCCTCGAATCTTCTGTAACTCTTTCTCCACGTCTTCGTCACGGAACTGATCAATCCTGAAGTTGATTCCACAACTTCACTCGTCGAATTAACGACTACGTAAAGTATCAAACGCCTTTTGAAACTCTATGTGATAACCTTCGAATTCCACCGAAGAGAACTCTCTTGAATATGTAGTATCAAACTCTTTGATGTATGAATCTCAACTCATAAGTTTAGAACTCTCTTAAGAACATCAAAGAAAACTCACAAAACCTCAGAAGAAAACTTCAAACCAAAACCCTAGAAAACCCTAAACAAGATCTAGAAAAGTAAATCTAGAAAAAGACCCAACCAGCGAATTTATAGAATCTGATCTCGCGCGGTCCGCTCGAGCGTGGGTCTTCCCGCTCGAGCGGAGACTTCATAATTTGTGATTCATATAGCCTTCCAGCTCGAGCATCCATTTCCCCGCTCGAGCGGGGGATCACACCATCCAGTACTTTGTTCATCTTTGTGCGAAATGCCGAGGACTAGCAATCCTCGCCGAAAGCGAAAGCCAAACTTGGAAAACCTGGAAAGCTTTATCAAATTACAACCTTGGTTTTGATTCACGGATTTTGACAACAAAGGGTCCTAACAAGATCATATGAAATAAAAAGGGTATTGTATTCAGAATGGTATGATTTTTATTTTTTTTTTAAAAAAGATAATTTTTAATGTAAGTATTTCGGGGCGTTAGACAAAGACATCTTAATTTCTTGATCAGCAAAAATAAAATAAATGTCATCTCTAACAACTATTGGCAACCAATGGGGTTAGCCTATGGAGATCAGTAATTCAAATACTGACCCTTGCGTGTAGATCTTATTTCTTTTGTATTTGTTTGAAGTTTTCTCTCCCACCTCGGCAGAATCATATGTATATGATTTTTATAATGATTAAAATTCATTAAATTTTATTATAATATCATACTTTAATAATAATAAAAAATATATTACCGGCATTATTACATAATTATTAATACTATGGTGCATGAAAAGTCGTTCAAATACTTTATTAAAAAGCAGCTATGATAATCAGGTGGATGGCATTGTGGTTAAGGCTTGGGATTTAAGCTCTAAGGTCACAAGTTCAATTCTCTTTTCCTTGGGCCAATCTCTTGGGCGAAGCACAATTGGTTAGGAGGTTGGACCACAAATAAGTTGTCTAATCAGCACTTAGTGTGGGTTCAATGATCTCCTGCTCGCTTGGAACGGCTAACCGGACACCATGGTGATCTCTGCAAAAGGTAGAGATGGTAGGGAGGATCTGCAAAGGGGAGAATTTTCCTATGAGTGGGACCAATATGTTGATCTCTGCAAAATGTAGAGATGGTAAGGAGGATCTGCAAAGGGCACTGAGGGTAGGGAGAATTTTCCTGTAACAAAAAAAAAAAAGCAGCTATGAGTGGGACCAATATGTTGATGCGATTATTTTTCAATAAATTATTAAAATATTTTTATTAGAAAGGTTAAATACAATTATATTAAAATAAAATAAACATAGATACGAATTTTTTTTTTTGGGTACAAATTTTGAAATAATTATTTTTTAATTTGATAATTTGATTTAGTACTTAAAATTAAATGTATCAAGTGATAATCAATTAAGTCTGTTTAATAATCACATAGATATCACTTAAAATTTTAAGTATTTCTTAAAATGTAAGGTAAAACTTTCCAAAATTTTAAGTTATTTGAAACTTACTTAATTGAGTAAATTTATAAATACTAATGATAAATATCGATATAGATTATTATAAACTCATCATCAACATCACCACCACCGTTGCTACCTCCGCTACCATTACCGCCACCACCACCACTACCACCACTTTCCTCATCATTGTTATTATTGCTATAAGCACTACAATCATTTTACTACCGCTGCCGCTACCGCTATCTCCACCACCACAATCAACTCTACCACGCCGCCACTGTCACCACCACCGTCACTATCACAATATAAAAATTAAAACATCCAATTTGAAAATAATAACTTTCCAAGTAACACCTGCTTTCCTAGTATGTTGAATCCATGCACCATCTATAATAAACCTGTGAAAGAGTAGGTAGCACAGTGCACTGTTAGAGATAAAAAATGACTTCAATGATACCTTATCATCAGCGGTAGTTATATATGGTTGCTTCAAGTTAATAATTTGTTTGCTGCAATCCTATTTTAAATAATTGATTGCACATACAGCCTGTGTTGGGTCCTCCACTAGGTGTTTAAAAAGAGCTTTGTTACGGTGAAGCCAAAGAATTTTGATTGGTTCAATAATAGCTTCCTGATTTGATACTACTTTTATCCATTCTTGGTTAACAATAACTAATCTCCGACAACAAAATTCAACCCCAATCTAGAACCTCTCCAAATACGCTTTGAAAAGGGGCAGCCTAAAAATACATGATCCAGAGTTTCAATTTCCTCTTGACAGCTATGACAGGTTGGATCAATTTGCATCCCCGCTTGATAAGAGAAAGACAACGGGCAGAATTCTATGAAGAAATTTTCAAATAAACATTAGGACTTTGATTGGGAGCTCGAGAGGGGGTCCCCGAAACCCCCGAATTTCCACTTTAAGTAAAAAAAAAAAAATTAAAAAATTAAAAAAAAAACAGTTTTCCAAAAAAGGAAATTAGGGGGATTAGGAAAAGGAAAATTAGGGGGATTTTTCATTTTCCTAAACATTAACCATTTGATTGGTATATTTAGGATTATTTTGAGAAGTGGGTTAAAAATCACTTTCTAGCTTTTAATCCACTTCCCTCTCTCACAAAAAAATCAAAATAAATCAAAAAATAACTTTTAACCATCTTTCCAAAACATTACTTAGTTTCCAAACATCAACAGCAATGCTATTCCCATTCCTGAATTCCCTTGTATGGTTTTCTAGCACAATAAAAACACCCCCACTTCACAGAATAAGTCCCATCTTTGGTGTTGCGCCCTATCTTTCTTTTTCTTTTTTTTCTTTTTTTCTTTTCCTTTTTTTTTAGGACTCAAAACATTACTAAATTACTTAAAATTTAGGCCAAGTTTAAAAATTCTCAAAAAAGTTAAAAAGTCAAAAAATTATTCAAAAAATTAAAAAGTTATTACTATTCACCAAAAGTCAACAATTACGGCTGCATAACTCTCGATTCCAATTTTCTCTTACAAATTAATTTTTATAATTTTTTATTATACATTTTTTCATAAAAAGTCAAAAAATTAATCCAAACATTCATATTTTCAACCTCAACTTTTTAATCTAAAAAGACAAAAAATATACTTATTTAAAACACCCCAAACAACCCCTTAATTACACCATTTGTCAGTTCATTTGCTGGTTGAACTACGTCTCTTTCTACTTTACTAATACAAAAGTAATCCAAACAGTTGGCATAATGACTTGACTTTTGCACGTGATATCATTGCTCCAGTCAATGCTGAGTAGAAGGACTAGTTGAATTGAATCAAAGGAAGAAAGCTCGGTTTCTTTTTTTCTGTGGCTTCATTTTGAGTGTGTTTTGTACCCCCAAAAAATAAATAAATAAATAAAAATATTGTTTGTGTATTATTTTCTAAATGATTTGTATGTCTAAGTTCAGTGCATTGCCAAAGTCCACAGAAGTTATGTGAATTTTTATTTATTTTTATTTTTTAGTTATGCCACCACAGATTGGATCATTACAGATGGATCTAAATAATAAAAGATTTTTATTACATTATCTAATAATTAATTTGTAATAGAAAATTTTCATTACATTATCTAATAATTATAAAATAGTCATGTGAAAAAGTCATTACAATTATTCACTTTATTTTTTCACAACAATTGAATGATGTGAAGTGGAATTCATTCACTACGGCCACATAATAAAGAGGATTTCAATCGCTCGAGAATTTCCATTTTGATAATTTAAATGTGAAATATCTATTTCTATAAATCTTCAGTTTAAATTAAAATTTGTTAAAGAAAATTTTGACACTCATAAAGTGAGTTGATTTTTTAACTATTTTAATCTGAGATTAAAAAATTTTGTTTGAGTTGAGCGTTTAGATTATTTTAACTTTTATGAAAAAAAAATGATTATAATTTAAATATGATATTTTATCTTATTAATTTTTTAATTTTTACTTTTCTTATAATTATTTTAAGCTCTAATTTCAAAAAATCTCAGGCCAAACAAACGCAAAATACAATCTGACTAGTCCAAGTTCCGGTCCAAATACACACTCAAACTGGCCAGACTTAGACAAAGCTACCAGCACGCGTGGTCTGCGCATTGAAAAAGGTAGACTGGGTGGTTCGAGCACTAAGGCTTATTTTGAGAAGATGGTAAAAAATAATTTTTTGACTTTTAATTAAATTTTTGATTCTTTTAGATAAATGATTTGGGAAGTTAGTAAAAAAATTACTCTGGACTTTTTGATTAATATTTGTTTATGATATCAAATTATAATAAAATGACCAAATTATCCCTATCTAATTGAAAAATTACACATTTTCACCATGTCATTTTCCACCTATGGAGAATAATTTCGTAATTTCCCTTTTGACTTATAACCAAAATCCCAAATCAATTTATGACCAAAAAAAACTACTTTTAGTGTTTTGACTTTTTGCCAAAACGCCACTTATAACTGTATTGCCAAATTAAGCCTAACACTATTTGGTTAAAAAATTTAGAGGAGAATTTTAAATATATATAATTAAATAAAATATAAATATATTTTATTCACATTGCACTTACATTTTTCTTTTCTTACTCCCCCAAACTTCTCAACTAAAAATAACGTCAAACAGTGTAAATCTAACGTAAGTAGTGTTTGTTGCATTCCAACAAACCAGATCTATACATTGATAATATATTCTAGATATATATATTATTTATTGTATTCATTTCATTCTCTCTCAAATTATTATTTTTACAAACAATAACATTATAAATATATAAACATTTTTTTTTTGAGAGTGGTTTGAAAAAAAATTGTCTGTGGGTCAAATTTTTTCAACAAATTAAGAAAAAAAAAAGGGGAATGAAAAAAAAAAAAAAACCCTCAGGAGGCAATTTTATGGAAATATACCTCTCAGGAAGGAATGTAATTCTCTCAAACCCTCGAGAAAAATCGTATTTTTTTACCATCTACGAGAGTGTTTGTAATTTGCCCTAAATATAAATGTATAAATATATATAATATTAAAATATTTTAAATGAATGTATATTAATACTTATTTTTTAAGTAGTCTATAATATAATTTTAAATATATTTATTAAATAATTATACTATTACAGTTCAATTTTAATTGACTCAACGGCTAATTCAATAACTCTTGATTCGGTCACTTTTCCAATTTAATCCTCTTGATTCAGTCACTTTTTCAATTTAATCATGGGTCACCTTTCCAATTTAATCCTCTTGATTCGGTCACTTTTTTAATTTAATTAAGGGTCTGAATTTGCACAGTATTATTGAAATATATTTTTTTTTACGCGGAAGTGATTAAGACCCAGGGGATCATGTGTGATTAGCCAAATTTTTATTTTTATTTATTTTTATTTTATTTCTCCTTCGATCACCAAAAATATAAAAATAATATCATTTTTTTTTTTAAGTATAAAATTGATGTATTTGTATAGTCTCCAAAGTTGAAAGGGTCAATATTGGTAGGTTGACAGACGGAAGAGGTAAAATGACAGATCAAAGTCTTGTTTCAAAGAACGATGCCAATCTAAATACACTAACAATCATATTACTATTGTTTTTGTACTTTTCAGCTATAAGAATTGTCAATCCATCACTTGTCATACACCAGTAACAATATTCATAAATACTCATGTAAGCAGTGATACAAAACATATCACATATGAGACACACACCACCCATGTAAAATTTTTGATAAATTTGTTTTTTTTTAAATTTATAGAATATTTGTTAAAAGAAGGAGAATGATTGATGCAAATGGAATCATTTATTGAATTGATGGATATTAGAGTAGTTTTAACTGAAATTACAAACACTGCCATCTCAACCCTCTTCTAACGACCTGGCTAACCAGCGAAGTACCTTCCGACCAAAAAACCACCGGCCATGTAGCACAAACGGTGGTTGATTTGAGTTCACCGTATGCAAAAACCTTCTTTGCCTATCTCTATCGTGCGAAAATTTCCCCCAAACATCACTATACATACATATCATTACCCAAAGACTTCTCAAACGCAATAACTGGCTTTAATCATACAAATGTCATCCCTTGCTAACAATCGGAATAATTTCACCTCCCATTACTTCCACTGCTAAACACAGTAAGAAGGTTTTAAGATCCGAAAAAACGATCATTTTGCACTGGAAAAGCACGCACGACATGCTCTCACTCCAACAAAACAGAAAGACAGATGATTTAGGCGACAAGTAGACACAACTTGGAAAATATACACCTATAATAGATGAGTTAAATTTTTTTTTTTTTTTTTGAACACCAAGTTAAAATATCGTTTGAAAATAGACTTAAAACTGCAAAGGATACCAAAAAATAAAAAGGCCAGTCCTGATAATACAACTATGCCAAACCATGACTGTCAACTCACCGGCCATTGGGCTCTGAATGCCTGGACCGGCACCCCATCTGCTCAAGAAACTTCGTGAGTCGCCCGTGCTTTCCAGCCCACTGCTCAACCAATTTCTGTTCCTTGGCTTCTGCATCCCTCCTCAGTCCCACTAACTGTTCTCTGTATTCCGCTTCAATCCTATCCAGTGCAGCCTTCTGTTCTTCCATAAGAGCCCTTACTTTCGACTCTATCTCCTCCATTTTCTCTCTCCTCCGACAAGCCTTCTCTGATTCCAGTTGTAACTCCACCCTCTTTAACCTCCACGCCACTTCCTTTTTGTGTGCCACCAAAGCACGGTGCCCTTCTTCCAATTCTCTGCAGCATTCGGTAAGTTCAGAAATCAGCAAGTTCTCACCACAAGGAGGCAGTGTTGACCCATGCGGTGGCAAATTGCCCAACACACGATGGTTATTGTCGGGTCCTCTATCAGGCTGCAGCCAAGGAATTGCAGGCGGGGGGGCAACAGTTGCCGGAGAAAGAGACAGTGTTACAGAAGGAGAGGGTGGCCGTACATTGGAGGCAGTACTAGAATTGGAAAGCCATGGAGGAAGTAAATTTGGCGGTGGAGGAGTGGGTGGGTCGGGGTGAAGAAACCCTCCGTTTGAAGTCGCCATGAGGAATGTTGGGGCAGGGCGTTCTTTCACCAACTTCTCTGCGAATGTCTCTAGAATCCGGTCGTACTTGCCCTCTTCAGCCGGGTCCACAACCTTGTTGTTGTCCTTCTGTTCTCTCTGTTGCTTCTCTTTAAAAACTTCCCACCACTTACCGAGTCTCTTGGCAGTTCGGCCGGGGACTTCAGCTGCAATTTTTTTCCATTTGTTGCCGTGTTTGGCCTGAAGACGGATGACGAGGCGCTGCTCTTCTTCAGTGAGGGAACCTTTCTTGATGCCCGGTTTGAGATAGTTTTTCCACCTCTCCAAACAGGATTTGGCGTCTCTGTCAAGGGGCGTGTTCATGCGCTGTGACACAAGGTTCCACTCCCTTGGTCCATACTGTTTTACGTACGCACGCAACAGAGCATCCTCTTCAGGTCGCCACCGCTGCCTCTCCTTCATTTCCAGGTGCAGACACCGATGCCCATTGCCTCAAACTCTTCATAGCGTATCTGATAACAAGTATGAAAACAAAAAAAACAAAAAAACAGAAAAATCAATGAAAGATAGAATTGAAGATTTCATGGCAAAATAGCCAGATCAGGAAGCTCAAATTATCAAAAAATTGGTCTTTGAAACAAAAATGCTAGATTTCTAATGATGAGCCAAAAGGAAAGTAACTGTCCATCTTACATATAGAACTCTCAACGAAATGGCGACCAAAAGTAAATTAAAATAAGATACAATTCTGCACAGGAAGATCGGTTGATCCTAACCACATGATTTCATCGTATATGTCTTGTAGCAAGTTCTCAAAATCACACTTGTCTATTTTTATATTTTTTTTATGCCAAATTAGATAACTAGAATTATCAAATCAATATGAATTTTCCCATAAATATATACATACATGGGCCTAAACAATGAGATCATGAAATTCACCAAACTCCTTCAACAGAGGACTTTACGCAATTAACTTAATGGATCTTCAATTCCTCGAATATAGGATCGTTCATATCAAACAAATAGGTGTATTCTAAAAGTTATGTTTGGATCCTAAATTCTGGAGTGATTTGCAAAGGGAAGGAAAAAAAAAGAAGACAAAAGTGAGTGAGATATAAAGGCCTTGTTTAGTTTGTCTCTTGGAAGACAATTTTTGAGAAAATTTAAAAAAAAATTGTTTGGTTGAAAATTTTTGACCCAAAAAAAAAAAAAAAAAAAAAAAAAAATCCAAAATCACCTCTCTATTATACATCAATCAATCACCTTTTCTCTCACACTTATCGATTCAACTACAAAAAAGATAATAATAATAATAATAATAATCATCCCAAACTCCAAAAATTCAAAACCATTTTCAAAACATACCACCAAACAAATTTTCAAAATTTGTAAACTCTTCCCAGAAAATTATTTTTCAAAAATTATTCACAAATACAAACAGGTTTCTTTTTCTCTCCACTTTTCCCTTCCCTTTTGTTTTCCCCCATTACCCTTTCCTTCTTTCTCCCTCCCATAATCCCAGTAAGTTTGAAAATGAATTTTGGGATTCAACATCCGATTAAAGATGATCCCTTTGGTTCACTTTTAACATGAAAAGCACTCACTCAAAAGTAAGAAAACCATACCTAAAAAAGTACACATTTTCATAGCATTCACTATATTCAGTTTTCAGTAGTAAACAAGCTGAATTTTTAGCTTCAACAGAAAATTCAATGTGGAAGCCTTTAAGCATAATAATGGTATTGGACAATATTATCAGCAAATAATAGTATGAGAAGCCCAAAATCCCAATATGTATTGGCCAATATTTAAAACTTCACCCTGTAGGCATTGATATACAACTTGGTGCCAAAATCAACAAGAAGGGTCTCCTAAATAGTTCGAGAAAAAAAATTAAAGCAAAAAGAAAATAAAGAGCAGAGAATACACAAAACATCAAGAAAATTTGATCTGTCTGCAATCTATCAAGTTAAACCATGATAAGATTGACTACATTGACTCATACTTTGAAGCATTTGGGCCCTGTTTGGGAAGAAGATTACAAGATGTGATATCCAAATTATAATCATTTTACTTTTTTTATCACCATCATCAAATCAACTTTAAAATATAAAAAAACAACCATCTTCCAAACACAACTTTTCCCAGACTAAAATAACACCCCCAAAAAAAAAAAATTAAAAATTAAAAAACTAACTGAAGTAACCAACTTCCCAAACAAGCTCTTGATCTGTCTACAATCTATAAAATTGAACCATGTTACGATTGACTACATTGACTCATACTTTAAAGCAACTTCACTACCAAATTCTATATTACAGTAGTAGTTAAGTACCATATATTTTTAGAATTAAAACTTAGAGATGTGATTAACCCAAAAGCAAATAATAATAATAATCAAAAAGCAAATAATAATAACCACCAGTCAGTCCGTACGGTTTTTAGCATCTAAATAGTAATAAAAAAGCAAATAATTTCCACAATATGCTTAGAGAAACCTTAGAAATTATTGGGTTTCCATCCAATAACATTTTAAAAGTAAAAAAAACAGAGTCCGTCTTTTTGTGGTCAATGCTCTTGCCATCAAAAGAAAGATAAGTTAAGCCAAAGAGTAACCCTTTAAACAGAAACATACATATATAATACAGAGAGAGAGAGAGAGAGAGAGAGAGAGAGAGCAACAAACTACAATTGCATTACTTGTTTCTTCAACAAAGAAGAAGAAGAGCTTACTGTTCAGTTTTAAGAAACCAAGCTGGTCCATCAGTGCATTTCCTGTTCGATTCTCTATAAAACAGAGCAAGAACCAAACCCCAACCCAAACCCAAACAAAGATCGTTACGGAAAAACTAGAGCCTAGAGAGAGACTATAGAAGCAAAGAACAAAGAAAAAAGAAAGAGAGAACAAAAATGGAGAGCAGAGTGGAGGACGAAAGATTAGAGAGAGAGAGAGAGAGAGAGAGAGAGAGAGAGGATCTGACAGTGGCGGAAAAGGAGGGCACGCGGAGGAGAAGAAAAGGGCTAAGGACGAGATTTCAACCCCCCCTCTCTCTCTCTCTCTTGGTTGGCTGATGTGTATAAAGGAATGTGCTTACGTGAGTTCCGGTGGTGCTTCCGACGAAAAGGCTATATATATACAGAACAGAGTGAACGATATATACGTATAGAGAGAGAGAGAGAGAGAAACAGAGTCCTCTGCTTTTTCTGCAGTATAGCCAGGAGAGAGAGAGAGAGGGTGTACGCTCGAATTCAGCGCTTAAAATGGGTCACATTCCGTCATATCTCTTCGGCTCTTTAGTTCGTTTTCTTCTCGGAGAGTGGGTAACATGACAGCCTTGTCATTCTTTAGGATGACAGGCTAAATCTGAAATCAATGGGTGTTTAATTTTGGAAAATAATTTTTTGAAAAGAATTTATAAAATTTAAAATTTTAATGGAACGTATATTTTTAAAATAATTTTGTAATTTTAGAGATTGAAATGATTTAATTTTTTTTTGTATTTGAATAAATTTGTGAGAAAAAATAATTGATTAATGTGTAAGACCATCTCTAATGATCACTCAAACCTTTCATCAAATTTGAATTTGATGAAAAATGAGTTTTTTTCTTACTCCAACGATTGCATCAAATAAATATCAAATTAAGAATTTTACTTTTCTTTCATTAAACTGAGGATAAATGTGTCTTTCGTCAAATCACTATTCATTGTCGTTGCCGAATGTCCTCCCAAATGTCTTTTCGAATGACCACCTCAAAGTAAAAATTTGTGAAAAAATTACACTGACCGGTCAACTGCCTGGTCGTCTGCTTAGTTAATCATCTCAAGGCAAAAAATAAATAAAAATTAAAAATTATACTGGTCGTTCAACTGGCCGGGCATCCGCCCCGATCATCTGCCTAGTCGACTGATGTTATGATAAAATTCCAAAATCTTTCATTGGAACACTTAATATCAAATGAAATTTTTTCTCAAATTTTATGAAAAAAATAATGCACCGTTGGAGATATTCTAAGGGATGCTTTTGGAAAGATAATTAAAATTTAGTTTTTAACTTTTCTTGGCTTTTTTTGAAAAAATGTGTAAAAAATATGAGAAATGATGTGACTTAAAATAGGTTAAAAATTGAAAAGTAACTTTTAATTCACTTCCTAAAAAAGACTTAAGATATGAGAGAAAAAGAGAGGAATAAAAAGAAAAATAATTTATTTTTTTTTTTATAAAGTTTTCAACTAAATAAATTTTAAAAATTTGTTTTTTAAAAACTGTTTTTCAAAGACAAACCAAACTAAGGCTGAAATCTGGGAGGTGTGAGTGGTGGTGTGATGGTGATTGTTGTATCTATTCAGAGGGTGCGAATTTTACTTCTGGACCTGCCGGGTCTGTAAAAGCGGACTCTATTGGAAAGTTGTTACGCTCAATTTTTGGGACTTGCTTGCATTAAAATTGGAATAAAAAAAACATTTAGAAATAAAAATATATATGAAAAAGTTTAAAAATGTTTTAAAATTAATATAAAAAAAAAGTACTTTGATGTTTTCAAATTCATAAATTATTGTAATTTTTTTTCATATTTTTTTATTTGTAATAATTTTTTTATTTTTTAAATATACTTAAAATATAAAAATATTTGTGAAAAAATAGTACATTTATGTTTTTTTGGGGGGTCTAATAAACCATGAATTTTAACATTTAATTTAGGTGGAAAGACTAAATTAATGTTTAAAAAAATTTAATTTTGTATGACCTAAATTTATATGTTGAATAACCTAATTTTATTTATTTTTTGGTAAAATATTTATTTTTTGAAAATAAATTGACTTATTAATCGGTGACAAATGAACTATTTTATTAATTGATATAATCTAGTAAATAAAAAATAAAAAATGCTCAACACTTCTAAAACATAATTTTTAAATTTACAATCAATGATATCAAATGTTACATGCGAGTTGATTTGCTTATAAACCAGTCAAGTAAAACACAACTCCTGCCATATCATTGTGGATAAATTTAAGAGTAAAATTTTAGGTTTTCTAGTATTACTCGTAAAAATAAAAAAAAAATACAAGTGACATGTACCTCTTGTATTAATGAAATTGACTCGATAAAATTGATATTATTATTTGAAATGTGAAATAATTAGAAATCATTTCATTATACATTGTAAAATACTAATGAAATAGATAGCTAACAAATTTTTTTTTATAAAATTAAGAATTTATTTTATTATATATTTTACAAATACTCATAAATATAAAATTAATAATAAATTGTCAAAAATCAGAGGGGATCAGAGCGGCCCCTACACAGTTTCACCCATGTATGGGCTAATGGAGTTCATGCGGGTGCAAGATGGCTAATCCACTATCCAAACCGTATCCGTAGATTTAAAAAATTTTATCCACATTCGTCCGTCGAAAGATATACATCCACCCAAAATCAATTGGGTTGGGTCAGGTTTGAGCAAGTGAGACGGGTTGAATAGATTCTGGATCACTCTTACAATTAATATGTTTGATAAGTTGTTACAAAATTGATATCATATCTAACTTTTTAAGTTTATGGTAAAAGGATTGTTCGGCAATTGCACATTTTAACTAAAATCACTAAAAAGGTAAAAAAATTGATTACTGGATTCTCATTCATGTCATTGGGGATGCACGAGTAGCTACCGGATTCTCATTTGGCAATTGCACATTCTAACTAAAATAATTACTAAAAAAACAAAACAAAACAAAAACAAAAAAAAACTAAAATTCTTTGCTATTGCTCTATTTTTCGTAAGTTTCTTCATAAAAGGTCATTACCAAATATATTTACTTATTTTAGTTGTAAAGCAGTAGAAAGATGTTCGCATCACGACAATGAATACATATTTGACTATCGGATTCTCATGCATGTCATCGGGGATGTGCACTGGGTAAGTCTTTCTATTTCATTATCTAAATTTTTAGGGCTCTTTGCTAACGTTTACGTTTACAGTTTATATTTATAAAAATTTTATAAATTAATTTTTATTTATTTTTAAAAAAACATAAATTATAAATGCGTTTGGTAATTGACAAAATATTTTAAAAATTTTAAAAATATAAAAAAGAGTGAGAAAGTGGCAAGATAAGTGGTGGTGGTGTGGGCGAAGAAATGGTGGTGGTGGTGGTGGTGGTGGTGGGTGATGGGTGGTGGTGGTGGCAGTGGCGGTGGTGGGTGGTGGTAGTGCAGTGGCGTGGTGGTGGTGGTGGTGGTGGGTGGGTGGGTGGGTGATGCGATGCGCGGTGGATGATGGTGGTGGTGGTGGTGGTGGCGGTGGTGGTGGCGCGTGTGGTGGGTGATGGTGCGGTAGTGGTGGTAGGTGGTGGTGGTGGTGGTGTGTGGTGGTGGGTGGTGAAGTGGCAGATTGGTGGCGGTGGTGGATGGTGGTGCGCGTAGCGGTGGTGGTGAGTAGTGGTGGCAAGTGGGTGGCGGGTGGTAGTGGCGGCGGATGGATAGTGGTAGGTGCGGTGGTGGTGGTGGTGGAGGTGGTGGGGGTGGTGCGGTGGGGGTGGTAGTGGGTGGTGGCGGCAGAAGATAGTGGTGGAAAATAGTGGCGGGTGGTGGCTAGTATTGGGTGATAAAAAAAAAAAAACTCAAAACGGAAACACATTTTTTGAATTTACATTTTTTTGTCCAAATTTATAAACTGAGAAAATTAATTTATAAATCAAAAATTTTACCAAATAAGTTTTATTTGAATTTTTTTAATTTTGTAAATATAAATAGAAAATTAAAAACGTAAGTGTTACCAAACGGTACCTTAGTGTTCGATACAAATTATTTTAATTTCGTAAGGCTCCGTTTGGGAAGATAGGTTGTGGGTTTTTTTTGGCTATTTTAGCCATAAAAGACAAAATAAATTATTTTAGCAACAACAAACAAAATATCACATCTAACCCATAATCATTACACTCTTTTCTCACAAAAAAGCTAAAAAATTAAAAAACCTTCTCAAACCAAACTTTTTAATCCATGCTAAAATAGTCAAAAAATTCAAAAAGCTAAAAAGTCAACCCACTTCCCAAACTAACCCCAAATAAATTCTGTGAACCTATAAATGATCTATTACCTATTTCTATTAAAATGATTAGATCCGTCCATTTTTCTTTTGCAGTTATGTC
This sequence comes from Camellia lanceoleosa, assembly GCA_025200525.1. NCBI lineage: Eukaryota > Viridiplantae > Streptophyta > Magnoliopsida > Ericales > Theaceae > Camellia > Camellia lanceoleosa. Next base: position 120,343,209 of record CM045767.1, read on the forward strand.
ATTTCATATTTTAATTAAAAAAAGAGTTGCTAAAAATTACTTCTCGAACAGATTCCAATGAACTTTTAATTTTTTGAATATTTTTAATCAGATTTTTTTTGGTCCCTTAAATTCTATAAACTAACATAGTTAAAATTAAAAATAAAAAAAAAAAGTACATTAAAATTTGAAATAAAATTATAAAGGGAATAAGTGTAATTTTACTCAAATGAAAATCAAACGGTTTTGATTGGCCAGAAGGGGGGTGTATGGTGGTACAATAGCCAAAGTCCGGCGTACAGTAGCATAGTTCTGAGATTGAAACTATCATAGTCAGGGCAATATGATATTTCACTGCAAAAACTTTCCTTTTTCTCTCTCTCTACATTCTTTTTCCCAATTTTTTGCAAACTGAGTGGAGGTGACCACATATACATATAGTGAGAGAGAGAGAATGAATGAGTGAGTGAGTAAGAAGAGAGAGATGAATATGAAAAGAGACTGGAGAGTAATAAATATAGGGGAAATCAATGATCAATGTAACAGGAAAAAATTATTTACACACAGATGAAAAGTTTTATAATTTTAATTATTAATTATTTTTTTTTTATAAATAAAATTTCTATCCCACTTAGGGGTGATTTTCCAATAAATATATGCCAAAAAGAGGTGAAGGTATATATACCAATTTTTGCCAAAAAGGTGCCGTGCAATCCCCAAATTCCATTTTACTTGACTTGTCTATCAATCGAGACACACTACTATCACTATGCCCTTCCCATCAAAACCGTCCCTTCCACATGCTGTGGACTCCACACACACCACGAGGGTGGGTCCACCTACCCCCAGTAGAGGAGAAATTGTTCACTAAAGCCTATTTTGAAAAATGACTTGTTAATCAATTTTTTAATTTATTTAAGTTATGAAAATTGTTTAAGAGCTCTAAAATAATGAGCTTTAATAGTTTTAAAAATATTGTTGCCTCAATTGATGTGATGTTTTACTCTTTATTTTTTTTTTAATTAATTTCCAGCACTGCCAGCTCATTAGAGCTGGCTTAGTGCTCCTTTTCTAGTGGTATGTAGCACCACTGTTAAGTTATAGAAGTATTATTTTTGAGAAAAACGGGGGAGCTCGAAAAATGGCAGCCCGAATCCCCCTAATTGCCAAAAATGGCAAACTTTTTTTTTTTTTTTTTTTTTACTTGAAAGGGAAAAACGGGAGATTCGGGGGTGAATCACTTCTCATTATTTTTTTAGTTTATGTACAACTTTTTTTTTTTTGTTTTTTTTGTAATAAATAAAAAAATCAATTTATTCTACACTTTCAAAACTATCCTCCTAAGGCCTCGTTTGGCAAGTGACTTTTTTAATCAAAAAGTCACTAAAAAAATCAAAAAACTAACAATTTATACCAAAAATTCAAAGATTCTCTTTTCTCTTTACTTTTTACATATCTTTTCTTAAAAAGTCAAAAAGTCATTCTAAATATACTAATTTTTTTTAACTTATATTTTAACCAAATAACTAAAAAATTATTAAATTAGCATGTTCTCAAACGAGACTTAAGTTTGGTGCATCACATCATCATATTGATATATAGTGTGCCAAATCAATAAAATTTAAAAATATATATATATATATATATATTAGTTATTGGCAAAGTTCTTGAATTGTTTTGAGAAATTGATTAAAAATTATTTTTTTTTTATTTTTTTGGATTTTATTAAATATATCTATAAAAAAGTAAAGATGTAATAAGGTTCATAAACAAGTTAAAAGTTAAAATTTGACTTTTAATTAAGTTTTTAAATTTTTTCTCTATGTTGATATTGATGGGTAATTATTCAATAATTTAATAGTATAGAAACATATTATTCTATAATAGTATGAGTAATGAAAAATATAAAATATTAATTATTTATGTTAAATGATTAAAAATGTAAAAAATATAATAAATAGTGATTTGTGAGATATTTATTACACGTGATTTTCTAAAATTATTGTATAATTTTCCGATCAGGCACATTGCTGATGTGATATGTTGACTTTTTTCTTGTGTTTTGGGTTTTTGGTATGCCAAACTATGGAATAATTTATGGGGAAATTATATTGACATGATGTGAGTGAAAAATATTTTAAGAAAAATATTATTAATGGGTGGTTTAGAATGACCTAAATAAGTGTATTTTTAATTTTTTAATAAAAAGATATATAGAAAAGTAGAGAGATTATATGATAATAAAAAGATAAAAAAATGAATTATTTGAGACTTTCTAAACTTGGCCTAACTCAAGATTTTGTCAAATGTCTTGTATATGTGTGGGTTCTACACTGTGTGAGTTCTATGTAGGTTTCATACTCATGTGACATATTCAGTAAAAAAAATTTGAATCTCTAACATTACTCATAGTATAAATATTAATAATTATAATTTTTTTTATTTTTATATTTTTATAAATAATTTTTTATTACTCCATTGACAAATATATTGGGATATTTTAGAAAGATGGGTTAAAAGTCATCTTTCAACTTTTAACTCATTTTAAATTACATCATATCTCATATTTTTTTACATATTTTTTTTAAAAAATTTAAAAAATCAAAAAAATTAACTTTTAACTATTTACTTAAAATAGGCCATTGTTTCGTAACTCAGCGAGAGAAGGAGATATTGCAAACCCTCTCATACATCAAAATCATTTGGGTAAATTCTGGCTAGTTTGGGAATTCAGTTATTTTAGTTGACTTGTTCACTATTTCATGATATAAAAATAAATAAACAAATAAAGTGTTATGCTTGGGAAGATTTTAATTTTTTTTTTAGAGTAATTCTACAGTGTTACAATCATGTGAGATATTTAATAAAAAATTTAATAAAACTTTTGAGATCTATAGTATTTTTATTTTTATTTTTATTTTTGTAATTGAATAAATTGTTGTGAGAGAAAAAGTGATTGATTGATGTATAGAAGGTGATATTTTGTCTTATTAATTATTTTAATATATATAGATATATATTTTTTAATCTTTATTAGCTATTTTAGTCAAAATCCTTCATGATATCTCCTAAAATTTAAAAATAAATAAATACATAAATTTTACGAGTTTGATATTATTATACTGGTGTCTATTAAAATTTTAATTCATATAACAATTAACTCACTTTTATCAAAAATTTGTTAGGTGTATGAATATAAAAATGACATTATTATCTCATTTACATTTTACATTTTACATGGTGTATTTTTATATTTTTATATCATCTGTGTTAGCTTCATCTCTATCTCATTTACATTTTACATAGTGTATTTTTGTATTTTTATATCATCTGTATTAGTTTCATCTCTTTAACTTTATTAAAAGAAAAGTTTAAATAATTATATCAAAATTATGAAACTTATTATATTTTCTCTAAAAGTCAAAGTAAGAATGTTTTTGAGAGGGTGAAATTAGACTTTATGTTAAATATCTCACCTAGTCCATTGTTTAATTAAAAAATTATAAGCCGGACTATCAGTCGGCCGTATGTAACACTATCTTGTCTTGGAGGAGGGAAAGGGACACAAAAGTGTTCGAGTAGCCCTCCTCTCAATTAGCTCTTCATGTATTAAGGCTATGTTTGATTTGATATTTAGAAATTTGTTTCAGAAATTTTTTTAAAAAAATTAAAAATTATTTTTGTTAAGAAAATAAAAAAAAATTAATTTAAAAAATATATTTTTTGATATTAATTTTTGTCAAGTTTCTATTTTTTCAAAAAAATAGAAAATATTTTATTGTGATATGGTCCACTTTAATTTTTATTGTTGTTGGATAACTAATTATAATTTACATTAGGACATTTGATGCATCCATTGTGTTGGGAAGTTTTGGAGACTCTTTGAGAATGAACTATTTTAGTAATTTTTAAATTTTTTATGAAAAGATGTATAAAAAAATAGAAAGAATAATGTGACAACTTGTAATTTTTATTGATGTTCTTTTTAATGTTATACATTGCACTTAGTAAATAAAATAAAATTTTAAATTTTAAACCAAAAAATAAAATAAATTTATTTAATTTGTATTGATATTCTATTTATTTAATTTTTTTTTATAAGTTGTAGCCATAAAAAAATAATTTATATGTTAGATTTAATATTTCTATTACCTTGTAAAAATTTGAAAAGGGCAAAATAATTTTTTGAATATTTATTCTTCTTCATAATATTCTAACCAAACATAATATTCAATAAGATAGTAATTTCTTGACATTTAATTCCATAACTAAATAAACATGGGAAACATATTATTTTCAACCAAATGGTATGTGTTGACTACATATTTTGTACAAGCCAATTACAAGTCGACACGTGGCGAAATAAGGGTAATATAGAAAGACTATTCAGGTCATCGATCCTGATCGTACACGTGACAGTTAGTATTGGTTATTAAGAGATCTGAGTAGCAGCGGATCAACAAAGGAATAGAAAGTGACGTGGCTTCAATGGTTACTCGCATTTCAATTTCAAATTTAGGAGGGAAGCTTAACTGCAAGTAATGGCATAATGGAGCTAATATTCGGGCAACATGATCGATGATCATGGAGGAGCAATTCGACGGTTGGAAGTGCAATTCGATGGTCACCCTTGAGCAGTATAAATAGTAGAGAAGGACCCAGAAAAAAACTCCCAAACTCAGATCATACAAGCCAATCTTACTTTACATATTTTCTTTTCCAGTTTTACATTTCCTGTTCTTTAAATTCCTCCTCTTTACATTCCTGTACTTCAAATTTCTGCATTGCACTTCATTCATAAGAGTAATTTCAAGTAGATTGTTGCTGTAAACCTGTACGAGGCTGAGTTTGGATCATTGTAAATTTTCATTCTGATGAAATACTTCAATTGCTCTTCATTTAACTGTTATTTTGCGTAATTTCTCCAAAGTCAAGCCACTAGTAAAAATCCTCTTCATTGAGGCTGAAAGAACTAAAACATAATTGTCTGATAATTGGTTAGCAATTAACATTTCTGTAAGGACTGATTGATCCTTGCTAGCACGCTCGCATTTACAAAAATACCCTTCGAAAGCCAAAAAGCCAACATATATTTTTGGCACACCTGGTGGGACACATTGAAATGGCTAGACGAAGAAGACAAGGAGAAAATGAACGCTTGGAAGAAGGCGTAGAAGGAGAGGTAGAAATACCTAATCCAGAGGATGATGTGGTAACACATTCTGTGGAAACTACCATATTATAAGAACCTATGGTCGAACAGACCAGTACTTCAGGACAAGAGCCACATGTTCATAGTATTGGACGAAACCAAGGAATTGGACCATCCACTGTTCCATCTACTCATCCAATAAATCCATGAGATAGCCTAGTAGATGCCATGGGACAGCAATTAATGAACACAATGGAAAGGTGGGCAACATTTTTTTTTGATCGAATAAATAACCACCAACCAACAAACACAAGACACATCGAGGAAGTTTTAAATGTCCCTCAACAAAGATTGGTTACAGATAAACAGCCTATGCAAGTTAATGGACATTCTAATGGTCAAACTAGTAATCAAAACTATGAAAGATCATCAGCTCAGTCTTGGTATAAACCCATTTCGAGACCTATAGCAGGACAAAATGCCTCAGTACTCAACAATGAAGCCATACAAATTGGTGGATCTGGCCCAGTACAAGAAACTGGCATAAGAATGGTCACAAATCCCATGTTCGAAGCCATACCTGGTACAAGGGGGTTCACTAATCCCTTATTCGAATTTATATCCGGGGGGTTGGAAGGTTGGCCTGCAAATAGAAGGGACACAACACCTGTTCCAACACCTTTCGCAGGTCCTTTCGCAAGACAAGCTCAAAGGGGTTACCCACACCCCTAACAGCAACTTGCACCATAGGAACAACTAGTCCCAAATGTACTACCTTATGGACCAAGAGGACCACAAGCACAAGTTTGTCCACCAAATCCTGTGTTTGTCCCTCCAGTAGTGGTTCAGTAGGCACAAAATATGGTCCCTAGGGACCAAATTGCTGATATTGTTAAGGAGATGTGTGGACCGATGGCTCAGGAGGTCCAAACTCCTGTAAACAGAAAACCATACCCAGAATGGGTAGATAGGGTACATGAATACCCAAAGGGGTTCAGGATACCAGATTTTACCCTTTTCTATGGAAGTGGAAACCAATCAACAGTAGAGCATATTGCTAGGTTTGCTGCTCAATGCGGTAAATTTACTAATCATGACTATATAAAACTAAGATTATTCCCAAATTCTCTAACTGGGGGAGCATTTGTATGGTACATCAACCTTACACCTAGTTCCATTCAAACTTGGCAACAAATGGAAGAGGCATTTCATACCCAATTCTTCCAATCGGAGCCAGAGGTTTCCTTAGCAAACTTGGCAAGATCGAGTCAAAGGCCTAAAGAAAAGGCTACTAAGTTTATTGCTAGATTTAAAAGGGCTCGAAATAAATGTAGAGTCATCCTGCCAGAGCCAGAATTCATAAGATTAGCTCAAAATGGCTTAGAGTTCAAGCTTCGAAAGAAGTTTGACTCAACTGAATTTAGAGATTTGGTGGAACTAACCTATAAGGTGTCTAGGTATGAAGCATTACTAGAGGAGGAACAAGATCGAAATAATGTATCGTACAAGACATATTATAGAGATCCTAATTATGAGATCGATGCAGCAGAGATTGTGGGCAAAGAACCTGTGATCTGTGAGGCATTAATTCATAAGGATACAACAATTGACCAACAGTTTAAAAAGAAAGACCTTCACAGAAAGTACTCTTTCGATTTAACAAAGGCAGATGACATTTTTGATCATTTGCTTGCGGCCAACTTCCTTAAGTTACCTAAAGGAGTAAAACTGCCATCTCCAGATGAACTTAAGGGAAAAGTATATTGTAAATGGCATAACTCTTGGTCTCACTCGACTAAAAACTGCATTATTTTTCGAGACAAGATACAAGAACAAATTCAGAAAGGAAGTTTGAAATTCCCAGCCAAAATAGAAAAGGCCATGGGGATCGACAGTAATCCATTTCCAGAAGTTGGAGAGGTGGCAGCCAATCTCATTATGTCAGACTTCCAGAACTTGTCCTTGACAGAATTTGAAGAAGTCAATGTGCAGATGCATGTTGCTAACCAGACAACCATAAAAAAGGACACCAGAAATCTGCTAGTTATTGGACAAGGTTTCTCACACTAGTGGGAACACTCTGATGAAGAATCACTGGATGATAATTCCTTAGAGGCAGCAGTAATGCAAAGGATGTGTCCCAGGTGCAGACTGAGTTATAAATGGTTGAAGGGGCTTCCAATTAATGGGAAGCAATACTACAGAGATGTGCAGAGACGCCCTAAACCAACCAATGCTTACAACAAAAGGCCGTATCCAGCTAGTGTTAGGTAGCAGCCATTGGTAGTTAAACCAACAGTCGATAGAATGCATGCTAAAGGCAAGAGGCCCTTGTATGAGTCCAGGCCACCTAACTATTACAGAATGGAGAGCAGTCATTCTGAAAGAAGACTGGAGAAGAGTTCAGGTTATGGAATCAAAGCCAGAGATTGGCCCCCTAGACCAACCTCACGCAGGACAGAAAATGGCCACCTTCATCAAAGGCCTGAATCAGGCTCGAAACATGAGGTCAAGACCAAGCAAGTGCCTTCACAGCCAGCTTCAAAGATGGCTTCGAAGGTAGAAAGAAGCAGTTCAACATCTGAGTAAGTAAGTTCGTGGGTACTTGGAGTTCCAAATTGGTTTGTGATACAGAACAAACCTAGAGAAGTGCCCACTCAAAGAGATGTTGGAAACCAAGGAATGATGGTTAAACCTCCTTTAGTGGCTCCGAGCAATTGGGTATTGCTTAAACACTCAAAGACGAAGGAACCAGATATGGTCCCAGTCATTTTGAGATCATAAAGGAGAAAGATTCAGCGCAGGTAGACTCAGTACCAGAAAGATATGAAAGAAAATGGAGAGAGCTCTTCATTGGTCCAGATAGAAAAAAATAAGACTCCAAAGTCAGACCATACTCCAAAGACAACTCTACAAAGCAAGGTGGGTTGCAGCAGAGAACAGTTGGCCAAGGTTCATTCTAAACTAAAAGCCAAAGAGAAATCTAGCTTAGCAGGATTGGAGAAAGCTCTGATGGAGAGTGATAGCGAGACAGAAGAAGAAATTAGCATAAGCCAAAAGAAAGAAATAGTAAAGGAAGAAATGTTCGAAGCCTTTATGGCTAAGCAAACATTTTTGGTTGAAAAACCAGTTGAGAAAGATCCTTCGAAGGAGTCAGTTAACAACGAAGTGCCAGAGTGCAGCATGGAGGATGCTTCTGAAGTAACTGAACAAGGTGGCCAAGAGGGAAGCAGTATGACCACCATCCAATTTGGCTCATTTCCTCCAGTATCAGTCAATATGGTACACATACTGCCTGATGAGTTCTAGGCTGGAGATGACGACCAAGATGGTCAAGAAATTGATCCTATTCCTGTCTCTAGTGAAGACTCACAAGTGAGTATGGTACAAGATGATTCTGGAATGGCTACCCCAATGGAAACTGAATATGAGAGTAAAGAAGAGGTGAGCATTAACCTCTCATATCCTTTTGAGTATCCTTCGAATTCTATGACACAACATGTCAAGCCTTTGTACATCAAGGCTTTCTTCGATGGGATACAATTGAACCGAGTCCTGATAGATAATGGGGCAGTAGTGAATTTACTACTGAAATCTTCTTTGAAGAAACTAGGAAAAAAGAATCGTAGGTTAATCCCAACCAGCACAACCATCGCTGGCTTTGCTGGAGACAAATAGATGGCTCAAGGAATTCTATCCATAAACCTGAGTGTGGAAACCAAGGACTGCATGACAGCGTTCTTCGTAATCGACAGTAATGCTAAATACAATGCTTTACTTGGAAGAGATTGGATTCACACTAACAAATGTGTGCCTTCCTCTTTGCATCAGAAAATTATGATGGCCTTAGGCAATGGAGAGATAGAGGAAATTGATACAGATCTTCAACCTTTCATAGCCTGTGCAGACTTCGCAAAGGCCAAACTGTATATTGAGGGAGTGACACCACTCAGTATACTAAGGAAACTTGATGGCTCAGCTGAAGTGACGGCTGATGAGGAAATGACACACCTGAAGCACTTAGTCCAAGAGAGTGCTGATGAGGAGGTTGTCGTTAAGGATGACAATGATGCCTGGTTGTAGGCAAAGAAATGAAACACAAGAAGCCAAGTCTTTGGCTCTAATTAAATTCTCAACATTGGATGTAAAATCAATAGTCCAGAAAGTACAAGAGCAAGAGAGAGAAGCCATGATAATTGGCTACAAACAGAAGCAGCAACAGGTCAAAGTTTTGACCCTTGATAAATACTTTGCATTGGACATTGAAACAAAAGTCCAGGAGATACAGGAAGAGGAAGCCTTGTGGACAGACTTTGTCTATGAGGAAGAGGGAAAAGATGTTGAATTAAAGAACCTGGGAGCAGAACAAAGCAAGGAGATTGCTTCGAAGATAGAAGAAATCAAAGAAGAAGCTTCAGTAAGTTCTCAGACACAAGACCCCTTAGAAGAAGTAAATTTAGGGGAAGATTCTATACAACAGCCCACCTACATAAGTGCTTATCTGAATGTTCTAGACAGGGACCAATTGTTGGTTGTTCTAAAGAAATATAAAGATTGCTTTGCATGGTCTTATAATGAACTACCAAGATTGGATAGGTCATTAGTGGAACATAGGCTTCCTATGAAACTTAACTTCAAGCCATACAAACAAAAACCAAAAAGAATGAGTCCAGAAGTAATTCAGAAAGTCAAGGAGGAGATTCTTAGACTACTCAAAGAAGGCTTTATTAGGACAGCCAGGTATGTGGAATGGCTATCTAATATTGTGCCTATGGTTAAGAAGAACGGTAAAATGAGGGTATGCATTGATTTCAGAAACTTGAATTTAGCAACTCCAAAAGATAACTACCCTATGCCTATAGTGGATCTGTTGGTAGACAGTTCAGCAGGGCATCAAGTTTTATCAATGATGGATGGACACTCTGGTTATAACCAGATCTGCATTGCAGAGGAGGATGTCCACAAGACAACATTCAGATGTCCTATAAATATTAGCACTTTCGAATGGGTTAAAATGCCATTTGGCCTGAAGAATGCTGGAACTACATATCAGAGAGCTATGAACACTATCTTTCATGACCTCATTGGAGGGTATTTAGAGTGTTGTATTGATGACATTGTAGTGAAATCCCGGTCCATGGAGGAGCATCTGTTTCATTTAGAAGCAACTTTTGAAAGAATGAGGAGGTTCAAGTTAAAACTCAATCCCCTTAAATGTGATTTTGGTGTGTCATCTGGAAACTTCTTGGGTTATGTAGTGCACAAGAAAGGAATACAGATTGATCAGAATAAAGCTAAAGCCATCATAGAAGCCAGGTCTCCATTAAGTAAAAAAGAATTACAAAGGTTCCTTGGACAGGTTAACTTTCTTTGAAGGTTCATTTCTGACGCTGCAGGGAAAACTAAAGTATTTTCTTTCTTGTTAAGGCTGAAAGATGAAGAGGAATTTGTGTGGACAGCAGAGCATCAAATTGCTTTCGAAGGTATCAAAGCCTACTTGGCCAACCCTCCAGTGCTGATGCCACCAAAGGGTGATAAGCCCTTAAAGTTGTACATAGCTGCAGTAGAAGATTCATTGAGAGCTTTCTTGGCCCAAGATAACGAAGAAGGCAAGGAGCAAGCTATTTATTACCTTAGTAGGTTTTTAAATTTTTGTGAATGTAAATATTCAGCTGTTTCAAAGCTGTGTCTTGCTTTGTATTTTGCTGCAATGAAATTAAGATACTATCTTTTACCTATAACTGTCCTGGTAATTGCAACCACAGGTTTGGTTAAGTACATGTTATCTAGACCTATGTTGAGGGGAAGAATTGGCAAGTGGATACTAGCCTTATCAGAATTTCATCGAGAATATGTCCCTCAAAGGGTAGTAAAAGGGCAAGTTTTAGCTAATTTTCTGGCAGACCATCCATCTCAAACAGAGAGCCAAGAGATAATGGAACTTGGTATAGCTAGTGTTGAACCATGGCAAATGTGGTTCGATGGGTCGAAAGCCAATGGCTTAACTGGAATTGGTATTGTGATTAGGTCTTCACAAAGGGTAGAGACTACACATGGTTTCAGAGTGGATGAAGTTACATGTTCTAATAACCAAGTTAAATATGAAGCCTTAATAGTGGGACTAGAAATTCTTATTGGATTACAAGTTCATGCAGTTGACATATTTAGAGATTCTCAATTGGTGGTTAACCAAGTGAAAGGGATTTTCAAGTGTCAAAGCATAAGCATTTTACCATACTATGTTGTTGCATTACATCTGCTTTCTCAATTTCAAGTAACAAATGTAACTTATGTTCCTAGATTCTTGAATAATAGAGCTAATGATGTGGCTCAGAAAGCTTCGAACTTCAAGAGAAGGGATAATGTCCAAAGGAATATAAGCCAAACAACATATCAGAAATTGATACCACCTTTGAATAAAAGGAATGTTGTCATGGAAGTCAATCATAATGACTTACAAGAACAAGATTGAAGGCATCCAATAATGCAGTACTTGGCTGGTCCATCTTCAAAGGCCAGCAGGAAAATTAAATTGCAGTCTATGCAATATATGATATATGGTAATGCTCTCTACAAAAGGGGGGGAGATGGCTTATTGCTGGAATGTTTAGGCCCAAAAGAAGCATTATGACTATGGTGAGGTTCATGAAGGCATATGTGGTGCTCATCAGCCTGGTGTGAAGATGAGGTGGTTGCTTCAAAGGCATTCCTACTATTGGCCAACTATCCTTAAAGACTACATAGAGTATGCAAAGGGTTGCCAGGCATGCCAAAAGCATGGCACAATAAGGCATATGCCCATAACTGACCTACATGCAGTAGTGAAGCCTTGGCCATTCAGAGGATGGGCCATGGATATGATGGGGAAAATGCACCCACCTTCTTCAAAGCATCATTGTTTTATCCTAGTGGCCACTGATTACTTCACTAAGTGGGTCGAAGCTAAACCATACAAGGCTGTAGACCAGATTGAGGTTATTGGATTTATTAAGGATCAAATCCATAGATTTGGCATCCCACAAACTATAATTGTGGATAATGAGACTGTGTTTGATGGGAAGATGGTGAAGTCCTTTGTGGCAGAATTTGGAATTAGTCTCGTTAATTCCACCCCATATTATGCACAAGTCAATGGCCAAGCTGAATCATCCAATAAGTCCTTGAAGAGAAGAATACAAAAGGTTGTGGAAGACAATCCTAGGGATTGGCATAACTTATTGTTGGATGTATTGTGGGCTTATAGAACTTCCCCAAGGTCAAGCACAGGAGTTACTCCTTATGCCTTAGTATATGGGCATGATGCAGTGTTACCTGTGGAAATTAATGTTAAATCTTTGAGGGTAAGATACCAAGACCAGTTAAATCCTGAGCAATACCATCAGAGTATGTGCTTGGAATTAGAAGGCATTGATGAAGCCATAATTCTGGCATTAAACAGCATTCTCTTGCAAAAGAAGAAAGCAGCCAAAAATTACAATAAGAAAGTCAAATACATTGGTTTTGATGAAGGTGATTTGGTATGGAAGACAATACTCTCAATAGGAATTAAAAGCCATAAGTTTGGTAAATGGTCACCAAACTGGGAAGGACCATATCAAATTCATAGAGTCCTGCCTTTTGGAGCATACCATTTGAGAAATTTGAATGGATACATACATCCCAAAAAGATCAATGGTAGATATTTGGAGCCTTATTTTTCAATTATTTGGGAAACACAAGGAGTAGAATAAATGTCAAGCAAAAGAACACAAGAGTACTCAAATGATAAATCAGAATTTGTTTTTCTTCATAAAGAGTTAAATACATTCTGCCATAAATTGGCCCAAAAATCATTACAGTGCCTTAATTGTTCTTGTACAACAGACTTCCTATTCTTAAATGAGGAAACCAACTGAATGGCTGTAGTCATTTCTTGCTTTCGATCGGCTAATTCTTGGTTGGTGATCTGCAGTTTGGTGTCAGTTCGGACTAAGGCCTGGTTCACTACAGATAGCTCCTCTTCAAGTTGAGCTTTTCTCTCCAGCAGCTGAACTCGAAAGTGAGAGGCAGAGGAGTGTTGTTCCTTGAGCTCTGAGACTTTAGTATGTACTTGGGAAACAAAACTCTGGTCTCTAGCCAATTTCTCCTCCGCAGCTTTAGTAACATGGCAAATGTTGATGTAAAAGTCGATAGTAGCTGCTGCTTGGGATAAGTGACTTGAGACATCCATTCCTGATTGTTCAGCAACTTTGCAGCACTAGAGGAACCCATCTCTTATTATAGGCCTTTGCAAAGCCTCGAAAATGAGATTAATAGTTCCAGGCAGGTGTCTAAGCCTATCAGAGGTGCAAAAGGCTTGCTGCTGGAGGAAGGAGAGCTTTCAAGAATTTGTAGCAAGGAGTCGGCCAAAACTAATGGCTCAGCTTCAAAATTGGTTATTGGAGAGGTAGAGGGCACATCAAAGAGTCTGGCTAGCCTGGCTTCGAAGATGTCTACGTCATCCGTAGATATGTGGAGTGCAGAGAGAGTTGTGGTGGAAGGCATAAAGGACTGCATAGGGATAGGAGAAATGGATGGAACATCTTTGGCAGTCTCTATGGTCTTAGCCACCAATGAATCAAGTGAACAGGGGCTAGAAGTAGGCAAAGGTAATGAACTATGAGTTGGAGAACTACTAGCACCCTCAATTGGGGAATCAGATACCTTCGAAGAAGAGATAATGGTTGAAATTTCCTTAGAAGGAGAAGGAAGAGTAGGGCCCGAATGAGAAGTAAATTGAGATAAGTCAAAGGTCAGATAGGAAAGATATGGAGTCAGACCAAAAGAAAAAGTTACAGGAATGCTAGGACTCAAAGAAGGTACATGGAATGTAGGCTTGGGAAGTGGGAGTATTATCTGAATAGCTTTCACATTCTGCATCTGATCAACTTTAACTAAAATTGAGGGAGTCCTCATTGGAAGTATAGCCTCAGTAGTTGTTGCTGCAAAAAGGAAGAAACGTAATGTCAAGCTTCGATGTCAAAATTTGATAAGGAAAAACAGTAGAAGCATGAAAGAAATTACTTGTTTCAGAAATGTTGGCAGTGATGGGAGAGCTACAAAGGAAGTAATGTTTGGCAGTTTGTTGCCTTATTGCAGTTTCCCTTTGTAATGCATCAGCAGCAACAACTTCATCTCTCAGAAATTGTTGTTGCCATCTCTTCTCAGCCCTCTCGAAGACAATTATGGCCTTAGAATGTTCTTGTTCTATTGCCTTGGCAGCTGCCTCATGGATGGTATCTTCAACCAAGTTAGTAGCAGAAGCAGTCACTTTCTTTCTCTTTTCTATTGCCTTGGCAATTGTTTCGAAATCGGAGTCTTTTATGAAATCAGAAGGAGAGACAGTCATCTTCCTTTTCTTTCTTCTCTGTATTGGTATTGTCTGCTCCTTCTCAATTTCCGTCTCAACTTCTTCAATCTGGGATCTAGATTCTATAGAGATGAGCTCCTTTTCTACCTCTCTGGCAGTTGTTTCATCTTGGACTAAGTCAGAAGTAGGGATGATCACTATTTTCCTTCTTATTAAGGGCGACTCATGCTCTTGATCTGTTTCTTCTTCTTTTTCTACTTGAACCTCAGTTGTTTTCTTTTCAAGCTCAAGCAGTCTCCTTTTCTTTTGTTGTGGGCTACCTTCACAAAAGAAGAACTAAGTATAAGACTACAACCATTATAGAGAAGGCCAAAGGAAAAGAAACAAAGGTGTATACCTTTCTTCGAAGCAGCCCGAGTGACTCTAGAAGGAGTTGAGGCAGCAGGAGTGGACGCAGGCACTGCAACTGAAACAGTGGAAGAAGTAACAGTTCCAGCTCCTTTGGGCTTGGGTAGATCCAATACCATTAGCAGGTTCTGAGGAGAAATGGCCAAGTGTACTTCCATGTTGGTCACCCACCAATTCTGGTACCTCTTCAACAAGGTACCTTGAGGAAGGAAAGAGGTATACTCGAAATTGACCAAGTCATCTATAAATTTGGAAGTTGCCTCTTCTAGCTTGGACCTCCGAACTTTTAGATCCCTCTTAGTGAGACTTAGATTGGTATTGCTGCAGAGAGGTATTGGAACCCCTTGTGTGAAGCCAAATTGTCTAGCAAATTGAGCAGGACAATACGACTCAGCTATGCATTTGTAGGCTCTGGGGTTCAAGGTCCCAATAAATAACTCTCTAGGGATCAGAATGGAAGCCCATATATCTTTGTGAGAAGGTGAGGCACAAGACCTGTCATTTAGGAAATTCTTCAACCAAGATGGACCAATGGTGGGTTCGAAGGGATGAAAACGGAAAGTAGGAAGGGAAGCTGGAAGTTGATGGAAGAAAGAGAAGTAAAAAGCAAAAGTGGAGGGATAAAGTGAAGCATTGGCCAGCCTTATGCCAAGAGTAAGAGGGTTTGACTCAGAAAATTTAAGGCATTTGGATTGTAACTAGGTGAAATAGGCAAAAAGCCAAAGCTGAAGGATCTAGAATGGCCCCCCTTGGTTAGTATCTAAGGGTTTCTCACAGAAGAGGGAACAGACTCTATATACATGGCCTAGAACATATGGGGCTAAGGCCACAATTTTCTGTAAAACGAAGGCTTTGGCAAGAGGGGCAAATTCAGGCATGATTCTCTAAGAGGAGGTACAGAAAAGGAATTTGCAAAGCCAATACAATAAGAAAGAAAAGAATTCCCTATCAGTCACAAAGCTCTCTCTTTTATTCTCAGCCTTAGCGAAATCACTATAGGATGAGTTAAAAGAGGGGAGGGAAAAAGGATCTTGAGTCAGGGTAATCTGGTCCAAAGGGGGTACCAATGGGGGATAATCCTAGTAGATGGCAAATGTCAAGAACAGTAGGGGCCATCATCTCACATCTAAATTGAAAGAAATTAAAGATAGGATTCCAAAAACACAAGGCAGCAGGAATTAGGAAAGGGTTCTCTGAGATAGTTACCCTGGATAGTTTGAGAGCATCGAGAAGGCAGAGCTCTTAAAGGTCCAGAGTTCTAGCAAGGACAACCCGGCCATACCATTCTTCCCACTCCGGTCTCACCGTGGGCCAGCATCGGTGGGGGCGGTTTATCCTCCAGTTCCTCCAGTCAAGACCACCTTCGTAAAGAAGACATTGGTTTTCCAAACGAGGATACAGGGCTGAGAGCTCAGTAAGGATCTCCTTGAATATGGGCCCAAGCACGTAGTCTTGCTGCACCTGGCGACGAGAGACGAAGATTCGTCCATCAATAGCGTTTTTCTCTCCAGCTTTGTACTTCTTACATTCTGCATCAATGATCCTCTTCAGGGTTATAGATGGGCTCGCACGCTCTACGACTGGCACCGAAGAAGAAGCCATTGATAGTACGCACTTCCAGAAGGTGAAGATGAGAAAGGAAGTAGAGAGAAATGGAAGATCGGCAGAGGTAAAAGGGTTTGTGTGTTGAGCGAGCAAATGATTTCAGAACATGAAATAAAAGGGTTCAAAAGCTTTTGTGTTTGGGGGATATATAAACGCTTGGTTCGTTAAGCACTAAAAATACGAATACGAAGAATTTCCTTCAAATATTGATAGTATTTGGAGGGAAAAACACAGCCCAGATGCTAAGGCTAGTTTCGAAGTAAAATATTTGGCTTAGATTTTTGCGCCAAAAGCCAAAAAACAACGGCTTCGAAACAAAGGCCCCGTTTGGTGTAGCTGTTAAAACAGCTTATAGATTATAGCTTAATAGATTATAGATTATGACTTTAATCAGAAGTTGTTAAACTGTTTGGTGTAGCTGTTGGATTATAGATTTAAGTTACTGAGTAGTGTTTGTTAAATAAGCTGTGAAATAGCTTTTTCAATTAATTTTTATTTTTTATTTGTCTACATTTCTCATAAATAATAATAACAATAATCTATAGTCTATTTGAGTCTTTTTCTATTTTTAAAAAAATAAAAAATAAAAAAATTTAAGAGTATAACCATAAATTAACATGTCCACAGCAGAAGCTGATAATCAGAAGTAAGGGGTGAGCAGCTTCTCAGAATCAACTTTTTTGAGTTAAAATAAGCTGTTAGAATCAGAAGTTGTTTGAAATAAGTTTAACCAAACAGTCCAAAATAACTTTTTCAAAGCTAAAAGCCATAAGTTGGCTCTGAAAAGCTGAAACAAACACCCCCAAAGAAGTCGGCTTCGAAGCACATTTTCGTACTTAAAAATGTAAGAATACTCAAGTATTTGTTTTACTTCAAAGGATTTAAAGACCTATTTTAGGTTTCTTAATGAAAGTAATGTCCTTCAAAGTGAAACTTGAGACCCTGTGAGGATGGGAATGGGAATTCAAAACATAACACACCAGATTTTGGCGCCAAAAGTCCAATAACAACGGCTTCGAAATCAAGAAGTCGGCTTTGAAGCACATTCCCTACCCAATGGATGCAAGAATGCCAAGTGTTCGTTTACTTCAAAGGGATTAAAAACCTGTTTTAGGTTTCTCAATAAAAGTGTTGTTCTTCGAAGCAAAACTAGAAATCTCTCAAGAATGGAAATTGGCATTCAAAACATCAAAACCAATAATTGGTTTATATATGTATTCAGGAAAAATTGTCTTTCAAGCCAAAAACAGTGCAGCCCTCAAAAGGAGCTTCCATATTTTTGAAAGTATGGATCATTGTTCAAGACAAAAAGATCAATTTAAAACTGATTGATCGTACTAAGTCATTAACCAAATGTTGGTTATTACTAAAACAAGTTTTGAAGAGTAAGGTTGTTAAATTCGAAGCATGGATCCTGAATGGAAAACATCAAAAAACTATCAACCGCATTCCATAAATTGGAAAAGTTCATGGTCGTTTTGGTTAATATTCATTTAAAACGATTGAATCCAGGTTCGAAGGAAAAGATTGTTCAGTTCGAAGCTCTGAACTTGCTTTTAAAGACGACTGGAGACAAGATCAAACCATATCAAACAAAGAAAAGTCTTAGTGGTGTTAAAAGTAAGAGCAGTTACATCGAATGGCCCTATTTGGGTACAAACTCAAGCTCATAAAAATAGGGAATGGAATAAATAACAAGATCATGAAATTTAGTCTAACTATGATCAATGAATTTCTGTTCTTTCTTTATTCTGTCTTCTATTTCTTCTAACCTTGTTCCAATTCGTCTATATCCAAGTCATCCCAATACGCAGAATCTTTATTCTTGAAATCATCGAATTCTTCAATAAAGTTTTCTGCTTCGTACTGAGCATGAATTCGAAGGGACGAAAGTTGGTCTAAAGATTGTGTGGTGGTCATAGAGGTCCAATGCCAGTGGACAAGTAATGGAAGTTGGTCCAAAAACATGTGAAGCTCCACTTGGGCGAGGGGGTTGAGGACGTGACCACGAGTCAAAATATCACAAGCCCATCGAAAGTTCTTAAGAGGGACTTCGTCCTCAAGAACATTGAAGGGCAAATGGGAAAAAGCCACGAGCAAAAGTTGAGCTTGTTTCCGCTCGGCTGGAGTAGGGGAAGGTGGAGGTTTGTAAGGTGGAAAGACCTTATCCACAGAGAGGGAAAGCCTCAGTTTCTCTATCCAGCAAGGATTTGGCGGAAGAGAAAGTGTAGATGCTTCTATCTCAAGAGATGGAGGAAGGACAGAAGGAACAAGGGCATTAATATAATCGAGCCAGTCAGAGGAACAAATCTTCGCCTTCTGGGCTAAGAATGATGGATTGTACCCTTGTGCCTCTTCTAGTCGTCGGGCGACATGAACTATCTTTGTAGGCATGGAAGATGTATACCATGCCACAAGCAGATTCTCCTCCAAACTGCGTCGGTGGTCAATGGGCACGTAAGGATAGACCACCGAGCTTCGCGCATAGGAAGGGAATTCTAAAGGGTCAGTAAACTCGACAAAATGATAGTTGATTCGTTCCTTTAAATCATAGTCCTCAGGTTTTGACCAGTTGGTCCAGTCAAAAGCCCCAGAAGAGGAAGAAGTTACAGCCTTATCCCATGCAGAGGGTTGTGAAGGAAAACTTCCCATGTCCATCTTTGCAACTTTCTGGATCAAAGGATTGAGAGCAGTTTGTTCGTAGTCTGAGGATGAGTCAGAAGAAGACCTTCTCATGTCCATATTTGCAAGCTTCTGAATCGAGGGATTAAGGGCAATATGTTCGAAGTCCAAGGGTTGATAATCTGCAAAGGCATCCATAACCTGAATATAGAATGGTGGGTAAAGGTGGCTAATTAATGCATGGAGGTTCTTTCAAGGAGGAACAGCATCATCATATGACTCTTCACGTGCTCGATCAATGAAGGGGATAATTGATTCAGCCATAAAAGGTGTACCACTCCGTTCGAATACTAAGGTGGTGGAAGTGTTCAAGAGATTGAAGAGGAGTTTAATGCAGATGATGAATGACAGTTGCATTTTTGGAAACCATGCACGTTTCAAGACGTGGGAAAAAACTTTGATCCACTAATATCACCAAGTATTGGATATATTAGTGCGGGGGGTAATGTTGGCTACATATTTTGTACAAGCCAATTACAAGTCAACGCGTGGCGAAATAAGGGTAATATAGGAAGACTATTCAAGTCCTCGATCTTGATCGTACACGTGGCAGTTAGTATTGGTTATTAAGAGATCTGAGTAGCAGCGGATTAACAAAGGAATACAAAGTGACGTGGCTTCAACGGTTACTTGTATTTCAGATTCAAATTTATGAGGGAAGCTTAACTGCAAGTAATGGTGTAATGGAGCTAATATTAGGGCAACATGATCGATGATCATGGAGGAGCAGTTCGACGGTTGAAAGTGCAATTCGATGGTCACCTTTGAGCAGTATAAATAGTAGAGAAGGCCCCAGAAAAAAACCCCAGACTCAGATCATACAAACCAGTCTTACTTTACATATTTTCTTTTCTAGTTTTACATTTCCTGTTCTTTAAATTCCTGCTCTTTACATTCCTGTACTTCAAATTCCTACACTGCACTTCATTTATAGGAGTAGTTTCAAGTAGATTGTTGCTGTAAACCTCTACGAGGTTGAGTTTGGATCATTGTAAGTTTTTCTTCTAATGAAATACTTCAATTGCTCTTCATTTAACTGTTATTTCGCTTAATTTCTCCAAAGTCAAGCTACCAGTAAAAGTCCTCTTTATTGAGGCTGAAAGAACTAAAACATAATCGTCTGATAATTGGTTGGCAATTAACATTTTTGTAAGGACTGATTGATCCTTGCTGGCACGCTCGCATTTACAAAAATACCCTTCGAAAGCCAAAAAGCCAACAGTATGTATACCACAATTAACAGTCCAATAAATTACAATATCTTCTTATTTATTCCGTCCAAACAAACATAATATGCCTGAATCATTTCCTCCGTTCACTCACAATAGAATTGGATAAGATAGACCTTTTAAAAAAATGAATAAATTATCCTCATCTCGTTTAAGGTTTAAAAAAATACAATTAATCTTATATTTTTGACATAATAATTCAAAAAAAATTAATGGTTTATTTTTAAAAATACATTTATTATTATTTTTTGTGACAAACCCGATAACTTAAATAAACTATAATTATTGAATTAATTTTTTTCTTTGTGAATGATATACAAGAAATACCTTATAAAATGAACAATTCAAATCATTAAAACAAAAGTCATGATCTATTCATATTATGGATTGGAAGGAATTCCAATCTATAATATCTATCTATCTAAAACTTCTTCTCTCCTTTTGTAAAGTGTCTATCTTTTTGTTTTGCAATCCATAATATCTATACAATACATTAAGTGAACAACTTGCTTGGTATCTTAAAGCTTCTTCTCTTCTTTTGTCAAATATCTATTTTTCTATCAATCTTGCTATATCTTCCTAATTGAAGCCCCTCAATTCCACCCCCAATGACGTAATTAAGACCCATGTGAATCTGTCTCACACTCCTCCCTCTCTCTCTCTCTCTTTCTCTCTCTCTCTCTCTCTCTCTCTCTCACACACACACATATCTTTAAGCCCCTTCTAATTCCACATCATTGGGGGTGGAAATTGAGCGGCACAATTTAAGAATGAATCATCATTAAATAAAAGGGAGGAGTGAGATAGATTTGAATCTTAGATTTAATACTTGATAAAGAACACTCTTACCACTTCAATGACACATTATATAATAAATAATATTTTTCTTTTACTTATTTGAATTGCACACACACTGTTATATTGAATTTTATTTTCAATTGTTGCGTACACATTCTTGTGGCTATGTGTTAAGGGTGTTCATAGGTCAATTTAGTTCAATTTGACATTAAATTTAGAATCAATCCAATCGTGATTGGTTCCAAATTTTTTGATCTAGAACCAAATTAATCATGCACTAACACTAACTCAATCCAATCCAATGTAGTTCAGGTTGGTTTGGGTTAGAATTACGGTTCCACTATTTAAAAATAAGTAAATAAATCAATAATAAATATTTAAAATAAACAAGTTATTTAAACATAACACGAATAATGAGCAAAATATTATTTAATAGAAGTCAATACAAATTAAATCTAACTCAAACTTAAACATAACCAGCTCAAAGTTTCTAGTACTTCGTTTGTTCACATAATAATTCTTGTATGTTAAATTTATTAGGTGCAATTAGGGCTGCAAATGAGCAAAGCCATTCGTAAATAGGCTCGAGCTCAAACTTATTAAAATCTTAAAAAATAGGCCCAAACATACTAAAACTCTGCTCGTTACCTTACTTGTTTAACATTTATTTAAATAATAGAATAAATATATTATCTATATCTCTATATATATATATTAAGAAAAATGGGATTTCTAATAAGAAAAGCCTTGCGAAACTCAAAACCTTCATACTATTTTTTTGGATTTCTTTTTTTTTAATTAAAAAATCTTTTATTGGCTAACTTTTATTGATTTATTTAAAAAAAAAAAAAAAACCTTATGATACCTTAATTTACAAATTTCAAAATGAAAGTTAATTAATCTATTTAAAAATTTGAAAAGGAAAATTAACTAATCAGTTTTAAAATTTAAACCTTTGTACCACTAAAATGTAGGAATCAATTCACATCTTTCATAGATTCTTTTCTTGATGTTTAATAATTTTATATGCATCAACATTCCAATCTATATATATATATTATAGTGAAGAGATATTTCATTAATAATAAAGGCAGTGATACCTCCAAAGTTCTATCCAAAAATTTCAAATTTTAGTAATTAAATAAAAATATTAAAAAAATTATTGGTTGTTTTCCTATCCTAAAAAATTCCATAACCAATTAACCTATCTCACCAAAGATTTTTACAAGATCATTGACCTATGATCCCTACAATTTTGTTCCCCTTTTTTTAATATATTTTTAAACTAGTAATTTTATTTCCTTAATCCCCCAAGCTATGCTACCATAGCCTAAGATAGGATTTTATACTCTATTTTTTTTATTTTTTTTTATTTTAAGATAGTGTATATCAATACAATTAAGGATTCAAAACTCCTTTCAAATATTGATGATGTGTTTGGTTCATGGTTTTGGGTAGAAATTTTCAAAAAAAAAAATAAAAAATAAAAATTGAAAATGTGTGTAAAATTAAATAAAATATAGCAATTCTGGTTTAGACCCGACCCATTTGATATTCTAAATCCGGGTTTTATTGCCTTATACAATTATTCATGTCTTATTTCTCTTTACTCCTCATTGAGTTTGGTTATTAAAGTGTCTTGGTTGTATTTGGATCAGGTCGGGAGTTAGTTTTTCAAAATGGTTTCTACCAGATTTTGGCTTCTTTGCTTAAGTGACACTTCTTGCGCTCAAGCGGTCTTTGAAAACTTTCAGTACTTTCATAGGTATGCAGAGATATTGGGAGTTGGCATTCTACACTCGAGTGGTACTTCTTGCGCTCGAGCGGTGTGCATTCGAGAAGTCTTTCTTGAGCTCAAGCGGTGGTTCTCTGTCTATAAAACTTCTGGGAGTTTGTATTCTTTACTCAAGCGGTCACTTTGTACGCTCGAGTAGTCACACCTAATGTGTCTGGTCGCTCGAGCAACTATTCTTGCACTCGAGCGGTCTATGCGTATATCAGTCCGTAAAGTCACCTTTTTGACTTTTTCATATCTCTTTCTCTCTAAAAATTCTAAAAACCCTAAGTTGAGGCACTCTCTCTGTAAAACTCATATTCTCTTTACAAATACACCTAGATTCATGGATTTCTTCACCAGTGTCCCTTTGATAAAAAAAGGTAGAACACTCCAAGAGCTTCCTTTTGATCGAAGCAAAGTTGAGTTTTGGCATCGTTGAAGTTTCTCCATTCTTTCTCTTGTCTTCTAAACTTGAGGTAGGAATTCTCCACACTTTCTTATGATTTTTAACTTAGTTATTGCTATTTTCTAAAACAATATTATGTCTTGGAGATTTTGGACAAAACTAGGGTTTTGGGTTAAAAATCGAAAGAGAGGTTTTTCAAATAGATTGTTGGAAAAGATTGAAGAAATGTATTTATTATTGAATTAGGATGAAATGATGGGTTTTTATTTTTGAAATTGATTTATAAAGGAAAATGAGATTTTTCCCTAAGAATATCAAATGTTGATTTTGTAATGATAAATGAAATTGATATTGAAAATGTGGAATTGAATTGATGTTGATGAGGATGGCGGAGTTGAATATGTATTATCACTCCTATCTTGGGATTTTTGAAAAGTTTATCTTTATAGAAATTATTTATCTGTTTAGAGATATCTGTTTTGGGCTATCGGTGAAAAATAGCTATGATTGTTGTAAAAATTGCATGAGAACTAGAAGAATTGAAACTATTTTCTCATCCATTTGCATTGGGCATTGCTGCATATTAACACATTGAGAATGTTTAATGTTTTGAGGAAAGAGGTGAATATTTGGTGAATCTAAGTAAGGAGTGTGGTTGTGATATTAGGTTGGCCTGTATGTCCTTGGTGAAAGACCAGAAACCCGCACGGATAAGTGTTGAGTCTTCCAATTAATACTGGTAAAAAATGACAAATTAGTAGTACTTGTATAGTTTACTTGCAAACACGTACCTAGAGATTCATAGAGTTATATTCATAGTCCTATTTTCAATTGAAAAGGAAACGTTTTATGAATTGTGATATAAATAAACTTGGCATTGCATGGTTTTGGAAAAAGGTATAAATGTTTGTCACGAGCATTGCATATGCATTTGTATTCACCTTATGACTTTGTTAAGATTCATAAGCTATGTTAGAGTATTTCTACTGGATTTTGACTCACCCTATGTGAAAAAATCATTTTCAAGTGCTGATGATATGCCTCCACCAAGAACATAACTTGGGAGGAACTTGGAGCTGAAGGCTTCTTCTTGTTTATTTGTTGTATTTCTTTCTGTACAAGCCAAGGGCTTTAATTGTATTGAGTTTGGACTCACTTTTGTTGTAACCAAGTATTATCTTGGAAAATTGTAACATTCAAGGCATTGAATTACCTATTTAGCTTACATTTCATATCTTTTGTCCATAATACATGCTATAGATTCAGAGTTAGGACTCATGAATGTAAAATCGCATGTATTATCTTTTGTACATTTGAGGTCATATAAAATGGAAGGGCATTATATTCTATATTGGGATTATAGATTTGTAGTGTTTGTTAAATAACAATTAATTTTTATTTTTGTTTGTCTACATTTCTCATAAAAATAATAATAATAATCTATAGTCCATTTGAGTCTTTTCTATTTTAAAAAATTGTATCTTTATTTCATTATCATCATGAGATGGTTTCATTGCTAGTTATTTTGGGGCGTTACATAAAATATAGTTATATTTCATTTATGTTTCACCTACTATCTTTCTTTTTTTTTCTTTTCTTTTTTTATAATCTCTTCAAATTCCTACTTAAATCCATGAATCAAAAATAATATAAAGTTAAAATTGGGTACATTACTTTTTCAGATTTCTTTTATTTTTTTCTGAAAATTTTGAATTAATATTACTTTATATAGTTGTATACTACAAACTCATATCATACATATCTTTCTATATAATCATGATTGAAATTTGTTTTAGTTAGTATCTCAAATATTAGTGATAGAGTCAAATAAAATGGGTAGGTCTGAAAGTTTTAAAATAAAAATTTTATGTTATAATTTGTTCAAATGTAATTCTCTTACTATATATAAATATTTTTTATTGGTTGATAAAAAAATACCGTAAATATTAAGATTATTTTTTTATGATATTGAGTTATTAAAATATGATGTATTATAGGTTTAAACAAAAAATTGTTGAAAAACACTTGACTCGAATTAGATTTTTTAGGCTCATTTTAAATATTTAATCCAATATTGAAATCCCCAAACTAGTTTATACCTGTCACAAATCGATTAAAACAATTTTTAATGATCAAGACAATTTTTAATGGTTACGTAAATGTTACTTTGGCATAAATATTCAGTCGACTAGCTTCTGGCTCACTTCTAATGTATAGTCGATACCACAAGTCAATTCTAATCCATTTTTACGAAAGGGTTACAGCATAAGATAATTTATAATTTTGAATAGACTAACTTTTAGGCTCTACAAAATAAGAAAAAATTAGTATATTAACAAATATAATTTATTACTAGCAAATACTAAATTAAAATTACGAAATTTATAAAACAAATTGTGTTTATATTTTATAGTAAATATAATTTTTGTAATTTTTTTTAATTTTTACCAATTAAATTATGGCATTTAATTTTTTTATTAAAAACTTATAACACAATTAATGATATCAGGATAAAAACATTCTCTTATGCGTAACTCTAATAAAAATAAATAAAATTTAATTGATTATAAATTATTTTTACTACATAGTTTAAATAAATTTTATATTATTATTTTTATTTAGAAACTAATTTTTGATTATTTATTATACTTGTGCGTAGCACAAAATATATATATATATATTAAGAAAAATTAAATTTTTTAGAACATTGATTGGGAGCGTTTCAGACTCTCAAACTAACTTTCTTAATTAGAAAAACTACCAACAAATTTCACATGGAGGAATGGTTTTTCATTTAGTCCTAAGATATTTTTTGTAGACCGTTTAGTCTCATTCATTTTGGTAAAAGTCTCATTCATTTTAGTAAATTTGTTTTGATATATTTATTAGTATGTGATGTTGTAGTTACACCCTTTGATATTTGGTAATAATTTACAATGTAGTTTTTGAGAGATTTGAAATTAGAATGATTTTAGATTGCAGTGGGGGATTACCGTATTGATTTCGAATGTGAAGATATACAATGGGAGCTATGGGACTGTGTGCGCTATTTTCTTACCACCTTTGTCAAGCAATTTTCGACTAGAGAACACTGGCAGAATAGATTGCACCTGAACGACCTATCACAGAAAGAAAAAGACTTCGGCGGTGGTTCGTCCACCCGGGGACACTCCGACGATCAAGTCAGTTATATTTCAAAGATAGCAAAAGTGCTTAACTCACTATTCAGAATACAAAAAGCGTACCTTAGACCCACGATGGTGCCTTACTTTTATAACCAACACTGACCTGATCCCTGTAGAAGCCTAACTTCAATGGACTCTGGCTCAATGCCTATCTAGGACTGTCAAATAGATAAAGATAAACTCCCTAAGAACTTTATCCTTACCCAAGCTGAAGTTCTCCCTCATTCTAGGACTCTTGTGACTTATCCGCTCATCTCGGATTCCGATTTCTCCGTAGATAACCTCAGCCTAGTCAAGATTACTTCGGCGTCAAGTCAAGGACACGTGGCACCTCGGTTGGCACTTCGGTGCCACCTTGGCCACGTGTTGCTATCCAAAAAATATGTCCCCACAACTGCCCTCTAGGTTCTATTACCTCGGCATCCTGAGGTGATAGAACCTATATCATTTGAACCCATAGCACATCGGCTAAACTTGCTCTATCATTTGTTACCAAGGTCATCATTTGTCGACTCCATATGACTAAGACCTGTAATTTGTTTTCACCAATACTTTAGAACTAGTTAACCAAGTTTGTTCAAGTTATTTAGCTGAGATCGTCCCCTGGCTGAGGTCTTTCCTTCATTAAATCAAGGACTCCAAGAGTTTCATCACGCGTATGAACTGTCACGCATAGTATTTCAATCGTTTTTGCCACGCGTCTCTTCCCCATTGAACCGTACCCAACACGCACCATTAAGTCACATCGCACTTGCGTGCGCCATCTGACAAGCACGTTGTCCTAGGCATACTAATTGTGATTTGCCGCCTTTTCGTGTTTTGACAAAAACACTCCATCTCTCTTCGTCTTTTCACTTTACATTTTCTGGTTTCTATCTCTGTGCTTCAAGCTCTCTCTCTCTAAACCGCCATTGTCTTTTTCCCTAAGCTCTCTGTAACTACTCCATTCTCCCCCTTCAGCGAGGCTTTTGTTGCACTTCTTTGCTCACTGCCACCGTCTGACACTAGCGTACTTCACACCAGCCTTATTTTTGTCGGTAAGCCACTACTCCTCTTATTTCAATTTCTTGTTTTGCTTCAAACTGTTATGCTTGTACACTGCCATGGTGTTTTTATTCATGCTCTTAATTTGCTACTTGTGTGTTGATTTCCCCCTTTCGCCATCTGTTTCATGATTCTGATTTTGTATAATCTTGTTTGCTTATATACACACACATGTTGTCATACACTTTGACATTCTTGATAGCTTGTCATTGTTCTTGTTCTTGTGCACATTTGTATTTCATGCAACGTTCTTGAATCCCTTCTGTTTTTCTTGAGTCTGAATCTCTATTCTTCTTTGTTTTCTTACTGTTTTTTTCCAGATTCTTACCTTTAATCCTCCTGTTTTAGTAACTCTAGGATTGGGATTTGCCTTAGAACTCCAAACTCTAGGAAAAATTGAAACAAATTCTGTTTAAATCCTAAAAAAACCTTGCCCCAACATTCGTTTAGGTTTTGTCGAGGTCCTTAAAACCCTAACAAACCACTTTCTTTTGCAATCCAACACTTTTCCCCTTAAGCCGACGTCATGGGTATGTAGAGGTGGAAGGTAGACACCCCAATTAAGCTAGAATATTTCAGGCAGGAGTTCGCCATCCCTGTCGATGTCCACCTCAGGTTGGCTAGGGAGGAGGACTCCATCATGCCTAAGGACGACTCCATGCCTTTTCTAGTCGTAGCCTTCGTAGAATGTGGACTTAGGCTTCCTTTCGATATTCTCTTCCGAGAAGTCCTACACTACTACAAACTGAACCCAATGCAGCTTGCCACTAACTCCTATCGAGCTATCAATGGTATAATTGCCTTAGCCAAAAAAGAGAATGCTAGGGTTACCCTTGCCGACATTCAGTACTGCTACACCATGTGCGGCCTTAAGTCAAAAAAAGGCTATATTTATTACCTTAAGCCAAGGTCAACAAAATACAAACTCATTGCCGGCCTCCCTAATTCCAACAAGGGCGCCGAGGACAATTATTTCATCGTCTCGGGCAATTGGGAGTTCCTTCCAAATGACGATCTCGACCTTTACTTTTTAAGTCGTACAGTGTTCAGAGAGGGAGATGGTAAGAGCCAAGTATTACTTTTACTCACTTTCAAGTCTTTTTTACTTGGATATTTTTGTATGTTCTAACGTCTGTTTGGTTTTGTTTTGCAGTTCTTCCTTAGCCTCCAAAGGAATTTCGCAAAAACTTCTTTCCTAGTGAAGATTTTAAAAAGTTGCTGGACTTGCCTGTTAATCAGCGCAAGGCTCCTTTGTTGCTCAACTTTATCCCAACATACAAATCTGTACTTCCCGAGTCCCAAGAAAAAGGAAAAGCAAGTCCCCTCCATCAGCAACAACTCCTCAAGCCGAATCATCAAGGCCTGACCAAGGTTCAACATCTGATCCTATGGAACAACCATCAACCTTTGCTCCATAACTAATCCCACCTTCTCAATGCCAACACCGGCGTCGAGCTCCATTGTTCGCATTGGCAGGCAGGACTCGAAGCCGAAGATGCCAAAGTGCCGAGGCGTCCTCTAATAATCCAGCCAACCCACCAATAGCTCTACCAGCAATCCGCCTTGGCACTAGAGTTACCGTTGCTATCTCTTCCGACGAAATGGGTCGCAAGAAGGCAGTTGCTGATGATCCCGAACGTTGTCGTCGTCCAATCTCCATCTTCCCAATCTCAACCTAAACCAAAACCAAAAAGGCTGAAGAAAGCCCAACCCAAGGCAACGGTGACTCAGATTGACACTGAGGATACCTTGCCAATTTTAAAACTGGTCGAGGACGAGAAGACCTCCTCCGCCGACGAGAAGAGGCCTACTGAGGCCTAACCATCTGAATCTACTAAGTCAAAGAGGTCGAGGTCAGACTCTGCGGCCACCTTGGGTTCTCTCAAATTTGATGCCCCCTAGGCCCCCTCAATCACTATTGAGGACAAGCCAATCAGAGCTAGTGACAGTGCCGATGATATCGAAGTCAGTGCTGCCCTCTCTACTGCCTTACTTATTCCCAAAGACCTTGACCGCAACGCGGAGGTCAGCAAATATGAAAATTTTGCTATGATGTTGTAGCACTCCGTAAAAGGAAGCCCCTAACACTTCGTATTTTTCATCCTCTGCTTTTCCATACTTAGAGAATTTTTTACTAACTTTTGTTTTCTCCAGTTCTTCTAGGCGATCTAGCACGCCCACTCCTTCGCGATACAAGCTTTTGACATCAAGAAGGAGTTGGTCAACAAGACTAAGAAGGCTGCAAACTTGCTAAAAACCGTTAATAAGGCCAAGGCCAAGGCCAAGATGAAGACTTTGATGGATCAGGCCAAGGTAGCAAAACAGGCCCAAGAAGAGGCCGAGGAGAGAACAAGCGCTGCTAAGGCCATTGCTAAGGTGCATGAGGCCGAGAAAAAAGAGACTGAGGCAAAGACTGCCAAAGCCCAAGCCGAGCTCATTGCAGCCTTGGCCACAAAGGACGCCGAGATCAAGGTAGCGGATGAGAAAACATACGCCGATGAGGTAGCCGACGTCCGTGAGGACTACAAGAAACAAGTGAAACAGACATGGAACAAGGGTTTCACCCTTGGTTGGATGGTTTCCTTAAAGGAGTTGGCTGTCCCCGAGGACTCTCTTCTCAAGAATGCTAGCAACCTCGTCCTGCCATTTCCTTGCTCTCCAAGCCAGTCCGAGGACGAAGCTGAGTCCAAGGATTAGGCTAAGGCCGAGAAGAACAAAGAAGCTGCTGGAGCCAAGTCCCCAACTCTGAATAACCAAGTCTTGGACTTGACTCAGGATGAGAAGGATGTGGTCTCAAAAGATGCTACCCCTGAGAAGATAACATCTGACGCGCCTATCGCCGAGAAGAGTATCGACCAGACTCTTCAAGAGATCGATGCCGAGCTCGCGGCTGAGAAGGCTGCCGAGAAGATTTCTCAGATGTCTTCTGAGCCCTATACCAATCCAGCTGATGATGCTGAATAGTGTAGTCTTGAAGCTTTTCCTCTCTACTTAGTACTTTTTTTTTTTGAACAATGTTTAGCTCTTCTTTGGCCGATACACCTTTTTGTAATCTGAACAATTTTTCTTCAATGTCAGGCCGAAGTGCCTTCTTTCCTTATTTGAGTGCATTCTCTAATTTCTTCTTTCAATGTGATTGTAAGTTTGTATGTATTCTTTTACTTGTCTTGTATGATTCCATACTTAGAATATTTTGCATGTCTTCAAAGTACACATTAACTGTGCAATCTCTTTGGGGTAAAATAGCTCGGACATACCCACTAACTTGTTTATCTTGGCCTTGATTTGACACTTGAAAATATTTTATAGAAATATTTTCATAAGTGCTTATTTAAGACTTGGTACTTCACCTTCAGTTAACAAAACTTCTGTCTTCCATTATCTTCCAAGTCTTAACAACATGGTAATCTCGGCAAGTACGTAGATAATTAACATAACTTCGGCTTAACTTCAACTTGTAAATTTTCTCAAAATTTCAACAAGTGTTAAATCAATTTTCTTTTAACACAACCTTGGCTTAGCTTCAACTTGTAAATTTTGCTCAAAATTTCAACAATTGTTAAACCAACTTTATGTTGTGAATTCCAACTCCCAAGCGTTTTTCTCTAACTCTCTGCCCCCTAATGTGAGCTTGAGTTTCTCTTCTGTTCACATTAAGTATGTACCTATGATTTTGGTGTCGAGATCAGATTCAAACAGAGACTAACCGAGATTATCAACCTCGGTTTTTCTGTTAATCTAACTGTCATGTATTTATTATCATTCAAAGTTTTCATTCTGTTTTACACAGTAAATCTAGGTTAATTCAACTTAGTTCAACTTGATTATATGCAAATATAATTCAACTATTCCATATAACAAGTCTAAGTTATTTGTCATGTTTTAATCAAAAACATCGCTAACTTAGTTCAACTCTATTATATGCAAGTATAATTCAACTCTTCTATATAATAAGTCTAAGTTATTCGTCACGTTTCAATCAGAAACATCGCCAACTTAGTTCAACTCTATTATATGCAAGTAAAATTCAACTTTGCCATATAATAAGTCTAAATTATTCGTCATGTTTCAATCAGAAACATCGCTAGGTGACTGGTCAATCCTTTTACACAAGTTTGGAATCAAAATCGAGCTAAAAATTTTATTAATTACTTCGGCTATTAACAGAAAACATAAAAAAAAAAAAAAGAAATCTTAATGATAGAAAAACTTCAGGTTGCAAATATTCCAAGGTCTTGACAATTCTTTGCCTTCATTGTCTTCAAGCCGATATACCCCATTGCCTAGGACTGAGATGATTCTATAAGGTCCTTCCCAATTTGGGCAAAGCTTGCCCTCTCTGAGATCCTTCTTGTAGCTAATGACTTTTCTCAGGACGAGGTCCCCAACTTGAAACTCTCGTGGGTTAACCTTTTTGTTGTAAGCCTTGGCAAGTCGTCATTGGTATGCCCTCAAATTGAATTGCTGCTTTCTCCCTTCTTTCTTCCAGTAAGTCCAGATGTCAGGCTAAAAATGTATCATTAGTTCCATTCTCTACTCCCTAGGTTCTGATCCTTGGGATGCCGACCTCTAGTGGAATTACTGCCTCTGTGCCATAAGCCATGGCAAATGGGGATTTCCTAGTTGATCTTCTCGGTGTAATCCGATATGCCTAGAGTACACTGGGCAACTCATCCACCCACTTTCCTTTTGCTGCTTCCAGCCTCTTCTTAATGCCATCCAAGATAACTTTGTTGGATGCTTATGCTTGTCCATTGCTTTGAGGAAAACTTGGGGTGGAATAGTAATTCTTG
Organism: Camellia lanceoleosa; assembly: GCA_025200525.1. Classification (NCBI taxonomy): domain Eukaryota; kingdom Viridiplantae; phylum Streptophyta; class Magnoliopsida; order Ericales; family Theaceae; genus Camellia; species Camellia lanceoleosa. Next base: position 120,375,595 of record CM045767.1, read on the forward strand.
ATATTGTACTTTACACAAAAGCTTTTGATTAGCTTACTGTCAAACTGTGTTCCATTGTCTGCTATTATTGCTCTTGGGATCCCAAACCTGGTGATGATGTTCTTCCATATGAAGTTCTTACATCAATGTCCCAAATCTTTGCAAGGGGTTCAGCTTCAACCCACTTGGTCAAGTAATCTGTTGCCACTTGCAGGAACTTCCTTTGTCCAGTTGCTTGAGGCAGTTGTCCTACAAAATCCATGCCCCATTGGGCAAATGGCCAAGACCTGGACACTAGGTTCAAGTCTGTTGCTGGTTGGTTTATCAAAGGTGCAAACCTCTAACACTTCTCACATTTTCTAACATAGGCTTTAGCATCTTTCTGCATATAGGGCCACCAGTACCTCTGAGTAATGGGCCTATGAGCAAGTGACCTACCCCCAGTGTGGCCACCAGTACTTCTTCATGTATCTCATACAAGAAGTCTTCAACTTGTGAAGGATGCACGCACCTTAAAAGGGGGCCAGTAAAAGATCTTCTGTAGAGATGCCCCTCGGCTGTCAGACTGAATCTTGCCAACTTCAGTCTGATCTTGTGTGCTTCCTTATGATTATCTAGCAGTTTTCCCTCTTTAAGGAATATTGTTATTGCATCCATCCAGCTTGGTCCCATCTCCACACACATTGCTTCGTACTCTAAGTTCAGTGGTTCTACACTTGGACCTGATAAGTAGTCAACCATTACTGTCCTTGCCTCTTCTGGTTTTATTACACTAGCCAGGTTGGCCAAGGCATCAGCACGGCTGTTGTCATCTTAGCCGACTTGCTGTATTCGGCAATTTTGGAACAATGCCGTCAGTCTGCCCACCTCCTTTACAAAGGCCATCATCATTTCATCTCGGGCTGTATATTCGCCTGTTGCCTGGTTGACGATAAGCTGGGAGTCACAAAAGACCATTACCTCGTCAGCTTCCATTGTTGCTGCCAATTTTAATCCTGCGATTAATGCTTCATACTCTACTTCGTTGTTTGAGGCCTTAAACCCCAACTGAATGGATTGTTCCAGCATCTGCCCTTCCGGTGATACCAGCACTACTCCTACCCCCGCTCCTTGTCGGTTTGAACTTCCATCAACAAACAGGTGGAAGGAGTCGCCGATGTAAACACTATAAGGCCTGAGTTTCTCTTCTTTTCTTCGTTTGGCTATCTCCAACTGGGTTTCTTCTTGTTCATTTGGGCATCGCGTACCTTGGCTCAACGGAGCCCGATGTGTAATGGCATCTAGTGTGAACTCGGCCACGAAGTCAGCCAGCACTTGGCCTTTGATTGCTGTTCTGGGTCTGAATTCCAGGTCATATTGGCCTAACACTACTGCTCATCTGGCTATCCTGCCTATCAAATCCCCTTGCTACAACAGGGACTTTAGAGGGTGCTCAGTTAACACCACAATCTTATGGGCCTGAAAGTAGTGATTTAGTTTCTTGGAGGCCATTATCAAAGCTAGTGTTAGCTTTTCCAAAGATAAATATATGGTCTCTGCATCTGCTAGGGTTTTATTCACATAGTAAACTGCCCTCTACTCTCCCTTATCTTCCCTGATTATTACTACATTTACTGCATGCTCTGAGACCGCCAAGTATAAGAACAGCTCCTCTCCAGGTACTGGATTTGAAAGAACTGGGGCGGTGGTTAAGTATTTCTTCAAGTCGGCCAAGGTAACTTCACACTTCTCTGTCCATAAGAAGTCTGTGGCTTTCTTTACTATACTGAAGAAATGTTTGCATTTATTAGAACTTCTGCTTATGAATCTGTTTAGGGTTGCAGCCCTTTCAATTAGCATCTACACTTGTTTTGCCGACGTCAGGCTCTCTAGCTCCAAAATAGCCTTGATTTGATCTAGGCTTGCCTTAATGCCCTTTCTGGTGACCAAGTATCCCAGCAATTTCCTTGACCCAACTCCAAATGCATATTTCAATGCGTTAAGTTGGAGCTGAAATGTCCTTAGGATATCAAAGACTGTCTTTAGGTCGGCCAGATGATCCTCAGGTTCCTTGGTCTTCACGACCATGTCATCAATGTAAACCTCTACTGTTTTGCCTATTAGATGTCTGAACATCTTAGTCACCAATCTCTTGTAAGTTGCTCCTGCATTTTTCAATCCAAAAGGCATTACTCTGTAGCAATACAGCCCTTTTGGAGTGATAAATGCGGTCTTCTCCTCATCTGGGGGGTACATGGCTATTTGATGATATCCTTTGTAAGCGTCCAAAAAGCTTATCCTTCCATGTCTTGAAGTGACTTCCACCAATTGGTCAATCCTGGGTAGTGGGAAACTGTCTTTGGGACAAGTCTTGTTCAGGCTGGTGAAGTCCACGGAGACCCTCTACTTCCCATTCTTTTTCTTCACAACTACCGTGTTTGATAACCATGTTGGGTAATTTACCTCTCGAATGGCTTTGGCCTCCAGAAGTTTATCTACTTCCTCTTCTACTGCCTCAATATGTATCAATGTCGACCTTCTTGTTTGCTGGATGACAAGTTTAGCCAACCTGTCCACATTCAGTTTATAGCAAGTGACCTCGGGCTCAATGCCAAGCATCTTGTACGGTGTCCAAGCAAACATCTCAAGGTTTGCTCTCAGGAATGCCTGTAGTTCCTTTTCTTCCACCTCGGCCAAGCCTGCGCCGAGAAGGAAGAAGCGCTCTCCATCCCCTTATTGGACCAAGACCTTCTTCAGGGCTTTCTTACTTTTATCGGCTGGTTCTTTGCCGACGTCCTCAAGGACTTCCATGTCTTCATCTTCAATCTCTGCTACTTTTGCTTCTCGTATGTTGCAGGTGATATTCATTGCTGCCATGGAGCAATTCTTTGCCTGCACTTGATCTCCTCTAACCTCCTCAATTCCATGCTCTGTTGGGAATCACAACAGTTGGTGCAATGTTGAAGGAACAGCCCCCATTGCATGCAGCCATGGCCTTCCCAAGATAGCATTGTAAGGGGAAGGAGTGTCAATTATTGTTAACTCAGTTTTTACCTTCTTGGTGCCAGCTTGTACTTCCAAACTTACCGCCTCTAGGGGCCATGTCGGCGTTTCATTGAACCCGACCATTGAACCATTGGATTGCTCCAGATCATCTTGATGAAGGTCAAGATCCTTCTAACATCTGACATACATGATGTCACAAGAGCTGCCCTAATTGATCAGAATTCGCTTTACCTGGCATTCTCCAATCTGGAGAGATATTACCAAGGTATCGTTGTGTGGATACTGCACCTTCTCCAGGTCATCTTCAGTAAAGGACACCACTGGTCCCTGGCACTCGTTTGCCCTAAGTCTCTTCTGTCTGACCTGATACACATGTTGCAGGTGTTTTATCTTCTGAGTTTCCCCCCGTATCTCGTTCTCATTCACCTTCGAGTGAATCACATTGATCACTCGAGGTCCGTCTGCCTGTGGTTATGGTGCTGGCGAGGGTGGTGCTGCTAGTGCTTGAGGTAGTCTCACTTGCTCTTCTCTTATCCTGGTCTCATCTATCAGGTCTCTTAAATGACCATGTCTTACCAAGTCTTCCAGATATGCCTTTAGGGCTTTGCATCCTTGAGTTAGATGCCTATCCTCATTGTGGTAGGCACAATGTTTCCCCAGACTTCTTCCCATAAATTCACCAGGAAGCTTTTCTGGTGTTTTGTAATAGGGTTGATTCCAAATTCTTTCCAAGACTTTGTAGACCAGAATTCGGAATACGGTTGTGACTGCCTGTGCAACCCTTAGTCCTGTTTCTAGTTTATTGTATCCACCATTACATCGGCCTCGCTTCAGCGAGCTATTTTTCTTCTCCTGTTTCGACGCCTTTGTCCTCGGCATGTCCTCCTCAGCCTTGGCATACTTTTCTATCCTGGCGATAAGTTCCTCTATACCTTTTGGCAATGTCTTTGCCAATGATTTTCGAAGCAGACAATCATCTTTCAGGCCGTTCTTAAAAGACATGACCGCCACCTCTTGGTTGCATCCTGGTATCCGGTTGAACACCTCATAATACTTTTTGGCATATGCCCTAAGGCTTTTATCTTCGCCAATTCTTAGGGCCATTAGGGCATCCACCCTCAATGGCTGTAGTTTGTTTGTCACAAACCTGGCCATGAACATCTCGGCCAAGCCTTCCCAGTTTTTCATAATTCTTTTCGGCAACTTGTGAAACCAGTCTGATGCAATCTCCCGAAAGGATGAGTGGAACACCTTGCAAAGAAACAGTTCATTCTCGGTGTAAAATGTCATTGAGTTCAGGAACAAGCCGATGTAAAAGTTAGGGTCCGACTTACCGTCGTATATCTGGAATCTCGGCATATTAAACCTCTTCAGGGCTTCAAACTTGTCTAATTCTATCGAGAACGGTGTTCTTGGTTTGACGGGTGAGGTTAGCTCGGCATCTTGTCACTTCCTTTGTAGGTAATCCCTTAGATCCTCCTTGGTCTGTCCAGGAGCTCGGTTATCAACAAACTTCAGCCTCTTCGGTACGCTACTCTCAGTGTCGTTATGAGTCTTCTTGGACATTTCTCCATTAGTTACATTGAAACACAGTTCCTTCCCTTGAACATGCTGATTTTTTTGGGGTCAGCTTCCTTGGTACGATGCGTCCTCCGAGAATCTCCCTTTCTTAACTCATCTTGCCCGACCTCCCTTCAAGGCCGGTGAGTGTTCCTCGGTCCTGGTGTGCTGGAGGACTGTAGGGACTGTTTTCTGCCCTTCCTTCTGGGCATTATTCTTGGCCGCTAGGATCGGCGTGTCTTGTAACGAGAATAGCGGCTGCATGACATTGTTCTACATCATGAAATTGACGACCGACTACAGGTCCGCCAATTTGTTTGCCAGTCCCTTCATCTCGCCGTCTCTCCGTAGGTATCTATCATTCCATACCTAGAGATCGTCCTCATTATAATACCCCCCTTGTCTGACTTCTTTGGTACGTCGCCCTCCTTGCCAACATCTTTCTCTCCGGGATTCTGATCCTGAGTTTCTTCGTTGCAGTTATCTTCTTCCACGTTAGGGTCAATGTGCTTACCACTCCCAGTAGGGATGTCATCCCCAACATTTTCTTTCTTTCTGTCATTGGCCATCTATTCTCCTTTCTTTTCCATAGACGGCGCCAAATTGTGTGCTGTTTTCTGACCACACTGCCAAACAGGTACTCAGTTGGAGAACACTAGCAGAATAGATTGCGCACGAATGACCTGTCACAAAAAGAAAAAGACTCTGGTAGTGGTTCGTCTACCCGAGGGCACTCCGACGATCAAGTCAGTTATCTCTCAAAGATAGCAAAAACACTTAACTCACTATTCAGAATACAAAAAGCGTACCTTAGACCCACGAGGGTGCCTTACTTTTATAACCGACACTGACCTGATCCCTGTAGAAGCCTAGCTTCAATGGACTCTGGCTCAATGCCTATCCAGGACTCTCAAATAGATAAAGATAAACTCCCTAAGAGCTTTATCCTTACCCAGGATGAAGTCCTCCCTCATTCTAGGACTCTTGTAACTTATCCACTCATCTCGGATTTCGATTTCTCCGCAGATAACCTCGGCGTCAAGTCAAGGACACGTGGCACCTCGGCTGGCACTTCGGTACCAGCTTGGCCACATGTTGCTATACAAAAAATATGTCCCCACAGGGACGATGTTGTTGTAGTGAACGTTTTTGTTGTGCTAGCTGGGTTTACGACGGTGTTGCGATCATTGTCCATTTTGGTTCATTTCGTTAATCACGAAGTTCATTTTCATTGTTTATTTCGTTTGCTTTTATTATTATTTGTAGATGTGTTTCAGATGTGATAATTCATGTTGTTGTTTAACGCATACGTATTACCGTTGCTCACCAGGTTCTTTGTTCTTAGATTATTGTTTTTATACATAAGGTTGTACATAGGAATGGCAACAGGGTGGGGCGGGGCCGGGGATCACCCTCTCCGTCCCCGATTCCCGATAGCAAAAATTTCCTCAACCTCGGCCCCAATTCCTGACGGGGAAGCTATCACCACCCCCGTCCCTGTCCCCTAACGGGGATCGGGTTTCCCCGACCCTAAAAACTCCCCCGGTCAAAAAAAAAAAAAGAACAAAAATGGCGGATGATCAACAACAACAACATCATGCATCAACAACAAATGATCTGTTACAGATCATGTATACTTACACAACAACAGATCAAAAAAATCATTATACATAATAGATCAAAAAAAGGAAAATCAGAGAGATGGAAAAGGCGGTGAGATCACCGTGATGTTCTTGAGCAAGGAGATCGGCGACGCAATAGTCGGTGAGATCGGAGATCGCCGTGATGGGAAGAGAGGGAAGACGTCGGAGAAGCCGCTGCCACCACCATCGATGAGATCGGAGATCGGTGAGATGGAAGGAGGAAGAAGACGTCGGAGAAGCCGCTGCCACCACCATCGGTGAGATCGGAGATCGGCGAGATAGAAGGAGGAAGAGGACAATGGAGGAGCCGCCGCGGCCACTGCCGACGCCGTGACCGTGAGGAACACCTGCACACATACACATAGAGAGAGAGAGAGAAAGAGAGAGAGAGAGAGAGAGAGAGAGAGAGAGAGAGAGAGTTTGGAATGTGTGTGAATGAGTGAGTTCAGTTTAGCCAAACCCTAACACATACACATATTATATATATATATACAGGGGCAAATTAGTAATTTCATGTCGAAGGGGAACCGGGGCGGGGATCGGGGCCGAGGTCGGGTCGGGCCGGGTCTGGGACTAAAACATGCATCCCCGTCCCCAGCCCGAATATCATTGGGGATTCAATTTTTAATACCATCCCCGGCCCGTCGAGGGTATTTTTCGAAAAATAACCGCTAAATTCGGGGTCGAGGGATCGGGTCCCCGTCAGGCCGGGTTCCGATTGCCATCTCTAGTTGTACACACACTTGGTGGTGAGTTAATCGCAATATTAAATACACACAACAATTCCATGTCATTATGATGATCATGGGATATAGGTTTTGTTGTGAGGTTATCGTTTTACCCATTGGATACACATCAATTTCCCCATATACACTATAACAAAAATACATTTTAGTGGTATTATACTAATGGTATGTTTTTAGTAAATGCTATAAAAACAATATTTTGTGACATATTTTAGAAAAATGTCAAAAAATCACAAACATATAAGGCTTTAGTGGCATTTCAATAAAGAAATGTCACATCAATTTTATAACATTTTATAAAAGAATGACACAAGAATTTATTTTAGTGACATTTATCAACAAATGTCACTAAATTAGGTAGGTGCAAATTACTTTTTATAGCATTAGATGAAAAGTGTCATAAACAAATATTTTATAACATTTTGAGAAATGTCACTAAGCCAAAAATTTTCCAAGCTATCTAATGGCATTTTTTGAAAAAACAAAAAATGCCAATATATTTCTAAAATTTTTAAAATGCACAAAATAAATAAAAACAAATAAATTAAACTCAATATAACATGTTTTTTTTAATTGTACTTGTCACATGTACAAAATTGATCAATGGCTTTATATGACTTAACAGGAAAAATAAAATTTCAAATTGCTTTCTTGTACAATAATAAAATTTCTTGAATTTTAGTCCCTATAGTTTCAATTACCTCAATTTTGACTCTGAATTTACTGATTTATCTCAATTTATTTCAATTACTTATAATTGTTGAGTAAATTATATCAATAATCCTTACATTTTGTTGTTCCATATAGTTTTAATTGACTCAATTTTGACACTTATTTTTAGATTTTACGTCAATTTAGTCGAATTGATAACATCTCTAAGGTCTTTGATAGAAAATTTTCATTGGATTTGTTAAGATTAAGTCACTGAATTGACCAAGCATTTTGTTTTACTTCTAAAACAATGACTGGTTGCATTTGTCATTAAAAAATGCTATCAATTGGACCAATTTGAGACAAAATAAAAAAATTTAAGGTTAAAATCGATTCAATTAAAATTACAAAGACTAAAATGACATAATAGCCATAATAGAGAGACTAATAATGTAATTAGCCCTAATTGTTATCATTTTTTAATGATAAATATGCATACAAGTGACATATGACATTCTTTTAGAGGTAAAATAATAATTTTGCTTAACTCATTGAGTTAACCTCAACAAATTCAGTGATCATTTTTCATTAAAAACACTAACGGTATTATTAATTGGACTAAATTGACACAAAATTAAAAATTACAGGTTACAATTGATTTAATTAAAAATATAAGGACCAAAATTAATTTATATTTTTTTATTTAAAATATGAACAAACTTAATCCATATGATGCACCTGGTCTCATTCTCCACCGTTTTTTTTTTTTTAATTTATATATATATTATATAACAAAGGAAATAAGGAAGTTCAAAGGAGTAGCGACTCTAATTTTTTCTTAAGTCATTATTATTATTATTATTATTATTATTTGGTTATTATTATTATTATTATTATTATTATTACTTTATTTTATTTTTTTGGCTTTATTAATTACGTGAATACATGACAATTTAATGTGGTATTTAATTAATTTAATATAATATTTAATTATATATAATTAATTCGAATATTTATATATTTATATATACAAAAATGTTTTATATATTGATAAAATATATATTATATTTATGTATGTTGTATTTGTATAATATAATATAATAGTTATTAGGTTATATAATTATGATTAGGTTGTAATAGGGCTGCCATTAGGAAAAGGAAAAGAAAAAAAAAATCAAAATTAGAGAGCAGACAAGAGAGAGAAAGAGAGGCGGCGGGAGAGAGAAGAGAGAAAAAAAAGGGTTAGGATTTTATTTTGATGGTTTCATTAATTCTTCAAGTATTTCTTCGATTTGAAAAATAATTGTGAGTGTAAAACCCACTTCTCTTAATTTATGTTTATTTCGTTGTTTTTATTTTTTTATTTATTTGATGTTGGTTTGATATTGTATTTGCATAAAGATGATGAATTGATTTCAATTATTTTGATTAGTTGTGTATGCAAGGTTTAGGGTTTTTATATATATTTATTTTATAGTTGTAATCACACTCATGGATACATGAAATTAAAATAAATTAGAAATCCATAGATAAATTTTGAATACTCCACCATGACTTCAAGAATTGTTGTTTTATTTGAGTGCTGATGAGAAAAAGTGTATAAAAAAAAAGTGAGAATTATGAGATTGATTTGAATGCCTTAGACTCGGCATTGTTATGTTTGTTCTCATGAGTAGATGAGGGGTTGTGTATATATATATATTGTTACTTCGTTCTCAAGAGTAGACGTGTGCTTTGATTTACGCACGTACGTATATACTAACCGTCCAGGGAGTGTAGGTCAAACTCGGGACGATATCCCCTTACAAGTTTGGCTTCGGAGCGGTGTTAGGTATACAGGACGCACATGGGATATATGTGTAGGCTGGAAGTGAAGGGCCAAAGTGGTGGAATTAAGATACATAGATTTAAATATGAGTTTATTGGTATAATTTAATTATATTGATTTGTATATCTCGAAAAATAATAAACGACATCAATAAATTACGAAATTTGGATAGAGACATGTATACGTAATTCTAGATAACTCTTATATTTTAATATTTTACTAAAAAGATCAATTAGAACTTGTAATTAGAAGATCTTTGTTACAATAGTTTTTGTTCATTTTAGCAATACAGACTTTAGATGTTGTTTTATCCCATGAAACGAGCTCATTTTCATTGATTTCACGTAAACTAAAGTAAAACATTATTCTAAACACTCGCTGTGACACTCCAAAATATTTAATTAATACCACAACCAACCACGACTATTAATAAAAAAAAATTATGATAATCTATAATAGTAAAATAGAAGAATTAATTTTGTGATTGTATGCGATAAAGTCAAATTTGTAAAAGTAATAAAATAAATAAGCTATACGTGTGATGTAAATTTATTTGTCATTACGGTTATCAAATATGTGACGAGAGAATTTATTTAGGACTAAGTTAATCACTAATTAATGTGAAAAGATTAGCATGTATAAATATAATTAAACGAATTAAATACCACACAAATAATTATAGTTAAAGAATAATTATGATTGTATGTGGTAATATATTATTTTGACAATAATAATAAAATAAATATATAGAATGAGAATAATAATAATGTGTAATAGTAAAACAAAATAATTAATATTACGATGATATGCTATAGAATACAATTTAATTTATTTATTAGAGTCAATGTAAAATTTAGATAAAATAGTAATAATATACATATGTATAAAAAATAAAAAAATCAACTTGCCTTTATCTAATGTTTAATGCTGGAGATTTATGAAGATTAGCAAATCAAACCATTTATTTAGAGGAGATTTGGAAATTGCCTTGAAGAAATAGAATGGAGACACCTGTGCCACCTAAACAAATAAGAGAGTTGAGTCATCTATATGGGGTCATCATAACAGGATGTGTCAACACCATGTAGCGTGTATATAAGGAAGTAGGGGGAGCTGTGAAATGGTAAGTGATCAAAAGAAAGAGAAAAAGTGAAGAAAGAAAGGAGATCCGTAGAAAGGGAGGAGCCGAAAATTAACAAAAATATAAAGGAATTAGTAAGACTCAATCTTAAGATGAGTTATATTATACCTTAAGTCACCATAATGTATTTTACGCATGTTTTAACTTATCATAGTTTATTTTATACAAGTTACGTTTTATAAATTATCATAAACTATATTAATATTTCAGTTACGTGGATTATTTTTTGAACTCTATTTTTTAAAAATGAAACCCATGGATATGTTTGTTTAAATTTTAAAAAATATTTGACTGTAACCTTATAAACAATTATGTTTTGTAAGTACTACCACGGCAGTTCCACGCCTTGGGGAACTTAAATAACCATTGGCTTCTGTTTGGCCACTTTGTGGTCCTCTGTTTGTCATGGATTCATTGACCTCTGTTCTGGTTATCACTTCTGTGACCTCTATTCTGTTCTGTTCTGCACCGTGGTTATGGCTATAACTTCTATATTTTAGTTTCTGCCACTTAAATGATTTATTTTGAGTTATGTAAATGTTTTGGTTTAACTAATTATCCATGGTTATTTTGTATTCCCTATACTCTTGGCTTAATATTTCTCACTCTGCTGTGTGCTTATAGCTGTTACCTTTTCAGGTGATGAGATGTAGAGGAAACCCATAACCCCACAAAATGGAACCCGCTAATGGATTGCTGTTGAACCACTTCTTCTTTTTTTTTATCTTTCTTTTTTTTAGTGTTGCTCCCTTTTTGTTCTACTCGGGGCTGGTCACTAAATAATAAAATAACTAGAGCCCTATAGATGTATTTTCTTTTTCTTAAATAGTAAAATGAAGTAAAATTTCTATTGAATTATTTTTATTTCTGCTTGCGCAGTTTAATTTGCTACAAATAAAATAAGTTAGTAAGTTGCGATTCCAATCCTAAGCCCCTAAGGTTGGATCGTGACAAAGGTGGTATCAGAGTAACAGTTCCAAAAAAAAAAAAAACTATTTTAATTTGATTAGGAAGTTCGAAAAGTTATAAATAAAACTATATAGTTAGATAAGCATAATAAAATAAAATAATAATAAATATTTACCTGCAACATCAGTCCTTTTGTGTAAAATCTCACATTATTCTGGTATTGTAGGAATGTCAGAGATTAATTTGGATGATGCATTTTGGGATGAGCTCCAGGCCATCAATTTAGATGAAATCTTAGCCGAGCACTCCGCCCCCGTCCCTGCCTCCCTTGAGAGTTGGGGAGATTCCAAGAACATAGTTAGGGGACTACACCCAGGCCTTGCCCGGTTGATGAGTCGGCCAGTTTATATCCAGGCTGATCCCACTAACGTCTCACATTTATTATGAAGACATAGCCTTGTCGATACACACAGACGTTTCCTTAGACCATGTCGTGTCCTTAGCGTCGCCCCGGGACATGATCACTCGCATTATATCATAGGCCCTCTACCCCCAGAGTTTGTGGCTAGAAGGAGGAACGTATATCCTGAAGACTATATTTTCACCACGGCCCCTAACCTACTAGAGATCATTAAATTCAAAATGTTGACTTTAATAATGACCTGTCATATGTTGAGACACCTGGTTGAATTGTCGACCGAGCATTTGTGGGACACATACGATCCATCCCCATTTTTACAGTCCAGGTAGCATGGATGTGTTATGGTGTAGTCCAGTTGGGGTGGGAATTTGAGCACTTTATGCAACACTATTTTCCATGGTTTTTCGGCCCATTTGACCCACCACTCTAGATTTGGGTAACAAAAAATCTTTTTGTATGGTGACTATGATATGTTCTAATCCCTTTTTTTTTTTGTTATATTTTTGTTTTGTTTACCGCAGGGATGGAACACTAATATATTCTGACTGATGTAATATGAATTGTAAAATAAAAAAAAAATGTAAAGTTGGCATTTCATATAAATATAGATTGCGCTACACATGTATATATATGCTGCGTTGAGAATATAATGCCTCGTTTATTACTTTGTAGAATAGCTAATAATGGTAATGGAAATGAGTCATCAGTCAGTGGCACTGAATCGGTGGAAAGAATAATGGAAAGAGTGGTTACTAGCTTTTTGCAAGCCTTGCAAACTAATATCAACAATGGGACGCCGGAATGGCGAAAAGAGTCGGTTACCATAAAATGGTTCTAGGATCTGAAACCCACCACATTTACCGGCGGCCCAGACCCAAAGGTAGTAGACGCTTGGGTTACAGACATGGAAAAGATTTTTCGTGCCCTACCCTGCACCGAGAGACAAAAGGTAACTTTCGCCATTTTCACTTTCAAAGACAATGCATAGGAATGGTGGTTTCTCACTCTGGCCAAAAAAGAAATTACGACTTGGGCAAGATTCTTGGAAGTATTCTACGAAAAATACTTTCCAAATTCATTGCGGGAACAGAAAGCATCCGAATTCATACATTTAAAGTAAGGAACCATTACGGTAGCCGAATATGAGAGCAAGTTCACACAACTCGCTCGGTTTGCAACATACGTCATCCCTACCGAAACTCGAAAAGCAAGAAAATTTGAAGTAGGATTGGATGTTGGAATTAAAGACAGGCTTGAGGTCTTGAAACTTCCAACCTATGCAGAAGTGGTGGACCGGACGTACATTGCAGAAAAAGAGATTAAAGCCTCGCATTCCAGAGAACCAAGCTACAAGAAGAGATTCTAGGAAAGAGACAACAGAAGACCCGGTGTTGCGCCTCCTAAAAAGGTGAATATGGGCACAACCAGCTCAGGCCATCAAGGTCCTACCAACCCCCGAGGTGGCACTGTTCCAATTTGCCCCACTTGTGGGAGGGCTTATTAGGGACAATGCCATCGACACACAGGAGCATGTTTTAAATGCGGACAGGTTGGCCACTTGCTGAGGGTTTGTCCAAAGCTGACTAATCTTATAGCCAGCCCCTTTGGCTCTCGTAGGACCTGGAGGAGAGAAGAAGGACCAAAAACGCTACGGTCGGGCTTTCGCCTTAGTACCTGGAAAACCAGAAGTTACCGAAAATGTTGTGTCAGGTACACTTTCTATTTGTGGTCTTTTAACTCATGTCCTCATTGACTCTGGGTTAACTCATTCTTTTGTTACACCACACTTTGCTACCAAGTTAGCATCAACACCCGAACCATTAGGATATATGTTGTCTATGTCTTTTCCTTCTGGTAAGTCTGCTTGTAGTACTGATGTGTACAGATCTTGTGCTGTATTTCTAAAAGGAAAAACCTTATACGTAGGCTTGATTCCCCTCCGCATTGAAAACTTTGATGTGATCTTAGGTATGGATTGGCTAGCGGCCAATCACATCTCTATCGATTGTAAAGCCAAAAAGGTCTCCTTCAGGTTACTAAACCAACCCAAACTTGTCTTTGATGGGGCTAGAGTTTCTAACCCTCCTTGTATTATATCCTCCATGACGGCTCAACAACTTCTGAGAAAGGGTTGTGATCGTTATATTTGCTATGTGATCGATACACAAAAAGAGGCCCCCACCGTTGATGCAATCCCTGTAGTTTGAGAATTCTCGTATGTTTTTCTTGAAGATCTACCCAGTATTCCAGTTGAACGGGAGATCGAATTCACTATTGAAATCCAATCTGGCACACAACCAATATCGAAAGCTCCTTATCGCATGTCGATGACAGAATTGAAAGAGCTAAAGACTCAACTCTAAGAACTATTGGACAAAGGTTTCATTTGACCTAGTACCTCACCCTGGGGAGCTCCAGTATTGTTTGTAAAGAAAAAGGATGGCACAATGAGATTATGCATCGATTACTGGGAGCTGAACTTGTTCGATCAACTTCAAGGTGCCCAAGTATTTTCCAAAATTGACTTACGTTCTGGCTACCATCAACTAAAAGTTAAAACGGAAAGCATTGAAAAGACTGCCTTCAGAACTCGTTACGGGCACTACGAGTTTCTTGTCATGCCTTTTGGTATCACAAATGTCCCAACAGCCTTCATGGACCTCATGAACTAAGTGTTCAAACCCTATCTTGATAAGTTTGTCATCGTCTTCATTGACGACATCCTCATATACTCCAAGTCACCAGAGGCCCATGGGCAGCACTTGCGAACGGTTCTACAAACACTACGTGATCACAAACTTTATGCCAAGTTGAAGAAATGCGAATTTTGGATCACTAGTGTACACTTTCTCGATCACGTCATTACCAAGGATAGCATCTCAATTAACCCCCAAAAAGTTACAGCAATCATGGACTGGCCACAACCTACTAATGTGTCAGAAATTCGAAGCTTCTTGGGTCTAGCTGGCTATTATCAACGCTTCGTGCAAGATTTCTCAAAAATAGCATCGTCTTTGACTCAGCTAACTCAGAAAAACACACCCTTTGAATGGACTGATAAACAGGAGCGTTGCTTTCAGGAATTAAAAAGTCGACTTGTATCAGCCCCTATACTAGTACTCCCTAGTAGAGCAGATGGGTTTGTAATCTATAGTGATGCCTTATACAATGGTTTGGGTTGCGTTCTCATGCAAAACGGAAAGTCATTGCTTATGCGTCGCGACAACTAAAGACTCATGAGAAGAACTACTCGACTCATGATTTGGAATTGGCTGTAAAAATCTTTGCTCTCAAAATCTGGCGCCATTATCTTTACGGTGCGACCTGCGAGATTTACACTGATCACAAGAGTCTTAAATATCTGTTCACACAGAAGGAACTGAATATGAGGCAACGACGGTGGTTTGAATTTATGAAAGACTATGATGTAAAGATCCATCACCATCCGGGCAAAGCTAACGTGGTGGTAGACGCACTGAGCCGAAAAACGACAAGAAGTTTGGCATGTACTCTCGTTTCCTGCAAGATCAATGGGTTGCTCGCCAATGTAATCGTGGAGCCTACATTGATTGAAGAAATTAAAGCGCGCCAATGGGAAGATGAACTTTTGAAGAAAAGGTACGAGGAACAAGGAAATACGCCTGATTCTGATTTCATTATAAGCAATGAGATATTGAAATTTCGAAATCGAATTTGCGTACCTGACATCCCGGAACTCAAGAAGAAGATATTGGAGGAAGCTCATAACTCGAGATTTGCAGTCCACCCTGGCAACACAAAGATGTACCATGATCTGAAGGAACACTACTGGTGGACCAGAATGAAAAGAGATATAACAAGCCATGTTTCGAAATGTCTGCATTGTCAGCGTGTTAAAACGAAACATCAGAAACCTGCAGGACTGCTATAACCACTCCCTATTCCTGAATGGAAAAGGGAGCACATTACTATGGACTTCGTGGTCGGGCTACCAAAGTCCTTTTCGAAGAATGATGCAATATGGGTTATAGTAGATCGATTAATGAAGTCAGCACATTTTTTACCAATCAAAATCATGTACCCTTTGAATAAGTTTGCCACTTTATATATCAAGGAAATTATTCCTTTGCATGGTATCCATTCGATCAGGTTCGACCGAGACCCTCGCTTCGTGTCTCACTTCTGGAATAAATTGCAAGAAGCTTTGGGAACTACATTGAAGTTCAGCACGGCTTATCACCCACAAACCGATAGACAATCCGAAAGAACAATCCAGACATTGGAAAACATGTTACGTATATGCGTGTTGGACCTTAAAGGCAACTAGGATGAGCACTTACCTTTAGTGGAATTCGCCTATAACAACAGCTATCAGGCAAGCATTAGAATGGCGCCGTGCAAAGCTCTGTATGAAAGGAGATATCGATCACTTCTGTGCTGGACGGAAGTCGGAGACAGGAAACTATTAGGCCCCGAGATCATTTAAGTCACAAGTGTGAAAATCCAACTCATCCAACAGCGAATTCGTACTGCTCAGAGCTGCTAGAAAAGTTATGCAGATACTCGGAGACCGAACTTGGAATTTCAAGAAAGGGATCATGTGTTCCTCAAGATCTCACCAACAAGAGGAGTAATCCGATTTGGAAAACGAGGAAAGCTAAACCCACGTTACATTGGGCCATTCGAGATATTAGAAAGGATTGGTCCTGTAGCCTATCACCTTGCACTATCTCCTGAATTATCCAATGTCCACAATGTGTTTCACGTTTCAATACTTTGACGATACCTCCGAGATCCAGAACATGTCGTCAACTATGAGAACCTGGAAGTTCAAGAAGATCTCTCTTATGAAAAACAATTAGTGCAGATTCTCGATCATCATGATCAGATTCTTCAAAACAAGACCATACCACTGGTAAAAGTCTTAATCATTGTATCGAAGAAGCTACGTGGGAAACGGAAAGTCAAATGTGAACCAAATACCCACAGCTCTTCGAAAATTAAGGTACGTCAAGTTTGTGGACAAACTTTTATTTAGGAGAGGAAAAATGTGACACCCCAAAATATTTAATTAATACCACAACCAACCAAGACTATTAATAAAAAAAAAATTATGATAATCTATAATAGTAAAATAGAAGAATTAATTTTGTGATTGTATGCGATAAAGTAAAATTTATAGAAATAATAAAATAAATAAGCTATACGTATGATGTAAATTTATTTGTCATTACGGTTATCAAATATGTGACGAGGGAATTTATTTAGGACTAAGTTAATCACTAATTAATGTGAAAAGATTAGCATGTATAAATATAATTAAACGAATTAAATACCACACAAATAATTATAGTTAAAGAATAATTATGGTTGTATGTGGTAATATATTATTTTGACAATAATAATAAAATAAATATATAGAATAAGAATAATAATAATGTGTAATAGTAAAACAAAATAATTAATATTACGATGATATGCTATAGAATATAATTTAATTTATTTATTAGAGTCAATGTAAAATTTAGATAAAATAATAATAATATACATATGTATAAAAAATTTAAAAATAATAAAAAAGGATTAAAAAAAAAATCAACTTGCCTTTATCTAGTGTTTAATGCTGGAGATTTATGAAGATTAACAAATCAAACCATTTATTTAGAGGAGATTTGGAAATTGCCTTGAAGAAATATAATTGAGACACATGTGCCACCCAAAAAAGTAGGAGAGCTGAGTCATCTATATGGCGTTATCATAACGGGATGAGTCAGCACCATGTAACGTGTATATAAGGAAGTAAGGGGGGCTGTGAAATGGTAAGTGATCAAACGGAGAGAAAAAGAGAAGAGAGAAAGGAGATCAGTAGAAAGGGAGGAGCCAAAAATTAACAAAAATATAAAGGAATTAGTAAGACTCAATCTTAAGGTGAGTTATATTATACCTTGAGTCACCGTAATGTATTTTACGCATGTTTTAACTTATCATAGTTTATTTTATACAAGTTACGTTTTATAAATTATCATAAACTATATTAATATTTCAGTTACGTGGATTATTTTCTGAACTCTATTTGTTAAAAATGAAACCCATAGATATGTTTGTTTAAATTTTAAATAATATTTGGCTATAACCTTATAAACAATTATGTTTTGTAAGTACCACCACGGGAGTCCCACGCCTTGGGGAACTTAAATAACCATTGGCCTCTGTTTGGCCACTCTGTGGTCCTCTATTTGTCATGGATCCATTGATCTCTGTTCTGATTGTCACTTCTGTGACCTCTGTTCTGTTCTGTTATGTACCGTGGTTATGGTTATAACTTCTGTATTTTAGTTTCTGCCACTTAAATGATTTATTTTGAGTTATGTAAATGTTTTGGTTGAACTAACTATCCATGGTTATTTTGTATTTTCTATACTCTTGGCATAATATTTCTCACTCTGCTGTGTGCTTATAACTGTTATCCTTTCAGGTGACGAAATATATGGAAAACCCATAACTCCACAAAATGGAACCCGCTCATGGATTGCTGTTGAACCACTTTTTTTTTTTTTTTTTAATCTTTCTTTTTTTTAGTATTGCTCTCTTTTTGTTCTACTCAGGGCCGGTCACTGAATAATAAAATAACTAGAGCCCTATAGATGTATTTTCTTTTTCTTAAATAGTAAAATGAAGTAAAATTTCTGTTTAATTATTTTTATTTTCGCTTGCACAGTTTAATTTGCTACAAATAAAATAAGTTAGTAAGTTGCAATTCCAACCTTAAGCCCCTGGGGTTGGGTCGTGACACTTGTCATGTTTCGAACGTTTCCGAAAAAAATAATTTTTGCGCAGTTTCTTTTCGTTTTCAGCTTCAGATTTTTTAGTTGAATTTCATCTAGGTTCTTCTATCAATTTTTTTTCTCAATTTGTTCAGTTTCTACTAAATTCATTCGCTTTGTCTTTTAAGAAATTTGATTCTGTACAACTTTTATTCTTTGAGTTTTGGTCAATTCGAATGATATAATCATGAAACTGCTTATTTTTATACTTCTTTAGTAATATACTTATGATTAAATTATACTAACTTTATTTTTTGCAGAATGGTAGGTCTTACTAACTTTTTATGCAGGACTTATCCACCATATTGTGTTTTTTTGTTGTTGTTGTTGTATACTCAATTTATATTTAGTAGTATACGGGTAAGAAACTAAATGTCATCGTATCTTGAGAAACTATACATTCGTCTTGGTGCGGGTGGAACTACTTGTCTTGTCCCGTAACAAGAATTAAATGTACTTTTGTTTGTGTCTGGTGGACACGTGGGTGTCAAATCTTGTACTTATAGCAGTATACTTGTATACTGGACCGTTTTGTCTCTTGACATCTTGGGTGTGTTTTGTTTGAGCGCAGCTGAGCTTCCTTTGCAGAATTAGTTAGAACTACTGTGGTGACGAAAAATAACTACGGTTGTGAGACATGTCTTTCGAACTTCTTTTATTTTTTGAAGTTTAGGATCGATATTAGTTTTGTTTTATTTATTTTTTTATGACTTTAGTATTTTGATAGTTTGGCATTGTGTGTTATTTGCTAACTTTACATTATTTAAGTTGTTTTGACTATTTGTTGCTATTTTAATGTTGGAGGTATTTGATGGTCAATAATTTATGATGGATGGTTTGGTTGACGTTTGTTAAAAATTTTTTTGAGTATTGAAATTTACTTAAACCAGATTGGGACGAAAACATTTAGATTTTTGTTTCACCCCTAAGATTTAGATGATGGAATATTGATTGGCGTTTAGTTCTCATTTAATATTTAATTGTCCAAATTTTGGAATGTGACACAAACCAAATTTGATGAGGCAAAATTCGCAAAGCAGATCGAGATAGAGATAGAGGTGGAAGTCCGACAATTCTGAAATTGGTGAAGCAAATTTGATTTTGGCGGGACAAAGAGGCGAGAGCCAAATAATGAAGTAAGGGTTTATCATTCTTTATCTTTCATGTCATCATTATATACCATCTACAACACAAATTTGCTGTGTTTTCATCTTTTACGATCATAGTTCATTAGGTATTTTTTCTCTCTTTCTCACTCTCATCAAACACACACAAGACCTCTATCTTTGTCACTTATTTATGATCTTCTTGTTTTAGGCATAAAACTTGATACAATTTAAACAATCTAATATTTTAACTCATGAATTTATTAATTTTTATCTTTTAATATAAAAGGTTAGTTGTGATTTACTATTATTATATTTATGTTGTGATTTTATATAATGTCTTGCAAGTGTTTGTTTAAATGCTTCAGTGGGATTTTGCATTATTTTGCTATGTTTTTATTTTAACTCTCAATTAAGTGATTAAATCATGTGGCTTGCTTATCTGCTAGAGAAATGCATGTCTCTTTTGGTTGTGATCATCTTCACTCTGGCACTTTGTACTAGTTTATTTTTTAAATATTATTTATTAATTGTAAATATATAATTACTTAAATAGTTAAATCTTGATTTATAAGTGGGAGATATAATTGTTCTAAAAAGTATCACTAGGTTAACAAGTACAGTTGCAATCGGAGTACTTAAAAGCACAGGCCTATCTAAAGAAGTAGACGGGAAAGAACTAGAACCTGACTATTGGGAGGTATATGTTCAAGTGTTAGTCAAACCTAATGAGAGCTTGATCCGATTGCCAAAACAATTGGATAAGCTATTGGAGCTCATGTTGCTTGACCTGCTCCATTTGTGGTATATTTATTTCATAAATACTAATTTCATTAACAAATTTGTATTAACTTAATATAGTTTCAATTACCTTTATATGTTTATCTTTTGGATGCAAATTTCGCAAGTTATGGATGCTAACTGAGAACATTTATACAAGTGAGGTTGAGAATTTGGGAACTGAATTTGTTTTTGATAATTTGTCTCTCTAAAAGATGGATATCACTATGACTTTTCAGAACTTATGATTGGAATAATTTCCTTTTAATTTTTATTATTATTTTTTTTTAACTTTGTTAATGCGGTAGAATATCTTATAATTTTGATTATGATTTGTATTGCAATATAAATAAATTTATATTTTTAGATAAAAAAAAATGATTGTGATTGTGATTGTGATTGTGATTGTGATTGTGATTGTGATTTTTTTTTTTTTTTTTTTGATGTGATGATCCTATGGTGGTAATACTTCTTTATCATTATGAAAATATTATAGGATGAATGGATGTCAAATTAATATAGGATGTGACAATTAATATTTAATTTTTTATAAAATCGATTTAATTTTTTCAAGCATTTACGCATGCTTAGTTGTAGCTTTTAAAAAGTGTCAATGAAAAAAACATATAAGTGGCATTTCGTAGTAGTGGTAGTAGCTTTGCAAAGTGTCACTACAATAAGCTCCAATGACACTTATGTCCGTTTAATGACACAAATGAATTGGATTTAGTAGCATTTATGAAGTTGTTAAAAATATCAATTGTAGCGTAACAAGCGCTATTAAAAATCTATATAGTGGCATTTTTAGATTGTAAGTTTTCTTTAATGACACTTGATAGCGTTATAAATAATGTCTACCATGACATTAAAGTGTTACTAAAAGTCTGTAGCCTTGATAGTGTAATGGCACTTACAAGTGTCCTTGAAGTGCCACTAAATTTTTTTTATGACGCTTGATAGTGTCACAAATAGTGTCTATCATGACATTAAAGTGTTATGGAAAGTCTTTAACCATGATAGTATAGTGGCACTTGCAAGTGTCACTGAGGTACTACTAGTATCTACTGTGGCACGTGTATAAATGACACTTGTTTAAAATGCCACAAGACTAAAAAATATCATTAGAAAAATAGTTTTGTGACACTTTCAAATGTCACTAAATTAAGAAAATGTTGCAGTGACATTGGCGGTTGCGGGGTTGTTCAATTCATATTTCATTACATACACAACAATTCTACATCATTATCAAATAGTGTTTGTCAATATGATATTACACGTTTGTGATGATATGACTTTGTACGATTGATTTATGAATGATTTTAGCCCACGACATCGTTACGAGTTATTGGGGTGTGAATTGTTTCTGTTGGCATATTTTTCATACGAAGGAAAATATCATAAATGCGAACGTACCAGTAAGGATTGAAAAATCTTTACAGATTAAATTCAAGCCAATTATCAAGTGATTACGTTGACGGTTCTTTTGCCTCAATGAAGAGGACTTCAAAATTACCAAGTGTTAAAGAAAAAAAAATTAAAAGAATAATGAGGAAGACAGAGAAAGATGATTGAATGAACAATCAAAATAACAATTACTTACCTTTACTCCTATGCTTTGAAAAGGAAGTGCATAAAACGTCTCGAAAAGGAAATGCTGAAAATAAATGCTTCAAAAAGAAAGTGCGTAAAATAAAATGTAGGAAATATCAGTGACAAGAAAAATATAAATCAATTGTCTTTGATTTGAGTTCTCGCTCCTTTACAATGCAGTTATGAATGACTATTTATAAGCAAACATTTGTAGAAAAAACTACCTAAAACTAACCACTCTTCCACCTCCTCTATTTCATACTACATGATCTTCCATAACTTCCTTCAACCTCCACTTCATGCTCCAGGCTCTCCACTTTATTCTTCATCATCTTTTCACATTTCATAACTTTTCATAACCTCCAAATGAGTAAAAGGATGCCACATGTCCTGCAATTATATAAATAATAAATAATAATAAAAATTATAGATTTATGGTGCCAACATTACCCCCTGCGGCCCTTCAAAATGATGTTTACTTGAATTTTTGAAGGGCCGAACCAAGCACATGACTAATCTAAACAATAAAGTGCTTCGAATAATATCAACAAAGTGTTTCGAATGATATAATAGTACTAATAAAGTACTTCGAATGAGTATGAAATTATGACTAAATGTCTCGAATTATATATATATATATATATGCCTTGAAGGGATATTATATATGTACTTTGAATCGGCATCAATCTGTTGAAGGAAATTAAACAATTTTATTTTACTCGTACTTCAAATACTTAAAAAACTTGGAACCTTTTGAAGTAGGTTGATGTTGCTTGCACTTAGAATCATTCAAAACCTCATATTTTCAAGGCAAAGCCAATATTTAAACATGATTCACCTTAACAAGCTGTTACACATGCTAGCTATTATGGACTAGTAACAAGCTTCGAATGTGTTATAGAGGACCAAAATCATCATTCGAAGATCGAAAGTGCCAACAAATGACGAATTATCTCTTTGGAAATACTCGGCAAAGCTTCGAAGATTCATAACCACCATTATTGTTTCTTCAAAGCTGTTAATGCAAGATGGAGTGCTTCGAAGCTTACAAAATTATGGCGAAAGGGCCTTCGAAACAACTTTTGGCCAACATTGTGATTATTTAAATTTTGTATGTTCTGGTTCACACATGATTAATGAAAATATTAATTTTGTGCTTCGAACCAATTATTAATTCTCCGAAGACACCAAAACCATTGTTCTTCAAACCAACTTTTGCAGAATACTAGTTACATTTTTATGTAACAAATGGCTATAAAAATGGTTATCAGTAAAGCCACTAATTATTAGGCCAAAAATAAGCATTATTCGACAATTAATTAATTGTCATTTTCCATATATTTGAAGGGAGGTACACATTTTAAAAGTTTTCTCGTTCTATGTTACATTTTGAAGGTGTTTATTGATGACAAAACCACCATTCAAAAGTCACATATGTTACTAAAGGATCAAAGTTGTCATTTGAAAGTGCTCACGACATCTCTTCGAACCAAATCCAAAGAGTTGGATTACTATGAAATGAGTTTGGCATTTTAACTAGCCATTAATGGCTATAAAATGATATTTTAATGAATAACATGCTTCAAAGTGTCTTGGGACATGCTTCAAAGGTAACCACAAAACCAAATGGTGATGGTTTTATGGATCAACTAATAACCATATTTTTGGCCTAATATATTGCAATAACGAAATATTATTTGTTAGCCATTCCATCAAAGTCAACGTTTGATGTGATCCACAAATCCAAAATAGATTTCGAACAACAAAAGTCATGGTATAGCGTGACCATGAAAATTCATACTTTTTGACACTTTGAAAAATGTCAAAAATTTTGAATTCATGAACAGTGGCTTATTCATTATTCTTGACCATGTTTGTTTTTAAAAACATGACTTTCTCCGAATTGATTTTCATAATTATTTGGCAAAGTGAGTTGTTTTTCCATGTTAGCCATTAATGGCTTATGAAAATCACCCATAGATAGTTATTTTCATGACTTGATTATCTAAAAATTAGTTTTTGGACCCCCTGAGCCATGCATGAAACATCATTCTTAGCCAAATTTGGCTCAAGAACATACTATTTTGTTATGTTAATTTCATAATTTGGCTCTTTAAAAATGAGCTCTTGAACCCTCCGAGTCATTGATGAAATCAACTCTTTTCTTTTGCTATTTTTAACCATAGAAAAATTTTGAAAAAATTCACCAATTCTGGCCATTAAAGCCTCAGTTAAAGATTTGGTAGTAAGAGATGATAACTCATCATTCCATTGGCAAATTTTCATATCAAGTTAATGAATTTCTCCAATTAAACGGTGTCTCTTTTCTTCTACCAAATAATATTATAAGGGATGAAAGTTTATTTCATCAAGAAAATGGATCTCTTTTTGAAGATCCAAATTTTTTTGTTTACGTCAATAGATTTCATCTAGGCTATTTGAAATGAATAAATCTAATTCATTTTTCATTTCTTACACTTGACGTCCCATTGAGCATGTCAAAAATTGTTGGCTTATTTTTCCTACAAAGGAAAATATCATAAATGCGAGCGTGCCAGCAAGGATTGAAAAATCCTTACAGATTAAATTCAAGCCAATTATCAAGCGATTACGTTAACAGTTCTTTTGCCTCAATGAAGAGGACTTCAAAATTGCCAAGTGTTAAAGAAAAGAAAAATTAAAAGAAGAATGAGGGAGACAGAGAAAGATAATTGAATGAATAATCAAAATAACAATTACTTACCTTTACTCCTATGCTTCGAAAAAGAAGTGCATAAAATGCTTCAAAAAGGAAATACTGAAAATAAATGCTTCAAAAAGAAAGTGTGTAAAATAAAATGCAGGAAATATAAATGACAAGAAAAATATAAATTAATTGTCTTTGATTTGAGTTCTCACTCCTTTACAATGTAGCCATGAATGACTATTTATAGGCAAACATTTGTAGAAAAAAACTACCTAAACCTAAGCACTCTTCCACCTCCTCTATTTCATACTACATGATCTTCCATAACCTTCTTCAACCTCCACTTCATACTCCATGTTCTCTACTTTATTCTCTATCATCTTTTCACATTTCATAACTTCTTATAACCTCCAAATAAGTAGAAGGATGTCACATGTCCTACAATTATATAAATAATAAATAATAATAAAAATTACAAATTTATGGTGCCAACAGTTTCGTACTTTACGTTTTGGTGTACAAATTTCACATTCAAACCATGTGTACTAGGGTTATAATGCTTTTAAAATTGAATGTTTTTTTGGTTACATCATGTTTGATGATTGTAGTAACCATTTCATGTTGTATTTACACTGGTATGGATCGGCAATTTTGTTGTTCTGAATATCATCATCACATATGACGGACCAATGTTGTCGTGAGGCTACATTCGCATAATATTCTGATGTATATTTCCCTTTTTGATTATTTATAGATCTTTCCATTTTGAGCTACATTTTAAATTAGCATATTACCCGTATTATGTACGGATATAAATAAATAATCAAAATTTAGTTTTTAAATTTAAATAATAATATAAAATTTATCTAAAATATTTATATAGTAAAAATAATTTATAATTAGTTGAATTTTTTTCATTTTTATCAGAGTTATACATAAGATAAAGTTTTTATTCTGATGTCATTAAATATGTGTTCTAAGTTCTTAATAAAAAATACATGTCATAATTTAATTGATACAAATATTAGAATAAATTGCAAACGTTATATTTATTCATTTTATAAGTTTTGTGATTTTAATTTATGATAGGATAGTAGTAAATTACATTTGTCAATATATTATTTTTTTCTTGTTTTGTAAAGCTTAAAATTTTGTTTATTCAAAATTATAAATTGTCTTATGTCATAACTTTTACATGAGAATGGATTAGGCTTAACTTGTGATATTAGAGTTGGATTAAACATTATAAATTGACCTAAAAGTTAGTCAACTCAATATTTATGTCAATGTGACATTTACCAAATTATTAAAAGTTGTCTTGAATCATTTTATCTATTTATTTATTAAATTAGTAAATCAATATTTGTGAGTATTTTTTAGGAAAAATTAGTCTAACATCCCTCTTTAACTTTTAGTAATGGGAGAGATCCATAATAATTTTTTTTTTGTAGTCTAAGGTCCCTCACCTATACCCATATATAACACCCACTCTTTCATTCTCTCTCCTCTCTTCTTGTACCAAACAACTCCTCTCTCTCTCTCTTCTCTTTGTCCGCAACATTGCTCAAAGCTTCATTGGCATTGACTACGACGGAGGAATTCGCACTAGCAAGATTTATAAAGCTTTTCCGCTGGAGATCGTCAATTTATATGAAGACTCCTGATAGTGCTTTATACAGCAAGATTTATATAAAGCAGAGAACTAGTCCTCATTGTTGTTCCTCCGATCACTAGTCCTCCGATGAAGATTCCTCCGTCGACAAATATCACTACCCTCGAAGGACAAATATAAAAAAACAGAGCACTAGTAAGATTTATAAAGCATTATAGCAAATATGAAAGCAAAAACAAAATGCATCAATTACATATCCACAAGCACAACTGGAAAATATTCATCATTGCTTCTCTTACTTTTTTCTTGTTTCTTCTTTATTGTCTTTATTTGTTGATCTCAATAAACTAAATCTTAAAATCTTCATACAACATTTAATGAAGAAATCCACAAAAAAAATGTATTCGGGAGCTAGGGATATGGATTCAACAAAGAATGTGTTTGATGAAATGTGAAGGAGAGAATGTCTAAGGTCTCTCAAATCAATCTAGAGAAATTTCAATCCAAACCAAAGAATTTCTCTAGACCAAACCAGAGAAAATTCAGTCCAAAGTAGAGAATTTCTCAAAACCAACCTAGAGAAAATTCAGTCCAAACCAGAGAATTTCTCTAAACCAATTCAGAGAAAATTCAGTTCAAACCAGAGAATTTCTCTAGCAAGAGCAACGGTTGTTATGCACAAAAGTGAAAGACAATCCCGCCAAGAAAACACAACATCTGCCTGGTCGAAAATGTGCATCTACAGATGTAAACAAAGCCAAAAAATTTTGTGAACAAAGCTGGGACCATGAATTCGTTTAGTAACTTGCTACTATGGATCTTGGGTGGAGCTTTATCTGAAGGGTTCAACTCTTTTCTTTCTATGTTTAGAGACGTGCAAGATCAAGGCGGCCAAGTTTATCCAAATCTAGTCAAGTAGGAAAATCATACAACACAAAATGCTCACTAAGAATTGGAATGTTGGTTAGTCCTTGTATTTTTTGAATGTTTAATTCTAATGTTATTGTAAAGGGTTTTGTAGAAATATTAGTTTATACATAAATGGTTGCATAAACTGGATATGGAGTAATGGTCAATAACAACAGTATTGTTAATAAACAGAAGTTGAAATAAGAAAAGGAAAATGAAAAAAAATTCTCTAGTTTGAACTCAGAGAAATTTTAATTTTCTTTGATTTGAAATCAGAGAAATTTGGTGTTTGTGATGTATAAAATTTTCTCTGTAATGTATCTAGAGAAATTTGGTATTAGAGATGTGTAAAATTTTTCTGCAATGTGTCCAGAGAAATTTTGTGTGAGTGATGTGTAAAATTTTCTCTGTGATGTGTTCAGAGAAATTTGAAATTTTCTCTATGATATGTCCAGAGAAATTTAGAATTTTCTCTATGATGTGTCCAGAGAAATTTGGAATTGGAATTTTTTTTGTGATATGTCCAGAGAAATTTAGAATTTTCTTTGTGATTTGTCTAGAGAAATTCACTGGATCGAATTTTCTCTAGATCGATGTTAAGGGATCTTAGATATTATGAAAATATTGAGTGTTCTTTATGCTATAAAATTTTAATACCAGAGATCTTAAAAAAAATCTCCTATTTTTTTATAATAAAAATATGAACATATGAAGATATTTTATGCATATTTATTAAAAAGTTTGAACTCAGGTAAAAAATTATAAATTTACATTATAACTATGAAATAAATAGTTATGTATAAAAAAAATCATTTAAGATAGAACCACCTTAAATTATAAAGTCATATTCTAGTCATAAAATTACAATTAATTGAAAAAATTGATAAATTAATTAGTAAAAGCATATGATAATAATAAATTTAAACATTATGTATAAATTATAGGGTAAATTATACAAATGGTCTCAATAGTTTATACGATGTGTCAATTTGGTTTCTATTGTTTTAATTTGTTCGATTTTGTCCCTTAATTTAACGAATTGTGTCATATTGGTCCAATAAATAACGACCGTTAGGTTTGGTGGACGGAAACTTAAACGATGTGTCAATTTGGTCTTTGTAGTTTACATGATATGTTAATTTGCTCGATTTTGATAGAGACTAAATTGACATATCGTGTAAACAACAAGGACCAAATTGACATTTCGTTTGAGTTTCCGTCCACTAAATCTAACGACCATTATTTATTGGACCAATATGATACAATTCGTTAAATCAAGGAGCAAAATAAAGCAAATTAAAACAACTGAGACCAAATTGACACATCGTGTAAATTATAGGGACCATTTGCAGAATTTACCCTAAATTATATCGTAGTTTATCAGATTTGATAGGTATGAACTAATTCGAGGGTTTCAATATTGGATTAAATATTAAAAATGTGCCTCAAAAATCTAGTTCGAATCAATTTTTTTACATGAAAATTAGGGTATGTTTATTTATGAAAAATTATCCAAAGTTGATCTAGTTATATCATGGGTCGTGTTCTAACTCTAACTCTAGACTTGATCAAGAAAAATTGATTGGTTGATTAGTATAATATTTTATAATAATGAATTTAAATCTTTAAAAAAAAAATAAAGTATCTATTATATATATATTTTTAAAAAAAATCAAAGATTGGACCAAGCTATAGCTCATGACTATGTTTTAACCTAAAAAATGTAATAGACAATAAAAATTTATTCCGAAAATGAGTGTATGATATAAATTTAAAATTAGGGAGATGTAAGTCGCGCTCACAACATATATATATCATTTTTTTTTTTTTTGTGCAGTTTTTTTTTTTTTTTTAAGTCAAAGTGAAGTTGTATGTCAAATTTATTAATTTAAATTTTAAACTTTTCAATAACATTATGACATGGATAGTTGAAATTTTTGACCATTTAATAAATTATGATTAACAATTCAAAACAAATTTAAATATTTTAAAATTATATATGATTCAATTTTTTTTTGAATTTGTTTTTAAAATTTAAAATTAAAGATTTGTTTGAGATGTGGATTGCCTTTTTAACTTTTTAACTATTTTAGCTTGGGCTAAAAAATTCTGTTTGGGATAGACTTTTTGATTTTTTTGAATTTTGTGAGAGAAAAAATGAAATAATTATAATTTGAATGTGACGTTTTGTCTTATTAGGCTTTTAGTTTATTTTGTCTTTTTGTGGCTAAAAAAAAAAAAAAAAAAAACCCCAAAAATTTGGCATGCCAATATAGCCAACTTCTTTGTGCTGGGACTTTTTTAGCTTCGTTTGGTTTGGATTTTTTTGGTTTTTTTGAATTTTGTAAGAGAAAAAATGTGATAATTATAGGTTTGATGTAATATTTTGTTTTATTAACTTATTTAGTCTATTTAATCTATTTTGTCATTTTGTGGTTTTTTAATGATAGCTAAACCATGGTTATATTTAGCCTTCGTTTGAAGATGTTGATTAATTTTTTAGCTTTTTGGCTTTTTCAGCCTAAGGCAAAAAAATCTTATTTGGCATGGGCTTTTCAGTTTTTTTGAATTTTGTGAGAGTAAAAAATAAAATAATTATGGTTTAGATGTGATATTTTATTTTATTAACTTTTTAAGCCTATTTTATCTTGTTGTGACTAAAATAACAAAAAAAAAAAAAAAAAAAAAAAGCCCAGGCCAAATATAGCCATAGTTTAGACATAACTAAAAAAATAGAGTTAATTACCTAAAAGTCATATTTAATGTAACGCTCTCAAAATAATAACATTAAACCCACAATATAGACATGCATTGATATATAAAAGATCCACATTCTTCTATTCATCAGAGTTTCATTACAAAAAGTATTACATGTTAACAACAAAAGGAAATGCCCTAAGGGCTTACAGCTTTCCAAGTTAACACTTAGTTACAAAAAGAGAGCACTAGCTCAATTACACCTTAAGCCCCTGACTTGAATTTACATGTAATACATCAAAAGAAAATAGACAACAAAAAGTCTGTCAGTCTCAAGCCTCCCAAGCTATGTCCTTGGAGGTGGCATGCTACCTGTACCTGAAAATGATATTCCCATAAAGGGTGAGCTACAGCTCAGTAGAAATATACTAAACTAACTATGAACAATGACTAAAAGATTAGCAGTTGACAGATGGCCAACACAACTATATCCACATATCTCGCTTTACCATTTCATGACCTATAAGTCCATGTAACAATTCAATTTCCATTTCTTTTCAATTCTCAATTTATAACCCTGTCTCAGAATCTGGCCAAACAACTTATATAAGACTATAGCTTATATTAAATGTTTTCCCATCTCATAATAGATAAGCATATTAGCTGTATCACACTTCCAAAGATATGCATAGGAGCACTATCACACTTCCAAAGATAAGCATATGAGCTGTATCTATGGAGTCCATCCCCTATCTCCTCCCAAACAATATCCGGTTTAGAGGTCCATCCCCTATCATCCCCTAAACCGTAGAGTACATTCCCTATCTTCTCCAACACAACACAATGCATATAAACAATAATTATACACATCACAAATCAATACATAAAGTTAATGTATTCTTTCAACTGTCATACTCAATGACACATTCCAGTGATTAGTTTTAGTTTGCCTAATCATCATGCATTGTCTACAACAATCAAGACTATCCTCCACCGATAGCCCAAAGCAGTTATTTCTAAACAGAAAATAAATGTGCAGAATGGATAATATATCAACATTTCAATTCGGTAAGTGATAAATAACCCAACTACACTCTTTCATCCCATACACTTCCAATCTCAACATTTCCAATTCAATTCCTCATTTCTCACAATTAATTATACCAACTAATTAGTCAATGTAATTAAGGCATTTTTCATAATTACCATCTCAACCCTTAGGGTTCTATTTTTATCAATGACTCAACATTAATTTCATTTCTTCATGCTAAATATGCATATAGGTTCATTATAAATAAAACCTTAACTTTTGTAAAATTACACAAAGGCCCAAAGTTTTCTCAAAATTACAAAACAACCCCCAACGTATCAAAATACTAAAATTTAAAGACAAAATCCATAAAGAGGAGTAAGATATCCCTACTTCAAAGTTTGAGCTCACAAGGAGATGAAGACTCAACGACCCACGTGCTCCAAATCCAAAGATTTTCAGATCAAATCGAAGCCCTCAACACCCTCTATCTTTTTAATAAAGGACTTAGGGTAGGAAATCACCCTAGGTAGATCAAATCTTAGAGAGAGAGTAAGTTTAGAGAGAGAGTCTCGAATTTTAGGGTTTGAAAATGAAAAGTGGATGAAAAAGTGATTTTGAAATCATTGATATAAACAAAGCTCGGCGAAGGCTTGGTCGCTCGAGCGACCAGACACAGAAAACCCTCGCTCGATCCAAGAAAGTTTTGATCGAGCCAACAACCTAGAAGTTCGCTCGAGCGAAGGAAAGCTCGCTCGAATCAAGAACTCAAACCTTCAGGTCTGCAACTAGACGCACACTCGAGCGACAAACTTTTCGCTCGAGTGAAGACCGAACCAGATCGCTCGAGCGAAGGAAAGCTCGCTCGAGCCAAAAACTACAGCTCTCAGGTCCAACTGAGACGCAGACGCATGCTCGAGCGAAGAAGACCTGGCTCGAGCCACCAGACACAAAACTCTACTCTCGCTCGAGCGACCCAACCCTGGATCGAGCGAAAGGCCGATGACAGAAGCTCGCTCAAGCGAAGAACCTCTCGCTCGAGCGAAGACCCAAAATTCTGGGCGGCAACACTTGGTTCCCAAATACAACCAACCTGTAACAAACCTGCCCAACACATCCTATAACTCAACTACAATGTAGGAAATGATGTAAACAAGACAATAATCAACTACTAACATCCACGGATACACGTCCGGATCACTGTACAACAAAGGGTAAACCCAGGATCGCTATATTTAAAAATGTTATGGTAGCTCAGGTTCTGTCTAAGATTTTTTAAACCAATAAGTCCTATTTAGTAAAACTGAAAATATTATCAGTTTTTTTCATTTTTAAAATTAAGAACATTATCAATTATATATAGTAATATTTCAGATAATTGTTTTACTAACTAATTAAAAAAAACAAAGGATGAGGTTAAACGTTTTTGTCTTTTAACTTATTGGTTTGATTTCAACTATCCAATAAAATCGAGAACATTATCAGTTTTTTCAATTTTAAAAACTGAGAATATTATAAAATTTTTCTTTTTTTTTTCTCCAATTTTGCACATCAATTTTCATCATCATGCTTCTTTATAAACACAAAAAATTCCAGCTTTACACAAAAAAATAATTCAATTTTTTCTAAATTTTTTTTTTAGTGCACATATTTTTTTTTTTTTAGTTTTTTCAGCTTGAAAGGTGATATTTTAAAATTTTGAAAATCAAAATAAATATTAAATTATTATGTTTCTTTAGAGATAAATTATAAATGATGAACAATAATTATTTGAAAAGTAATTCTGACTATTAAAAATTTAATAAAATTTGAAAATCTAAAAAATCTTAGGTTGTATTTGGTAGAGATTTCTAAATATTATTTGAGAGTAGGAGTTGTATTTTGAGTTTGTAAGTTTTAGAATTATAATTTGAGTGCGAAAATTTTTTTTAGTAAAAGAGTTTTGAAAAAAGTTTTGAATTGAGTGAAAATTTTTTTATGTGATATATGATATTTGATACAAAAACTTATAACTCATAACCAAACATACATTCAAAATTCTATTAAAATACATAAAAGAATTTAAAAAATTCGAAAAATATTTTTTTCGAATATATAAAAATTAACATATGTCAATTGTAAAATAATAATAATAATAAAAAATAAAATAAAATTGTATTGTATTGTTCCGGTCAACCGGCCAGACGACTGGTGGGACATCCGGTAGGACGGCCGGTTAGGCCAAGTTTCAAAAAATAAAAATAAAAATAAAAATTGCGCCTCACACGGAATTTTCTGTAGAGTTTTCTAAGGTGCCGTTTGATAGCACTTACGTTTTCTGTTTATATTTACAAAAATTTTAAAAACTCAAATAAAAATTTGTTTGGTAAAATTTTTGATTTATAAATTAGTGGTCTCAGTTTATAAATTTGGCCAAAAAAAATACAAAAAATATATTTCCGTTTTGAGTTTTGAGTTTTTTTTTTTTTTTTGTCACCCAACACTAACCAACACCCGCCACCATTTTCCGCCACCATCACCCATTACCCATCCCCCACCACCACCTACTACTACCACTCACCAGCCATCACCAGCCACCTGCCACCCATTCACCACCACCACCCATCCCTCGCCACCGCCACCACCACCCACCTCCTATCCACCTATCACTCGTTACTACCATCTACCGCCTGCAACTACCACCCGCCACCTACTTACCACCACCACTCACCAGCCGCTTGCCACGACTTGCCACCCACCACCACCAGCCACTTGCCACCCACCCGCCACCACCACCACCACCACCACCACCCATCCGCCACTCACCACTACTACCACCACCTACCACCACCACCCGTCATCCACTACCCACCACCCACTACCCGCCATCGTCACTCACCCATCCACTATCACCACCCATCACCCATCCGCCACCACTCGTCATCTGCCACCCACCTGCCACCACCACCAGCCACCGCCATTACCACTGCCACTTCCACCACCCACTCGTTACCACCCACCACCCGCCACCGTCACCCACCCATCCACCACCACCACCCGCCATCCGCCACCCACCCACCACCCGCCACCACCACTCACTCGCTACCACTCACCACTTGTCACCGTCACCCACTCACTCGCCACCACCCACCACCCACCACCACTAGCTACCCACCATCCACCATCACCACTTTCTACCACCGTCTTCCGTCGCCACTTGCCACCACTTGTCATTTCTCACTTTTTTTTATATTTTTAAATTTTTTCAATTACTAAAAAATGCGTTTGTAGTTTATGTTTTTCTAAAAATAAACAAAAACTAGTTTATAAAATTTTTGTAAATATAAACTGAAATCTAAACGTTACCAAACACATCCTAGATGTTGTGAAAATATAATTTGAACATCCTATTCAAACATCATATTAGAATGTGTAAGTAGAATAATAGTTTGAAAATTGTTCCAAACACGGCCTTGGATCTCATTTGGCAACATTCTGTTTTAGCCAAAAGTTAAAAAGTCACTGTAAGTTGTTACATTATTCTCTCTATTTTTTTTATATATTTTTATAAAAAATAAAAAAATTATTAGGTCTTAATTAAAATTTAATAAAATATAAATTTATAAATTAAGAGTGATAAATTATTTTATTTTATTGCTATTTTAATCCCCATAGGTAATAAGGGGGAGAGGGAGAGCTATGGTTAACAGGAGTAGAGTAGGGTGAGGGAGGGGATTTTTTCCGATGGGAAAGGAGATCAGCATCTGGTGCTATCATTAGGGGAAGAGAGAGAGAGAGAGAGAGGGGGAGTGAGTTCCCGAGAGAGAGAGAGAGAGGAGTGGGCCCCAGTAAAAAGGAAGGCGAAGGGGAAAGTGGGGGGGACTGTAGTCCGGGTTTCGCGGCACAAGGAGACGAGTCTGATGGTGACTCGACCTTTCTCTCTCTCCCTTCCCGACCCCTTACTTGTCAGCGATACGTTACGTCTTGTTTTGCTTTCAATTTCGTCCCCCCCACGCTCTCTCTCTCTCTCTCCATGTACTATACACATGGATATATACAGATCCTTCTCTATGATTTTAAATTTAATGATAATAAAGATTCTTATAAAATATAACTTTTAAAATGATTTCAATTATTCATATCACTGTTAGATATAATTTTTAAAAAAATTTAAATACATTAATAATAAATACATCAGTAATAAGAATCATAGAAACCCTCTTTTTATAAGGTTAAGTTTAGCTACTATAAAATAATTTATTTTTTTATTTTTTTTATCATATCATCTCTCTATTTTTTTACGCTTCAAACTTTTAAAAATCTCAAACATTTTCTTTTTAAATTCTAGGTTAAAAAGTACACCTACGAAAAAAACTCTATACAGACCCCCCCCCCCCCTCCCCAAGTTCTTTTGACCAATTCTGTTTTGACTTTTTTAACCCTTTTTGAAAATTACTGCATGCTCTATTCTAAGGAGAAATTCTTAGGTTCTAAGGGTAGGGATTTTGCAAATTGGGTGGAATGATTATTCGTCATCTGTATAAATTTAAATAGATTAAAAAATATTAATTTATATTGCAGACTGTGTGGATTAACGAATGAATATGAATTGATTTAATGGTTTAAATTTTATTATTTTTAATATTTTTTATTAATTTTTTATTCTTCATTTTTGTAATAAAAATAAAAATAAAAATTTAATTTTCATATTTCATAAATAATAAATATAATTACTAAAGCATAAAACATAACATCATTTTTTTAAAGGTATAAACCGATCGAATTAGGTCTAGTGACTTTCCATCCATAATCCATTCGAATTTAGATTGATTGAAAAAAATTTATCCGCATCCCTCTACTTAAACCATTAAAATCATTTATTTTGTGACAGATTAGTTGGGCCATTCAATTTTGATAGATCTTGTGGATACTTGTCCACCCCTAACTAAGAGGATTTTCACCTTTCTCCAATAGTGATTTTTGTTAATTTCATTTATTTAATCAGACATGTTGCTCGAAAATGAAAAATTACAAATGTCATAATATGATTTTTATTGATTAAAATAGTAAATTTTTTAGTTAGTTTTGAAAGATAAGTATCACCTCAAAATGATGTGGAACATTGCTCAAAAATTACCAAATAACTTGTCAAATTAGAGAAGAGCATGATTAGATTTCAGAATAAATCAAAGATCAAATTATTATTTATGATCTTATAAAATTTAAAATCTAATCAAACTGAAGCATAAAACAAGGTTCAAATCATCAAGTACAATTTACTTCTTTTAAGTATCAAGATTAAATTAAATCAAAATGTATAATTTGATTTGGATGAGACCAATTTATGGTTTTTTTTTTTTTTTTTTTGTGGGTTCAACCATATAAAACTGTTAATTATTAGGAGAGCTTTATTTAAAAGTGAAACATATATTAAGACTCTCAATATTTCAACATTTTGTATTTCTTAAAGTGATAATCCTTAGGACTATATCTAACCCATTCATTTATTTCATAAATTTAAAATTCAAATTCCATAATCTAAAATTCTAGGAATAATTACTGCACACAAAAAAAATTTAAGGTTTGAGCCTTGTAATAAAATAAAATTTTAATTTTATTAATCTAAATCCTAATTTATTTATTTAGTTTTAATCCAAATCATTCGTCTATTTTTTATTAGTTAATATTGACATAAAAATAATATTTTAATTATTAAACTTTGTATAAGTATATACAAAATGTTTAAAATATTATTTTTATTAAATTTAAAGAATAATATATTTTTTTTATCAATTTTAATTAACAAAAATAAATAATAATTTAAATTAAAAACAAATAATAATTTATAATTTAAATTGATAAAATTAAAAATTAAAATTTTTTTTTTCCTCCTAAATGTTTATGTGGGCATAGAAAGGAGAGAAATAAGGGTATTTTTGGAAAGGTAAAATGTTGATTGTGACACATCAAACATATTGTAAAATTGAGGGAGATCCTCCCCAATCTCCAGACTGACCCCACTTCTGAAAAAGTTTGGTTTTTTTTTTTATTATCAGTGGTAGCTAGTAGTAGCTTAGGCGAATTTCAATGCTGAATGGAAAATTTTACAAAATTTGAATTTGATAATGTTTTTTCAATATTAAAATTAAATTTTTTATTATATCTTTTTATATTTTTAATTATTCAAGGGGATATTCGGGTATGTGTCTTGAAAGTTGTTTAGGCATAAACAAAAAAAAAGTCGTTAAAATTACTATGGAGTGAACCTCTATGTTCATTCCTGTAATAAATTTAACAAAAATGATTAAGACCTCCACTTTTTCTCCACTTCCACCATCTCCACACAGGTGGGGGGTTGGTGATTGGAAGAAAAAAAAATAAAATAAAAAAAAGATTTGACCAATCACAGTGGACCGGGGTCCTGGGGTTGAACCCCAATAGGGATTCGGGGCATTTTCCTAAATTTAAATTTGATAAAAAAATGACAAATTCCGTTTATTTAATGGGAAGCTCTGTTCATTTAATGAAAATTTTAATTTTAATTTTATTTGATATGAGTTTGGTAAAAAAAAATAGAAAAGCTCATTTGGATCTTTTCATCTAAAAATTTGATGAAGTATCTGATTTTTTTTTTTTTTTTATGGGAGATGCCCTTAGTGAGGGGCCATTCCAACAGTGGTCTAACATCCTCCGTATCTCAGCACCCTATGATGATAACCTACCATCATCCAAAACATTAAGGATTAATTTAGGATAGTTATAAATTAGTTTACTGTTTAAAAATAAATTAATATCACAAAATAATTTATTTGATATATTTTAATTTTTTTATTTTTAAAGTGATTAAAATAAATTTTTAGCAAAAAATAGACTTGCTAGATGAACTAAAACCCTTTATTTATATTTTCCCCCCTTTTAACCAAAAACAAAAAAAAACTTTATTTTTTGTGACAAAATAAGTTTTTTTGACCAACATTTTTAAGCCTATGCCAAATGAAGCTTGATACAAGAGTCATGTTACAAATAATTTATCGAGTCGTCATTTATCTAAAAATAATGTTAAAATAATTAGAATTTTCACTTATATTTTTACACAATTTCACTTATGTCTATACATGTTTATACATAAATCAAGATTAATTTAATACCATAGCCATGTTTATTGTAATTTATTGAAATTATATATTATTTTTTTATTTCAAAATTTTATTAATTTATACTTATTATGATTTTCGTTTATAGTTTATGAAATAAAAATTATAAGGACTATCAATAAGAAACATAAAATATTAAAATATTCATAATTTCAACAAAATTTTAAGAGCTCGTTTTGATATGGGTTGATTTTTTGATTTTTTTAGCTTGAGATTAAAAAGTTTCGTTTGGAATAAATTTTTTAATTTTTTTTGATTTTTGTAAAAAAAAATAAAATAATTATAAATTAAATGTGATATTTTATTTTATATGACTATTTTAATTCAAATTGCCTTTCCAAACGAGTTCTGAATTTATGTTAAAATATTTTTATATATTTTTCAACATCAATAATAGCTTTAAATAAGTAAAAACTGAAAGAAGGAATGATTTTAGCAAAGGGATGGCATACGCACCCAACAGCTGTGACACAGTATAATGTACACCTAACATGTATTCTAGCACTTTCCTTGGGAGAGTTTTTTTATTTTTCAACAGCAAAGACAGTACAAGGAAAGCCTGCAGATCTTGTTGGGATCAGAGAGAGAGAGAGAGAAAAATGGAAAGAGAGAAAGAGGGATTAATCAATCAGTCCAGTATGTTAACCTTAGTTGTCTGACCACCCCCCCGTTCTCTCTCTCTCTCTCTCTCTCTCTATAGTCTCCTACCAAAGTTGGTTAGGTGAGTGGGAAACATACCAAGACCAAGTCCTCCCTTCACCAATCTTGCTAAGCAAAATGTTTTAGGTTAATCCGGAGTGGGTGGCATTCTGGATAAGATTTAGGGTTTAAATTTTAAAATTATAGGTTCAAATTTTTTTTTTGAGCCAATTTTTTAAGCGAAACACAGTTGGTTAGTAGGTTGGATTTCAATTTATCTAATCTTTTAAGATTGTAGATTTAATGCTTTCTTTGGACTTGCAGGAGGATAGGGAGGATTTTCCTGTAACAAAAAAACAAAATAAAGGGTGTGTTTGGTTTGTGTTTATAGAATAGTTTTTGAGATAAAAAGTATGAAAACTTATTTGGTTTGCTTTTTTTCAAAAATGATTTTGGAAAATTGTTTTGGGGAGAGAGTTTTAAAAAAAGTGATTGATTTGATGTGTATGAGAGAGAGTGTGTGATTTTGGAAAGTAGATAACCAAACAAAATTTTGAGAATTTAAAAAAAAAAAATTGTTTGATTTGATTACTCTTAAAAATTTGTTTGTAGATAATTTTTTTCAAAAATTTTTCTGAAAAACTAACCAAACAAGGCCAAAATGTTTTAGGATTGGTTTGGAGAGTGAGGAGTTGTTTAGAATGAACTAAATAAGTGTATTTTTTAATTTTTTATAAAAAAAAATGTTAAATATGGATTAGATTTGAAGTAATATGACAAAAATGTAATGTAATTTAAATAAGATGATATAACTTAAATAGGATAGTAACTTTTTAACTTTTTAATTTTTTAAGATTATGCCAAAGTAGGCCTGAGTTGATTTTTGACCTTTTTAATTTTTAGTTGTTTTACTTATTTTGGGTCACACAATTTTTAACATTTTTTATTCAAAAAAAGATAAAATAGACTCAAAAAGTCAAAAAATTAACTTTTTATCAACTTTTCAAATCAACACTTATCTGGGGTTAAAAATTTTTGTTTGAGAATGATTTTTTGATTTTTTTGACTTTTTATAAGAGAAAGAATGTAATGATTATGAGTTGAATATGATGTTTTATCTTATTAAATTTAAAAACTTATTTTATTTTTTTTGTGACTAAAATAGTTCCAAATCTAACCTAACCCTTCTTTCCAAACCAAACCTTTGAGATTTAACACAAGAGTTCTAAAAAAGATTTAATTTATTTTTTTTATTATGATTTGTTTTTTTGTTTTTTTTACTGTATAACGTTTCATTTAAAACACGATGGCTCGTTTGGTTTGTGTTTGGGAAAAAAATTTCAGAAATTTTTTTCCCAAACAAGTTTCAGAAATTTTCTCTACCAAACAAATTTTCCCAAAAAAATTTCCCAAAACACACAAACCAAACAATTTTTCCAAACAAACCTCTCTCACACACACATCAAATCAATCACTTTTTTCCAAATTCTCTCTCAAAACAATTTTTCAAAACAAATTTCCCAAAAAACCAAACCAAACATGTTTTCGTACTTTTTTTTTCAGAAACATGTTTCTAAAACACAAACCAAACATACCCGATACCTCTATCACTGCCGTCTTGGTAAACCCTGCTCTCAAATTTTTTACACTCTTTTTCAGGTTTAACAATTTTTTTATTTGGTTTAAGAATTTTTTTTTTCCTTCATATTTTAATAAGGGAAAATAACTGCACAGTAATGATAGTAAAAAATTATAATATTTTAATTATTAAAGTATATAAAATTATTTTTTATTAATTTATAATTTTTTTTACTGCTACATTGTGCTGTTATTTTCCTTTTTTTATTTTTTATTTTATATAATCTTTTGGATACATTAATTTGAGTTTTTATAGTTATTTGATGGGAAGTCTATTCTTCTACATCAAGAGTGGACCTCAGGTGTTTGTTTACGAATTGCTGCCTATTTTGTTTATTTGCTTTTCTGTGATGGTAAATTTTCCTTTAGGATTTGCGTTTTTTTTTTTTAGACTTACATGTAGGGCATAATATATAAATTTATTATTCAATAGATTCTATAAGAATTAATGGCATTTTTTATTAAATATTATTGAAAAAGTCTCTAATTGTTAATTTTTTGTGACAGTTTGAAAATTTTGTTAAAAAAATATCACTAATTATAAGTTTTAACAGTTTAAAAAAATCGTTATAAAAAAGTTACTAATTTTTAATTTTCAACGATAATTTTAAAAATTTGTAACAGAAAAATATCATTAATTATAAATTTTAGCGACAATTTATAAAAATCGTCATAAAAATTATTTTTAGCGACGATTTTACTAGAACTTATTTCCAATAGAATTTAATG
Source organism: Camellia lanceoleosa (assembly GCA_025200525.1). NCBI lineage: Eukaryota > Viridiplantae > Streptophyta > Magnoliopsida > Ericales > Theaceae > Camellia > Camellia lanceoleosa. The sequence goes on from CM045767.1 coordinate 120,416,810, forward strand.
AGAATTAAGCTAAGTTTAGGAAGACTAAATAAGTACACTTTTTTACTTTTCTTGTATTATGTGTAGAAAAAGTAAAAAGAAAATGTTGATTGATGTGACCAAAAAAAAAATAAAAAGATGAAATAAATGCACTTTTTTAGTTTAGCCAAACTTGGCCTAAGTCTAACTATTAAGATCTATTAGTAATTTACTCTATTTTTTTAATTAAATAATCATCAAATTGAATGGAAGTCATTTTCCCATTTTCCCATTTTTCCCATCTAGCATTCATCATTTCACGACTCAAAACAAGTAACTTATTTATTTATTTATTTTTCAAAAGCCAAAAGTGAAGAATGGATGATAGATGTTGTTTTATTGACTTTTAATTTAATGACTTATCTGAGAAAAAAAAAATATTTATTTTAAGGGTTCCCAAAAAATTCATTTAATTTCCATCTTAGATGCGATACAAGTATGTGGTGTGGGGTAAGTAGTTGTGTGTTGTGTTCATTTAGGTTGACAAAAAAAAAAATTTTTTTAATTTATCATTCATGGGATTAACAATTAAAAAAAAATAATCAGATCCAGTCATAAGATTGAGCGGATGTAAATTAAATAGATTAGTGGATGGATGCGAATCAGTTTGGCAGTTTAAACTTTTATAAATTTTGAACACAATACAATAACTTGTCAATACATTTTTTTTAGATAACAATTTAACTCAACTTAACTAAAAGATTATCAAGTAAATTGTCAAATACCAATAATTATCAAAACTATTTCATTACCTTTTTTTTTAAATTCAAAACTATTTAATTTGATTTTTTTTAAATGACAAAATTAAGCCTTATATTTTCCACACAAAAATAACAAATATCAATACTTGCCATTTGATAAAAAGATTTTCAAATTAAAAACATAACAAAATATCTAAACTTTTTTTCAATTGAAAATATAAATAGAATATCTAAACAAATTGAAAATACAAAATTTTATAAATTATTAAGAGTGCTCGTGGTTTGGTGGTTCGGTTATGACCAAAGGAACCTTAAATCCGCTATTCGTCCAAAACTAGACGGATTGAAAAAAATCAATCTGCAATCGTTCGCTTGTTATCACACATCTATCCAAAATGTAGGAGATCAATTTAGTTTAATCAGTTTAAATGGATCGAAATATCCGCTAAGCATCCTAAAGGAAACACACTCAAATAAATATATGGAATAACCTATATCTATTTGTTGAATAAATAAATAGTTGATAGTATTCTCCATGATTAGATACGTAAATAAGTATAATCAATAATGTTAAAATATTTAACTTTAACAATGTTGCTCTATAATGCAATTTTTTTTATAAAAAAAAAATTCTATTAAATGGCAAATCAAAATATCATACGTGAGTTCGAAGAAGAAATATGTAAGCACAAAGATTTTATCTATAGTTAAATCTTATGTAATATTTGACACAACATTTAGTTATGTAAGTGACATATAACAAGCTGTGTATCTTACAATTGGAGTATAATATTGTAATAGCAAGTCATCGGTGGAGAAGCTCTCAATGGTTAAAGTTCAGTCTATCTATGTAACCTTAGTAACAATGAAGGGACACATAGCTACTAATGAGGTAAGGTATCAAGTTGGGATAAATAAAGTGGTATTATTGACTTCTTGTAATAATGTAACGCTACTAAAGTAGAAAGTTTTGATACATTCAATTTTTGTTATAATAAAAATCATATTCAATTATGTTTCTCTACCAGATCATGGGCCTGACATCCATCTTCATATCTACATAGAGTGGGTTGGGCCCAACCCAAGCACAAAAGCCCAAATCAAGTAGTTTATGTCAAGATGGACTGAGGAACCTTGGCAGAGTAGTCACAAACTGGAGATTCCAAAATTATTCGGCATCAAAATAATTCATAATTCAATAGTTATTGGAAAAAATATCGGGAAATATTTCCGACAAAAATTTAAGAACTGCATTGGAAAGCTTAAAATGAAAATAGAAGAAAAAAAAATAAAACGTTGTTGTTCCATAATTGTGTTATTAGTAATATTTATTATTTGGGAGATTTGAAAAAAATTCTAAATCTTTTATAATGTACAAAATAATATGTGAATTATTCATTTGATGAAAATGTGGAGATATATTTGAGAAATTATAAATATAAAGAATCAATAATTTTTTACTAGTCCAATGGAAGTGCCACATGGGCTGAAAAGTTTTATGGACTGAAACATGTTCACCCAGTGGACGTTGGGTTGTACAGTTATAAGAATGTGAGCCCAATATGAGTAATACCTTAATCACCTTCAACTTTGAAAATATTTTAAACAATTACTTAAAATTAAAAGACTTTTTTCTTTTACAATAAGAGGCGGTAGGAGGTAAATAAGGGAAGGACAAATTGGTTAGAATCAAATTCAGACATCACTTCAGGGAATGTAGTGTTACGATCCCAACCCGTCTCAAATAGGATGATGAAGTGACTCACTAGTAGTCATGGACTATCAAAAGCCTAGTTTACAAAACAAGTTGGACATGCACATCCTAGTATTGACAAATCTAAGCTTAAGGCATTCTCCTAATTCTTAATAATTTTCAAATATTTACATTTTTAAATTAGTTTTTATCAACACATGTTTCGTAATTTTAAATTTATATAACATAAGGCTGGGCTTAGGGTATTCAAAGATGGATGATAGTATAGTTGTAACACGTGGCATTCTTTGGGGTGTCACATGTTAGATGTCTTATGTCAACCCTTATCTAATTGGAAATAACAATTTCTCAAACTTTTTTTCTTTGTTAATATTTTTTATAAAAAGTTGTCATTTTTTTTAATATAAATATTTTAGGTTATCTAGACTACAAGACCTTAAAAATTATAAATAAATTAAATGTAAAAAAGACAATTATTGATTTATTTATTATTATTATTATTTTTGGGGTGAGGAGGTTCAACTTTATTTTTTAAGTTTGGTTTATTTTTAGAAATTTTAAGGCGTCTAGTCTTGTAGAAGATAAAAAGTAAAATAAAAATTTGGCAAAATAAAGAGATTAAAAAAAAAAAAAAGGGAAAAACTTCACTTTACCTCTCTATGGTTTGGGTGGGGTGTGAATTACCCTTCTGACAATCGAATATCACCACATAACTCCCTGTGGTTAATGGGTTGAAGTGCACAGTTAGCATTTCCATCGAATCTAACAGCCTGTGCAGTACACGCAAGTAATGTGCAATAGGGCATGAATTGATGATTTTTCCTTCCAATTAAATGACCAAAATGCCCCTAGAGTTAGAAATAAAAGCTTACCCAAGAAGATTTATTTGTTACTCTCTCTTTCCTCTATATGTGGAGTTGCAGGCTACTCTATCCAGCAAAAATGTCCTCTTCAAGTAACTTATCGAAGAAAAAAAAAAAAAATGTCCTCTTCAAGTAGTAAGGGCACTGGAGAAGGACAAATGTTGAGGTTCATCAACAAGAAATGTCGTTGTGGAAAAAAAATAGCCATTAGAATTGTAGAGTCCGAAAAACCTTCAAAAGGTAGATTGTACTATGTGTGTGAAATAACAAGTTTAGGAGGTTGTGATTTATGGGCTTGGTGTAACCTAGTTGGATTTGCTTCCTCCTATGGAAGAGATGAGATTTTGCCTGATGAGAAGCCAAGAGTTGAGGAAGGTGTGCACTTTAATGGAAGACTTATGAAGCTGGAAATGAAGATAGAGGCATTGAACATGATAATGAAGGCATCTATGGTGGTTTTGGTTGTGTGTTTCATTAGCACCATGTTAATCTCTAGTATGAAATGAATTTTTAAGGTGCATTATGCACTTGATGTATGTTTGAAATCAATGAAATTATGTTTATGAAATTAGTGATTTTTGAATTTTTTTTTTTTTACTGCATTCCAATGCAAAAAATACAAGTAACATGAAAATGCATTCAAAATTATTCTGACATAGGTAACCCTGTTCAGTTTAATTATAAAAAAAAAAACAAATTATTCTGATTATTTATTTATTTTTACTGCATTTCAATGCAAAAAATACAAGCAACATTAAAATGCATTCAAACTTATTCCAACACAAGTAACCCCGCTGAGTTTAATTGCAAAACAAACAATTCATTCCAAATCAATACACTTTAACCAATGGAATGAAAATAACAAAGGACAGATTTGCAATGACAATGCTATTCAACAATGAACCAAAAAATCAAAGCACTGATATTTTTCCAAAGCCAAAAACAATACTTCCCGAAAATCTGCATTACAATGCCAAAATGGTCTTTACATCTGCATTACAATGGCCCAAAAGTAATCCATTTATAGAACTATGCTGCATTTCAATACCACAATTACCGATTAAGTCTAATTTGCTAAAAAGCCACAAAAAACACATCAACAGTTTCACACAATAGTTGAACCAATTTTTCAAAAACCATAACTCTAAGTGTATGTCTACCTTTCCTTAGCTTAAATACAAACAGACCCTACCACTATTATTTCCATACAAAAACAAAAATAAGAACAACAACCATGAAATGCTTTAGTTTGACCCACTAGCTAGTTCTTTGGCCTACCTCCTTGCTCTAATTGTCTTAAGTACAGAAGTTATAGAAACAACCTTGCCTCTCACATCAGCATTCACTCCAGTTCTTCCAACATTTACTGCAGTTGCATTAATTGGTCCTCTACCCCTCCCACCAACAGTGACTTCAGGTCTTTTGGCAAGAGCATTTGATGCCTTTCCACCATGGGTTGGTAGTTTTGTGGACTGCAACAACATTTTCAATTAACAAACTTACAAGTTACAAAATAAAAAAGTTGGAGTTGTAAACAAGTTAGTTACCTGAGTGGATGACCTACTTCTCCTCCTCTTTAGTCCAATAAAAGCACTAGTCACTGGTGGCTGAGATGCTGATTGGCCACCCTTTCTGGTTTGCCTCCAACTGGACATCTAAGGCAAAAAAATTTAAGTTAGGAACATACACAAATTCGGCAAACTAATGTTAGCAATAAATTGTGTATTCATGTTACCTAATTGGTTATCATAGGTGGTTGGGAACAACATGATTGGCCCCTGGTGGACACCCCTAGTAGACCTCTGCTGCAACAACCAAATTAAGTTAGCAACATAAACAAATCTAACAACATGTGTACAATAAATGAATACCTAAGTATACACTGACCTTTACCATTTTGGACTTAGGATGTAGTCTGTTCTTGCATGACGTCTGATTGTGCCCCTTTGCAGACATTTAGCACATGTCACATTGATGCTCTTCCTTGATGCCTTGTGTGGATTTCTTGGCTCATTTGCTTGTCTGTTTCTTTACTTCTTTGGTCTTCCTGCTAATTTCTTTGCTTCTAGTGGGTTCAAGTTTTGGCCACCTTCCTCATGCTCATATATGTCTAGAATATGGTGTATCATGAATGCATAAGTATCCAAGTACCTAGACTTAGTGTAATACTCATGCACATAGTCTTCTGGCTACTTATGATTGATTTGAATGGCACTGACGGCATGGCTACAAGGCAAACCATACAAACCCCATCTTTTGCAACTGTATGTCCTAGTACTTAGGTCCACTATGTACCTCCTCTGAAAATGATCAACCTCAAATTCCAGTTGTCCACACCAGGTTGCAAAGCAGTTCCTTGATTCCACCTTCAACTTCTTAAGTTTGTCATGAATATTGAGACAAATCTGACTAATGTATTTTTTCATTCCAATCTTTTTAATTTGGATCCTTTGCATCAATTTCCTTCTGATCCATTCAAACATGGAGATAATTGGTACCTCTATAGCTTCTACAAGGTAAGAATTGAATGACTCACTCAAATTGTTGACAAGGATATCACACTTGCTCCTTGGAGAAATATGTGACCTTGCCCACAAGGCAGGGTCAGTCTCTCTCAACCACTCTACAACCGTCTTTCTATTTTCAATCTTAGGATCAGCTTCTTCAATCTTCTTCATCCAGTAATTGAATTCATTCACATTTTCTGTTGATGTAGCTTTCCAGAACAGGTCTTTTAACACACAACCACTGTATTTTGTCTTGAAGTTATTATACATATGTCTTAGGTAATATCTATGATCTGCAATAGGATATAACTCTGCAAATGTTTCAACCAACCCCTTTTGTCTATCTGATATAAATGTCCACCCCATCTCTTCAACACTCCCAATGTCACTAATCAATTCCTCAAGAAACCAAGACCAAGAGGCTTTACATTCAATCTCAACCAAAGCCACAACAATAGGGTACATGTTGTCATTTCCATCTCTCTCAATAGCACTAAGTAGATGCCCTCCAAAAATCCCTTTTAAATGATAACCATCTAGTCCTATTATTGGTCTATATCCTGCTAGAATTCCATATTTTTGTGCACCAAGTCTGACATACATCCTTTAAAATATAGGCTCTATTTTTCAGGATTAGTTGTTATTGAAATGTGACTTGATGGATTTTGCCTCAGAACTGTAGCTGCCCTAATCTTGTGATATTGTTCTGCCAAATCTCCTTTCAATGATCTCCATTGCCTTTCTCTTTGCCTTATAAATTTGAAACCTACTTGCATCCACTATTGTCTCTTTTTTCACTTTTTCCTTGAAAAAAGCTATATTAATGTCAGGATTATTTCTCATCTCATCTACAAACTTCTTCCCAAGTACTTAGAGTTGGCTTGTTTGTTATTATAATGCCTCCCACATATACGTTTCCTATCTACAGTTTTGATATGAAAGGTTGTGGTTCCTCCTAATGAAGAGGCATATATCCTCCAACTACAGTTACGTCCACAAACAACAGTGATACTAGCACTCTCATTTCTGATGTACCTTATATTGTAACCATTGATTACATTGAACTCCCTCAAATACTCTCTGAAAACTTGGGTACTGGGAAACTTCATTCCAACTACAAGTTTGAGATCTTTCATCATCACTTCTTTGTATTCAGGGTATCCATCGTCTGCCTTATCTTCCTTATCTGATGACCCTTTCACACTAATCAGTTCATTATCATCATCAAGATCTATATACCAACCAACATTATCTGCTTCATTAACTGTTGGTGGTGGTCCTTCTATTCTTCTGTGTGAGGTTTCATCAAATATGTCATCATTGGGACCCTCTAGGTTTTCATATAACCAACTTTGGTTATCACTTTTCTCTGCACTATCCTCAGAAGTTTCAGTATTACTATATTCTTCACTAACTATATAGTTCAAGTCCTCAAATGAGTCATTGTAAGTTCTCTCCTTATCAGCAAAAAAATCATTCTCACTTTGTGCAATGTCACTCTTATCAGCCTCATTACCTTCTACAGACTTAGTGTCAGTAGTATGCTACAACTCCTCATGTTGTGTATCATTACCCTCATGTTGACTTCCTATTTGACTCTCCCTAGCCTGATTCTGACTTGATTTCTCACTATCCTCAGATTCCTTACCCATATGCTCACCCTTAACTACCTCTGCACTATCCTTTGAGTCATTCCCAATGTCATTATCAATTATGATGTCAATATCAAATAAATTTATATTAATAATGTCTGTGTCAGCACCATCTATGGCATTACCACCCTGTTCTACATAATCAATCTGCAATAGTTTCTTATGTGTACTGTTATCTCTCTCTCGTACACCCTGAGTCTACCCTAGTGCACCATTGAGATCTAACAATAACTTACCATTGGATGACAAAACCATAATAGGATCTACACCATCCTCTACATAAACTACTACATAATCCAAACCCTTATAAGCCTCAAGCATTTTCATCATATCAACATCACTGTAAATTGTTTTCAACCCAACATCTAAACTATAACCAGGCCATGTATAATACATATCTATGTTTGCGCTTTTCCACCAACCAGGTCATAATAAAGGTCTCTTAACTCAAACATAGACATTTTGTCAGGGTCACAATTAATTATTTGATTCACCTTACCACCCTCATAAACAACATGTGAATGAAACACAAAATGGCCCCCATGATGCATTTCAACAATAATGAAATTGTTTGATATTTTCAGCATCCACTCCTAAAGAAGAAAAAAACTTCCATAAATACATTTTGGGACCACAACCCTAAACCCTAAGCAAACAAATAGTCATGCATGCAACCAACATAAAGTAAAAGCATTTATGAATTTCAGCATTCACTCTTAAAGGAAAAAAAAAAAAAAAAAAACACCTTCCATAAATACATTTTGGGATCACCACCTATTACCCTAAACAAATAAATATTCATGTATAAAACCGACATAAAGTAAAATAATAAATGAATAATCCATAATCCTCAAACAGATCACACAAAACAAAAACAGAATATAAAAGCAAACATACAGTTATGCCTACTGTTGGCTACATATTTTGTAAAAGCCAATTACAATTCGACACGTGGCAAAGCAAGGGTAGTATGGGGAGACTACTCAAGTCTTGATCTGATCGTACCGTGGCGATAGAAAATTGGTTCTCACTTGATCTGAGTAGCACAGGATCGATAAAAGATACAAGATAGCGTGGCTTCAGCGGTTGCTCATATTCAAATTCAAATACAAGAAGGAAGTTCAAGCTGCAAGAAAAGGCGTAGTGGAACTACTTCTAAGGCGACATGATCGGCAATCATGGAGGAAGCGATTCGAGCGGTTTGAAGTGCAATTCGATGGTCATCCTTGAGGAGTATAAATAGCAAGGAAGTCCCAGAAAAACCCCGGACTCGGATCATCATACAAACCGGTCTTACTTTACATATTTTATTTTCCAGTTTTTACATTTCCGGTCTTTACCTTTCTTGCACTTTAAATACATTACGCACTTGATTCATAGGAGTAGTTTCAAGTAGATCGTCATTTGTAAACCTCTTGAGGTGAATTTGGATCATTGTAAGTGTTCATTTTAATGAAATACTTCCATTGTTCTTCATATTAATTATTATTTCTCTTAATTTCTCCTAAGTCAAGCCACCGAAAAGTCCTCTTCATTGAAATTTGAAAGAACTAAAACACAATCGTCGATAATTGGTTGGCAATTATAATTTATGTAAGGTGATTGATCCTTCTTGGCACGCTTCGCATTTACAAAAATACCCTTGAAAAGCCAAAAAGCCAACATATATTTTTGGCGCTTGGTGGGACTAATTAAAATGGCTGAGCGAAGGCGACGGGAGAAAATGAGCGGCTTGGAAGAAGGCGTAGAAGGAGAGGTAGAAATACCTAATCGAGAGGATAATGTGGTAACACATCTGTGGAAACTCCCATGTTATCCGAACCTATGGTCGAGCAGACCCGATGCCGGGACAAGAACCATATGTTCATAATATTGGGCGAAGCCAAGGAATTGGACCATCCTTTGTTCCATCTATTGACCAACCAATCCATGGGATGGCTTAGTAGATGCTATGGGACAACAATTAATGAACACAATGGAAAGGTGGGCAACATCCTTTTTGGATCGAATGAATCACCACCAACCAACAAACACAAGACAACCAGAGGAAGTTTTGAATGTCCCTCAGCAAAGATTGGCTAGAGACAAGCAGCCTATACAAGTTAATGGACATTCTAATGGTCAAACTAGTAACCAGAACTATGAAAGACCATCACCTCGGTCTTGAATGCGAACCCATTTCAAGGCCTATAGCGGGCCAAAATGCCTCGATACTTAACAATGAAACCATACAAGTTGGTGGATCGGCCAAGTACAAAAGCTGGCGTAGAATGGCTACAAATCCCATGTTGAAGCCATACACAGCACTAGGGGTATAATAATCCCTTATTGAATTTATACAGGGGGTTGGAAGGTTGGCTTTGCAAATGGAAGGACACAACACTGTCCCAGCACCTTCATGGAGTCCTTTCGCGGGACAGGCTCAAAGGGTTACCCACACCTTTGCACCACAGGGCAACCAGTCCCAAATGTACCACCTTATGGACCAAGAGGACCACAAGCACAAGTTTGTCCACCAAATCCTGTGTTTGTCCCTCCAGTAGTGGTTCAACAGGCACAAAATATGGTCCCTAGGGACCAAATTACTGATATTGTTAGGGAGATGTGTGGACCGATGGCTCGGGGGGTCCAGACTCCTGTATACAGAAAACCATACCGAGAATGGGTAGATGGGGTACATGAATACCCAAGGGGGTTCAGGATACCAGATTTTACCCTTTTCTATAGGAGTGGAAACCAATCAACAATAGAGCATATCGCTAGGTTTGCTGCTCAATACGGTGAATTTACTAATCATGACTATATGAAACTAAGATTATTCCCAAATTCTCTAACTGGGGGAGCATTTGTATGGTACATCAACCTTACACCTGGCTCCATTCAAAATTGGCAACAAATAGAAGAGGCATTTCATGCCCAATTCTTCAATCGGAGCGAGAGGTTTCTATGGCGGAACTTGGCTAGATTGAGTCAAAGGCCTGAAGAAGAGGCTACTCAGTTTGTTGCCAGATTTAAAAGGGCTCGAAATAAATGTAGAGTCATCCTGCCAGAATCAGAATTTGTAAGATTGGCTCAAAACGGCCTAGAGTTCAGGCTTCGAAAGAAGTTTGACTCAAGCGAATTCGAGAGATTTGGTGGGCCCGACCTATAAGGTGTCTAGAATCTGAAGCATTACTAGAGGAGGAACAAGATCGAAATAATCGTCGTACAAGACATATTATAGAGATCCTAATTATGAGATCGATCTGCGGAGATTGTGGGCAAAAGAACACATGTCTGTGAAGCATTAATTCATAAGGATACAACAATTGACCGGCGGTTTAAAAAGAAAGACTTTCATAGAAAATACTCTTTCGATTTAACAAAAGCAGATGACATCTTTGATCATTTGCTTGCGGCCAACTTCTTAAGTTACCTAAAGGAGTAAAAGCGCCATCTCGGATGAACTTAAGGAAAAGTATATTGTAAATGGCATAACTCTTGGTCTCACTCGACTAAAAAGCGCATTGTTTTTCGAGGCAGGATCCAAACAAATTCGGAAAGGGAGTTTGAAATTTCACCAAAAGCGAGAAAAGGTCATGGGGATTAACAACCCGTTTCGAAGTTGGAGAAACCTGACTAATGTGGTTGTACCAAACTTCGAATCTATCTCTACAAGAGTTGGAAGAGGTCAATGTGCAGATGCATATTGCCAACGGACAACTACCAAGAAGGACCTTTGAAACCCACGGCCATTGGACAAGGTTTCTCACGCGGAAGGAACACTCGATGAAGAAGCCTTTGGATGATGATTCCTTGGAAGCGGTATGTCTGAGAGGATGTGTCCAGTGCAGACTAAGTTATAAATGGTTGAAGGGCTTCCAATTGATGGGAAGCAATACTACGAGGATGTTGAGGCGTCTTAAATCAACCAACGCTTACAACAAAAGGCCGTATCCGGCTAGTGATAGACAACGACCACCAGTGGTTGAGCCTGCAATGGACAGAATGCATGCTAAAGGCAAGAGACCCTTACATGAATCTAGGCCACCTAACTATTACAGAATAGAGAGCCGTCATTCTGAAAAAAGATTGGAGAGAGGCTCATTTCATAGGATCAAAGCCAGGGATTGGCCCCCTAGATCCACCTCACGTAGGACAGAAAGTGGCTATCTGCATCGAAGGTCTGAATCAGGCTTAAAACATGAGGTCAGAGCCAAACACTTACCTTCACAGCCAGCTTCGAAGATGGCTTCGAAGGTTGAAAAAAGCAGTTCAACATCTGAGTCAATAAGTTCATGGGTACCTGGGGTCCCAGATTGGTTTGTAATGCAGAACAAGCCTAGGGAAGTGCCTGCCCAAAGGGATGTTGGAAACCAAGGCAGGATGGTCAAGCCTCCATTGGTGGCTCCGAACAATTGGGTATTGCTTAAACACCCAAAGACAAAGGAACCAGATATGGTCCCAGTTATTTCAAGGTCACAGAGGAGGAAAATTCAGCGTAGGTACACCCAGTACCAGCAAGATCTGAAAGAAAGTGGAGCGAGTTCTTCACTAGTAAAGACAGAAGAAAAGAAGAATCCAAAGCCAGACCATGCCCCAAAGCCAAATCCACAGAACAAACTGGTTGGCGTGAAAACGATTGGCCAAGGTTCATTACGAACTAAAGGCGAGGAGAGGGCTAACTTAGCGAGGGTTGGAGTAGGCTCTGATGGAAAGTGATAGCGAGACGGAAGAAGAGATTGGCATAAGCCAAAAGAAGGAAATGGCAGAGGAAGAAATGTTCGAAGCCTTCATGGCTGAGCAAACATTTCTGGCTGAAGGACCAGTTGAGAAAGATCCTTCAAAAGAATCAGTTAGCAACGAAGTGCCAAAGTGCAGCATGGAGGATGCTGCTGAAGTCACTAATCAGGGTAGCCAAGAAAGGAGACGAGCCTGACTAGCCATCGGTTTGGCTCATTTCCTCGATATCGATCAATATGGTACACATCTTGCCTCACGAGTTCGAGTGAAGAGGAGGACCAAGATGACCAAGACATGGATCTATTCCGTCTCTAGTGAGAGTCGCAAGTGAGTATAGTGCAGGATGAGTCTGAAATGGCTACTAGATGGAAGCTGAATGCGAGGGCGAGGAAGAGGTGAGCATCAACCTCTCATATCCTTTTGAATATCCTTGAATTCTATGACACAACATGTCAAGCCTTTGTATATCAAGGCTTTCTTTGATGGGATACAATTGAATCGGGTCACGATAGATAATGGGGCGTGATGAACTTACTACCGAAATCTTCTTTGAAGAAACTAGGGAAAAAAGAATCGAGTTGATCCCAACAGCACAACCATCGTTGGCTTTCTTTGGAGACAAACAAATGGCTCGAGGATTTTACCCATTAACTTGGCGTGGGGACCGGGGCTGCATGGCGACATTCTTAATGTCGGCAGTAATGCTAAATACAATGCCCTACTTGGAGAGATTGGATCCACACTAACAAATGTGTGCCTTCCTCTTTGCATCGAGAAAATCATGATGGCTTTGGGCAATGGAGAGCGGAGGAGATCGATCACGGATCCTCAACCCTTCATAGCTTTGTCAGATTTTGCGAGGCCAAGCTATATATTGAGGCGTGACACCACTCGATATCTTGAGGAAAGTGATGGCTCGGCCGAAGTGGTGATGAGGAAGTGACACACTTGAAGCACTTAGTCCAAGAGAGTCTTGATGAAGAGATTGTCGTTAAAGATGACAATGATGCTGGTTGTAGGCAAAGAGATGAAGAACAAGAAGCCAAGTCTTTGGCTCGATTAAATTCTCAACATTGGATGTAAAAGCTATAGTCCGAGAGAAATGCAGAGCAAGAAAGAGAAGCCATGATAATTGGTAACAGAGCGAAGCAATGAGTCGAATTTTGACCCTTGGGAAATCTTGTGCATTGGACATTGAGACAAAAGTCCGGGAGATCTGAGGAGGAGGATGCCTTATGGATGATTTTGTCTATGAGGAGGAGGGCAAAGATGTTGAACTAAGGAACCTAGGAGCGAGAACAAAGCAAGAAGGTTGCTTGAAGGTCAAAAGAAACCAAGGAAGAAACTTCAATAAGTTCTCGGACACAAGACCCTTAGAAGAAGTAAATTTAGGGAAGGTTCTATACTGTGACCCACCTATATAAGTGCTTGCTTGAATATTTTGGATAGAGACCAGTTGTTGGTTATTTTGAAGAAATACAAAGATTGCTTTGCATGGTCCTATAATGAACTACCAGGATTGGATAGGTCATTAGTGGAACATAGGCTCCCTATGAAGCCTAATTTCAAGCCATACAAGCAGAAACCAAGAAGAATGAGTCCAGAAGTAATTCAGAAGGTCAAAGAAGAAATTCTTAGACTACTCAAGGCAGGTTTTATTAGGACAGCCAGGTACGTTGAATGGCTATCTAATATTGTGCCTGTAGTTAAGAAGAATGGCAAAATGAGGGTATGCATCGATTTTAGAAACTTAAATCTAGCAACTCCCAAAGATGAATACCCTATGCCTATAGTGGATCTGCTTTGGTGAGCAGTTCGGCGGGGCATCGATTTTATCAATGATGGATGGGCACTCTGGTTACAACCAAATCTGCATTGCGAGAGGAGGATATCCACAAGGCGACATTGAGATGTCACAGGAATATTGGCACCTTGAATGGGTTAAAATGCCATTTAGTGCGAAGAATCTTTGGGGCTACATATCGAGGGCTATGAACACTATCTTTCATGATCTCATTGGAGGTATCTAGAGTGTTATATTGATGACATTGTAGTGAAATCGATCCATGGAGGAGCATCTGTTTCACTTAGAAGCGACTTTTGAAAGAATGAGGAAGTTCAAGTTGAAACTTAATCCTCTTAAGTGTGCTTTTGGTGTATCATCTGGAAACTTCTTGGGTTATGTAGTGCACAAGAAAGGAATCTGATTGATCGAGAATAAAGCTAAAGCCATCATTGAAGCAGGGCCTCCATCAAGTAAGAAAAGAATTACAAAGGTTCCTTGGGCGAGTTAACTTTCTTGAAGGTTCATTTCTAACAAGCGGGGAAAAACTAAAGTATTTTCTTCCTTGTTAAGGTTGAAAGATGAAGAGGAATTTGTGTGGATAGCGAGCATCAAATTGCTTTCGAAGGTATCAAAGCCTACTTGGCCAACCCTCGAGTCTTGATGCCACCAAAGGGAACAAGCCCTTGAAGTTGTACATAGGCTGTGAAGATTCATTGGGAGCTTTTTGGCCCAAGACAATGAAGAAGGCAAGGAGCAAGCTATTTATTACCTTAGTAGGTTTTAAATTCTTGTGAATGTAAATATTAATTTGTTGAAAAACATGTCTTGCTTTGTATTTTCTTTGCAATGAAATTAAGATATTATCTTTTACCTACAACTGTCTTAGTAATTGCAACCACAGATTTGGTTAAATACATGTTATCTAGGCCTATGTTGAGGGAGAATTGGCAAGTGGATACTAGCCTTATCAATTTCATCTAGAGTATGTCCCCAAAAAGGCGATAAAAGGACGAGTTTTAGCCAATTTTACATGAGACCATCCATCTCAAGCGAGAGCCAAGAGATAATGGAACTTGGTATGGCTAGTGTTGAGCCATGGCAGATGTGGTTCGATGGGTCGAAAGCCAATGGCTTAATTGGAATTGGTGTTGTGATTAAATCTCCACAACGGGTAGAAACTACACATGGTTTCAGAGTGGATGAAGCCACCTGTTCTAATAACCAGGCTGAATATGAAGCCTTAATAGTGGGACTAGAAATTCTTATTGGATTACAAGTACATGCAGTTGACATATTTGGAGACTCTCAATTGGTGGTTAACCAAGTAAAAGGGATTTTCAAGTGTCAAAGCATAAGTATTTTGCCATACTATATTGTTGCATTACATCTGCTTTCCCAGTTTCAAATAGCAAATGTAACTCATGTTCCAAGATTCTTGAACAATAGAGCTAATGACGTAGCTCAGAAAGCTTCGAACTTCAAGAGAAGGGATAATACCCAAAGGGACATAAGCCAAACAACATATCAAAGATTAATACAACCTTTGAATAAAAGGAATGTGGTCTTGGAAGTCAATCATAATGACTTACAAGAACAAGATTGGAGGCATCTAATAATGCAATACTTAGCTGGTCCATCTTGAAAGCCATGAGGAAAATCAAATTACGATCTATGCAATATATGATATATGGCAATGCTCTCTACAAAAGGGGAGATGGCTTATTCTTTGGAATGTTTAGGCCCAAAAGAAGCATTATGACTATGGTGAGGTTCATGAAGGCATCTGTGGTGCTCATCGACTGGTGTAAAGATGAGATGGATGCTTGAAGGCATTCCTACTATTGGCCAACTATCATAAAAATGCATAGAATATGCAAGGGTTGCCAGCATGCCAAAAGCATGGCACAATAAGGCATGTGCCCATAAGCGACCTACATGTAGTAGTGAAGCCTTGGCCATTAGGAGGATGGGCCATGGATATGATGGGAAAAATACACCCACCCTCTTGAAGCATCATTGTTTCATTCTAGTGGCTCTTGATTACTTCACTAAGTGGGTGAAGCCAAGCCATACAAGGTTGTAGACCAAGCAGAGGTCATTGGGTTCATTAAAGATTTGATCCATAGATTTGGCATCCCACAAACCATAGCGTGGATAATGGAATTTGTGTTCGATGGGAAAATGGTGAAGTCTTTTGTGGCAGAGTTTGGAATTAGCCTTGTTAATTCCACACCTTATTATGCACAAGCCAATGGTCAAGTTGAATCATCCAACAAGTCCTTGAAAAAAGGGATACAAAAGGTTGTGGAAGATAACCGCAGGGATTGGCATAACCTTTTGTTGGATGTTTTATGGGCATCTGAGAACTTCCCCAAGATCAAGCCAGAGTCACACCTTATGCTTTAGTATATGGGCATGATGCTTGATTTACTGTGGAAATTAATGTTAAATCTTTGAGGGGAAGATGCCAAGATCAGTTAGATCCTGAGCAATACCATCAAAGTATGTGCTTAGAGTTAAAAGGCATAGATGAAGCCAGAATTTTGGCATTAAATAGCATTCTTTTCCAAAAGAAAAGCGACCAAAATTATAACAAGAAAGTCAAACACATTGGCTTTGATGAAGGTGATTTGGTATGGAAAACAATACTCCCAATAGGAATTAAAAGCCATAAGTTTGGCAAATGGTCACCTAACTGGGAAGGACCATATCAAATTCATAGTGTTCTTCCTTTTGGAGCATACCATTTGAGAAATCTGAATGGATATGTACATCCCAAAAAGATTAATGGCAGATATTTGAAGCCTTATTTTCCAACCATTTGGAAAACACAAGGAATAAAATAAACATTAAAGACAAAAACACAAGACTGCTCAAATGATAGACAAAATTCGTTCTTTCATAAAGAATTAAGTACATTGTGCCACAAATTGGCCCAAAATTCATTACAATGTCTTAATTGTTTTTGTACAATAGATTTCCTATTGCTAAGTGAGGAACTAGTTGAATAACTGTAGCCATGTCTTCTTTGCGATCGGCAGTTCTTGGTTAGTGATTTGCAATTTAGTGTCGATTCGAACCAAGGCACAGTTTCTTTGACTAACTCCTCTTCAAGTTGGGTTTTCCTCTCCAATTTGGGCTCGAAAGTGGGAAGCAGAGAGTGTTGTTCTTCGAGTTGATACTTGGTATGTACTTGGGAGCGAAACTACGATCTCTGGCGATTTCTCATCCATGACCTTGGCGACTGGCAAATGCTGATGTAAAAATCGATAGTAGCTGCTGCCTGAGATAAATGGCTTGAAACATCCATGCCTGACTGCTCAGCAAGTCTGCAGCACTGGAGGAATCCATTTCCGATTATAGGCCTCTGTAGAGCCTCGAAGGGAATCCTCGAAAATGAAACCAGCAGTTCCAGACATGTGTCCAGGTCTATTGAAAGTGCAGAAGGCTTACTGCTGGAAGAAGAAGAACTCTCGAGAATTTCCAACAAAGAATCAGCCAAGACTAGTGGCTCAGTTTCAACATTGAATGTTGGAGAGGTAGAAGGTATGTCAAAAAGACTGGCTAGTCTTGCTTCGAAGACATCTACCTCATCCATAGACATGAGGGGTGCAGAGAGAGTTGTGGTGGAAGGCGTAAAGGACTGCATGGGGATAGGAGAAATGTATGAAGCATCTTTTGCAGCCTCTATGGTCTTAGCCACCAATGAATCAAGTGAAGAGAAATTTGGAAGTAGGCAAAGGTGATGAACTATGAGTTGGAAAACTACCAGCACCCTCTGAAGGAGAGTCAACTGCCATTAGAGATGGAATAGCAGTTGGAATTTCTGTGAAAGAAGGAGGAGCGAGGCTCGAAGGAGAATTGGACTGAAGTAGGTCAAAGGTCAAGAAAGGGAGGTATGGGTCTAAGCCAAGGAGGAGAGATGCAAGAATGCTAGGGCTCACAGGGGGTATATGAAATATGGGCCTAGGAAGTGGAAGTGTTATCTGAATGGCTTTCACATTATGCATTTGATCAACTTCGATTGAAATTGAGGGAGTCCCCATTGGAAGTATAGCTTCAGTGTTTGCTGCTGCAAAAAGGAAGAGATGTAAGGTCAAGCTCTAGCGTCAAAATTTGATAAGGCAAAACAGTGGAAGCATGAAAGAAATTACTTGTTCTAGAAGCGCTGGCACTGATGGGAGAGCTGCGAAGAGAGTAATGTTCGGCAGTCTGTTGCCTTCTTACCATTTCTCTTTGTAACGCATCGGCAGCAGCAGCTTCCTCTCTTAAAATTTGTTGCTGCCGTCTCCTCTCAGCCCTTTCGAAGACAATTATGGCCTTGGAATGTTCTTGGTCTACGGCCTTGGCAGCTGCCTCATGAAGGGGATCTTCAACCAAGACAGTAGTTGAAGCAGTCACTTTCCTTCTCTTTTCTATTGCTTGGGCGATTGTCTCGGAATCAGAGTCCTCAGCAAAGTCAGAAGGAGAGACAGTAATCTTTCTTCTCCTCTTTCTTTGAATTGGCATTGTCTGTTCCTCAGATTTTCTCTCAACTTCTGCAAACTGAGATTCGGATTTCCTAAAAATAAATTCCTTCTCTACCTCCCTAGCGGTTGTCTCCTCTTGAAACAAATCAATCACTTTTTTCCTTTTTGTCAAGGATGACTCGTGCTCTTGGTTTGTTTCTCTTTCTTCTTCTTCTTTCCTTCTGGCACCTCAGTTGTTTTCTTTTCAGAATCAAGCAGTCTTCTCTTCTTTTGCTGCTGATCACCTTCACAAAAGAAATATATATAAATAGAAACAAAATAAGAATAAGACAATCAGCATCATATAGGAAGTCGAAGGAGAGAAAACAAAGGCATATACCTTTCTTTGAAACAGCCCAAGTGGCTTTAGGAGGAGTTGAGGTAGCAAGAATGGTGGGTTGTAGGAGGCCTGATGGAGGAAGTGGCGATTTCGGCTCCCTTGGGCTTGGGCACATCTAACACCTCCAGAGGTTTTGAGGTGAAATGGCTAAATAGATTTCCATATTACTTACCCACCAATTTTGGTATCTCTTCAATCTGGTACCTTGAGGAATGAAAGGGTGTACTCAAAATTGGCCAAGTCATCTATGAATTTGAAGGTTGCCTCTTCGGCCTTGACTTCCTAACCTTCAAATCTCTCTGGTAAGGCTCAAATTGGTGTTCTTTGCGAGAGGTATTGGGACCCCTTGTGTGAAGCCAAATTGTCTAGCAAATTGAAGCGAGGACAATAAGGCTCGACTATACATTTATAAGCTCACGGGGTTCGTGGTCGATAAACTGACTCCTAGGAAGCGAAGGAAGCCCATATATCCTTGTGAATAGGCGAAGCCTGAGCACATCACTTAAGAAGTGACTCAACCAAGTTGGACCTATGTTGGTTTGAAGGACGGAAACAGTGAATAGGAAGGGCAGCTGGTAGTTGATGGAAGAAAGAGAAATAAAAGGCAAAAGTAGAAGGATAGAGGGAAGCATTGGCCAGTCTTATGCCATGGGTAAGAGAGTGTAACCCAGAAAATTTAAGGCATTTGGATTGTAATTCAGTAAAATAGGCGAAAAGCCAAAGCTGAAGGATCCAGAATGGCCCCCCTTGATTAGCATCTAAGGGCTTCTCACAAAAGAGGGAACAAACTCTGTATACATGGCCTAGAATATATGGGGCTAAGGCTACCCTTTTTTGCAAAACAAAGGCTTTGGCAAGAGGAGCAAATTCAGGCATGATTCTTTGAGAGGAGGTGCAGAAGAGGAATTTGCAAAGCCAATATAACAAGAAGGAAAAGAATTCCCTATCAGTTACTGGGCCCTCTTTTTTATTCTCAGCTTTAACAAAATCACTGTAAGATAAGTTAAGAGAGGGGAGAGAGAAAGAGACTGCTAAGTCAGGGAAATCTGGTGTAATGAGGGTACCAATAGGGGATACTCCTAGTAGATGGCAAATGTCAAGAACAGTAGGAGCCATCATCCCACATCTAAATTGAAAGAAATTGAAGATAGGGTTCCAAAAACATAAAGCAGCAGGGACTAAGAAAGGGTCCTCCGAGATAGTTACCCTAGATAGTCGGAGAGCATCGAGAAGGCAGAGCTTTTGAAGGTCAGTGTCCTCGCGAGGATGACCGGTCGTACCATTCTTGCCACTCCGGTCTCATTGTGGGCCAACATCGGTGAGGCGATTGATTCTCAGTTCCTCAATCGAGACCACCTTCATAAAGGAGACATTGGTTCTCCAGACGAGGATATAGATTTGGGAGCTTCGAGGGATCTCCTTGAATATTGGCCCGAGCACGTAGTCTTCTTTGCTCATGATGACGAGGACAAAGATCGCCCGTCAATGGCGCTTTTCCTCGACCTTGTACTTCTCACATTCTCGTCAATGAGCCTTTTCAAGGCTACGGATGAGCTCACAGCTCTATGATTGGCACTTACGGTGAAGAAGAAGCCATTGATAATGCGTTTTTAGGAAGAAAAGGAGAGTGAAGAGAAGTGAAAGATTGATGAGGGTTTGTGCGTTAAAAGAGCAAGTGATTTGAACCACGAAGCAAGAGGGTTTTAAAAGCTTTGTGTCTGAAAAATATATTGCATAAGTCGTTAAGTACTAAAAGTACGAATCTGAGAGTCTCTTCAATATTGATAGTTTTGGAGGAAAAAGCACATTAGGATGTTGGCCTTGACTTGAAGCAAGATATTTGGCTTGAAACAAGATTTTGGCGTAAAAATCAAACAACAACGACTTGAAAATACATAAGTCGAAGCATACTACATGTTTAAAGATGCTAGAATGCCTGAGGAACAGTCTACTTAAAAAGGGTTTAGAGACCGGTTTGAGGGTTATTAATGAAAATAACGACCTTCGAAGCAAAAAATTTGGGATTCTTTAAGGAGAATTGCTATTCAAAACAACAAAACCAATCGTTGGTTTTAATAAAGAAATTATCTTTTAAAATAAATTAAAAAAAACTGCACTTCAAAGTAAAAGTGGTCAATTTAAAATTGATTAACTATATCAACCATGACCATATATTGGTTATAGTTAGTTTTGAAGGGTAAGATTGTTAAGTTCGAAGCACTAATTCTAGGTGATATCAGCCAGAATTGTCAACTCTACTCCATAAATTGGAAAAAGACATGATTGGTTCCTTTTAGTGTTTCATTTTGAGTCCATATTCGAAGAATGAGTTTGTTCAATTCGAAGCCCTAAATTGGCTCTTAAAGGTAAATGGAAACAAGGTCAAATAATGCCAAATGGAGGATTCTATTTATATTTGAAGACAAAGCAATCACATCAGATGATCCTATCTGGGTATGAATTCAAGCTCATAAAAGTAAGGAATAGAATAAATGACAAGATCATGAAATTTGATCCAACAGTGATCAATAAATTTCTGCTCTGTCTTTATTATATCTTCTATTTCTTCTAATGTTGGCTGCATAAGTTGGTGTGCTCTCACTTCATAGTAGAGCTCTTCAGCCTTTATTTCGAATGCTTCCTCTCTCAATCGTTGTTCCACTTCATCTAGGACCAAATCATCCCAATACACAGAATCTTTATTCTTGAAATCATCGAAGTCTTCGATGAAGTTCTCTGCTTCGTATTGGGCTTGAATTCGGAGAGACGAAAGTTGGTCCAAAGATTGTGTAGTAACCTTGGAATTTCGATGCCAGTAGAGGAGCACTGGGAGTTGGTCAAGGAACATATGAAGTTCTGCTTGGGCAATGGGGTTAAGAATATGGCCCCTAGTCAAAATATCACAAGCCCATCGAAAGTTCTTGAAAGGGACGTCGTCCTCAAGAACATTGAAGGGCAAGTGAGAGAAAGCTGCAAGCAGAAGTTGAGCTTCTTTCCGCTCAGCTGGAGTAGGGATTGATGGAGGTTTGTAAGGTGGAATGACTTCGTTCATGGGGAGGGCAAGCCTCAGTTTTTCTGTCCAGGAAAGAGTTGATGAAGAAGAAGGAGCAGATGGTTCTGCTTCAGAAGATGAAGAAGAAGGAGCAGATGTTTCTGTTTCAGAGGGTGGAGAAGAAGGTGTGGATGCTTCAATTATGGAAGATGGCACAGGACCGGAAGGAACAAAGGCATTAATATAGTCAAGCCAGTCAGAAGAGCAAATCTTCGCCTTCTTGGCTAAGAAGGATGGGTGGTACCCTTGAGCTTCTTCTGAACGTTGGGCAACAAGCACTGTCTTGGTAGGCATGGAGGATGTGTACCATGCCACAAGAAGATTTTCCTCCAAACTACGTCGAAGGTCAATGGAGTGCGTAAGGGTAGACCAGCTGAACTTGAGCATAGGAAAAAAACAAAAAGTCGATAAACTCAACAAAAATGATGGTTGATTCGTTCCCTCAAATCATAAGTCTCAGGTGTTGACCAGCTTGTCCAGCCAGAACCCCCAGAAGACGAAGAAGTTATAGTTTCATCCCATGCAGAATTTTGTGAAGAAGAGTTTCCTAAGTCCATATTTGCAACTTGCCAAATCAAAGGTTTGAGAGCAGTTCGTTCAAGGTACAAAGGGGAGTCAGAGGAAGAACTTCTTGTATCTATGTCTGTAACTTGTTGAATCGAAGGATTAGGGACAATGTGTTCGTAGTCCAAAGGTTGGTAATTTGCAAAGGCTTCCATGACCTGAATATAGAAAGGTGGGTAAAGGTGGCTAATGAATGCGTGGAGGTTCTTTCGAGGGGAAGCAGCATTACTCAATGGCTCTTCGTGTGCTTGATCAATAGAAAGGGAAATTGATTTAGCCATAGTCTGTTCGAATGCTAAGGTATTGGGACGTTCAACAAATTGAAAAGAGTTAATGCAAATTATCACCAAAGAGATGACGGTTGTGTTTCCAGAAGATAGACTCTATGCACGGTCCAAAGGCGCGAGGAAAGCTGTGATACACTAATATCACCAAATAATAGGTATATTAGTGCGAGAGGGAATGTTGGCTACAAATTTTGTAAAAGCCAATTCTGATTCGACACGTGGCAAAGCAAGGGTAGTATGGGAGACTACTCAAGTCTTGATCTGATCGTACGTGGTAGTAAAAATTGGTTCTCACTTGACCTGAGTAGCACATGATCAGTAAAAAGATACAAAATGACGTGGCTCCTACGGTTGCTCATATTCAAATTCAAATACAAGAAGGAAGTTCAACTGCAAGAAAAGGCGTAGTGGAACTACTTCTAAGGCGACATGATCGGCAATCATGGAGGAAGCGATTCGGCGGTTTGAAGTGCAATTCGATGGTCATCCTTGAGGAGTATAAATAGTAAGGAAGTCCCCAGAAAAACCCCAGACTCGGATCATACAAACCAGTCTTACTTTACATATTTTATTTTCCAATTTTTTACATTTTCAGTCTTTACCTTTCTTGCACTTTAAATACATTACGCACTTGATTCATAGGAGTAGTTTCAAGTAGATAAATCCTTGTAAACCTCTTGAGGTGAATTTGGATCATTGTAAGTGTTCATTTTAATGAAATACTTCCATTGTTCTTCATATTAACTATTATTTCTCTTAATTTCTCCTAAGTCAAGCCACCGGTAAAAGTCCTCTTCATTGAAATTTGAAAGAACCAAAACACAATCGTCTGATAATTGGTTGGCAATTATAATTTCTGTAAGGACTGATTGATCCTTGTTGGTACGCTCGCATTTACAAAAATATCCTTCGAACAGCCAAAAAGCCAACACCTACACTATATGACAAGCATAAAATAATAAAATACCCAAGAATATATCATAAAAAAACCAATTCATGTTTCTACAAGGACCACGACACATAACAAATCTTATATAATTGATTAAATATTAGTAAATGATTAAACAAGAAGGAATTTTCACCTTTTCAGTGCAAGCACCATTTCAAGAGAAAGCACAATGACAACAAACAAACAAAACAAATTATTGTCATCATCCACTACAAATAAACAAACAACCAAAAAAGCAAATAGCAACAGGATATGAAGAACATCATCAAACATAGTGTTAATCACAAAAAGTGAACCACTAACAATATAAAAAAAGGGTAACATTGACAAAAATTAAGTAACTTTTTATAGTTATGTCGAGGCACAAAAACGCTAATATACAAAACAGAGAGGACCACACTATACAACAAAAAAAACTACATCGTCTAACATTTTATATATATATATATATATGAACAAATCGAAGTGAATTGAATACAAAATAAAAAGAAATGATCAAAAAAATACCTTCCAACTTGTTTTTCGTGAACTTTTGAGCTTCGTTTGCTTCGTAAATCTCCAAATTAGTAACTTCGTTGTAATGCCCCAAAATAACTAGCAAGAAAACTATCTCATGATAATAATGAAATAAAGATGCAGTACAGAATATGATGCCCTTCCATTTCGTATGATCACGAATGTACAAGAGATAACACATAAGGTTATATATTCATGAGTCTTAACCCTAAATTTATATCATGTGTTATAGACAAAAGATATGTAATTTGAGCTAAACAAGTAATTAAATTTCTTAAAGGCTACAACTTTCCAAGACGATGCTTGGTTACAACAAAAGTAAGTCCAAACTCAATACAGTTAATTCCCTAGGCTTGTACAAAACTAAATACAACAAATAAACAAAAAAGAAACCTTTAGCTCCAAGTTCCTCCTAAGCTATGTTTTTGGTGGAGGTATATCATCAGTACCTGAACATGATTTTTCCACATAAGGTGAGGCAAAACCCAATAGAAATGCTCTAACACAGTTTATGAATCTTAACAAAGATATAAGGTGAACGCATATGCAATACTCGTGCCAAAAACATTTTATATCTCTTTTCAAAACCATGCAATGTCAAGTCTATATCACAATTCAAGAAATCATTTCATTTATAATAGAAAACAGGACTGTGAATACAATTTTGGGAATCCCTAGATATGTGTCTGCAAGCAGGCTATACAAGCACTACCAATTGTCATTTTTATCAGTATTAACTGAAAGACTTGACATCTAACCGTGCAGGTTTCTGGACTTTCACCATGGACACACAGGCCAACATAATACTGTGACCACACCCCCTATCCAAATTAACCAAGGTATTCACCCATTTATCTTAAAACAATAGACTTAATGTGTTAAATATGCAACAATGCCCAATGCAAATGGATGAGAAAATTATTTTAATTCTCCTAGTTCTCATGCAATTTCTACAACAATCATAGTTATTCTCTACCGATAGCCCAATATAGATTTGACTATACAGATAAATAAATTTCCAATAAGGTTATACTTTATTCAAGATGGGAGTGACAATATATATCCAACTCTCTATCCTCATCAACTTCAATCCAATTTTACAAATCCAACATCAATTCCATTTATTTATTCAAAATCAACATTCAATAAATTTAGGGCAAAATCCCCTTTTTCTTTACAAACCAATCCCAAGGATAAAAATCAATCTTTTCGTCATAACTCCACAATAAATACATTTCCTCAATCGTTTCCAACAATTCATTTGAAAACCCCTCTTTTTTATTTCAACCCAAAACTCTAGGTTTGTCCAACAATCTCCATATCACAATGTTGTTTCAAAAACACAAATAACTACGTTAAAAATCATAAGAAAGTGCAAAGATATCCCTACCTTGAAGCTAGAAGGCAAGAGAGAGAGAGTGATGGAACCTCAACAATGCCGAAAGTCAACTTTGTTCCAATAAAAAAAAAAGCTCTCAAAGTGCCCTACCTTTTTGTCAAAGAGACCAGGGTGAAGAAATCAATGGATCTAGGTATATTTGTAGAGAGAATGCGAGTTCTAAAGAGAGAGGGTCTCAACTTAGGGTTTTGAAATATTTAGAGAGAGTGAAAAGTGAAAAATGATCTAAAAAGTGATTTTTACAACCTGATATATGCGCAGACCGCTCGAGCGTAAGAATGGTCACTCGAGCAACTAGACACAATAAGTAGGACTGCTCGAGTGCATAACAAGCTATGAATGCCAACTCTCAGAAGTTTTACAGACAGAGAACTATCGCTTGAGCACAAAAAAGACCACTTGAGCTAACACCGCTCGAGCTCCAAGTATCTCTGCAGACCTGTAAAAGTACTAGAAGTTCACAAAGACTGCTCGAGCACAGGAATCACCGCTCGAGCGAAGAGGTAGAATTTTGGGCAACAACAGTTTTGAAAAACAAGCTACCAACCTATTACAAATGCAACCGAGACATTAAAGTAACCAAAATCAATGAGGACTAAAGAGAAACAAAACATGAACAACCATATAAGACAATGAAACCCTGATCCAGAACATCAAATGGGTTGGGTTTAAACCAGAATCGCTATATTCACATCCTTAGTTTGTCGAATCGAACAATAGAAACCCTACTTTGTCAAATTTAAGCACTAATCTGTTTAATTGAAAACCTGAGTTTTATCCACTTTCCTCTTCTTAATTGCATAATCGTTAGTCTTTTTACGTCTGCCATTAACGATGTTAACTGTGCACTTCAACCCATTAACTACAAGAGGTTATATGGTGATATTCGAATGTCAGGGGGGTAATCTACACCTGGCCCAAAGCATAGGAGGTAAAATGAAGTTTCCTCCCTTCTCTCTAAAAAAAAAAAAAAAAAACTAAAAAAAAAAAAATTCATTAAAAAATCATTTGCTAATTGTTCAGCAACAAGCATAATTGTATTAGCAAATTTCATCTGAAAATCCACTCATTTTGTCCTTATCACAAACTTGTAATAAAACACAAGTTAATTGAAAAGAAAAAAAAAAAATTACACTCACCTCCTTGAGGTTTGAAAATAAGGATTGCTATTAGCACTTGCCTAAATTCTTTGGATTTCTTATTTCTTTGAATCCTCACTCTAAATCTTAAATTTCAATAAGATTTTTTTTAAATACTCCACTTAAGATCAAATTTACCTATATTTATAATATTATCACACCCAAGGGTACACCCACCTAATTTTACACACCTTTTTTTCTTCTCATTTTGATGACTATCCATCTCCAGTTGAAAAGAATGCCGACGATCATTACATCAATAAACACCATTACCTCTGTGAAGAACATTGTATCGATGGTCCGTCATTGAAATTCCTGTCAACTCTCAACAAAGAATACTGTCGGAAACTCGTTGGAAATTCCCGTCTACCATTGCTGAAAACTTGTCAGAAATTCATCTCAGGTAAAACCATCACGAAACACACAATCTGGTGTTCAAGATACAAAAATTGAACTGTTCGACACACCAGTATCGACTATCTACATTACTATTCGGAACCCATATATTGAACTAAATATTTGTGTTTAGTACTGTGTTACCGAACATAATCTTAATAGTTGACCAACCAGTATTGAACAGCTCGAATAAAACAACAATGATTGAAAATGGCCGAGAATGTTAATGTAAGATAGATAAACTTATTAATGGATCGCCAATCTCATCAAAATTGTTGTCATCATCCTCCATTACTCTACATAGTGAAATAACTGATGAAGAGTAATATGTTGGACTTGAAAAGAGATTTCTCGTTCAAGAGAGTTTATGATGGTAGTGTAGAGAATACATTCAGGGTTTAAGATGGTTATGAAGAGTAACAAGTTTAGGGTTTAGAAAGGTGGAATACGTATAGTTGGAGGTGGAGGTAGGGGTGAGGGTGTGTGTACAATATTATAGAGTATTAGTTCTTATTTGATAGATGGGTGTTCCATTAAATGATATCTTTTAATGTAATTTTACTTCGGGGTATAATTGTAACCAAAAAAAAAACATAGAAATGATGGGATCCAAAGATTTTATGTAGGTGCTAATAGTAGCACTCCTGAAAATAATACAATTAATTTTACACTTTTGATATAATTGTCTTAGTCGCCCTTGAAATTTTATTTCACATAACAAGTAAATTCTTTTTTTATTAATAATACAATAAATTCTTTTATTATTATTATTTTTAGAACTTTTAAGGCTTCTAGTCTAGTATAAGGTAAAAAGAAAATAAAAATTTGGCAAAATAAAATGATTAAAAAAATAAACCTAAAAAATAAATTTGCTAAAAAATCGTTTGCCAATTGTTCAGCAGCAAGCACAGATATATTAGCAAATTTCATCTGAAAATCCACTCATTTTGTGCTCATCATAGACTTGTAATAAAAGCACAAGTTAATTGAAAAAAAAAAAAAAATTTACACTCACCTCCTTGAGGTTTGAAAATAAGGATTGCTATTAGCACTTGTCTAAATTCTTTGGATTTCTCATTTCTTTGAGTCCTTACTCTAAATCTTAAATTTCAATAAGATTTTTTTAAATACTCCACTTAATATCAAATTTACCTATATTCATAATATTATCACACCCAAGGGCACACCCACCTAATTTACACACTCTCCTTTCTTTTCCTTTTGATGAGCGTCCATCTCCAGTTGAAAAGAACGCTGACGATCATTACATCAATAAACATCATTACCTTCGTGAAGAACATTGTATCGGCAGTCCATTATTGAAATTCTTGTCAACTCTTAACAAAGAATATCGTCGGAAAACTCGTCTGAAATTCCTATCTACCATTGCTGAAAACTCGTCAGAAATTCCTCTAAGGTAAAACTCTCACGAAACACACAATTTGGTGTTGAAGATACAAAAATCGAACCGTTCAGCACACTAGTACTGACTATCTACATTACTATTCGGAACCCATATATTGAAGTAAATGTTTGTGTTCAATGCTGTATTACCGAACATAATCTTAACAGCCGGCAAACCAATACTGAACAGCTTGAATAAAACAACAATGATTGAAAATGACCATGAATGTTAATGTAAGACAAATAAACTTATTAATGGAACGTCAGTATAGCGATCCCGGTTTTCCCTCCATTGATTATTGTAACCCGGACTTGGTTCCATGGGTGTTGGTTGTTGTTGTATCTTGTTTTCGTCCTTCGATTCTTTGTATATGAGTTTTAGGATGTGTTTGGCAGGTTTGTAACAAGTTGGGTGAGTTTTTAAACCAAGTGTTGCTGCCCAGAATTTTGGTTCTTCGCTCGAGCGAGGCTTTTGTCGCTTGAGCGAGCCTTTTGTTTTAGATTCTTCGCTCGAGCTAGGGTTCCTTCGCTCGAGCAAGAGTTGGGTGTTGTATTTGGTGGCTCGAGCGAGAAGTCCTTCGCTCGAGCGTGCGTCTACGTCTAGGTTTAGACCTGAGAGTTTCAATCCTTGGCTCGAGCGAGCTTTCCTTCGCTCGAGCAAGCGAAGACTATGTTTTGGAGTTCTTCGCTCGAACGAGATTTTCTTTGCTCGAGCGTGCTTCTGGTTGCAGACCTGAAGCTTTGCATTGTTGGCTCGAGCGAGACTTTCTTTGCTCGAGCGAGGTTTTCTTTGTGTCTGGTCGTTCAAGCGACCAATCCTTCGCTTGAGTGAGCCTGTGTTATATTAGTAGTCAGCAGCAGGATTACACTTCACTTTTTCATCCCTTTTGATTTCAAAACCCTAGATTTAGCTCCCTCTCTCTCTCTCTATACTTACCTTCTCTCTAGGGATTGATTTACTTCTAGTGTGTTTCTAGTTTAGTCCCTTTGTAAGAAAGGTTGTGCTCGGGGTGGGCTTCACTTTGATCCGAAAAATCTCTCATTTCGAGCATCTTTGGTTTTTCTCCTCATCTCATTTGAGCTCCTAACTTTAAGGTAGGGATGATCTACTCCTTCTTATGAGTTTTGACATAAATATTGGTCTTTTTGATTAGTTAGTAATGTTGGGTAATTTTGGGAAAGTTAGGGTTTGTTTGGTGGTTATAAAAAGGGGTTTTCAAATGTTAAACTCTATGTGTATGAGAGACCTTGGAAAATGGAGTTATTGTTGTCAAATTGATGAAATTGAACCTTAGGGTTGATATTGAGAAAAATGGAGAAAATGCCCTATTTATGTTGAATAATTAATTTGAAAAAATGTGAAATTGAGCTGAGAATAATGAAATTGGGAAATTGTGGGAGTAAATGGTGTAGTTGGATAATTTAATCACTCATCTATGAGATTGTCGATATTTTATCTGTTGATGAATTTATTATCTATTTAGAGATAACTGCTTTGGGCTATCGGTAGAGGATAGTCTTGATTGTTGTAGACACTGTATGTTGATTGGGGAAAACTGAAACTAATCGAACGTGTTATGTCATTGAATGTGATGGTTGGAATAATACAGCAAATATGTGTATTGATTGATCATGGTATGTGATGAAGTGCTTAAATACATTATGTATGTATTTTTATTTGGGAGGAGATATGGGATGTACTCCAGTGTGTGAGAAGAGATAGGGGATGTACTCCACACACATATGTGTTCATATACTTTAACATATTTTGTATGTAACTTGTTTGGGAGGAGATGAGGAATGTACTCCATATGTGTTCATATACTTTAACACATTATTTATGTACTTCACACTTGTGTTCATATACTTTAACACATTATTTGTGTATCTATGTTTGGGAGAAGATAGGAGATGTACTCCATAGGTGGTTATATGTTTAAATACATTGTATATTTATCATTATTTGGGAGGAGTTGGGGAATGTACTCCACAGATGATTAAGTTGGCCGAGGCGTCCGGGGTGAAAATCCTGAGACCTTATAAAGTGAAGTATTAGTTACGTGAGATCTAGTCTCATTTTGAATCATGGGTAACGGAAGAGTTAACAAGTCGAGTGGTAGTCTCACTTAAATTGTTTGGTTAGATATTGAACCATAATTAGGAACTAATCTGGACAAATAAGGGAAGTGGATGGTAGCATGGATGTAATTGCTGTCGGGCTATGAGAAGGGTGTGATTTGGTGTATACGTGTCGATCATTTGTTGTATGATAATGTTTATACGTGTCGATCATTTGTTATGTGATAATATTTTAGTTATTTCTCATATTGGGTTTAGTATATTTTTACTGGGCTTTGGCTCATCCTACTTGGGACACCATTTTCAAGTACAGGAGACGTGCCAAGTTCAAGACCTTTACTTGGAAGATCTTCGGAGTTGAAGACTCTGCTTTGTTATTTATTTTTATTGATTATATATAAATGCAAGCCGAGGGCTTTACCTGTAAAAGAGTTAGAACTTTTCTTTGATTGACCAAGTAACAACTTGGAAAGATGTAGACCTGCAGGGCATTCTATTATTTGTGTAAACATTTGTAATTAATATGAAATACACTTTTGTAATATTAACTCTGATGTTTGTATGGAAATGTAAACTATCTATCATGTTTATAGAAAGATTGGATATGGGAATTATATATTATTTTTTAGGGCGTTATAGTCAGCCTTATCAGAATTGTTGTCATCGTCCTCCATTGCTCTATAAGGTGAAATAACTAATGAAGAGTAATACGTTGGATTTGAAAAAAGATCTCTGCTTTAAGAGAGTTTATGATGGTGATGTAGAGGATACATTCAGGGTTTAAGATGGTTATGAAGATTAACAGGTTTAGGGTTTAGAAAGTTGGAATACGTATAGCTGGAGGTAGATGTGGAGGTGGAGGTGGGTTGGTGGTAGGGGGTGGGAATGGGGGTGGGGGTGTGTGTACAATATTATAGAGTATTAGTTCTTATTTGATAGGTGGATGTTCCATTAAATGATATCTTTTAATGTAATTTTATTTCAGGGTATAATTGTAATAAAAAAAATTAGAAATTGAGGGATCAAAAGAATTTAGGCAGGTTCTAATAGCAGCACTCTTGAAAATAATACAATTAATTTTACACTTTTGACATAATTGTCTTAGTCGCCCTTGAAATTTTATTTCACATAACAATTAAATTCTTTTTTTTTATTAATAATTCATTAGTCGTATAAATAAAAAAAAATAATATTGTCATCTCTTTTCAACTATAACATATATTTATTTTTAGTATCTACCCACCATATACATTAATTTCAATTGTTTTAGTCATATTAAAATAAATATCAATATAATTATATAAAAAATGTGAGATTAATTATATAAAGTATATATTTTTTAAAAGTAAGTATAATTTACTTAAATAAAATAGGGAAAATCACAAACAGACAAAAAAAAAAAAAAAAAAAAAAACCCCAAGCTTTGAGTCTTGTTATAAAATAAACTCCAAATTTTTAATTTTATCAATTTAAACCTTAAATTTTTTTATTTATTTTCAATCTAAACCATTAACTATTTTCGTTAAGTAAAATTAATAGGAAAATAGATATTTTAGTCATTAAACTTAATAAAAATAGCATTTTAAACATTTTATTTATATCTACATTAACTTTAATGAATAAAATACTCCTTTTCAATTTTACTTAATGAAAATAGGTGAATAATTTAGATTAGAAACGAATCAAAAAATTAATATTTAAATTGATAAAATTAAAAATTAAAAATTTATTTTAGGGGAATGTTTTTTAAGGTCTCACATATTAAGATTTTAAATTTGTCTAAAATTTCTCTGGTTTACTTACAAATTTCTTAGAACAAATTAGAGAAAATTGCAGACAAAAATTAAGCTACTCACAATCCAATTTTTCTATAATTTTTACAAGAAAGCACCATGCTAAGTTCATCAAAGAACTTAAAATACAAAATCTAATTACAGTTTAAAAAATAGCAAACACTACACATTCTAAAAGATCAAAAATAAAATTCAAAGTTAGAAATCCAATGAAAATCAAACTAGCAACATAAATTAATAGGAGTTTAATGTGTGCAGGAAAAATTCAAATGCCAGAGAAAATTCGAGAGACAATCAAAGAGACAACTAGCTAGAAAAAATCAAGTAAGACATAGAGAGAAAGAGAGTCCAAAGTGTTCAGAGAAATTAACATAAAGGGGATATCTTAGTGCCAGAGAAAATTTATCTCAAAGGAAAAATTATACACAAGGAGATAACTAATTAGTAAAATCAAATAAGTAACCTAAATTAGTGAGAGTTTAATAATTTTAGGGAAAATTCAAATACCATAGAAAATTTAGCTCAAGAAACAATTAATCAGTGAAAATCAAACAAACAACACAAATTAGTGAGAGTTTAATGTGGTCAGGAAAAATTAAAATGCTAGAGAAAATTGGAGAGAAAATCAAAGAGACAACTAGCCATAGAAAATAAAGCAAGGCACATAAAGTAGAGTGAATCTATTGTGTTTAGAGAAAATTGTGATGTCTGAGAAAATTCGTCTCAAGAGGAAAATTACACACAATGACACAATTAACCAGTGAAAATCAAACAAGCAAAATAATTTGATGAGTCAGGGAAAATTCAGATGCTAGAGAAAATCAATCAAAATTTTGTCTCAAACTCCGAGAAATTTCAACTCAACTCAGAGAAATTCAAAGAAATTTTGACTTAGAGAAATTTTGCCTAATTCAGAGAAATTTCCTTGATTTTTTCTGTGTTTTGGAAATTTTTCTTGTTTGAAGAAATTTCTCTGTGTATTATACACAGAAAAAAGAGAAGAAAAAAATGAAATAGTTTCTTGTCAACCCTTTAATTCTTCCTTATATAAGGGAAGTAATTTAACAAGTGATGCAAATATGTATCTTATAAATATATATATCGTCTGTACAGAAAACAGGGACATCGTCACCCATATATTTGTTATTCAACTTTATATTCATTTTTAAGTACACTAGAGTCAAGAAAGAATACACACACAGACAACTATGGAAGCTTGAGGATGTCAAATTGTAGAAGAATAGACAGATAGCAGAGATATTATCTACTGCCATACCTAGTTTCTTACGTTTCCAAGCACAAACTGCTTGTTGGACTAATATTTTAACCGATTTTTCCCAAAACACTACTACAAACATCAATCATTCTTATATATATATATATATAGAGAGAGAGAGAGAGAGAGAGCCCTAATCAAAAATTTACAATGTGGAACAAAATTCACAGATATATATATAGAGAGAGAGATAGAGAGGAAAAATACAGAAACGGAAGAGAAAGAAGAGACAGAAGAGAGATAAGAATAGAGATTTGGTATATGTATACATATAAAGAAAGAGAGATGGTATAATATATGAGTATGGGTGAGAAACTTTAGATTACAAAAAAAAAATTATAAATTTTTTCTATTATTCAAAGTTAGAAAGGAATGGTAGATTAATTTTCTTTTTATTTTATTATAAAATTAAAATTTTGATTTTTTTTTAATTGGGGGATTTGGTGATAGCCCCCTCACTATCTAATTTGTTTTTCAAAAGGACAAGAATTATATAAGTACTTTCAAAGCCCCTTGATATTTTAAAACTTGTTTCTTTTACTATATTATCCTTATATCTATCAGTTCTTCTATTAAGCCATCTTCACTATGTATTTCAGAGTAAAATTTTACTTTGTATAAAAGTAAAATTTTACTCTGAATAAGAGTAAAATGTTACACTCTGAAACTAAAGTAAAATTTTACTCTGTATAAAAGTAAAATTTTACTCTGAATAAGAGTAAAATTTTACACTCTGAAACTAAAAGTAAAATTTTACTCTGTATAAAAGTAAAATTTTACTCTGAAAAACAAGTAAACTGTGAGACTCTGAAGCTAAAAGTAAAATTTTACTCTGATTCTGTCAAATGAAAAAAACAGAGCAATAGAACCAGAGTAAAATTTTACTCTGGTTCTATCAAATGAAATTAGATCATTCACAACCACTGTTCTTCTGTTTCTTCACAGTTACTTGCCTCTTTCGTATCACCTCTTTGGCTTCTCTGTTATCTATTACATATACACAATCCATATTGCTCACTCACGACACAAAAATTTATCAAAATCAAAAACAATTTTACAATAAAAAGTTGAGAGAACATAGTAACAACTCATTAATAGATCAATTTAAGAACTTAACAACACTATCCAAATGAAAAATCTGTCCCTCACACATACACACACACACACACACACACATATATATATGAAAAATCTGAAGAACTGTGTTCAAATATGAACATTTTGAACAGTCGCGCGATTCGTTTCTATACTCTTTCAAAATTCAAAATTTTGATCAACGAGGCTATCATTAACGGCAAGAACATGAACTTCATAAGAATTAGAAGGCGATACGTCGACTTCGTCAAAGCTTTCTCCGATCATCTCCGACGATCTCTTCCACTGCGAAACCTATGCGCCATTCAAAGAAAATTCTCTGCAATTGAGAGTGATTTAGGTATATTCACAGTTTTGGTTGAAATCACGAGAGCTTTGAACGAATCCAATCCAAACCCTAAGAATGGAAGAGAGAAGGAAAAGAGAGAATTTGTTTGTGCGTTTGCTTGGTTGAGGCTTCGATCATGTTCCACCGCCTTGAGGAAGACACCGGCGACGCGTATGAACCACCGAAGAGTGATCGGAAAACTGAATCGGCATAGAAGGAGATCGAAAAATGTTGAGAATCATAACAGAGAGCTCGTAAAAATGCAAAGAAGGTAGGAAGAGAGTGGATGGAGAATGTGAGGAAATTTAGTTGAGGGTATAATAGTCTAATAAAATATTTAAATAATAAATTTTGTCTTTTATGTAAAATTTTATAATTATGAGGGAATTTAAAAAATATAATTTTTTTTTTTAATTCTTTTAATAATGAAAGAAAGATAAAAGAGATTTATAACTAAATTTCACTTTTTAATTATCCGTATAAAATAAAGAAAATTGTTGCTTTTGGTGGGGGGAGGGGACTTTCCAGAGTGGGCAAAAGTTGAATAGGCTTTTTCTAGCCCTGACTTGGACTGGGCTCAAATCACCAACTTACAACTACCAAATCATTTTTTCAGGTGGGAAGGGGACTTTTCCTTGGCACTCGGTCCATTATATATATATAACAGTGTTAGAGAGATCTAATGGGAGTTTTAATAATGTGATAAAAGAAAAATAAATATAAATATAAATATAAATATACACATTCCATTACTTCTTATTTTATTATTAAGCCTATCTTTAAAGTTCTAAAATTAGAGTTATAATTGGTCCCAATGCATATATCATATATTTCACCAAAAAGTTTTGAAGCAATTCCAGGGAAAGAAAGCTGACATCTTGAGTTCATTGTTTGGCTGCTGGGAAAGATTGTTTATAAACATGAAAACAAATATGGCAAACAAAAAACATATGGCATCTATTCAACACTTGAACAGTGTGTTAAAAAGTCGCCAACCGTTTTGTTTGATGAAGTTGCTAAGTATTCTCATTCAGATTATGCGATCATGTTATCTGTAAATAAACATTAAAATAATATTTGAAACATTTAATTTATTATTTTTAAAAATCATCTTTAATGATATATTTGATAAATGTCAAATTTTAATTTATCAAAAATTTCATTAAGTGAGATCTAATCTCAATGTCACTTCATTAAGAGTCATTTAAGAGTGATAAATTAAAGTGATATAATATTATTGATAAATGTTTTACCTTTTTATATATAAATTGTGCAAAAAGATTGTTAGTAGTTATATTCACCAAAACTTTTATGCAAAAAAGTTGTATTAGTTTATAAAATTAATTAAGAATGGCTTTATTGTTTGTAAAAATTCCTTATAGCCAACAAAAATTAACGAATCAAATGACGCCAAAGATGAACTATACTAATAACCAGCACCTGGTCCACAATCCCATATAGGCTAGGCCATCATAGCCTTCACAAAGTGTGGTAGGTGAGTATTAAATTACACCAATGAATTAATTAAAGAAGTGACAAATTATTGATGATAATTTTGTTTTTGTTTTTGCTTTTAACCACCACTGGGTCAAAAGCAAAGCAGCCACAATTCTGGCAATACAAAAGAAAGACTATACAGTGGGAGAAGGCACATTCTGAAACTACGAACCTTCCTAATCAGCCGTCTAGAGACCTAGGTCCTATTTGGTAAGGTTTATTTCTAATTTATTTTAATTTTTAATTTAATTTAAGTTATTTTAATGTGTTTGGTTCAATTTAATAATACAACTTATATCTTTTTGTAAGTTAAAAATTAACTTATTCTTTAAGTGGAGGAAAAGAAGTTTAATTTATAAGTAAAAAATCAATTTATATTCACAGTTATAAGTTATAAGCTGTTAGACTATAAATTCTAATCATTTTCTCACAATTTTACCAAACATGACCATA
Source organism: Camellia lanceoleosa (assembly GCA_025200525.1). Classification (NCBI taxonomy): domain Eukaryota; kingdom Viridiplantae; phylum Streptophyta; class Magnoliopsida; order Ericales; family Theaceae; genus Camellia; species Camellia lanceoleosa. The sequence goes on from CM045767.1 coordinate 120,453,848, forward strand.
GTTAAATAGATTATAAATGTTGGGATTAAGAAAAAGAGTACTGCCTATAATTTTATGTGAGGATATAAAAAAAATAATAGTTGATAATTTATTTGGTAATTGATGAGTAATATAACTAGGTGGTGCTACATGCCTTCTACAAATAAAGTAAATATCAATCATGTCGAGCAATTCAAAGACTGATAAATCACAATATATACCCAATAATTAACCAACATGGCAGCAATGGTCTAGAAAGAGAAAGGATTAAATTTTCACCTTCATCATTTCACAAAAATTTTATTTTGGTCACGTTTATTTGATTTTATAAAATAGAAAGAAATAAGAGTACGGTGAGATTGTTAAGTAAGGAGATTATTAGTATAATAGTATTAAATTAAAAATATAGGATAAAGAATGTTTATTTATACCAGATTAGTAATATTATAAATAGTATTAATATATAAAATTAATATATTTTTTTATTTTTAGTATTTTTTAATATTATAATTATTATTTTTTGTTCTAAAAAATATAAATTTTTGATAAAAATCATTTAAAAATTCACTAATCCTCTCACTTAATTTTTAGTCTCAACCTTCCCATGGAATTGATAGTCCCATCAATAGAGATGAGTAGTACAAGGAGATAGTTAACCTCCTCATTCATGACACTAACCAAACACTCTTTAAACCATTTGAGAAGGTAGCCTTTAGCTACTTGTGAAATTACAGTTATGCCTCCGTATTGTTTAAATGAGTCACATAAATGAAAGTAGTTATTTTTTAAAATAGGTGAAAATATTTTGATTAATTGATTATGATGTGACAATATAAACAAATATTAAGTAAAAAAGTTAGAAAGTAACTTTGTACCAATTTCCTAAATGACTTTCTAAAAAAGTCAAAAACTTAGTTAAAAGTTAAAAATTAATTTTTAATTATCTTCCTAAAACAATCAATCTTCCTTTCCAAAAAGCCAAACCAACATAACCTTTGAGCTATTAATTTTTTCGATCTTTGTCTTCCTTTTCTCCCACTCTTTTGTGCAAAATCCTATACCATCTTTGATACCCCTATCAACTAAAAACAATCCACAACTGTGGGTTACCCTCTCATTTGATCAAGAAAAATGTTATGGACTTTAAATAAATTAGTAAATTTTAACTAAACCTCTTCCACGGGGCGTGATCCACACAAATTACATGTGTACGGGTCCCACATCCAGGTAAGAGATTTGATAGAAAATTTAATAATTTATTTAGAATTCTTAACATAACTCTTTGATCAATCACTACTATTATTGAAACCGTAAATTCATGTAAAACTCTTCATGTATTGCTACTAAACCATCCTAGATAGCAAATGCTTGTAGAAGAGTGTAGTTTTTGCAATTGGTTAATGCAATTGTCCTATTTTGATTTACTCAATTTGTATTATTTTAGAGAAAACCTAAATCACTAATCACATCAAAATAGAACTCATGTATATACACACAATTCGATCCAAAACATCTTTTTTGAAGGTATAAAGATCCTAAAAAATCATAATTATATATCTTTTGTAACAACAGAGCTAAGATTTTGATTGGGAGCTATTTGAGGCAAAGGAATTGATCAACTTAGTTTAGTTTGATTTGGCTTAATAATGCCTTCAATATTCAAGAAATCTATATATACTGATTACAATCAACACAAATTTGTTGTAATGAACTATATAGGTCTCTTTATGCAATATTGCCCAAGTTTGGTGCAATTGTAATATTGCTTGTCTATATATTATGGTGCGTCATGTAATAGTATGACGGTGTTCATTGACGTGGCAATTTGTACACTTGGAAGAGATATACACTGGAATACTAGATTTTGTTCATATTTTAGAAATAAAGAGAAAAAGGATGGACCATAAAAGATTTAGGAAGCACAAATAAAAATTTTGAGAGAGTTAAAGAAAAAAATAATATAAAAAAGGGCCTGGCTTTGGTTCAGTCTATCATCGGACTGGACCGTGCTGTTGGGCCTGTGAGGGCCAACCACGGGTCCCGTTTTGAAAATCTGAACCGTCAATATGTAGAACTCGTCGAGTACTATATGCCTGTGAAAAATCACGTTGATCGGATATCGATAGCTATGTGATTAAAACAATTTTTTTATCAACCGTTAATTTATTCACCGTCTATTTTTTTATACAAAACTAATTTGATCACATAGCTATCGATATCCGATCAATGTGATTTTTTACAAACATATAGTACTCGACGAGTTCTACACATTGAACGGTTCAGATTTTCAAAACGGGACCCGTGATGGACTCCCACGAGGCCAACAACACGGTCCAGTCTGATGGCGGACTGGACCAAAGCCAGACCCTATAAAAAAATCCAAAAGCATGGGTTGAACAATAATTTTACAAGATTTGAGGGGTAGTTGCCCCTAACCAAATTAATAAGTTTTAAGGTAAATTATAATAAACCGTTTTAAACTATGATGTATTTACATTTTGCCTATCTGAACTTTAAAATTCAACAGTTAATCCTTTTGAAATATTATCTTATTATATTTTACTCTTTTTGTTAGGATTTTATTAGGAATTTGTAAAAAATTAATCATGTGTAAAGTACATAACACATTTATTAAATTTTTTAAGATAATAATACCCGTTATTTGATTATTTTAGGATAAATTCTTATCTGGTAATTTCATTTGTACGTTGTCTCTCTTATCTTAGTGACAAAATACAAACGAGATCACTAGATTATTATGTTAAAAATTTAATAAATGTGTAATGCACTTTATACATAATTTGATTTTTTGAAATGTTTTTAACAAAATTCTAACAAAAAAAAAATCATAATAAAATAATATTTTAAGAGGATTAATTGTTGAATTTTAAAATTCATATGAATAAAATACAAATGAGTTATACTTTAAGCGATTACTAGTATAATTTACCTTTATTATCATTAACCCACTAGTCAACGAATGGTAATAATGCCTGGAATCTAGATAGAGGGTTCATCGATCGACAACTGTGAGGTCAAATTCTGTTAATTAACTTTTCTACGTATTGCTGATAAGAGTTCAGGATTTTAATACTAAACAAGGGCTTTTGGCAATAATTTAAAATAAAACTAAAGACAATATTTTGTTTATTATTCTCCTTATAGTTTGAGAAAAAATTGTCTTATTCTCTCTAGTGCCTCTCATATTGTTTATATGCCTTTCATGTGATAATATACTTCATTAATTTTTATAATAAGGTTGATAGAAGAATCATATTAAAATTCTTTAAATGAATATAAAGTTAACATCATTATAATTAAAAATTAAAAAAACTAAATTGAAATGTTATTTGTTAATTTTCAAATTGACAGATGAACCATATTAAAATTATTTTAAAAATATGAGGTCAACATTATTATATTTAAAAGTTGAAGTACTAATTGAAATTTGACTAAAAACTTGGAATATAAATTAATAAACTTGAGAGAAATTTTACTATACACATCCTTATCAGAATGCACACCTAAATTATCTTATTTTTTTATTTTATGACAAATTTTTTTACTTTAATTAGTTATAACCTTATTTTAGTTATGACTTGTGAAATCTTTATTATGATTTTTTTTTTTAATTATGACTCATAAAATATGAAGTTATGTAATTTTTTCTTTAGTTATAAGGTACATGCGATACACACTTTTTGAGGGATATGTACCATAGTCTTTCCCTAAACTTTGTGTATATATAGACGAAATTTTTTTAAAATTTTGTTTAGTTCAAATTTTTTGAAATTTTTTTTCCAAACTCACTTTCTCTCTCCTATAGATCAATTAATCACTTTTTTTTTTCATACACATTTAATCAACTACAATAAAATATCAAATCATCAAACTCCCAAACTTCAAAATTATTTTCGAAATATACAATAAAACAAATCAAAAAAAATTCTAAACTATGTCCCTAAATTTTTTTTTTTTTAAAATTTAGGCCTTGTTTGGTTTGGTTTTGAGAAACAAATTTTAGAGAAAATTTTCTAAATTTTTGTTTGGTTTAGTGATTTTGGAAAAAAAATTCCAAAATCGCTTTCTATCTCCTATGCATCAGTCAATCACTTTTTCTCTCTCCTTTCTCATTTTTAATTATTTTTTCTTTCACACACATCTACTCAAGTACAACAAAATATTAGATCATCACAAACTCTCATACTCCAAAATTGTTTCCAAAATATACAACCAAAAAAACTAAAAAAATTTCTAAACTCTTTCAAAACTAAAAAACCAAACCAAACCAAAACTAAAAAATTTTCTAAATTTTTTAAAAAAATTTATCTCCCAAAACCAAATCAAACAAGGCCAAACTAAATACACCCATGGTATTTCATTTACTTATGTAGTTACATATTTTGTGAGAACTTACAAAACGTTTTATGGATTAATTAACTTATGTGAATTTGTGGTAAGTTACATCATTTTATGGGGTAACTTACATATATTTGTCGGAATTTATGTCAAATTATGATTGATTGTTCAATTTTTGACTATCTGCTTCAAAAAATTAGTTATAAGAATAAAACTTCTTCAATCAGAATACAGATGAGTTTAAAAAGGTATGATTGAGATAGCTCGATATAAAGGATTCTAGATGCCTTCTAATCTCATTATTTACTGATAAAAAAAGAAGAGGGTGTTAATGATACCTTTCAAATTTTTTAAAATTAACTTGTGTTAATTTATATTTAAGTTATATGAATTTCTATTTAAATTCCGTGATTTTATAAAGTAATTTATATATATTTTTAAAAATTTATGTCAAATTAAAAAATTTTAAATTTATATAAATTAATTTACATATATTTATATTTAAATTACGTAACCTATTACATATTTGTGTGGCATGTTTACATGCTCTTTTGCATATGGTGTGAACACTTTCCATACATATTGTCTTTCAACAGAAAAGACAAAAGAAATTAAAGAGCACGTCAACCGTCAAATTGCTTCGCGAAGGTCCAAAAAAGGCTTCTTTTCCAGTCCTCTTTTTCTCGATACATCATACATCACCTTTTCTTTGTTATCTTCATTTTCTCATCCACAATCCAATCAATCACCCAGAAAAGAAAAAAAGGGCAAAAAAAAACACAAGACTATAAAAGCAGAATAAACAAATAAACTCGTGGGAGAGAAAGTTTGGGAGAGAGGGGGACGGTTGGCGGCTGAAACCTAACTTTGGAGGGAGAACATTCACATTAGATCTGAATTTTCAGTTTTGGGTTTTTCTTCACGGACCTTGTTGGATTGAATTGGAAGTTCTTTGAACCTGATCAAGTTTGTTGGTTTATCAAAGTTGTTTGAGTAAATGTATTTTTTAGTTGTTTTTATTTCTTTCAATTGGGTTTAGTGGGTTTTAGTCACATAAGATCTGAATTTTCTCTTTTGGGTTGTTTTCTTCACGGGCATAGTTGGACTGAATTGGAAGTTCTTTGAACCTGACCAAGTGGGTTGGTTGATCAAGTTGTGTTTGTGTAAATGAGGGTTTAGTGGTTTTTATTTATTTCAATTTGAATCTGTATAGAGCAGAGTTTGTGAGAAATTTTGAAGCTCTGTTTCTTCCATGGGGCTTTGCTGGAGCAATCTAATCAAAGATGATAGCCCATTTCATACAGGTACTTTGTGTATAATAACTGTGTATTTGTGGATGCATATGTTTTTGGTACATTGGGATTTAATTACTTTTTCACTACTGTTTGCTATGTTTCGGGTTTTATTTTGCTCTAATTATTTGGTTCTGTTTTTGGTTTCATTGATTATATTTCTTCGTTTTTCAGAAATAAAACAGTGTAAAGTTCAAAAGAACCCATCATTTTTTTTTTTCCTTCATGGTTTTCAATTTTGTACAAAAACAATTTTCCTCTGTTTGATGTTTCCTAAAAGTGGGTTCCCAAAATTGTTTTCTGAAATAGTTGCCAAACAAGTTCATCGATTCTTCAAATTTTTGTAATGTTGTTTATAGCTTCTGAAAAATCAAACATTCGGTCAAAGCAAGGCATTTAATTACTCCTATATTAAACTTTAATTCAATGAGCTTCTGTATTTGGGTTTTAAATTATGAAAATCAACATACAAAAAAATGGAAAAAAAAAGCTATTTAAAAAATTGATTATATTTTTCCTAATTGAGGAAAAGAGAAGAAATGTTCTAGTTTTTATTTTTTGTGTTTTCATAAACAAGGTAATGAATATTCAAAACAGCCTATCATTTTCATATTGATTTTATGTGCAAAAAGAGGATTAGATTCGAGAAGAACCTTTTTTTTGTGTGTTTCCAAAACTGTTTTTGAAAATAGTTGGCCAAACTAATTTGATAATTTGATTAATTCTCCAAATTTTTGATATAGTTTCTGGGAAATCAAACACTTGGCCTGACTAAACCATATAATTATATTATCATTGATTCAATGGGCTCCTCAGCTATGAAAATCAACAAACCCAAAAAATGATCACCCCTAAAAAAAAAAAAAAAGATTTGAAAAATTGAATTTTCAATAACTGGAGTTTGCTTTGTTTATGCCATTTCAAACTGGTGTTTCTTCAGGGGGGGTTCTACTGAAACCTTAATACATGATGGTTACTTTTGTGTTGATACCACAATTTGATGTTTAATGGTGTTGATTGAGTCTGGTAATTCTTGTCTTTATAAACATAATAGCATTTGGTTTGTCTAGGAGTGAATTCGAAGAATCAGGTCAGAGATGGAAACGATCTGAGCAATTTGAGTGGCAAGTCAGCTAACAGACCCCCGACACCTCGGAATGAGGATGAGATCTTGGAGTCCTCCAACTTAAAGAGCTTCACGTTCTGCGAACTGAAAATGGCTACCAGAAACTTTCGTCCGGATAGCGTATTAGGAGAAGGTGGATTTGGTTCTGTTTTTAAGGGGTGGATTGATGTGCATTCACTTATGGCTGCAAAGCCCGGGACTGGATTGGTGATTGCTGTGAAGAAGCTTAATCAAGAAGGTTATCAGGGCCACAAGGAATGGTTGGTGAGTTTCGCCCTCTTAAAACTCCTTGTGTCAGGTGGATGTAGAAGAGTATTTCTAAAATGGGCAAATTTTAATTTAATTCTCACTTTTGTCACAGGATAGACTAGTAAAATTAAAAAAATCAAATAGATGTTGCCACTATGGTCATTTCCTAACAATTTAAGCTCTTGAGCCAATTGCTGATCTAATATCATCTCAGAGCTTTGGTTCTGATAGGTCTAGGGTTCAAGTTTTTCTATTTGCATTCGATCCCCATTTGGTATGTTTGTTTTTTTGTTTGTTTGAACTCTGCGTGGCTATTTGCTATGTTACATAGACTCTGGTATGGGTTTTAGATATAGGTACGCTTCTAACTATAGGATTAATCTAAATCTTATGTCAAGGTCACCTAAACACGGCTATATTTCATAGTTCTTCAAGATTTTTTTTAGTATTGTAAGGCTAAAATGTTGTTTTAAAACTAAAATATAGCATTTTGTGTATAAAATGGAAGTTTTATGCATTGTTATATAATAAATTCGACTACTTATACATACTTGTTGGGTGTATTTCCAACTAGGCATAGATGGGGCTGCATGTGAGGAAGGTTGTTAGATAACTTGATATACGATGTTGAACCCCTTTACTACAGCTTAAGTTTTTGAGACATTTGTGATCTAATAGTTTGTAGTTCTATTTGTCGTTCACTTGTTCTGATAAATTATGTCTTTGCAAAGCTGTGGTGTCCAAAAGATTTCAGATCCATCTGAAACAGCCAATTTTACGTTACTTCTTTTGGATATACAGGCAGAAATCAACTATCTTGGGCAGCTTCATCATCCGAATCTCGTGAAATTGATTGGTTACTGTTTAGAGGATGACCATAGGCTTTTGGTGTATGAGTTCATGCCCAAAGGCAGCATGGAGAACCACTTATTCAGGAGTAAGTTCTTTGTTACATTCTATAAACTTCCATTTACACTTCAATCTCTGGGAAATTTGTAATTGACATATCATAGTATTGTTGGAACAGGAGGGACTCATTTCCAGCCACTTTCTTGGAGCAAGCGTATGAAAGTCGCTCTTGGTGCAGCAAAGGGACTTGCCTTTCTTCACAGTGCTGAGACAAAAGTTATATATCGGGACTTCAAAACATCTAATATTCTTCTCGACTCAGTACGTAGCTCAAGATTGGATCTATGGGTTGCATTTCAGTAATTTGGTTGAATTATGCACTTTTTTAACTTCTTGCTGACTTATTTTCTACTCTGCCGTCTTTTTCGTTTTCACAGAATTACAATGCAAAACTATCTGATTTTGGGTTGGCTAGGGATGGGCCAACTGGTGATAAGAGCCATGTGTCCACTAGGGTCATGGGAACCTTTGGATATGCTGCACCGGAGTATCTATCCACAGGTATATTTTCATGTGTAGTTTCTTCCATAAATTCATTGAGCTGTGTAAACTTACTAGTTTCCATTAAAATTTCTTTTCTTCAATAAGAATTGATGTTTGGTAGTCATTTTCAGAGTTAATGTTCCAAAAATTCATAAATTAAATCCCAACATGAAAATAAAACAAAAATCACATTTAAAAAATTCTAATTTCAGTCTTTCAAACTAACTCGCCTCATATCATTAAGATTAGACATGTCAAACAGACTAGATTTTATATGAATATGACCCAACCCGACACGAAATCTGAATCCATTATCTTGTGTTTAGTTGAGGGATTTGGGAAGCGATTTGGAAAAAGAAAGGGAAAAGGTGTATGAAACTATGTGAAATGCAGGTATATTTTATTCATATTTCACTTTACTTTTCCCTTTTCATTTTCCTTTTCAAGTCTCTTTTCAAATCCCCCAACCAAACACAATGTTAATGATTATCCAATCTGATAATCCGATAAAATACAAATTATATCAGAGCTATTATGGTTGGATCAGATTCTGATATATTCGATCCAATTTTTGTACTTCAATTTTTATATGTATATATAGGACTATCATTATATTTTAAAAATAACATGCAACAACAACAAAATTTAAGAAGGTGAAATTCGAATAAAAAAATAGTCTCACAATGAATCTGGTCGGCATCAGATTTTGGATGGGATACCTAGATAAACCGAATTCAAATTTGGATGGTCTTTTATCCAATTTTTCATAATCGGATTGGATTTGGATTACATCAGATCCCATCCGAATTTGGTCTGTTGACAGGCCTAATTTAGATGGTCTTCCCATGGACCATGATTGACGGAAGTGTCAGCTCTAACTCTTCATATGCCTGGTTTTCTTGATTCATCTTATTAACATCAGTTACTCGTAATTTTTGGGATATTATTAGTCACTGCACTTTGCAATGTATTACTAGTTCAACGACAAAAAAGCCATATATCATTTGTTCTGATCATTCATTCCATCTTTCTCTGTGAAGGTCACTTAACTGCCATGAGCGATGTATACAGCTTTGGAGTTGTTCTTTTAGAGATGTTAACTGGCAAACGAGCAATAGACAAGAACCGTCCACAAGGACAGCAAAGCTTGGTGGAGTGGGCAAAGCCATATCTGGCCCATAAACGTAAAATTTTACGCATTTTGGATGTTCGTATTGAAGGCCAGTATTTACTGAGTCAAGCCCTAAAGGCAAGTAACCTCGCGCTTCAATGTCTCTCCGTGGAACCGAAGACTAGGCCAATCATGGATGAGGTGGTAACAGCTTTAGAACAGCTTCAAGACTCAAAGTGATGTGGTGAAAGGCGCACAAAAACGAGCACAGGTCTATATGTATAAATTAACTTTTATTCTTTTGGGTGCTGGGGGAGTGAATGTAGCAACAGTTTTTCTCTCCTGATTTCAGGAATTCGGGCATGTTCTATACATACACCTATGTTTTGTTAAGCCAGTGTATAGTTTCATTTTATTTATTTATTTATTTTATTCCTAGGGTTTGATGTATTTAATATCTCTCTACTTTTGATGCGTGGTGGTAACATTTGGAATGATGGAGCATTAATGAATGTTGATGATATCAGTAAATGAATGGTCTATAAGGGAACTAGGTAATGGCGAGTTGGACAATATGATGATGAAATGAGTTGGATTTCCTTCTACGATGTACGTCTTGAGCAGGCACTTTTATGGGCAGCCGACTTTACTGTTGCACATGCCGATCAGACCGCTCGCCAAACCTAGTATGCTTGGTCGAATTTTGGGCTAAACTGTTGGTCGCGAGTTGGCCTTGGCCTGAAGACTGGGCCATCTTGACCGGCTGGGTTCATGTTACTTGTGTATTCATCAAATTGCAAAATTAATGTTCTTACTGCTTGGAAAGCATGGATTTTGATTTTTGGAGAAGGAAAAGAATTGGGTTTTCTTTGTAAATGCTTTTCCCTTCTAGTCCAAGTACACTGTTTTGAAATGGAAGGTATTGTTGCCAAGTGTTGGTTTGGCTCTTGTCAAAGCCGTGTAAAGACAGCTGTATATTGTGTATGTTTTCAAACGATGCTTTTGACCCACAAAGGGATTGATACACTTTTGTTTTTTCTGTTTTTCTTACAAGGAACTTGCAAAAACATATCTTTATGTTTGTGTTGTGGAATTATGTGGGATTGGATAAATATAATGCTAGGACAAGTAATCCCAGCAAAGCATGCATATCCTAGTTTTGTGTTGGATGCAAGATTGGATACAATTACAAACTAAATTACTAATTATATTTTATTAGTTGCACACATATTACATATTAAATTACAAATTATTTTTCTATAAGTTGCACACACGTATGAGTGGCTGGTAAAATAGTTAGTAATTTATTGGTTTCCTTGTGGAGAGAGTGAATATTATGGGTCTAAAAAATATTATCAATTTGTCAAGCTACACCAATCTATACAAGTTGGGTTAGGCAACTTAGATGATAAAAATTGGTGGATTGATTAGCTTTTTGTTTAAAATTTATTAACTTGCCTACTACAAACTGATTTAAAATTATATTGCATTTGCTCACACATTATTTCTGTTGATATTTTTTCATAAAAATAGAAAAAATATATATAAAATAAATTAAATAAAAATGACAAAACAATTATTATTATTATTATTATTTATTATTAAAGAATGAAATATACAATAAACTATTAAACTAAAAAAAACACAAGAATGAACTAAATTATACCATGGAACATATTAAAAGATGGATTTAAATGGACATATAAAATAATATATGAGAAATTATTTAAATTTAAAACTTTGAAGAACAAAAGATAAAGGATGCAAACCGAAACCTGTGTGATACCATAGTTTTCTTAAAACAAATTTATCGCCTCCCGGTGGATGTTGGAGGAACGCCGACATTTGTCTTCTAGGATACGACAGTCGAAACCAGCTAATGCAGAAGCACCTTCTGAATAGCTTCGGCGAACTTGACAATGGTTGCACTCTCTCTAACAAGAACCAAAGAAAGGGCTAGCAAAAGAAGATAGGAAAATTTTTCTTTGGTGTAAAATAAATATCTCCAACTTTTTATCTCAAAATACCATCTCCATTTTCATCAAAAATCTCTCTAAAAAACTTCTTTTCAAGTTGGAGGGAAAATGCCTCTATTTATCGAAGTAGGGAAATCCCTAGCCATGAAGGCTATACATCAATAGGGACATCAAATGTCATTAACCAAGGCTATCAACTCTAGCCATTAGAGCTAGAGTTACAAAGGTTGAAAACCTATGGCCACTAATATGGTTATCAACTCCATTATCAAAAGATGAAAGTTACAAAGCTCTAAACCTTCTATGTGCTTAATATATACAAATAAATATGTATATAATGATATTTAAATAAACCAATTAGACGGGTCACAAAATGGATACTAATGTTGGGCCATAACCTGATCCAAACCCAATTCTCAAATACATGCACAAGTTAAACCCAACACAGCATAACTTAGCCCAAGCTTAAGATTAAGTTCAAGTCTAAGTCCATGACTAAACCCAACACATGCACAAGCACAAGTACAAGTCTAGACCCAGTCCAAACTAAGACTAAGTATAAATTTAAGCCCAACTTTATTGATGCCCATTTTATGAAACAATTCTCATTCACAACTCAATGGTTTCGGCTCATTATTTTTATATTGTAATCTTCTCAATTGAGAGAATACAATACCACTCAGACTCACCTTAACCAGCAGTTGGGTCTCACTTTAATTTTGCATTAAAGTTGCCGAAAACTATTATTTTCCAACAATCCTCCACATAAATAAAATTGGTTGAATAATGAAAAACGAACAACGCTTAATATCAATGACTCGGAGAGAGAGTACACAAAATAACCCTACATCAGAAAAGGTAGATGTTGGCCTTGAACCTTTCGTAGTGAAAACTTATCGGATTTACTGGCAGACCAATGAACGTGATGTCTTGAACTGTTTTGCCGTTTGTGTAAACCGAGACAATAGACCTCACACATGAGTCATTCCAACCATTGTTCTTGTTCTCATTGGTGTGTCCGATTTGGCCTTAGAACACTAGCTTGGTTCAGTGAGTGTTTTTAAAGAATTCGGTCTCGTTAATTCTTAAAGAAGCGGCCCCATGTCGCACTTGCATAGGTGACCTACATAAGGTATCTTGTTATACCACAGTTGACTATTCACAACACTTAGGTCATTAAAAGTATCAGCTTAACCTTCTATCCCACAGGATATCACTACAATAAAGAATGGCCAAGAGGATTTTCCTCTTCAGTGACTTACCCATTATACGCAATTAGGTTATCCCTTTGAACCTAGATCTTGAGATCTCCAATTATCTAGATAGGGTTTTTCATTGCGGTAACACTCGCTAAAGGCCTTAACCCCATTTCTCTTAACGACTTCTTACTAACTCTCAATTTAACCCTTTGGTTAGCGGATCCACAATATTGTCTTTAGACTTTATATAGTCTGTAGTGACAACACATGAGAGTAGTTGTCGTATGGAATTAAGTCTTCGACGAAAATGTCTAGACCTTCTATATGTGCCCTACCAATACTTGATTAGTTGTCGTAAAGTATACAAAATTGCTAGCACAAGTTTTGATCAACATGGAATATCGAAAACGGCAAAGCCATTCAGCTATTTCAGTAGCTTTATCTGAATAACTGAATTTCGATTCCATCATTGATCTCATGATACACATATGCATGGAAGATCTCCAAGACACGGTTATAGCTCCAATTAGAGAAAATATATCCACTAATGGATTTGTAGTCTTTATATCAGATATCCAGTAAGCACCTTGTACCTTTCAAGTACAACTGGATATGAAGTGTTATGCAATCCATAATCCCAAGTGTAGTGCAAATAATCCAACACCTGCATAATGCCCTTCCAATGAGTAACATTAGGATTACTCGTGTATCTACTAAGCCTGCTACCTGAGTAGGCTATACCTGGCCTTGTACAACTCATCAGATACTTTAGACTTCCATTAACCCAAGAATATACTAGTTGAAATACACTTTCACTATTATTCTCGGCCAAATATAGACATACGTCTACTAGTGTCCTCGACACACTTGTATCTGATTTACTAAATTTCTCAAGTATTTTATCAATATAATGAGATTGAGAAAGTACAATACTACCAGATGTTCTAGTAATTTTAATACCCAGAATCACATCTGCAAAGCCCATATCTTTCATATCAAACTTAGAATACAACATCCATTTAGTAGTATTGAATATCTTTTCAAATATTCAAACCTTAAAGATTTATTCAACTAAATCTTCATATAGGAAAGCTACCTGAACATCCATCTTGATGTATTTCCAGATGTTGCACAATTGCGATCACACTCACTATAATTGGTGATCACATATCAAAGTAATCCAAGCATTTTCTTTGCCGATATCCTTTGATAACAAGCCTATCTCATCGGCTTTCATTCACTTGCATCCCAAGGCTTACTACCTATGCAAGATAAAGCTAAATTTTCTAAAGAAATCATAGCTTCAAAGACACTTTTAGCCTCACAGTTACCGTATAGGTTTAAGAAGATTAGATAGAAGAACTTTAAAGTCCTATCCTTTTAACATCATCTAGGCTCATCTTTTTTCTAATAAAAACCATTTCCTCAATTTCATGATAATATTCTTGTGTAAATCTGAATATCAGATTTGTCCACAAAAAAAATCGATATGCACTACTATATTGTGCATAACTGTTGAATACAAAGTTAACAAATTTGTAGGCTTATTCTAACCCTGTTAGGTTTAGGTTTTACCACTTTTTGCATGATACTGCTACATTTGTAAAATTTATACGAAGGCTTTTGGCCTTTTCAAAAATTCATAAAAGGTCTTTAAACAATTCCTTGTTTCACAATGATTATGAAACTCTCAAAATCATGTCATAAAAAATACATTTTGAGACCGTCATCAATCGAATTAGGTCATTTTCAAATTCAAGGCACCCAAACATATTTGGTCCACCCTATCTGTGACAACCCTCACTACTATTTACTGGTAATACCACTGATTAGTGCTAATCTACGATTAAGCACGTTAATTGACTGATTGACTGAAATTCTGAATGGATTGATTGAGTGTATTAGTTTAATTTCGTGTCTATCTGTTTGACTGCTAAATTATCTATTTATGTTTTGTGTTTTAAACTATAAATTAAAGGCCTTATCGGCAGCCGAATCTGAAATTGATTGGTGTTATGTGCTAGTTAGGATTTATGTGATTTTATGGTATATTCAATTGAAATTTGATTTGGTACGATTAAATTCGGTTAAATAATGTTAAATTGCATTAGTTTGGTTATTCACCAAATTGCCACTTAGTGGGTTATGCTAGACCACTCCTCCTCTCACCCTCTACATTGTTTGAGCACCTTTTCCTCAGCCATTTTGAGAGCTAAAACCGACTAGAGTGAGAGAGTGAGGGAAACCGAGTTCAACTTGAAGGTTTTGCTTGGAAGTTAAAGGAATTGAAGGTTGACTGCATAATTGAGCTCTCATTCTTGTAATTGAGGAACCTAGGTATGGAATTTATCCTTTTAATTGTTAAATTAAGTCATATATTGCATGGTTCATGGAAGTTTAGTGAGTTGAGTCTAGAATTGGCTTAATGAGTTGAATTGAGGCTTAGACCATGCATGCATGTGCATATCTTGAAGTTTTAAGTTGTTTGCATGGAAATTTTTGCATGCATGTTTATATTTTGGGTCTTGATCCATGAACTCACCATGTTTTGAAGTTAAATCTTGTATTTGATCTTGTTTTAGCACATTGGAGTTCCAAGGAACCCATGCATGTGTTGAATTTACATTGTTCTTCATGTTCATGAAAACTTCTTTGAAATTGTGTTTAATTTACTCACCTTTGGGCCTTGATTTCACAAATTGAGCTTTAAATCATGTTATACTATGAGTTTACAAGTGTTTTCCTGAAAATTAGCCCAAAAGGATTGAGTTTGATGCATAAAAAGTTGATTTTGAGCTTGAAGGTTCAATCTGGGATTTCCAGAATTTGGACTCACGCTTGAGCGGGGAAATTGGCGCTCGAGCGTGGAATACGAGTAACCAGCACTTTGCATTGCTTTACAGTACGCTTGAGCGAGGAAATGCACGCTCGAGCGGGGACCTGAGTCATATGCTCGAGCGGGGGTCGAGTGCCTGTCGAGCTTGAATTTCATGCATCCAGTACTTTTGCTATGTTTTGCAGTCCGCTCGAGCGAATAAAGTGACGCTAGAGCGGGGATCCTTTGTCTGCATGTCCGCTCGAGCGTAAAAAGACACGCTCGAGCGTGACCCTTGTTTTCTGAAAATTTTGTAAAGTGTGTAACAGTGCATCCTTGCATCCTCATTCCATCTTAGGCATTCTTAGGCTTAGTTTAAGGCATCTTAATGAGGATATTGATGTAGAACCACACCGAGTCTAAGTAGGGATTAAGTCTTCGATTCCCATGTATGTGACTTAGTGTGTGTGTTCATCTTGTAACTGTGTAGGGTTGGCATCTGAGGACGCGCACTAGCTTATTTGTAGCCTAAAACTCTGTGAGTAACAATGTTGTAAAAATATGCTCAATCATGAATATTTTCTGAATGAACAACTGTACTGCTTTCTAAAATGATATTTCTTACTGAATGAATGTTTATCCTATTTGTGAACTGTATTCGTGGTATCCATAGCAATTTACTGTTACTGTATTGTACTACTACTGTTACAGAGATCTCTGTCGGTTCCCATGTTGGAACCACTACTGCTTATTGATATGATGGCCATCAACTGATTGTTCGGTCTGTTAAGACCTACTGTACTGTTTGCTATTGGATGTACCACATATGACTATTATAGCTTCTAAATGACTGTTATGGCATGAAATATGAGTCACAAACTGAATAACTGATGTACTAAAAATTGACTGTTTTCAACACTGAAAGGACATTCATTCTTAACCTCTTTACGCATATGTTATTCACTGGGCTTTAGCTCACTGCTTATATATATATGTAGGTGTCCAGGCACCGAAACGAAGCTAAGAGCGTTGGGTCAAACTCCCTTTTGTCGAGCCAACCTTTGTGCCGCACTTCGAGGTTCCAGATCTGTTCAAGCTAAGGCTGTTCTTGGGGTGTCTCAGATTCACCCTAACTGTCTCTGTTATGTATAGACTGAGTGATTTTTGTATTGTACTGTTATGGTGGGGATTTGGTCCCTAAATTGAATGCCTGTAAATGATGCATGTATATACTGTTTTGTTCTGAATGTGCAAATATTATAAAAAGTCTTTTTGCATACAGACCGTTACAGCTCATTGGACATCTTTTAATTACTGTTTTAGCTTCCGCCACACTCATCAGTATTCTTGTCTTCTTGTAGCGGCCTTGATAATCTCGGATTCTTGGTAGTTCTGATACTAAACCCATAGGGGCAGGTTTGGGTCATGATAGAGTGGTATCAGAGCGATATTAAACCACGAGTTATACCGCACACACGTGTCCAAACGAGCTATAGGGTGTCCTAGAAAAGTAATTAGGGCATTACATGAGCATTGAAAGTGTGTGTGGCTATGACATGAATATATGTGCTAATGTGTTAATGTGTTTAAAGTATGCAACTTCCTATGCTTATTATTATTACGTTGCATATAGTGAAATGGATAATGCAAGAACTACTGATGAAACTGAATCATCCGAAGCCAGAATGGCAAGATTAGAAAGAACAGTTGAACTGCTAACTGAGGCCTTAAGGCAACAACAACAATAGAACCAACAGCCCCCACCTCCTCCGGTACAGCCGGAACAGAATGTGAATGATGACATCATTACTCCAACACAGAAGTGCAGTAAGATGAAACTGCCATCATTTCAGGGAGGCCTTGAACCATTGAAGGCCAAAGCATGGGTGCTAGAAACTAAAAAATTATTTGAAATCTTTCCGTGTTCTGAAGCACACAAAGTGCTATTGGCTACCTTCACCTTACAAGAAGAGGCTAGAAGGTGGTGGATGCTTGTCCATGACACCGGCACTGTTATGACTTGGGCTCAGTTTAAAGGAGCCTTCTTTGAGAAATACTTCCCTCAGTGTGTCAGGGATCGAAAAGTGACTGAGTTTAAACAACTGAGACAAGGTACCATGTCCGTGGCTGAGTATGAGTCAAAGTTTACTGAACTCGCCAAATATGCACTGCACATGGTTGACACCGACTACAAAAAGGCCAGAAAGTTTGAGGGCGGCTTTAATGTTGAAATCCTTGACATAATAAATGTTTTGAAACTACTGAAGTATGTAGATGTCCTTGACCGAGCAAAAATGGCTGAGTCAAACATCGAGGCACTGAAACAGACTGAAGTACCAGCAACTGAATGGCATGGTAAGAGACGGGGTTTTAAATTTAAGAAAGGCCGGAACAGCCCCTTGAACAAAAAGCAAAATACGGGGTCAATAACCAGTTTCAGCCAAGGAAATAGTTCCATACTGCCCTGTTCTGAATGTGGTAAGAAACATAAAGGGGTTTGTTATAAAATTTTAGGTGCTTGTTACAGGTGTGGCAAGGTGGGCCACATGGTTAAAGATTGCCCTTCCACTCCTCCGGGCAATAGTAAAGTTGCAGCCAGCGCCGCAGCATCAACTGCTGCACCAAAACCCAACCCTAAAGCCACAGGAAAAGAGCCTATGAGGCAAGGCTGAGTGTTTGCACTCGTACCGGGAGATGTGCAAAATACCGAGACCGTTGTGTCAGGTATACTTTCAATCTGTACTCAAAATGCATATGTTCTGATTAATTCGGGGTTTACACATTCATATGTGTCGCATGCTTTTTCGTGAAAATTGAATAGACCGTTGGAACCCATGAATTACTTGTTAGCTGTATCCTCATCTGTTAGGGGATCCATGACTTGTGCTTATATATACCCTGCATGTGAGATTATTGTTGAAGATGCGCATTTATATATTGATTTACTGCCATTGAACATTGACTATTAACCATTTTTATGTAATATTGGGAATGGACTGGTTAACAAAATATCATGCCACCATAGACTGTGTAACAAAATAAGTTGTTTTCTGTCCACCTGGATTGCCTGAATTCGTGTTTAATGGAGTTGGAGTAGTACCTCCCCCATATTTGATTTCATCCATGAAAGCTTTTAAACTGATTAGAAAGGGGTATAAGGGGTATCTATGTTCTGTATTGACTGTACCTATTGATGATAAGACTGATGTGAACAGTATTCCTATAGTCAGAGAATTTCCAAATGTTTTTCCAGATGATTTGCCAGGGGATTTGATTGATAGGGAGACTGAGTTCACCATTGATGTGATTCCGGGTACACAGCCAGTATTTAAAGCTCCTTACAAAATGGCACCGACTGAATTGAAAGAGTTGAAAGTTCAGCTGCAAGAATTGTTAGATAAGAAGTTCATCAGGCCCAGTAATTCACCGTGGGGCGCGCCAGTCTTATTTGTGAAAAAGAAAGATGGCTCACTGAGACTTTGCATTGACTATCGCGAACTGAATAAGGTAACAGTGAAAAATAAATATCCATTGCCTCGCATTGATGATTCATTTGACCAGTTACAGGGTGCCCAAGTGTTTTCCAAAATTGACCTTAGATCTGGATACCACCAGTTGAAAGTCAAGACAGGGGACATCAAAAAGACTGCCTTTCAAACGAGGTACGGACATTATGAATTCTTAGTTATGCCTTTCGGAGTTACCAATGCGCCTGCTGCATTTATGGACCTTATGAATAGAATTTTCAAACCATACCTTGATGACTTTATTGTTGTATTCATAGATGACATTTTAATTTATTCCAAAAACATGGAGGAACATGAACGTCATTTGAACATTGCTTTGCAGACCCTAAGAGAACAGAAACTTTATGCAAAACTAACTAAATGTGAATTTTGGCTAGACAGTGTGATGTTTTTGGGACATGTGATCAGTAAGGATGGTATTACAGTTGACCCACAGAAGATTGAAGCAGTAGTGAACTGGCCTAGACTGACAAATGTTACCGAAGTCTGAAGTTTTCTAGGCTTAGCCGAGTATTACAGAAGGTTTGTCAAAGATTTCTCCAAAATTGCCCTACCACTGACACACCTGACTCAGAAGGGATATCATTTGACTGGGCCGATCAGAGGGAATCAGCTTTTCAAGAGTTAAAAACTCGACTAGTGACTGCACCGATTCTCACCCTACCCTCAGGTACGGATGGTTATACTGTATATAGTGATGCTTCTTATAAGGGTTTGGGATGTGTTTTAATGCAGAATGGTAAAGTTATTGCATATGCTTCTCGACAACTGAGACCACATGAAAAGAACTACCCGACCCATGATTTAGAACTTGATGCAGTGGTGTTTGCACTGAAAATTTGGTGTCACTACCTTTATGGGGCAACATGTGAGGTATATACCGACCACAAGAGTTTGAAATACTTCTTCACACAGAAAGAACTGAACATGAGATAGTGGAGATGGTTAGAACTAATAACAGATTATGAATTGCAAATTTTGTACCATTTAGGAAAAGCTAACACTGTTGTCGACGCGCTGAGTCGGAAATCAATTGGAAATTTAGCCTGTTTACTCACCGGGCAGAAAGAATTGCTATGTGACCTTGAAAGACTTGAAATTGAGATTGTTTTGCGTGAACAAGGTGGAACAATAGCTGCTATTTCTGCTCAACCAGCACTGCTTGAAGAGATTAAAGAGAAACAGCAACAGAATGACTTCTTGAAAAAGATCATTGAAGAACGGGAATCCAAACTGAGGCCGGATTTCAAATTTGAGAATAATGTGTTGAAATTCCAAGGAAGATTGTGTGTACCGAGTGATTCTGAACTGAAAAGAAGAATTCTGCAAGAGGGCCATAATTCAAAATTGTCTATCCATCCAGGAAATACGAAAATGTATCAAGACTTGAAACTGAATTTCTGGTGGCCGGGGATGAAGAAACAAATTGCTGATTTTGTGTCGAAATGTTTTCATTGCCAACAAGTTAAAACCGAACATCAACGACCTGCAGGCTTATTGCAACCATTACCAATACCGGAGTGGAAATGGGAACACATCACTATGGATTTTATTGTTAGTTTACCTCGCTCCAGTAAAGGTATGGATTCAATTTGGGTTATTGTTGATAGACTGACTAAATCTGCTCATTTCTTACCTGTCAAAATAATTTATAATGCGGACAAATTGGCTGTAATCTATATTGATGAGATTGTTAGATTGCATGGAGTGCCTGTGTCCATTGTTTCTGATAGGGACTCGAAGTTTACATCGAGATTTTGGCAAAGTCTGCAAACTGCATTGGGTACTGAACTGAGACTGAGTAGTGCTTACCATCCTTAGATAGATGGCCAGTCAGAAAGAACCATCTAGACTCTGGAAGATTTATTGCGGATGTATGTTCTTGATTTCTAGGGAAATTGGGAAAGTCATCTACCTTTAGCTGAATTTGCCTACAACAACAGCTTCCACTCGAGTATTGGGATGGCGTTGTTCGAGGCTTTATATGGCAGGAAATGTCGCTCTCCAATTTGCTGGGCAGAAGTTGAAGATGGGCCTTTGCTTGGGCCCGAGATTGTACAAAAAACTACCGAAAAAGTGAAACTGATCCAACAAAGACTGAAAACCGCACAAAGCTGACAGAAAAATTATGCGGATGTCCGAAGGCGGGACAGAGAATATGAGGTAGGTGATCATGTTTTTGTTAAAGTGACACCGATGAAAGGCCAGACTCGTTTTGGAGTCAAGGGTAAGCTAGCATCGAGATATCTCAGACCGTATGAAATTATTGAAAAGATTAATCCGGTGGCGTATCAAGTAGCGATTCCTCATGAAATGGAGCATATACATAACGTGTTCCACATTTCAATGTTGAGGGATTACCTTCGAGATCCCTTCCATGTGATTGAGCCTACCCGTGTAGTGCTAAGTGATGACTACACTTATGAAGAATGACCTATTCAGATTGTGAATAGATGGATCAAGAAGTTAAGAAATAAAGAGTTTCCGTTAGTGAAAGTTGACTGACAAAACCATGGTAGCGTGTATGCCACTTGGGAAAGAGAAGACGATATGATCAAGAGATATCTTGAACTGTTCCCACTGAATCTTGTTTTCTTCCAGAATGAAGGTAATTCGAGTTTGGAGAACCAAACTCTTTGTAAGGAGGGGAGACTATGACAACCCTCATCACTATTTACTGATAATACCACTGATTAGTACTAATCTATGATTAAGCATGTTAATTGACTGATTAACTGAAATTCTGAACGGATTGATTGAGTGTATTAGTCTATCTGTTTGACTGCTAAATTATATGTTCATGTTTTGTGTTTTAAACTGTAAGTTGAAGGCCTTATCGGCGGTCGAATCTGAAATTGATTAGTGTTATGTGCTAGTTAGGATTTATGTGATTTTATGGTATATTCAATTGAAATTTGATTTGGTACGATTAAATTAGGTTAAATAATGTTAAATTGCATTAGTTTGGTTATTCACCAAATTGCCACTTAGTGGGTTATGCTAGACCACTCCTCCTCTCACCCTCTACATTGTTTGAGCACCTTTTCCTCAGCCATTTTGAGAGCTAAAACCGACTAGAGTGAGAGAGTGAGGGAAACCGAGTTCAACTTGAAGGTTTTGCTTGGAAGTTAAAGGAATTGAAGGTTGACTGCATAATTGAGCTCTCATTCTTGTAATTGAGGAACCTAGGTATGGAATTTATCCTTTTAATTGTTAAATTAAGTCATATATTGCATGGTTCATGGAGGTTTAGTGAGCTGAGTCTAGAATTGGCTTAATGAGTTGAATTGAGGCTTAGACCATGCATGCATGTGCATATCTTGAAGTTTTAAGTTGTTTGCATGGAAAT
Source organism: Camellia lanceoleosa (assembly GCA_025200525.1). NCBI lineage: Eukaryota > Viridiplantae > Streptophyta > Magnoliopsida > Ericales > Theaceae > Camellia > Camellia lanceoleosa. The sequence goes on from CM045767.1 coordinate 120,476,222, forward strand.
TTTTGCATGCATGTTTATATTTTGGGTCTTGATCCATGAACTCACCATGTTTTGAAGTTAAATCTTGTATTTGATCTTGTTTTAGCACATTGGAGTTCCAAGGAACCCATGCATGTGCTGAATTTACATTGTTCTTCATGTTCATGAAAACTTCTTTGAAATTGTGTTTAATTGACTCACCTTTGGGCCTTGATTTCACAAATTGAGCTTTGAATCATGTTATACTATGAGTTTACAAGTGTTTTCCTGAAAATTAGCCCAAAAGGATCGAGTTTGATGCATAAAAAGTTGATTTTGAGCTTGAAGGTTCAATCTGGGATTTCCAGAATTTGGACTCACGCTCGAGCGGGGAAATTGGCGCTCGAGCGTGGAATACGAGTAACCAGCACTTTGCATTGCTTTATAGTACGCTCGAGCGAGGAAATGCACGCTCAAGCGGGGACTTGAGTCACACGCTCGAGCGGGGGTCGAGCGCCCGTCGAGCGTGAATTTCATGTATCCAGTACTTTTGTCATGTTTTGTAGTCCGCTCGAGCGAATAAAGTGACGCTCGAGCGGGGATCCTTTGTCTGCATGTCCGCTCGAGCGTAGAAAGACACGCTCGAGCGTGACCCTTGTTTTCTGAAAATTTTGTAAAGTGTGTAACAGTGCATCCTTGCATCCTCATTCCATCCTAGGCATTCTTAGGCTTAGTTTAAGGCATCTTAATGAGGATATTGATGTAGAACCACACCGAGTCTAAGTAGGGATTAAGTCTTCGATTCCCATGTATGTGACTTAGTGTGTGTGTTCATCCTGTAACTGTGTAGGGTTGGTATCCGAGGACGCGCACTAGCTTATCTGTAGCCCAAAACTCTGGGAGTAACAATGTTGTAAAAATATGCTCAATCATGAATATTTTCTGAATGAACAACTGTATTGCTTTCTGAAATGATATTTCTTACTGAATGAATGTTTATCCTATTTGTGAACTGTATTCGTGGCATCCATAGCAATTTCTTTATTCTTGTCTTGCATCGCATCGTTACAGAGATCTCTGTCAGTTCCCATGTTAGAACCACTACTGCTTACTGATATGATGGCCATCAACTGACTGGTCGATCTGTTAAGACCTACTGTATAGTTTGCTATTGGATGTACAACATATGACTATTATAGCTTCTAAATGACTGTTATGGCATGAAATATGAGCCACAAACTGAATGACTGATGTACTGAAAATTGACTGTTTTCAACACTGAAAGGACATTCATTCTTAACCTCTTTACGCATATGTTATTCACTGGGCTTTAGCTCACTGCTTATATATATATGTAGGTGTCCAGGCACCGAAACGAAGCTAAGAACGTTGGGTCAAACTCCCTTTTGTCAAGCCAACCTTTGTGCCTCATTTCGAGGTTCCAGATCTGTTCAAGCTAAGGCTGTTCTTGGGGTGTCTCAGATTCACCCTAACTGTCTTTGTTATGTATAGACTGAGTGATTTTTGTATTGTACTGTGATGGTGGGGATTTGGTTCTTAAACTGAATGCCTGTAAATGATGCATGTATATACTGTTTTGTTCTGAATGTGCAAATATTATAAAAAGTCTTTTTGCATACAGACCGTCACAGCTCATTGGACATCTTTTAATTACTGTTTTGGCTTCGCCACTCAGACTGTATACGGTCTTATCATAAGCAGCCTTGTAATCTCGGATTCTTGACATCGCCTGATACTAAACCCATAGGGGCGGGTTTGGGTCGTGACACTATCACTCTAAAGCCGATAGCCTTACTATTAGGAAACACAGATCCAATGTTCAATAGTCTACTATTCGAAACTTTATAACAGGGCCAGTAGTCTTATCACTAGGAATCACTAATTTCTTAACATGTGGTCAATAGACTTTCCACTACTAAGAATCATAATGTTTTGATATGTGATCAGTAGTCACTCCACTATTAGGAATCACAATGTCTTAACATAGGATCAGTAGAATCTTTTACTACTAGGAATCATCATGTTTTAACATATGATCAGTAAGCTATTTACTACTAGGAATCATAATATCATAACTGTATAGCCAATGGTCTAACACCTCCTAGGAACCATCAGTTTTCTATCTCTGTGATTAGTGATCTTGTACTCACTGGGAGCCACCAATTTAAAAATATATATTTAGAATTTAAAAATTCAAAAAATATATTTACCCACCCTAATGTGTTTTCTCATCTTTGCTTTTAAACAAAGTCACATAACAATCATACGTGCTATAATTGACACAAGGTTAACATACTAATTACCTTTAATTCATTCAAAGATATTATCGTGCATTCTTATGATTTTCTCTAATCACACTTGATCTCTCTAGATCTTTCTTTAAGAACGGTGGAACAACATTTTTTGTTGTCACCTCTTGAAGCCATTTATGAAAAATCACTATAGAATTTCACTATTTTGTCTTTTTAGAAACTAAACTTAACACTAGAAAATCTCATAGTCTGAAATTTAATTCAAAACTGATCTCACTATTTATCCTAGAATCAAACATGGTTAGGAAAGTTTCCAGGAAGACTGGAAGGGTCACATCGATCCCATTTAAGACACTGTTAACCTTAGACAAAACTTTCAAGAGTATATTGGCTCCTAGTCCATGAAAAACAAATTTAGAATTAAGTTTCCAGAGAATAAACTAGGTTAAAACAAACTAAGTTTACAAAACTTATAAGCAATTAAAAATTGCAATCAGAATTACACCACTTATAAAAGTTAACCGGTACTCCAGGAATTGAGCCCATTATTTCTAAATAAAAATCAGAAATATTTTAGCTAATGCTAAAAGTTGGTTTCTTTTCCCATAATACTATAGAAATAATCAGATTATAGCCAAAAACTTTTTCAAAACTAGATTTACTACCACTTTGGGAATAAAAAGATTTAAACCCAAAGATTTCCTCTAACCACAAAAGTTTGAAACTAAATCGATCTTAGTTTTTGGAAATAATAAAATTAATCCCAAAGACTTTTTGTAAATCTGAAGGTTTATAATTTCTTTCCTTTCCCCTTTCCTTTCACTATGGTAAAACTATTACAAATTAGAAATTAAAATCACTACAAATGAAAATGGAAATGCAACTACAACTGTTATAATTACAAATTGTCTAAATCTGCAAAACGGAGTTTATGGTTGCATTTGGAATCGTCTATTTAGCTAATAACACACTTCTCCACTTGTAATGCTTATTTTGTATAAAACACATTACAAAAATCTATTTTCGTTGCCGCTAAATCTCCATGCTCATTGTTCATATACACACTTGAATACAAGATGAGTTAATGAACCAATAAAGTGAATATTATACAAGTAATTTCAGTTATAACTCGCAATGTGTAATCTAAAGGCTATAGATGCATTGCAGTTACAAGAATGTCATGAGTTGCATGGCTATTAAATCAATTATAGATATAGGAATATTATGGTCATAATGTTGACAATCCAACCATGCAACTATGAGCAAATATATATAAAATATATATAACAATAGAGTTAAACTACAACAATACACAATAATGTTTGGAGTAATTCACTTGATTATACACATCAAGACATGGAAAAACTCACAACCGAAACAATAATTAATTAATAGAATTATAATGCAAAATTATTCCACCATGCACTAATTCTCTCTTAGGATCCATCCATCTTATAATACAACATAATCATAAGCAAACTCAGAAATAAAACCATTATATAGAAAAAAAAATCAAAACTGCTTTACTAAATTTTCTCCTAAAACAAACCTGCTTGGAGATTGTATTGTCACAAACCTCTTGACTAGCCGAATCTCTTAACATTTTCAAAACCAGCATTTTGTTTTTTCTAGAATTTAATTAATCAAATTAAATCAAAATTATCACCACACTTTCAAAACAACATATGGAATAAATCCGAAATCAAACTGAGCTATAAAGTGAATAATTAAATTCACTAAAATTCAAAAAGTCCAATATTATTCCTTATTCTACGCAAAGGTAATCCTGCTTAAATAAAAAATTAGTAGTCTAATTTACTAATTTCAATTTATTTTATTTGTATGTATGATATATGCTTCTTACTCGCTTACGTAAACCTATAAAAAAAAATTAGTTACAAAAGAAAACAAATAACAAACAAATCAAATCAAATAGTAAGAATCTTACATAATAAAATTCTTATTTTTATAAACTCTTACCAACTTAAACATTAACAATCAAATAACTCATGCAATAATAATGAATTAACATAAAACAAATTGCATGAATAAATTATTAGAAATAAACAATTCAAAACAATCCAATAACTCTAGGCAATTAAATTAATTTTAATTCTAAGAGTTACTAGAATAAATTTAAAAAGAAACTAAATTGTTTTTTTAAAAACTATTTATAAAAACTCTATTTTAAGATTGTTAGTATTTTTCCATAAAAATAGAAAAAAAAAATATATAACGAATTAAATAAAAATGACAAAACAATTATTATTATTATTATTTATTATTATTAAAGAATGATATATACAATAAACTATAGAACTAAAAAAAACATAAGAATGAACCAAATCACACCATGGAACATATTACAAGATTGATTCAAATGGACATATAAAATGATATACAAGAAATTATTTAAATTTTAAACTTTGAAAAACAAAAGATAAAGGATGTAAACCGAAACCTATGTGATACCATAATTTCCTTAAAACAGATTCACGGCCTCTCGGTGGGTGCTGGAGGTACGCTAGTGTCTGTCTCTCAGGATACGACGGTCGAAACCAGCTAATGCAGAAACATCTTCTGAATAGTTTCGGTAAACTTGACAATGGTTGCACTCTCTCTAACAAGAACCAAAGAAGGTGCTAGCAAAAGAAAATAGGAAAATTTTTCTTTGGTGTAAAATAAACATCTCTAACTTTTTATCTCAAAACACTATCTCCATTTTCTATAAAACATTTCTCTAAAAAACTTCTTTTTAAGTTAGAGGAGAAAGACCTCTATTTATACAAGTAGAGAAATCCCTAGTCATGAAGGCCATACATCAATAGGGCCATCAAATGCCATTAACCAAGGCCATTAGGGTTAGAGTTACAAAGGTTAAAAACTTATAGCCACTAATATGGTCATCAACTCCATTATCAAAAGATGAGAGTTACAAAGGTTTAAACCTCCCATGTACTTAATATATACAAATATATATATATATATAATGATGTTTGAATAAACCAATTAGATGGGTCACAAAATGGATACTAATATTATGTCACAACCTGATCCAAACCCAATTCTCAAACACATGCACAAGCTAAGTCCAATACAACATAGTTTAGCCCAAGCTTAAGATTAAGTCAAAGTCTAAGTTCAAGACCAAACCCAATACATGTATAAGCACAAGTACAAGTCTAGGCTCAATCCAAACTAAGACTAAATCTAAATCTAAGCCCAACTTTATTGATACCCACTTGATGAGACAATTCTCATTCATAATTCAATGGTTTCGGCTTATTATTTTTATATTATAATCTTCACACTTGAGAGAATATAACACCACTCAGACCCACCTCAACCGACGGTTAGGTCCCACTTTAATTTCGAATTAAAATTGCAGAAAATTATTATTTTCCAACAATTTCTCCTAACTTTAGTGACCCATTAATCAGATGACACATACTTCTAATTTTCATCACATATTAACTTGTGAATTTTGTGTTGAAATTTTGAATAAATAAAATTTTTTTTTTTGTTGAAATTTAAAATATATTTAAAATTGCTTGTTGACTAATATTTTTTCTCATTCTAATTTTTTTTTTTTTTTTAATCTACGCAAACTACTAGTTTGAAACCATTAAAATATTTAAGTAATCTATCCATTTTGAAGATAGCGAGTTAGCAATGGGTTAAAAAAATTTCAATTCGGCAAGAGTTATTTGGTTGATATTCTCCCTCCAAAATTGACCCAAATCGTGGTAGACCATCAAGACCTGGCTAGCGGGTGATGCACTTGAATTATCTTAGTGGTGCTAATTTGACTCTATCAAATCTTTATTTTTATTTTTTTACAAAAAAAATACGTATGAAATTGTATTTTATAAAACTATGTTCTAATCTTGAATTTGTGGAGGAAAAAGAAAAGAAAAAAAGAGAAGAAAAAGAAGTAGAAGTTAGTTTTTTGGGTAGTAATTATAATTCAGTAAAAAAGACTAAAAATAATTATAAATATATGAGGTGTAATTTTTTCTGTGCAATAAAATTACAACAAAAGTTGCACACCCAACTTTTGGAAATTTTTTTCCCATTTTTAACTGTCTTATAATTCTTTTACTTTTATTTATTTTTTTTCATATTTTTTCCCACATTAATTCAAAGTTCAAATGTAGTACTCATTTGGAGACTAAATATTTTAGTTAAAAAGTCAAAAAGTCATTATAAATTGTAATATCACTCTTTCTACTTTTCTATATATCTTTTCGTAAAATGTCAAAAAATTATTAAAATAATATATTCTAAAAAACTAAAAAGGTTACTATATTAATTATGATGCCAAGTTTTATAATCTAAATGGGTAAGGAAGAAAAACAACCACCCCGTAACCACTCCTAGATGCATTTGCATCATCTTTTTTGTTTGACAACTTGTTTTTATTCTTTATTACTAAAACAATGACCAAGCAAATCTTAACATTAGAGTTTTATTTTTTATTACTAAAACAAAGACCAAGCAAATCTTAACATTAGAGTTTTATTCTTTATTACTAAAACAAAGACCAAGCAAATCTTAACATTAGAGTTTTATTCTTTATTACTAAAACAAAGACCAAGAAAATCTCAACATTAGAGTCCTACGTTGTGATTATATTAATTACTAAAACAAAGACCAAGCAAATCTTAACATTGGAGTCCTATGCGTTGGGTATTGGAGATGCTGCTGCGCGGAGTGCTTCTGTTCAGCAACATTTGTTGTGTGGTGAAATAGATCTATTTCGGAGTTTATTTTGATAATTTGATCTGTTCATATTTTAGAACACATCAAGTAGAGTATATCTACAAAAAAAATCAAATTAATCGAATATCGTTTCCTTATTCATCTACTCACATTTCTATCTACAAAAATAAATAATAATTATAATTTAAAGTATTAAAATGAATACAAATGTGAGTGGATGAATAGGTAAACGATATCCGATTAATTTAATATTTTACAGACATGTTCTACTTTATGTATTTTAAAATATAAACGGTTCGGATTAACATCAAATGCTGTTGCGCACCCCGCACAGCAGCATCTCAAATTCCCTACCGTTGTGATTATATTTATTACTGAAACAAAGACCAAGCAAATCTTAACATTAGAGTCCTACGTTGTGATTATATTATGGATGAGTTTCAAGATTAAAATTGACATAAATGTATAGGATAAATTACACTACCGTCTTCGAGGTTTAGAAAAAATATATGAAATGTTATAAAATTGACATAATTATATTGTGGCATATTTTTATTAATAATTTATTCATTATATGGATTGAAAAATAATATTATCATTTCTTTTATACTAAAATATATGTTTTATCTTATTTATTTTTGTGGCTTCACATCATCAATATTAATTCTAGGTCCTTTAACTTTATTAAAAAGAAAGCTTTTTTTGTAATTGTGTCAAAATTATAAAATTTACAAAAGTATTTTTTGACTTTTTATAAAAAAATGTGAAAAAAAATTAAAAAATCATTTGACCCAAAAAAAAATAAAAAGTGTACTTATATATTACACCTTAAACAAAGCCAAGGAGGTCAATCTCTTTTGTCCATATATATATATATATATATTATTTGTATTCCATAGCTTTTATATTTATCTATCTATACTATAAGGGTAAATTACACTTATATTTCTTGAGGTTTAGATTTAATACGTATCATCCCAACATTTGAGAAATTACACTAACTCCCCTATCATTGTAATTATTTAGATGGAATAAAGATATTAAACTCATGCACTCTCTCTTTTTTTGATTTCTTTTACTCCTTTTTTTTTTTCGTTGCTTTACTTCTTTTTTTTTAATGTAATTTCATGTATTTTTCTATTAAGAGTTGTTACCTTTTATATAAGTAGAAGAGTTTATGAAATTAGATTATTAATCACAAGAATAAAAATATAATTTTTAAAACGTGGGAGAGTAAATTGAACCAAACCTAAGGAAATGTCAATGTAATTTACCCATACTGTAAAGACAAGTACCTATGGTGTTGATATATCATTTTTTGAATTTTTTCAAAATGTTCCTCTAGCAGTTACATAGGCATTTTTTTTTTTCCAAATTCATTTTAATTTTTAAATTTTGAATTTAATCATACAATTTATATATTAATTTTTTGAAATGAAATAATCATATACACACAAATGTGTTCCAGCAATTTTAGGGTAACGTTATGGTACACATCCTTCAAAATATGTGTATCATATACACATTTGCAATACATTTTTGTAGTTCAACAATGATAGAAATCACTAATTTTGGAGCTTTAAAAAGATCACTAATGATATGGCACTCAACAAAAAAAGAAAAAAAATACAATACCAACCAAAACATCAAATCATTCATGGTGGGGCCCACTGTCACATCATCAGTGGTAGCATTAATTAGTGCTCTTACTCATTTTCCTTTGTAGTTATGTTACGTATTTTTTGTGGTAAATAATATATATTTTTTCTGATAAAATTATCACAATTTGTAGTTCAGAAATGAAGTTACAATTTTTTGGCATTTTTGTAATAATGTTACACATTTGTTTTGTTAGAAAATATTTGGATAAAAAAATGATAAATCTTATCACAAAAATGTGTAATATTAGCACAAAATGTGTAGCATCATTTTTAAACCATAAATTATTGTAATTTTATTTAAAAATTATATAATATTTACCACAAAAACACATAATATCTATGGTACACACCTTATATATAGTGAATCCGGATCTTTGGAGAGCTTTTTTTTTCTTTTTCTTTTCTTCTTCTTTGATTCGATGAGGGGAGGGAGGAGGGAGGAAGAGAGAGAGGAAGAAGAAGGGTGGCGAGGGAGAAGGAGAGGACGGATGGGAAGGGAGAAGAGGGAGAGAACAGACGGGAGGGGAGCCGCCGAGGCCATTGCAGAAGAGGGAGAGGACAAGTTCTCCTCCACTCCGGCCGAATCTGGAGCCGCCATGGTTCGACCTCACCACCACCATGAGGCGCCATGGTCGTCGCCTCTTCCTTCTTCTTCCCTCACTCTTCCTTCTTCTTCCCTCTTCTTCTCTCTTCTTCTCCCTTCCTCCCCTCCCCTCTGTTATCGAATCAAAGAAGAAAGAACAAAAGAAAAAAAAAAAAAAAAAAAATACTCTCTAAAACGACGTCGTTTTGTAGGGCTACAAGGTGTGCTGCAGGAAAAGGGTACCGAGGATCCGAATTCTATATATAGTTGCCTAAATGTATAAAGATAAATATAAATCAAATCAAATCAAGTCTTAAATTCTTTTAAATGAGATCAGTTCTATAAATTTTTTTTCTCCATCCAACTCTATAAAGATGAATATAAATGAATTAAAAAAACCTATAAATAAAGTAGTTTTTCCCACTAAACCAGCCACCACTCATTTTTTTTTGGTTTTTTGGGACTTACGTGTAAGACTTTAACGGTTCAGCATATGAACGTTTGAGTAGGTTTGGCAGAAAAACTTTAGAATGGGGCTAGGTTCCTCTGCAGTTGCTACTACTTCTTTTCAATTAAAGTAACCAATCACAACATCCTAAGGAATGGCACGTTGGGTCATTATCTTGGAAACACAACCCTTTTAATTTCTTTCTACACACCTATTATATAAGATTGTTAGAACCTATTATATAAGATTGTTAGAATAGTAGAGCAAGAGAGAGAAAAATAATATGTATTGTATTGAATAAATTGTGAAAAATTTAAAAAAATTTTAGATGTTGATTTGTGATTATGTATCAATTTTAAACAGTATATAACAATCTCAATCAAACAATCAAGACAAATCGACACAACGATTTTATATGAAAAATTCACAATTGGACACCTTCAATTGTGATAAAAAAATCACGGGCCAAAGCCACAAAGCAATTCACTGAAAAGACATAAAAGAATTATACAGGTATACTCTCAATTACCTAGCGAATCTATGCCCGCATGGAACCAACCCCTATGTGCCTCTTCCAACCCCGTCTTCACCTCGGAATTGTCTTGACAATGAGCCACTCCAGAATCCACCAAAGCTTCAGGCTCAAATTCTTCAGAATCCACCGAAGAACAACTCTCTATTTTGTGTAGAACAAAAAAATAATCCTTTGATGTATACTCTTTAAACCATGAGTTGAATACTAAATCAAAACATCAAAGAAAACTAGCAAAATATCCTTAGATATAAATCCTAGAACCCAAGAAGAAGATCTGGAGAACTAATCCTAGATTTGGACTAAAACACGTATTTATAGAAAACTGTCCCGCGATCTCCGCTCGAGCGTTAGATTGGCCGCTTGAGCGGACCTACGCTCGAGCGCGGAAAGTTCCGCTTGAGCGGGAAAAAACAACATCCAGTATTTTTGTAGGCGAACAAACTTCTGAAACGCAGCATTCTTTGCTCGAGCGGACATGCAACTTTGAATGCATTTTTGCATTTTGCTTCGGGGGCGCTGCCCCTTAACCTTGCCGTGGCGCTGCCCCCTAAACCCTTGCGAGCTGACCGGGCAGCTCGATCCTCGTCATAATCAGCGAAGTGGCAATCTTGAAAGAATTAAACACCACAAACTTCTCTGCAAAACACGATTCGGGTTGGATTCGCATCTAATAATCTCGTAGCCTCACTAAAATAAAAATGCGAAAACAAGTACAACTCAAAGGAGTTTTGTCAAACGGGATTAACAAGAATAAAAACCTAACAAATTGTATTGAATGTTTTGTCATATACCATAGAAGGCCTATATATAGGTTGGGAAAAAGTATCATACTAAAAATCTAACTATGATCTATAAGAGACCTAACTATGGCAATACCTAATATATCTAGGAAATCAATAACTAATATATCTAGAAATATATACCATATATACATTAACATCCCTCTTCAAACTCAAGGAGGATAAACATCTTGAGTTTAGAGAGAGAAACTAAAACATGAAATAAAACTAAATAAAATAAAAGGCAAATAGGTTGCAAAATCCGAACGGGAACGCAAGGGCGCTTGAAATAGATCAGAGGCCGGAACCAAAGTCGGGAGACAGTTTATGGTCTTGTCGGATCATTGTAGGGATCAGAGGCCGGAACTAAAGTCGGAAGACAGTTTATGGTCATGTCAGGCCATTATAGGAGCTGGTTGAAACTAATGCTAGGACAATTCAAGGTAATGCCGGACTGATATAGAAACTAGTTGGAACTAATACTGAGAGACAGTTTATGGTCGTGTCGGACCATTGTGAAAACTGGTTATAATTAATGCCAAGACAGTTTAAAGGAGTCATGCCGGACCGATGTAGGAGCTAACCGAAATCAATGTTGGGATAATTTAAAGGGGTCATGCCGGACCGATGTAGGAGCTAACCGAAATCAATGTCGGTACAATTTAAAGGGGTCATGTCGGACCGATGTAAGAGCTAACTGGAATCATTGTCGGGACAGTTTAAAGGGGTCATACCGGACTGATGTAGAAAATTGGATGTTGAACCAACAAGTGTGGCATACACAACTTATGACGTGATGCTGGACGATGATGGCAACAGATAACTAAGTGCGTCAGGAGGCGGTTTGGGTTGTGCGCTAGAGGGGGCGACTTGGATTGTGCGCCAGAGGGCGGCGAATTGGGTGGTGCGCCAAAGGGAGGTGGCTTAGGTGGTTCGCATGGTGTATAACCATGCTCACCATGATATAGGTATAATACCCCCCTCAAACTCAAATAGGTTTGAAGATAGAAACCTATTTGAGGTTGAAAAAAAAATTGCAAAATATTGAGTATATGATAGAGATATTTCGGGTAGAAATAAACCAGCAGATAGAGGAAGAGATCACCATGAAGCGATACTGAAAAGAAAATAAGGTAACGGAATGAGTTGAAGTCCGACGGGCGGTTAAGGCAAGGCTGTCGCTCGCCAGTGAAGCGAAATTACTAAGTACTTAATCTAACTCGATACTATGTTAGAATAGTATTGTTTGGGGTGTCCTAAATAAGTGCACTTTTTGTCATTTTAGATTAAAAAGTTGAGGTTGAAAATATAAATGTTTGGATTAACTTTTTGACTTTTTATGGAAAAATGTGTAATAAAAAATTGTAAAAATTGGTTTATAGGGAAAAATTAGAATTGAGAGTTGTGCAGTTATAATTGTTGACTTTTGATGAATAGTGATAACTTTTTAACTTTTTGAGTAATTTTTTTGACTTTTTGGCTTTTTTGAGACTTCTCAAACTTGTCCTTAGTGAGAGAGAGAAATAATATGTACGTATTGTATTGAATGAATTGTATTGAATGTTTTGTCCTATACAATAGAATGGCTATATTTAGGTTGAGAAAAAGTATCCTACTAGAAATCTAACTATGAGAAAGAATATCCTATAAGAAACCTAACTATGTAATATCTAATATATTTAGGAAATCAATACCTAATATATGTAGCAATATATACCATATATACATTAACAAAGATAATAACATTTGAATATTATGAAAAGAGTCCCGGCTGATGATTTGATCTCTTATTTTTTGTCTAAATTGGTTTCGGAATTAATTTTTTAGTGATTTTTTGATTTTTTATGAAAATGTGTGTAAAATTTGTAGTAACTTTTTAATTTTTTTATTAAAATTTCAACTTCCCAACAAGGCCACATCAATCATAAAAGAAATTAGATTTTTAGACGACAAATATAATTTTGAAAACAAACTATTCAGTTTTTTGACGAGAAATAAAATTAGAACATGTGGTTACAGTTATCAAATCAATATGATTTTTTTTTAAAATATACATTAGAATAACAAATAAAAAAAAAATTAATGAATTAAATTATCAAAATAAGGTCTATAGTTAGGAGAAGGACAGTCCAGAGAAGCTGTACTTTTTTAAAAAAACTTTTGTGAGTGCTGGTGTAGAGGGAGTTAGATTAATGAATATATTTAGGAATTCTTGAAATTCTAGTCTGAAATTTGATGTGAAAAGACCAGCTTGCCTCTAGCTATAGCCTCCTCATTGGCAACCTCGATGTGCTTTAAAAGGAGCCAAATGTAGACAATCCAAACTCACAGCAAGTAATAAGAAAAAGAATAAGAATAAGAATTAAATAACTTAACTTGTAAGAGTTTTGAAGGAAGTGGCCAATGCAATTACAAATACAATACTTTTTCCTTCAAGAGTTGAATCAACATTCTAAGTCTCAGAGAGAGAGAGAGAGAGAGAGATGGCAAAAGGAACTCTGGAGGTTTTGTTGGTGGATGCCTATGGCTTAAAAGACAGGGAAAGTGCTCTTTTTAAGTTTTAATTTTCTTAATCTTTATGCTCTGTTTCGATTTCCTATTTATGGATGTAAAGAAAAAAGAAAGAAAAAAAAAAGAAAGAAAGAAAAGAGATTTGTAAATGATATACACAAGTTTTTATTTTTTCTTTTTAATTTTATAAATTTAAAATCCAAACATAACGTTAATTTTACAAATGTTTATCTCCTACTAATTAAAGACATCAATTTAAACATATTTGAATTTCCAATGTTTATTGATCAGGTTGCTTCAATTGTAGTATTCCATGTAATACAATTAAGATGCGTCCATATCCGTCCAAATGAGCTTATGGCTCATATTTATAATTAGAGTGACTTTTTACAATAATTAGAATATTGAATCAATTAAATACATCTTAATTTATTCAATTGAATCAATTTGTAATTAAAATTGCCAAAGTGTTTTCAATATTTCAAATAACATATTCATATAACCAATTTCGGTTTCAGATGCCGATAAGATAGAAAGTCAAATAGCATATAAAATATTCAATCAACACATAATTTCATTCTAAATACTTAGTTAACCTTCTTAATTATGGATTAGTAATTAATTACAGATCGGAATTATTACAATGTGTCATGTACTTTACATATAATATGATTTTTTGTAAAAAATTATAACAGAATTCTAACAAAAAAGATTAATCGTAATTTGATAATATTTTAAGAGGATTAATGGTTGAATTTTAAAATTCATATGAATAAAATAAAAATAAGTTATACTTTAAGGCTATGTTTGATTCACAAGACTAATAGTGAAGGTATTAATAATTCCATCAAATTAGTATGGTATTCACTATCCAATTGGACTAGTAGGATAAATTATCCTCTTATTCATTATTTGATTTGCATTGGATAATAAAATGGGTGACTCTATTTACACCACTACTTTACCTCTTTATACCCTCTATATGAGCTTTTTTTTTTTTTTTTTTTTTCCTTCCAATTTTATCCATGTGTAAAATTACTTTTAAAGACAAAACGCTAAAATTAAATATATTTTATTATCTCTTTACACCCCTTGGTCTTTAATCCCAACCCTTCTTTTTCATTTCTCAATTTTTCTTTTCTCTTACACATCTCTTTTCAAAAAGGTGAGAATCCTAGTGTTTTGATTATCAAAGAAAGCAATGGATAAAGAAATGGTTGTGAAGAAAAGTGAAATTGTGAGTTTTTTTTATTTGTTTTGTAAGCTTTTGTTTCATTTTTCTAGACTGTTATTTGACTTTTGTTTGGTGTTTCGAAATCGAACAAAATAAAATAATCCGACATCACATTACCGAACAAAAAATATAAGTCTGACAACCAAATGCCAAATAAAAGATACATTTCCGGTAACTTAAGGCCGATTTTTAAAATTTGTTCGGCTATTCATTACCATGTATTTTCAATTTCATTTTTATTATTTTTTTTTTTTTGCTTGGAAGGGTTATACTTATACTCATTGCAACAATGCAAGTATTGCATTATTAGTGAATTTCAGTAATGAATTCATTATAGACGAGGTTTGTTAAGTGTTTTTACGAATACAATTTTTTCTTATTTTTAATTTTTATTGAGTTTTATTAATAATTTGACAGATAAATTTATTTATTCTGTTTAGATTTTTAGTAGTCATCAAGAATTAATTAAATAGGCTTCTAACATTGGGAAGAAGATTATATTTTTCATTGCTATAAAGACATCAGATGTGGGAGGTAATTGTAGAAAATCAAGACTTACACTTGCTTGTGAAAGAAGTGGTTATTATAGAGACAACAGGAAGATCAAGGGGAACGATTGAGATTGACAGGTTCTAAAAAGTATGGATATCCATTTCTATTAAGGGGGAAAAACTACCTACAAATGATGAGTGGATGTTGCATATCTTATGCGAAGCGTAGAATCATCTGTCTACTGAACATCTTGAAGGGCACTAATTGGCTGCAGATTATCTAAAGAGGAAACATCCTTATTAGTTGACATGTCAAAGAGTATGATGCGACCAAAAGAGATATTGATTACATTGAAACAAAAAGATATTGGTTAAATCAAATTGCATTCATCAATTCCATACTCTTGTCAGCCCTGATGTAGTAACTACCGAAATTATCGATATAGATGAATTGTGATAACATGTTTGATTAAAAGATGCAAACAATGATAGATTTTATGGATGCTTTTATGGATATTCGTAGATTGATTTTTTAATGAATAATTTTATAGATATGTAGACACTCATTTTTGACTACTTGACGACTTGGACGTCATCGCATGTACACCGATGATGAATTTATTTGCTTGTCAAGTGCTCAAGTCCTTAATGAATGGCATAATTTTGAGCCTTTCAAACCCCGCACCCTGTTTTCTCATTCTTGGACCAAATCTTGATTTTTCAAGCTTAGGTTTGGTGGCCTCACCGCCACCTTTTTTGGGCCGACCATCACTCTTGGTTCTCGGCCATCGATGTGGCTTTGCCGACCACTAGTGATGGCCGGCCAACCACCAGTGTGTTTTGCAGATATTTTGTGACAGTTGTGCTAGTTGTTTGCACATATGCTTGCATCTGCTCCCACGTGTACGGCTGGATGTTCTTGAGGGGAATTCATGTTTTCTATATATAGAGGGCCTCCCTTTCATGTTTAAAGGTTAGAAGAATTTTAGAATAAAATTTTTCCTCTCTTTTTACAATTCTCTCTCTCTCTCTTTCTCTTTCTCTCTTCCAAATTCCTACACTTCAGCCTACATATCCTTAACCTTTGCTTATGCACTCTTAACCAAACCTTCTCATCTTTGAGTTAAGGTACGTTTGAGCTTGGTTTGAGCTCTTGAAAGGTGTGTTGTCTTGATTTGTTGTCTAGAATTGGTCTTCTTTTCAAGAGGTATAAGGCTTTGCTTGTTGCTTTGTTTTATTTTCTTTTATTCTTATTATTTTCCAACTGTTTTTAGGCTATAAAAACTCTGTATTTTTGGGCTGAAGCTTGGGTTTTAAGGCCGTTAGAGGTTGAGGGGTGGTTCACCCTTTTTTGCACCTTATTTTGAAGGCCTTTTCCCTTGTGTTTTCCATCCTTCTACTATTTTTTTTGAGCTTTTAAATACTGATTTTCAGAGTTATTTCAGTGACTAAAATCATGTTTTGAGTCCAAAATTAGAGGGGTTAGCCTCCCCCCCTTGTGTTTTACTTACTAGCCTAGCTTGTGTTATGTTTTAGTATATTAATCTAGCTATTTTTATCTTAATTCCAGCATGTTTTAGGACTTATTTTAGATTGTTTTAGCACTATTTTTGGTTAATAGTTGTATTTGAGCTTTGTTTTGCATGCTCATAGTGGAATTATCCTCATGAGTTTGATGTTTTAGGCCTTAGACACCTTCTTATTTGAGTTGATTGCATTTATTTATCATTTTTCATACTTGTGATCACTTTTAATCACCTCTGCAACCTCCCTCATTTCTTGGCTTTTGTTTTTCTTTGAAAGTGGTTAAAACAAATTGTTTGTTTAAGGCATAAGATTGAGATGTCATGTATAATGGTTTAATCCCTTTAATCCAAGCTGACATTTCAATTTGGGGTCTTTTCATGGCTTCTCGGGTGCATCCATAGGTAGTGCTGTCAGCAATGGACAAAGCCAAATTGTCCATTGACACTACCCCTGAACAGCTTGTGGGATTGGTCTTCCCAGGTGATGTCGGGCCAACCTTAACCTTGTCTGACAAAGAACTGTTGCCAGAAGGCTCAGCTCATAACAAACCCAAGTACAAATCTATTAAGTGTAGGGAAAAATGGGTACTAGTGGTGTTGATAGACACCGGTTCAACTATCAATGTCTGTCCTTCTCACACATTATCCCATCGGCCTTAGACCGGCAAACTTTGTGCTCACAGCCCAAGTAATTCGAGCATATGATAATACCAGCAGGGAAGTTATGGGCACGGTGCAAATCAGAGTCCAAATAGGTCCGGCTCAGCAAGATATCGAGTTCCATGTCTTGGATGTCCCGGCCACCTTCAACTTACTGCTAGGGAGACCCTGGTTATATCTGGTGAAAGTTGTCTCTTCCACCCTTCACCAAATGTTGAAATACCCCCACGGGAAGAGAGTGGCGATTGTTTTCAGGAATTCATCCATTCATCCTCCGCTAGAGGTAACTACACCAGTGCTAGAAATCACTCATGGCGAGGAGGCTGGATTCCTTTCAAGGTTCTGTTGGTGAGGCTTAGGTAGTGCAGACCATATTGGCCGCTGATGAGGGCATGTATGTCAGCGTCCAATCAATCTATGTCATGAATAAACTACAACATGTGCCACGAATGGGACTTGGAAGAAGTGGCCGGAAAGGCATCATAACATTGGCCGATATACTGTATAATCCATATGCCTTTGGTCTAAGATATGTACTGATGAGTCATTGAACACACCAAAATTAAATCACTAAACTATACCAAATTCTTTTAAAATAATGGCAAGTCCAGGTATCGATCCACGAGGACAAATGTAAAATTAGATTAATTCAATCGCTAAATTCCTAAATTAATTTTAATTAAAAAGATAAGATTGATTTTATAACTAAACAACAATTAAATGAAATTGAAGAATTATATTGATAATTAAAATTAGGGTTTGAGATATTAATTTTGGGAAAAATCCTAAAAGAGAATTCACCACTAACCACATGAATGAGACTTAACATCACCATCAATCGCAATCTGGTTTGAACTACCTAATATTTCACAACTACAAGTTTGAAATATTGATCAAGAGAGTTGTCGCATTCAACGCATACAAGCACAAATCATCTCGAGTAGTACGAGGTGTTTGCTCTAAACTATGGTAGCAAAATGACCCGTCTCTTATAGCATGACTCGTCTCGAACTTTGAATACAAACACAAAGAAAACTAATGTATGGAAAGCATTAAACAATCACAGAGAGTAAAATGCTTGAAGAGATGAAAGAAACAATTATTAAAAACTTATAAATCATCCATACATCCATTCAAACCAATTCACAATTAAAGCTTATGAAAAATCCTATTACATGGCTAGGGTTTCATCAAAACTCTAGAAAAGATGACTAGCCACTCATGGAGGAGTGGGAAGAGAAAGAAGATAAGGAAGAAACCCCCATGGAAGTGTGTGTCAAGCTTTAGGAGAATGTCACCTCTTTAGAAACCTAGCCTCCCTTTTCTCTGAATTAATTTTTGAACCCTAGGTTGGGCTATTTTTCTTTCTTTTATTCTTAGCAAAACAGACCAAAAATTCCGTGCACGCGTCCCTAGGTGGGCCGCTCGAGCGCCCATGTGGGCCGCACGTACGGTGAAGCTTGGCCGTACGTGCGATGGTCTGACTGGCTTTGATTCTTCACTTCTCGCTCGGAGAATCTGCTTTCGCACCCTTTTTGATTGAATTTTCATATTTCTTACCAAATTTGTACAAGTGCATGAAACACATCGTCTCCACCAAATAAATAAAATTAAAAGACTAAAAATGTAACTTAAGTGGCCTCAATATGGCACCTTTCGGCCTACATCACACCCCCCCAACTTACATTTTGCTAGTCCTCAAGCAAAACAAAAGAAATAAGAAAGGTAAAATACTTTCAGCCACTTTCGTAGGGAACACGATTGCATTTAGCATATGCAACAAGCCTTTAAACCACAAGGTTACCCCAAGTGGACGAGTATAGTCTCGTGAGGGTTTTCAAAAATGCTACCCACAAACATCAACATATTCATATCCGCTCAACAACAATTAACCACACTACTCCACACAACAACCAACTTATGTGCCACTACAGTATGATATTAAGACATGATGAATTATTGAAGACACAGTGGACAAATATGAAGGAATCTATTGAGCCAAAACCACAATTCAGTTTATATAAAAGTAAAGTCCCATGTACTTGTGAATGCTAGTAGTCACATCATTAGTACCCTCGGTGTAAAGTGCAATCTCCATATTAGTTAATTGTCCACTATAATAGCCCGGTGTAACTCATAATAACACTCAACATATACAGAAAAACTAAACTGTTGCAACCAAGCTTCTTTTTTTTCTTTTTTGTTGAAAGAAGATTGTGCAATATCCTGATCCATTAAGCTTTCTAGTCAACCCATGTATCAAGCATTGGGCCAATGACTCCCAAACTAGACGGTTTTAGGGCACTAGGTGTAGAGACACCCCTACGGGCTTAATAACTTGAGCTGAAAAGGCTACGAATCCGAACAAGTCATTCTTATTTTTCCTTAACTGTGCAATGTCTAGGTCCCTTAAGCTTTTTAATTAACCCATGTAGCAAGTATTGGGCCAATGACTCCCAAACCAGACGGTTTTAGGGCACTAGGTGTAGAGACACCCCTACGGACTTAATAACTCGAGTTAAAGAGGCTACGAACCCAAACAAATCAAGTGTTTTTTTTTTTTTTTTGCAAGAATCTTAGCTACTCATTTATTATTTTCTGCAACCTTAGCCATTATCAATGATGTACACTAGGGATTATAATAAAAAGGTCACTGCTATGATAGTGTGTTCATGTGAATTAAGACATACTCATGACAAGTGTACTAACACCACAAACACAAACAACTATCCTAGTGTAAACATCACATGTGAGTATTTACCCAATAAACCCTTTCATACAAGCCCACTATGTTTCCCAATTAACATATGCTCATATCATTACCATGTTGGCACAAAGTAAACATTAAGTGAAGTGGTGCAATCAAGTGCAACAGGTACAAACATGAATGGTTATTACAAATACCCTAACCCCCCAACTAGAATATAACATTGACCTCAATGTAAGCAATTATACATTAGATAGTAAAATGAGAGGGAGGATCTTACCAGACAGTGTGGGCGCACATCCAAATGAGGCAAGGACACCCAAACACACACACACTTTCAAATTTTTTTGGTAAAAAAAAGAAAAATAAAATAAAATAAAACAAAACAAAATGAATAAGGAAAGAAAATAAAGGAAATATACATAAATCACTGCTGTGGATCTAGTGGTGGTGGGAAATGCTGCTCAAATAGGGCATGCATCAGTGTTTGAGTCTCGAACGCCTCATTATGAACCCTAGTGCCCCGCTGATCAAATTGCTGCTCACACGAATCCCGGTATGCATAGAAGTCAGTTTGCAGAGAGGCCACTGACTGTTGATACCCATCAAATGCCGCCTGTGAGCAATCTCGATAAGCCTGGTAGTCAGTCCGGAGATCAACCACAGATTGCTGAATGGCGGCTTGATTATCCAGAAGAGGCTGATATTGTGCCTTTGTCATACGGAATGGCGGTGGTGCTGGCGCTAGTGCGGCGGTGGGCTCGACTGGAGCATCATTAGGATTGGCTGGGGCTTCAGGGAGAACTAGTGGAGGCGGCAGACGAGTAGTGGTTTGGCGCCAGTGGGTTTTACCATAAAATGTGAGCGGCGGAAGTTGAACCTCATTGGCCTGAAGTGGGTATGTCGCTTGGTCTTTTATGAACGCAGTAATAAGATTGGCAAAAGGGAGAGCCCATGTAGAACTACCCGGGTATTATGTATTTTAACTTCATTAAAGATTCGATGCATCTGGTTGTAGATCAAAGTGGGGATGTCCACCCAAAATCCAAAGTCTAATCAATGCAAGGCACGGAGGAAGTCCCCTCGCCGCTCTTCCTTGTGGCCAAGAGGAATGATATTCTTTTTCAGTACCACATCGAGGAAAAGAAGGCGGTATGGTAAATTAGCCCACCGGATGCTCGTACGGTTGTTATTCTCCTGACGCCCCTCATAAAACTCAGTTACCAGTGCCGGGATGGTGAGTTCCTGAGTGAATACCGGGAACTGTTCTGCATTGATAGGGTCCATGGAACAGTGGAGAACTTCGGCAATTGAAGCTGGAGTGACCACTAACTCCACTCCGTCAACGAGGGAGCAAAGAGCTCCCGGGCCTCGTCACTGATGTACATATGTTGATAGAAAAGTCGCACAATACGCGGGTATGCCGATTCAGTGACGGTGCAGATGCCCAGGAGGCCCCGGTCTTCAAGTTGTTGAATACTCCACGCAGTGGTTTGATGGCGACGAAAGAAGTCCACATCAAAGGATGTATCACATGCAACTGGTTTGGTGGCCCAAGTATCGGTTGGCATATCCCTGAATGCAATGTTGGCATTGCAAGGCTGTTTGGGTGCTCGGTGGGATGATGAAGCCATATCTGCACAAAATAATTCAACCAACACAACTAAAAATGTGGAACCATTATATCAGCACTCATCAAATATAGCATGTATGCATAAATTACTCATAACCGCATCATCTCCACACCACCGAATTGATTGTTATTTATTTATTTATTTATAAACACACAGTGGAACTACAAAGATGAAATAAATAAGAAAATAAAATTAAATTAAACAATCTAGGTTAGTAAAAGAGAAGAAAATAAAATAAACTAAAATAAAAATTCAGAAAATAAAATAAAATAAAAGCTAAACTGCTTAACAGTTAAATGAACAATTACATCATATAATAAAAATAAAAAATAAAATCACTAACTAAACAAGTAAAATAAAAATTAAAAAAAAAAAAACAAAAACAATCCACTAACTAATTAAACTAACGAGAATCACTAATGAAACAATTTAAACTAAACAAGTATAGTAAATAAAAATAAGCTAAATTATTATTATTATTATTAGCACCATGATTTCTGAGTTTTTTTTTGAATTGCCGTGTAGCGATCGTCTTCTTGCCCATATATATATATATATATATTTTAATGAAAGATGAACACTAGATCTATGGTAAACTAATCCTATTATCTCACTACAATGCAAGATGGATAGAAGAAATATAAAGTTTAAGACAAAAATGGATGATTTACCTTTAGGTAGTGAAGAAAGAAAGAAAGAATGATGATTTGCCGGAAAAAATGGTGGTCGCCGGAGATTCGACAGACGGAGAGGAAATCGGGCGCTGGGGGTGAGATGGTGGTGAGGAAGAAAGAGAGTGAAGGTTGGTGATGGTGGGGTTTGATAGAGTTTGTTGGTGTGTGGGGTTTAGAGAAAGAGAGAGAGATAGAGAGAAGAAGAACAAGAAGAAGAATGATAAAGATGGAGGTAGATAGAGATAGTTAGGAAAGTGAGGGTCAACCAAGTGGGTTAGGTTTTTGTTAAAAGTTTTTTTTTTCATTTTTTTTTATTTATGTATTGTTTTATTTTTGTAAAAAATATAAGTATATATATACACGATTTTTTTTAATGAAATATAAAATAGATAAATAAACATAAATAAATTAACACACTGCAGAGTTTTTTTTTTTTTGCTGGACCGCTCATGCACCTATTTGGGCCACATGAGCGCCTATTTTTGGCCGCTCCAACGGCTAGATTGGGCCGTTCTTGCGGCGTGAAAGCAGTAGGCTTTTGGGGTTGGGTTGCTCATGTGCCCAGCCCAACCGCTCGTGTGGGATTTTCTTCTTTTTTAAAAAAAAAAAAAAAAAACTGGGCAACTCGGGCGCCAAATGGGGCCGCATGAGCTCAATTTGGGCCGCTCCTACGTGAAAAAGTACCCAATTGGGCTTGGGCGCTCGTCGATCCATTCTCTCGTCTTGATCTAGGTTTATTTATTTATTTTTATTTATTAACCAAGTACAACACATAAATTTTTTTTTTGTTTTTTTTAAAAACTTAACCAAGTACAACATTTTTTTTATATTTTATTTTATAATATCAATATATATATATTCTTTAAAAGATTAAAGAAAAAAAAAACCAAGTACAACCCAAATCATGCTAAACCATTTCTATCTTCATTTGACATCCAAAATAAATATAGCACTTTAGAAAATATTGGGATGCCTACTAAAGATATAATCTTTACGCGAAAATCACGGGTACTACTTTTCTCCCTAACTCTGTTTGTAACTTTCCCTATTCTCCAACAGGGTGACAGACTAGGTTGATTCGGCATCTAGAATTGAGGCGCATAAAGCTACCTCAACCTTTGGGGCTGCCATACAGAGTTTAAGCTGGGGTAGTTTTGATGCAATCTCCATACCCCTAGGTATTTAAACTAGACTCTAGTCTCGGAAATTCCAAACCTTTGTGTTCTAGGCTTTGCCATTCGAACTCTAGTTTCCACCGTCTCAGTTGGTGTCCTAGAAACTCACTACAAGCATAGTTAGGTGGCTATACCAGACCGTTAGACGCCGTTTGGGCACAACAAACACCAAAGGAATTACACCTTTAGAGGATTTAAAGTCTCCTAGACTCAAAGCAATTACTATGGAAGATATATTAGGTCCGTCAAGTGGACAACCTCAATCATCTTCCCTTTCTCAATACCATCCACATAATGTTTCAATCTTTGGCCATTGACCTCTTATGAGTTTTTAATCTCAACCACCTCATGCGGAAAGACTTCTATGGCCTCATATAGGCCATCCTACCAAGACCGGAGTTTACCTAGGAATAAATGCAATTTGGCATTAAACAGCCACACTTTTTGGTGAGGCTCGAAAGACTACGAGAAATATGTTTATCATGAAATCCTTAATCCTAGCCTTCTAAATTTTGGAGCTCTCATAAGCATCATTGCGGAGCTCCTCTAACTCATTAAGTTGGAGTTTTTTATGGTCACCAGCTTTGGCCATATCAAAATTGAACTTATTAATGGCCCACAAAGCTTGGTGTTCTAACTCAACAGGGAGATGACATGATTTCCCGAACAAAATCCTATATGGAGACATGCCGATGGGTGTCTTATATGCAATGCGATAGGCCCAAAGTGCATCAACCAACCTAGTGGACCAATCTCTCCTATCGGGCCTCATAGTTTTCTCGAGGATGTGTTTAACCTCCCTATTAGAAACCGCTACCTGACCACTAGTCTGGGGGTGGTAGGGGGTGCCAACTTTGTGAGTGATCATATATTTGTGCACCAACGCCTTGAAGAATCGGTTGCAAAAATGTTTGCCACCGTCACTAATTATGGCACATGGGAACCCAAAACGACAAAAAATGGTCTCGTGAAGGAATTTAACCACAACCTTATGATCATTCATTTCGGTTGCCACTGCCTCCACCCACTTGGAAACATATTCCACAGCCACCAAAACATATTTAAAGCCAAAAGATAGTAGAAAGGGACCCATAAAGTTGATGCCCCAAACATCAAAAATCTCAACAATTAAAATAGGGGTCATTGGCATTATATCTCGCCGTGACATAGAGCCCATGCGTTGACAACGCTCGCAAGCTCTACAAAAGTTATGGGCATCTTTAAAGATAGAGGGCCAATAGAACCCTCATTGTAAAACCTTAGCGACCGTTTTTAGCCCACTGAAATGGCCGCCACATGCATGAGAGTGACAAAAGGTGAGAATGCTATGGGTTTCACTCTCAGGAACACAACGTCGAATCACTTGATCCGGACAATACTTAAATAATTTCGGGTCTTCCCAGAAATACTGCCTGGCTTATGAAAAAAATCGGTCTTTGTCTTGTTTAGACCAAGTTTTCGGAATTTGACCAACTGCCAAGTAATTTACTATATGAGCAAACCACGGGAGGGTCACGTGTGAAACCGTAAGAAGTTGCTCGTCCGGAAATGAGTCGTGCAAATCTAAGGGATCACTCGTGTGCTCAATGAAAATGCGGGATAGATGATTTGCAACTACATTCTCGGATCCCTTCTTGTCCTGGATTTCTAGGTCAAACTCCTAAAGGAGTAAAATCCACCTAATCAATCTAGGTTTGGTCTCTTTCTTTGATAGTAAATACCGCAAAGTAGCATGATCAGTGAAGACGATGACCTTGGAACCTAGGAGATAGGACTGAAATTTATCTAGGGCAAAGTCTACTGCTAGCAACTCTTTCTTGGTGGTAGTGTAATTCAATTGAGCATCAGAAAGAATATGACTAGCATAGAATATGACATGGGGCACTTTATTCACCCTTTAGCCCAAGACGGTGCCGAGGGCATAATCAAATGCATCGCACATGATTTTGAAAGGAAGGGACCACTTAGGAGATTGCATGATAGGGGCAGTAGAAAGGGTCGCTTGCAATGTTTCAAAGGCTTTAAGACAAGCCTCATCAAAGACAAAAGGTGTGTCCTTAGCAAGTAAACTACACAAAGGGCAGGATATTTTACTAAAATCTTTGATGAATTGACGGTAAAAACCTGCATGCCCTAGGAAAGACCTAACTTGACGCACAGAGTTGGGTGGAGGAAGACCTGGAATGAGATCAACTTTAGCTTTGTCAACCTCTATACCTCGAGGGGACACAATATGTCCCAACACTATCCCCTCGTGAACCATAAAATGACTTTTCTCCCAAC
The DNA here is from genome assembly GCA_025200525.1 of Camellia lanceoleosa. Lineage (NCBI taxonomy): Eukaryota > Viridiplantae > Streptophyta > Magnoliopsida > Ericales > Theaceae > Camellia > Camellia lanceoleosa. Next base: position 120,502,076 of record CM045767.1, read on the forward strand.
TCAAAATCAGATTTGTCTCCACACAACGAATAAGGACTTTAGTTAAGTTTTGGAGACATTCCTCAAAAGACGGCCCAAATACGGAGAAGTCATCCATAAAGACCTCTAAAAATTTCTCTACCATGTCAGAGAAAATAACCATCATACACCGTTGAAAAGTTGTCGGTGCATTACATAGCCCAAAAGGCATGCGCCTATAAGCAAAAGTGCCAAAAGGGCAAGTAAATGTGTTTTTTTTTTTTGGTCAGCAGGGTATACTGGGACTTGATTATACCCTGAGTAGTCATCAAGAAAACAATAGAACCCCTGCCCCGCTAACCTCTCGAGAATTTGATCAATAAATGGTAGAGGAAAATTGTCCTTCCTAGTCATGGAATTTAATCTCTTATAATCAATGCACACTCGCCACCCAGTAGTGGTTCGTGTGGGGACTAACTCTCCTCGCTCATTCTCAACAACAGTGATGCCCGATTTCTTAGGCACCACTTGTGTGGGACTCACCCACTTGCTATCTGAGATGGGTATATAATACCCGCATCTAATAGTTTCAATACTTCCTTTTTCACCACCTCTTTCATATTAGGATTAAGCCTCTGTTGCATTTCACGAGAAGGTTTGGCATCCTCCTCAAGATGTATATAATGCATATACACGGAGGGATCTATCCCTCTCAGATCAGCCACCAACCACCCTATAGCACTCTGATATGCCACAAGAACACTCATTAACTAACTCTCCTACTCTGCAGTCAAGTCAGATGCAATGATGACTGGTAAAGTATCTTGGGGCCCTAAAAATGCATACTTGAGTGTGGCCAGGAGTGGCTTCAACTCAAGTGTAGGGGGTGTGACCAAAGATGGTATGGCGGGCTCTCTCTACAGAGGAGGAAGTGACTCAAACCGGGCTTTCCACGAAGGAAAATCTGGTGTAGAAGAAACATTAAGTAAAGCCTTTACCTCCTCAATCGACCTGTCAATATCTAAATTCTCAAACCCAAAATGAACTAGACAAGCCTCTAGAGGGTCCTCTACAAGAATGGAGGGTAAAGCTTCCTCCACAATCTCATCCACAACATCCACAAATAAGCACTCATCTCTCTCATGGGATTGTTGGGATGCTTGGAAAACATTAAGTTTCATTTGCATGTTACCAAATGAAACTTCCATAACCCCGGTCCGACAATTAATGCATGCATTGGCCGTAGCCAAGAAAGGTCGACCTAAGATCACCGGGATTTGTTTCCTGGAACTAGCTACCGGTTCCATATCTAAAACCAAAAAGTCAACAGGAAAGTAAAACCTATCGACCTTCACTAGCAAATCCTCAATCATGCCATGTGGCACTTTGAGGGATCGGTCAGCCAACTGGAGAGTGACAGTAGTGGGCTTCAACTCGCCAAACCCAAATTCCTCGTACATAGAGTACGGCAACAAATTGACACTAGCTCCTAAATCTAACAAGGCTCTATCAATGAAATGGTCCCCTATAATGCATGTAATGGTTGGGGCACCCAGGTCCTTAAGGTTAGGAGGTGTGTCATTCAACAAGATGGAGCTTACTTGCTCTGTGAGGATGATCTTTTGGGACACGTGTGTCTTAGATTTACGCTTTTGCGCACAAAGGTCCTTCAGAAATTTAGCATAGGAGGGTACTTGCTTAATCGCCTCCAACAGGGGGGAGATTGATTTTTACCTGTTTAAAGACCTCCATCATTGCTTCCATGGATGCCGCTTTCTTATTAAAAGGGGACGGTGTATCAAGGCATTGGGGAAAGGGTGCCTTAGGCACATATGGTGCCTTGGGCTCATGTGAAGTGTTAGGGACTAAGTCATCCCTCTTAAGTGTTTCCCCTTCACCCTTGCTCTCATTGGGTGTACCACCGTGGTCACCCTTCTTAGCTCTAGTTGCATTAGACGCAACTGACTAAGGCTCTAACTCCCTCCCACTTCTCAAAGTAATCACCGCTTGCACCTGCTCATGGTGTTTTCCATTCCCATCCGAACTCTCTGCCCCGTATTGTCCCTTAGGGTTGGCCACAGTTTGACTTGGTAATTTTTCCTCCTCTCTCCGATTCATGTTGTTAGCCATTTGACCCAATTGGGCCTCTAGCTTGGCAATAGAGTGAGTATGGGGGTGAACTATCGGTGCTAACCCCTTAAGTTCTGTGAGAACTTCCAACACCTGAGTCTCAAAGGCAGAGTTGCCCTGAAGAACAGGCGGGGGTTGTGGTTGCTGGTACGGTTGTGGGGGTCTATGAGGTTGCAGTGGTCAGTAAGATGATTGGTTGGCAAAATTATTAAAATTCTGCCTTGGTGGTGGAGGATTGTAAAAAGTGCCTTGTGAAGGGGTCTCCATGAAAAATTAGGGTGATTTCTCCATCCCGGATTGTATGTATTGGAGTATGGGTCATTACCCGGGTTGGAGAATCCTTGAGCCGCATTCACATGCTCTTGGAGTAACTCCAGAAATTGTGATGCCGAAGGGCACTCACTCAAGTCATGAGCAGGGCTCGCACATATAGCACATGCCTCGTGAAATTGAGGCTAATCTTGCTGTGTAGAGGCATGTCCCGCAGCTAATAATTGGTCAATTTTGTGGAACAGTGCCTTTACTTGTTGGGCTAACTTTACATTTTGCCCGACCTCATAAATGTTCCATCTTTTCGGGGCTCCAACTACTGGTTGCCGAACTTGCCGGGCTGCAGAGGCATGGTGAAGGGAATTATCATTTAGGTTCTCAAACAATTGCCATTCCTCAGCATCATTTTTGGACATGAATGTCTCACCACAGGATTAATCCACCATTTGGCGGTGTTGCTCAGTTAAGCCATAATAAAATGTTTGAACAAGTTACCAATCAGGCACTTGGTGGTGGGAACACTATTGGAAAAGGTCTCGAAGTCTTTCCCACGTCTCATGGAATTGCTTGCCATTCATTTGAGCAAAATTGGTGATGGCTCACCTAAGTTGGTTGGTTTTACCTATGGGAAAGTACTTCTCCAAGAACCGTTACTGTGATTGGTCCCAAGTTGTGATTGAATTAGCAGGTAAGGAATTCAGCCAGTGTTTGGCTTTATCCTTTAATGAGAATGGAAACAATCGCAACAATAAGGCCTCATTTGTGAAATTCTGGATCCTCACTATCGAGCAAATTTTTAGAAATTCATTCAAATGTTTGTAAGGATCATCATGAGCTAGTCCATGGAATGATGGGAGCATTTGTATGGTGCTGGACTTAATCTCATAATGAGCAGCAGTGGTGTTGGGCAATTGGATGCATGATGGTGATGTATATGCAGTGGGTGTGAAATAATCCTTAAGGGTCTGGTTGGGCCCTGTAGACACCCCATTTTTGACCGCCCTCAAGATTTGGGCATTACTGATGGTTTACTTGGTGGAGAAAGGTGTGTAGGGCAAAGACTCAGTTTCTTTGGCAAGGAGAGAGACAAATCTCAACTTCACACCCCATTTTGGACCAAAGCTATTTTGGATGGTTTTTAGACCTTAAAACCCTCTCTTTCAAAACATTTTTGAAATAAAGTTTCTACAATGTTCCGAGGCTCACATTTTGTCAAATGATGCGCTTTTCGATAAACCGAGCAAGGACAAAGTGGAAATGAATGAAAAAGAGATGAAATCTTTGAAAAATCTTTCAAAACACCTTGTTCGGGGGTTTGGAGTTGAAGAAAAGAGGAGAAGAGAGAAGAAACCTAGCTGAGGAAGAAGTTGGGTATGAACCGCTAAGAGAGAGTTGAGCGGTCCTCGCTAAATCAGGCTTATCTGTCTATGCACTTGAATTTAAGCTATGAGGTTACCACCATTGGAAAGAAGACTTCCGGGGCTTCATTTTTCATTCAAGAATCTCTTAAAGCCGAGTCCGGATGGGGGAGATATGATTGGTTGAAGTTGGGCATCATCCCAGTTGGACTGAAACTGAGAAACCTTCACCAAAACAAGCTGTAGACACCCCATTTTTGACCGCCCTCAAGACTTGGGCATTACTGATGGTTTGCTCGATGTTGAGAGATGTGCAGGGCACAGGTTCAGTTTCTTCGACAAGAAGAGAGGCAAATCTTCCCAAACACTTTGTTTAAGGGTTTGGAGTTGAAGAAAAGAGGAAAGGAGAGGAGAAAACTGGTTTGGGAGAAGATCGGCAGAGATCCGGGTAGAAGGGAATCGAGCAGCCCTCGCTAAATCGGGCTTATTCAATTGCATACTTGGAGTTAAGCTATGAGGCCACCATCATTGGAAAGAAGACTTCCGGGGCTTCACTTTGCACTCAAGAATCTCCCAAAGCCAAGTCCGGGTGGAGGCGATATGATTGGTTGAAGCTGGGCATCATCCCGGTTGGATCGAGTCTGCGCGACTTCACGGAAAAGGGCATAACTTTTTGCACAGGAGGAATTTTGATGCAAGGTTTGCGCCATTGGAAAGCTAACTTCCGGGGCTTCGATTTGCATACCCACCGGCCATGTTTTGACCAAGGAATCATCCATCGGCACTCTATTTAGCCGACCGGCAGAAAAGAGTGCCGACCGGCACTTTATTTCGGCCGATGATCAAACCTTCTGGCCGACCTGAACCCTTTGCACCCCCCAAGCCTGGTGCATGCCAGCTGTGCCAGCTGGGATACACAGAACCCGATCCACGTGCATATATGTATCTATTTTGGAGCCTTTAACCCCATTTTTGGCCCCTTTGCTCATGGCTTCTTGAGGAAGCCTTGACCCCTTTGTCTTGGCTTCCTCAAGAAGCCTTACCAGCTGTCCAAGCTTCTCCAACAAGCCTTGCACCCTTTGACCCTTTGAAACTTGCCTTAGAAGCTTGGTTCTTGGCCTATATAAGAGAGCCTTCTCTCCTTTGTCTAGGGTTGGAGCTTTGAAACAAAAACCAGCAGATATATATGTATATCTGATATATACATATATATCCCACCCCCTCTCTCCATATCTCTTCCATACAACTTCCAAAGTCCATAGTTCTTGGGCCATTCCTTCATCAACCCATAGCACAACTCATACACACTCCATACCAACGACTTGGGGGACATTTGCAGAGCTTAGGAGCACCAAAACTTGGTCCATGAGGTGCTGGTTTGTTGGTCTACAAGGGTAAGTCTTCATCTTCCCCTTTCTAGCCTTTTCTTGCTTCATATCTTAGCCCTAGTTGCAAGCACTTTTGGGCTCCGACCAAAACTTCAAATAGTCTTGTTTTGGGGTCCTCTTCATGTTTGATTGAGGACCCCTTGCCATTTGGTGGCTGCATCTAGCACCTATCTCAATATCCCTTGTATGCCATGATCTTTGCATGCTATTTTTGACTAATGTATAATCTGTTTCAGAGCATGATGTAAGCTAAGAATAGGCTTATTTTGAGCCCTTCTACAATGTTGAAGAAGGGCTCAACATTGTTTGGATAATCCTTATGCTACTTGCTTTGAAATCCATGTGATTTACCGTAATCTTGCATGCTTTCTTAGCCTATCTTGCTTCTGTTTTTGTGGCTGGTCATACACTGAAAACGTGCTTATTTTGTCATGTATAATATCTGTTTTTTGTTGTTTAGGCCATCCATGGCATGCCTTATATGGTCACTTTGCATTTTGGCTTGCTAGCCTTAGGTGTGTGAGTGTGTAGCATGCATTGCTTCCATGATTTCAAGGGTTTGGGACCCTCTTACATGCTATTTCAGACCCTAATCCATGCTCACATGTTCAGTTTTGTTGTCTCTTTCATGCTTTAAGGGTGTCCTTCTATGCCTAAGAATAGGCCTTGTGTATGCTTCCATGATTAGTGTATTTTGGGGCTGCCATGAGGGGGTTTTGGGTGTATTTTGCATGCTGAAAATCTGTTTTGGGTTGGTCAATGCATGCCATAATTGTCTTGCTAAGTGTGGTTCAAAGCCTCATTGGCTTGCCTTAATGCTTGGACCATTTGCATGCATGCTTAGCCTATTTTGTTGCTTGGTTCGGCACCTTGTTTAGCATGATTTTCAGAGCTTTACAATGCATGCTCATAGTCTATGTTTGGTCTCTTTAAGTGTGCTTGAGAGTTGCCATGTTTGTGCCTAAGTGTTGGACCACAATTGTATGCATGTGTGTGTGCATTCTAGCCTTCATTTCTGAGCATGTTGGCCACTGATTTTAGGCCTATTTGAGTTGCCTAAGTCATGTATAAGACCACCCTTTCATTGGTTTGCATGCTTGTCTTGAATGCTTGCTTGAACCCTTTGCATAAGTATGTTGCATAGTCCATGTTGCATACCTAGCTTCACATGCTTAGGATTGCCTTGCATGAGCATGCATACTTAGCCTCTTGAAGTGAGTGTGATAGAGGTTAAGTCCCCTTCATTGGATCATTCGCATTGCATTTCATTTGAAATTAAAGTTGCATACTTGGTTCTTTGGGCATCATGCATGGAAGTGCGTGATTGATGGCTCGGGAATCGAGACACATGTCCCTTTGAGTCACAAACATGATAAGGGACTTGTTTGGTGCATACATATGCCTAAATACCCATGCCATGCACTGCTGTCTGCTGTTTGCTGTCAAAACTGTCTCCTGCAGGAATTTAGTGCCGACCGGCACTCTATAGTGCCGACCGGCAATCTTTTTGTGCCGATAAGATCATCAGCAGCCGGTGGTAAATCTAAGCAGCCGGTGGCCACTCACTCTAGCCGGTGATGTACTGGAATGCATTTGGAAGGTGTTCTGGGACTTTGGCAATTTTCCAGGGAGGCAGGACAGTGAAACAGAGACAGCAGTGGCACGGTGCGGATTTCCGGGCAAGGCGGACATCGAGCATGCATCATTCGCGCATCCCGAGGCGAGGGGTCAGGCCCCTTTTATTTCACATTTATTTATTCAAGAATTAGAATTTGTTATAGTTATTCATTTATTCTTGGATTGTATTATTATTTTGGTCCCACCGTGAGGGCGTATTTGTAATAAGTGTGCGTGAGTGTGTGTATGTCTTCCAACCCCCATTTCTTTCTCCCTTTTATTTACCTGCTTAGGATGGTAGATTAGGGCATATTTAATTTAGCATACCTTATGCAATGCATGCGTGCATCCATGCATTTGTTGACATGCATCAGGCTCGGCACATCATACAAACTGCATCGTACTTTCAATTCCAAATTGAATACGTGTTATTTGTAGCATTCCATATGCCATATTTAGGATAGCCGAGCCTGCCTAGATTACATCTTTGCATGTGTTGCATTAGACATTTCAGTATGCTTAGGTCCATGCATGGATTTCTAATAAGCTTCTGTTTTGGCTTGGAGTACTAGGTGAGCTTTTATGCTTTAGCATATCGCATGTGTGTGAGTGTTGCCATGACAGCATGATTACCATGAGGCTAGCTGCTTATGTGATATAACTGTTTGAATGCCTGTGGGTGGAGGTTGGATTGCTCGAGTTGGGAATACTCATTGAAATCCGTGTTTTAGCCTACTCGCGAGTAGCAATTTCAAACTGTTTTCCAAACAAAACGGATATGCAATGCTCATTTCCAAATTAGGCAATCTAGTCTATACTTGTTTGTCAGGCGATAACATAGTAATTCTAGGCTAATAACCGGAATAAGAACGCATAAGGTTTTCAAAATTGGATATCATGGTTAGTAGAGGCCGGTCCTTGGACCGGGCGAAAGGGGGTGCTCATAGCTGACCTTCCCCGATCGTACCCAAGCTCCCGAGCCAAGACCACTTTGGTGATGACGGACATGTGGCCTTCGGCACCGAGTCAGGGTTTCCTAAATTTCCCATTTAAAAATATTTAGGTGGCGACTCTGTAATCTGGCAAAGCAGTCCATGTTTGGCACTACTTTTCAAAAATCTGTTTTCTCAAACGATTTGCCGGATTTGGACTCTTTGGTTCAGATTTAGAACCGACACACAAAATTGAGTCCGAATCAGAATGAGGTCCTCATGACGCACGTGCTATTCGGCGACTCATTGGGATTTAGAGAGCTTGACTCGAACTCGTGATATCCTGTTTTGACTACATTTATGTGTTTCTTTGCATTGCATGTGCATTGGTGCGCCTAGGACACCGTGTTGGCCATCTGCTATTCCTGAGCGGTTTGCCGGAGGCTTGTCTTGTCAAGGCATGTCCATAAGGCTGACCGGTTGCGGGCTCTGCCAGTATGGGAACACAAACCCCGGTTTTACCGGGGCACCCTTTTTTGACCATTCGACCTAGTGCATATTCGGAATCCATAGTGACCATTCCAAACTAGGACAGGTTGCTTACCCGATGTTAGGTTGTTTGAAACCGCTGCGTGCATAGTGAAACCCTAGCTCCTGACAAAATAGGACAGGGAAACCCTACCCCAACATAGGGGTGTTTTGGCTCTCTTTACTTGCTATGTGCTTTTAGAGTGTATCTCTACAGGAATGCGTATACCAGTTTATAGTCCGATATCCTCATGGGCACCCAAGATTTGAGAATCAGTTTTACCCGAGGGTATCAAATTTGAAGCAGAATTTTGAGGGCAGAATTCAGTAGAGGGCACACTCATTCAACTATGCTCGTATTCTGCTCAGTGAAATTGAGCCGAGATGTCTGCTTTTCTCTTTGCTAGGTAGTCTTGGAATCTTAGCTTCAGAAGGCTCCCCTATCCCCCGGGTACATTGGATTTGTGCTGATAGACTTTGTCAGGTCAGAGATTCAGTCCAAGGGTAATCAGGGCCAGAGAAGGCTAGTCAGGCACAGACCATCAGTACCACAGCTACCAGATCAGTGATCTTTGAGCAGTTGGGTAGAGATTTCCGAACTTACAGCAGGCACAGATATACCAGTTGCTCAGTTAGACCAGGGCAATATGTCGAGTCTGGAAGAGATGGTGCGCCAACCTGAATAGTATGAAAGCCATGCAGTAAGACGCTGTTCATCAAGTAGTATTCGCCAAGCAACAAGTTGTGGTTATAGCCCAACAGACAGAGACAATTGCTAGGCTAGAGCAGCAAACCGGAGCATCTGCTTCACAACAAGTTCCTCCCCAACAGAGCTCCAAAGACTGGGAGGCACCAAATGTCCAGAAGATACGGACATTCCGATAGGGCGGACCCCACAAAGATTGAAAGTGAGAAAGATTGAGAAATTGTTCAAAAAGTCTCAGGGGACCCACTCTATTCCTGATATAGAGGGTGGTTATACTGACTCAATGGTGACATTACCAGATCAATTCAAGATGCCACATATCGATCGATTCGATGGCTCTGGAGACCCAATGGTGCACCTCCACCTGTTTTCTGATATTCTGAGACCAATGGGTTTGACCACAGCCGTAAATTGTCACTATTCAAATTAACTCGTCTCGGGATAGCCGCAACTGCATGCGAATTGGAGAACTCGTGAAACAGATTGGGAAGAGATGGCCAAGGCCATCAGTGATCAATACTCCTACAACACACAGATTGAGGTCACCACTCGTGATCTTGAAGCCACCCGCCAAGGGCCAAATGAGGGTTTCTCAGAATTCGTGGCGAGATGGAGAGCAAAGGCCTCAATGATGACTACAAAACCTTCCGACAAAGATCAGATCAGGATGATCATTCGGAATCTGCATGGCAAGTTGCTGCAAAAGATGGTCATTCTACCTGCTTACCTTTCCAAATTTCTTCATGAAATGGGGGTTCAAATCGAGGATGCCATCAAACAAGGGATCTTTGCAGAAGATAATGAGCCCTTGAAGAGGAATGTTGCTTGCAGTCCCAATGCTACTACTGATGGTAGCACAGCTGCGAAATGCTCAGAAGTAGGCACTATCACCACCCCCCTCAATGGCCAAAAACCAACCACTTCAACTCAAATTTCAAGCCCGAAAAATTCCATCCTCTTTACATGAGTCTCTCTCAAGCTTTGAAAAGTCACGAGAAGAAGGGCACCTAGAACTCCTAGAACCCCAACCCTTCCAAATCCACTCCCAGACATAACCCTTCCAAGCATCAGTGTACCATCGCCAGCGTCATCATGGCACCGACTGTTACTTTTCGTCATGAGATCCAAAATCTCATTGACAACCAAACGATAGCTCCACCTTCGACCCCAATGACCACATACCTCATCCACATCTCAATCTAATCCACACATTGGCCGTCATTTACGACCCAACAGATATATCACCCCAAATTTCATTTGCCCAAACCGAAGGTGTTTATCCCGAAAGCATCAACTTATGCATGATGGGTGCATTCAACCCCAATCATCTCAAACCCATGAACCCACTACTTCGAAATGATGAGGATGATCAAGATCTTCAGAGAACTGTGGGCAGATCCGCCTTTGGAGTTTTGGCTCCATCATCAACCGCATCACATACTAGGGAGTTCATGTCAAAAGGCTCCTTAACCTTGGGACGGGCTGCATTGGGAGAAGGCCAATCTCTTAGCAAAGTGGAGGCCAGTGATAAGGACAAGGCAGGGGAAAGCATGAGTCCCCATGAACATCTTCGCTATTGTTGGGGCTTGGAAAACCGAAGGACTGAGCATACAGCAAGTACTAGCAGTCGTTGCAACGATCGTGGATGGCACCTTTGCCGTTCAGAGTGAGTGCAGTTTGAATCGAGGGGTAGGCCGCGAAAAGGGCCGTGTTGCTAGGAATGTTCCTTTCAGCTCTAACCCTACTCCGGAAAAGATCAAGAACCCGCCAAGACTACCCCTTTGTTGGCGCATCTTCTTCAAACCCCGAACTTCGGACTATCTACCTCGAGGCCGAGGGTGTTCGCACCATCAGACATGTCTCTATCACGCCTTGAGGGTCTTGATTAAAAAGGGTGCACGAAACCCCGGAGCCGAGGCCCCTACCGTAAAAACTTCCTCCTAACCATAACCCGCCAAGCATCAGGCCTTTCATCAAAGTTGGCCATGTCACCGATAAGTGTTACCGCTTCGCCATGAAATACAAGATTCGATTGACAACAAGATCATCACCGTGCCGCCTTTGCAAAGTCTATCGGCACTTGATCAATGAACTTGTGGGGATAATGTGACGTGATCGAGATGAACCACTGCGGGCGCTCGCTTTACTTCAGATGTGGTGGACGGCATGCAATCGCTTTGAGCGACGACAAATGTTTTAATTTTGCTTTCTCGACTTGGGTATTGGGTCATTTTGTCTTTTGTATTGAGTCATCCTTTCATATCGAGTCACCGCCCGCCTTGTTGTATCGAGTCACCTGCTTTTGTCGAGTCGGTGATTCCGGGGTGTTACCCTGCATCACCATTTTGTTTTGCATTTGTCTTCTGCTTTTGTTTTGAGTCTGTTTCAAGAAGGGAGCCGCTTGTGCCAACAGATTTTGAATGGAACAAAGGTGATTTTCACACTCTTATGTTTGCTTCGCTGCAGTGCCGCCAGCCGTAAATTCTAAATGAGATGGAAGATTTGACTAAGAACTCTGTTTTTCTGTGCCTTGAAATCATTGCATTGACCTAAGTTTTTTAAAACTTTTTCAAACACTGTGTTGAAAACAAAGAGGGAGGAATTCCTCGGGATTTGCAAAACTTTGATCAAACTGAGAGAAAGAGAGGCGTGCTAAGCCTTTTAATGAATGAAATCATGCTTGTTAGCGTGAGTACTGAGAAGGACCCTGGCTTGATCCAGATTGGTCCTACATCGCTTTCAACATGAAGCGATTTGTCGCTTTTAAAAACTTTCAAAAAATGTTTTTGCGCGTCCTCGAAGACATGTGGAATCGCTCTTGAGATTGTGCAATTAGGATCGCTTCACCGAGACTCGACCCTCATTTTCAAACCTTGACTCAAACTCAAAATGTTCAACGGTTAACTACAACGTGAGGCCTGTGGTGGCCAATTTGAAGCACCCTCGAACAAGAGGCAAGAAAGTCAAATCAAGAAGATCAAACCTCATCAAGAAGCTTGGGAGCTAGATCGAAACACCCTCAAACTAGGGGCAAAATGTCCGATGTGCTCAAGAGCCAAGATGGATCCTTCAAGAATCGATACAATACCACTCTCTTGGATACGGATGGCTCAATCTCAAAAACCATTTGGCATGGACTTGTTACACTTTTACCCTTTGAGAGGCTCATGGGCGAAAACCCTAAGGGCGACCTGTGCAAAAGTTAGAGCAAACGAAAAATGCAAAAAGAAAAAAATATACAAAAAAAGAAGAAAAATAAGAAAAGAAGAAAAAGAAGCTCGCAAGGTCGAAAACCCACATCGGGCGCCTTGGCAAAAGTTAGAGCCTAAAAAAAGAAAAAGAGAGAAAGATGAAAAATGAAAAAGAAAGAAAAGAAAGAAGAACAAAGCTCGCAAGGTCGAAAACCTGCAACAGGCGCCTTGGCAAAAGTTAGAGCATAAAAAGGAGAGGTTAAATACCCGAGTGTACCTTAACCCCGAACTACGTAAGGCTTGATTCCCATCTTTGGGATACGTAGGCAACTTCATTCAAGTCCAAACTAAAACACTTCAAATTCGATTGTGTCCATGCGATGGTTTGCCATCTTTGTCTTCTCTCAGATCCGAGAGTTCGGTTGTGATAGTCGCTCGAGGATTGATTTCAATATCCGCGATGCCATCCAAACAAGGGCAACTTTCCGTTGCCATTCAATGCACGCGGTGTCATTTCAAACAAGGCAACTTTCCGTTGCTATGCAAAGGTTCCTTTAGACAAGGGGCAATTTTCCATTGCTATGGATCCGAGGTTGTGCATCTCAAGAGTAGGTTCCTCGCTATCGAGCGGTGGCCGCTTGCAAAAAAACATTTTTGAGAATTTTACCGAGGTTGACTAATTCTCTCAAAAATTATTCCATCTTTTCCAAAATCGACCATTTTCTTGGACCCAAAAAGGAAAATTTTCAAGCTTATACCCCGACTTGCATGATTTCAAATCAAAAATCGAATAAGCATGTTAATCTAACTTTCATGTTGGTCAAAATTGTTTTAAAATAAAAAATGGTCAAAATGATGAACTAGGGGCACAATTGAGTCAGCTTCTGTTTTTCCCCATCCTTGCCAAACACTTTACTTGCCAGAAAGGGCACAACTGAAGTTAACAACAAAGGGCTGAAAGCTCTCTCATCCTCCAATCAACGAGGAATCAAGTCAAGTGCGAAGCACGAATAGGAATGGATCAAGATGTTTCGCTTCCTCATCTGGACAGATCTAACCACGTCCAAACTCCCCAGCAGGGCATCATCAACCGATGTCAGCTGCAGATTTGCTACACACTCAGTTGTAGCACAACCCCTCTGTGGGAGAAACTCACTGTTGTGAAGAAGAATCTAGCGGAATGCTAGGAGCAAGACCCCGCAACTCTCTGTTTATCCATCAACCACCCAGGGGAGGGATGAAAAATGAGAGAATAAAGAATAGAGAGGTGTGCGCTGAGAAAAAGTGAGAAAAGGGCTTTTTCAGAAAACAAGAGATTGAATGCCGAGTGATGTGAGAATCACAAATGAGAAAGGGTAGGAAATAATACCCGGTGAAACAGGCTCCCTGTGCACATTTGAGTCTTGTGTTTTGTTTTGTCTGTCTCGATTCTTGTTTTGAGTCTATTCGAGTGTCAATAGACGTGTTTAGGTTGTTTACCTTTTTATTTTTCGTTATTGAGTCTTTTTCGCTGTGTTCAGTTGTAGGCTCAATACCCAGTTAAGAACTCACTTCTTAATTTCAAAAAAAATCGTTTTGTGCTCAGAGTCTTGTGCATTCCCCACATTTGTGCAAAACAGATTCGTTCTTTCATAAAACCACAGGGCCCACCCCCGATAAGTGTGAACAGTAAAACCAGGACCTATCTGAAGCTATAGTGGTTCCGGACTGCAAAATAAAAGAAAATAGGGAAAATCGAAGCATCTGAGAGTGTTTCACCTTCAAAGAAATTCTGTGATTGTACTCGGATGTACCTCTTCAGCCTTGTCAATGCTACCAAGTATGAGTGCGCCTCTACCTCAAGTGTAAGCCAACTTCAAGTCGACCGCAATTAAAGCAAAGAAGAGATGTTATCTTTTGCCAATATGAACAGGGTGTACCATTTTCGAGATGAGTGTGTTGTAAAACCCTCTGAGAGGTAAATCGGAGGCACTAAAGTACGTATTTGATGTACCTCTTTTGCATAGAATATGAACTTTCATATACACTGTTGTTGCATGCGTGCAAGATCGTTATGATTTCTGCATAGAATATGCTTGCTTTCGATTCTGTATAGAATATCCTTTGCTTTCAATGTTGCATAGAATATGCCTGTCTCATGCATAGAAAATGCACTCTCCCATACTTGCATAGAACATGCATTTTATCGCACTTTCTTGTGCATTGTATCTCACTTGCACTGTATTGTGCATTTCAAATCAATCGTGTTGTTTAGCGATCGCGACCGCTCTAGTGCATTTCAAATCATTCGCGCTTATTTTGGCGATCGACCGCTTTTGTGCACCTCACTTGCATTTTCCATGAATTCTATCACGCTTTCTTGCGCACCTAACCTGTACTTGTTAGTACATTGCATCGCATCGTTTCATGTATCTTCTTGGCACTGTTTTGTGCATTCACTCTTCACTCGCACTATCTTGTGCATTCCATTACATTCGCGTTGTCTAACGCATCGCTACCGCTTAGCGATCGCACTCTCTTGTGCATTCGCGTTGTCTAACGATCGCTACCGCTTAGCGCTTCGCACTATCTTGTGCATTCTCTTGCACTCGCGTTGTGTAAAACATCGCGCTGTTTAGCGCATCCCACTATCTTGTGCATTTACACTCTGTTGAGCACTCGGGTGCTCTAACGCATCGCGCTGTTTAGCGCATCGCACTATTTTGTGCATTGTATCATTCGCGCTATCTTGCGCACTCTACCTGGTTGCATTTTGCATGCATTCATTGTTCGCGTTATTTTGCGCATCGCGCTATCTTGTGCACCTTATCTGTATCGCACTGTCTTGTGCATTCACCCTGCTCATACTATTTTGTACACCCTTAGCATCGCACTATTTTGTGCATCTGTTTAGCACTGTTTTGTGCATTCACTCTGCATCGCACTGTTTTGTGCACTTTACTTGTCAAAACCGGCTTCGCGAAAGCGTATAAGTCCAAATTTCAAACCGGCTTCGCGAAAGCGTATAAGTCCAATTATCAAAGTCTTCCTGCATATCATTTGCATCTTGCCCCTGAACTACGCTGGTTTGATTCCTTGCAAAGGGATACGTAGGCAGCCTGCGGGCACAACCATTTATGCATCTATATTTTGCTTGTTTGTCCAAGTCTTCGGCCTTGTCAAAAATGGGTCGTCTCTGGGCTTTGACATTCACTCCCGTCATTGTTATGACTTTCGAGTTCTCACAAAGAGGGCAAATCAGAGACACCCCATTTTTGACCGCCTCAAGACTTGGGCATTCTTGATGGTTTGCTCGATGTTGAGAGATGTGCGAGCAGTTCAATTCTTCGACAAGAAGAGAGGCAAATCTTCCCAAACACTTTGTTTAAGGGTTTGGAGTTGAAGAAAAGAGGAAAGGAGAGGAGAAACTGGTTTGGGAGAGGACCGGCAGAGACCCGGGAAGAAGGGAATCGAGCAGCCCTCGCTAAATCGGGCTTATTCAATTGCATACTTGGAGTTAAGCTATGAGGCTACCATCATTGGAAAGAAGACTTCCGGGGCTTCACTTTGCACTCAAGAATCTCCCAAAGCCAAGTCCGGGTGGAGGAGATATGATTGGTTGAAGCTGGGCATCATCCCGGTTGGATCGAGTCTGCGCGACTTCACGGAAAAGGGCATAACTTTTTGCACAGGAGGAATTTTGATGCAAGGTTTGCGCCATTGGAAAGCTAA
Source organism: Camellia lanceoleosa (assembly GCA_025200525.1). NCBI lineage: Eukaryota > Viridiplantae > Streptophyta > Magnoliopsida > Ericales > Theaceae > Camellia > Camellia lanceoleosa. Next base: position 120,517,865 of record CM045767.1, read on the forward strand.
CTTCCGGGGCTTCGATTTGCATACCCACCGGCCATGTTTTGACCAAGGAATCATCCATCGGCACTCTATTTAGCCGACCGGCAGAAAAGAGTGCCGACCGGCACTTTATTTTGGCCGATGATCACACCTTCCGCCGACCTGAACCCTTTGAACCCCCAAGCTGGTGTGTGCCAGCTGTGCCAGCCGGGATGCATGTAACCCGATCCACGTGCATATATGTACCTTTTTTGGAGCCTTAAACCCCATTTTTGGCCCCTTTGCCCATGGCTTCTTGAGGAACCCTTGCCCCCTTTGTCTTGCCTTCCTCAAAAATCCTTACCAGCTGTCCAAGCTTCTCCAACAAGCCTTGCACCCTTTGACCCTTTGAAACTTAGCCACTAAGTCTTGTTTCTTTGCCTATATAAGAGAGCCTTCTCTCCTTTGTCTAGGGTTGGAGCTTTGAAACAAAACCAGAGATATATATGTATATCCGATATATACATATATATCCCACTCTCTCCATATCTCTTCCATACAACTTCCAAAGTCCATAGTTCTTGGGCCATTCCTTCATCAACCCATAGCACAACTCATACACACTCCATACCAACGACTTGGGGGACATTTGCAGAGCTTAGGAGCACCAAAACTTGGTCCAAGAGGTCCTGGTTTGTTGGTCTACAAGGGTAAGTCTTCATCTTCCCCTTTCTAGCCTTTTCTTGCTTCATATCTTAGCCCTAGTTGCAAGCACTTTTGGGCTCCGACCCAAACTTCAAATAGTCTTGTTTTGGGGTCCTCTTCATGTTTGATTGAGGACCCCTTGCCATTTGGTGGCTGCATCTAGCACCTATCTCAATACCCCCTTGTATGCCATGATCTTTGCATGCTATTTTTGACTAATGTATAATCTGTTTCAGAGCATGATGTAAGCTAAGAGTAGGCTTATTTTGAGCCCTTCTTCAACATTGTTGAAGGGCTCAACATTGTTTGGATAATCCTTATGCTACTTGCTTTGAAATCCATGTGATTTACCGTAAATTTGCATGCTTTGTTAGCCTATCTTGCTTCTGTTTTTGTGGCTGGTCATAAACTGAAAATGTGCTTGTTTTTCCATGTATAAGGTCTTTTTTTGGTTGTTTAGGCCATCCATGACATGCCTTATATAGTCACTTTGCATTTTGGCTTGCTAGCCTCAAGTAGGTGCATGTGTAGGATGCATTGCCTCCATGATTTCAAGGGTTTGGAACCCTCTTACATGCTATTTCAGACCCTAATCCATGCTCACATGTTCATTTTTGTCATCTCTTTCATGCTTTAAAGGTGCGTCCTTCTATGCCTAAGAATAGGCCTTGTGTATGCTTCCATGATTAGTGTATTTTGGGGCTGCCATGAGGGGGGTTTTGGGTGTATTTTGCATGCTGAAAATCTGTTTTGGGTTGGTCAATGCATGCCATAATTGTCTTGCTAAGTGTGGTTCAAAGCCTCATTGGCTTGCCTTAATGCTTGGACCATTTGCATGCATGCTTAGCCTATTTTGTTGCTTGGTTCGGCACCTTGTTTAGCATGATTTTCAGAGCTTTACAATGCATGCTCATAGTCTATGTTTGGTCTCTTTAAGTGTGCTTGAGAGTTGCCATGTTTGTGCCTAAGTGTTGGACCACAATTGTATGCATGTGTGTGTGCATTCTAGCCTTCATTTCTGAGCATGTTGGCCATGATTTTAGGCCTATTTGAGTTGCCTAAGTCATGTATAAGACCACCCTTTTATTGGTTTGCATGCTTGTCTTGAATGCTTGCTTGAACCCTTTGCATAAGTATGTTGCATAGTCCATGTTGCATACCTAGCTTCACATGCTTAGGATTGCCTTGCATGAGCATGCATACTTAGCCTCTTGAAGTGAGTGTGATAGAGGTTAAGTCCCTTCATTGGATCATTTGCATTGCATTTCATTTGAAATTAAAGTTGCATACTTGGTTCTTTGGGCCATCATGCATGGAAGTGCGTGATTGATGGCGAGAATCGAGACACATGTCCCTTGAGTCACAAACATGATAAGGGACTTGTTTGGTGCATACATATGCCTAAATACCCATGCCATGCTTCTTTGTCTCATTGCTTGTCAAAACTGTCTCTGCAGAATTTAGTGCCGACCGGCACTCTATAGTGCCGACCGGCAATCTTTTGTGCCGATAAGATCATCGGCGGTGGTAAATCTAAGCCGGTGGCCACTCACTCTAGCCGGTGGTGTACTGGAATGCATTTGGAAGGTGTTCTGGGACTTTGGCAATTTTCCAGGGAGGCAGGACAGTGAAACAGAGACAGCAGTGGCACGGTGCGGATTTCCGGGCAAGGCGGACATCGAGCATGCATCATTCACGAGGCGTAGGGTCGTGGCCCTCTTTTATTTCACATTTATTTATTCAAGAATTAGAATTTGTAATATTTATTCATTTATTCTTGACAGTATTATTATTTTGGTCCCTCCGTGAGAGGCGTATTTGTGATAAGTGTGCGTGAGTGTGTGTATGTCTTCCAACCCCATTTCTTTCTCCCTTTTATTTACCCGCTTAGGATGGTAGATTAGGGCATATTTAATTTAGCATACCTTATGCAATGCATGCGTGCATCCATGCATTTGTTGACATGCATCGTGCTCAGACATCATACAAAGCGCATCGTACTTTTCAATTCCAAATTGAATACGTGTTATTTGTAGCATTCCATATGCCATATTTAGGATAGCCGAGCCTGCCTAGATTACATCTTTGCATGTGTTGCATTAGACATTTCAAGATGCTTAGGTCCATGCATGGATTTCTAATAAGCTTGTTTTTGGCTTGAGTACTAGGTGAGCTTTTATGCTTTAGCATATCGCATGTGTGAGTGTTGCCATGACAAAGATGATTACCATGAGGCTAGTGCTTATGTGATATATCTGTTTGGATGCTTGTGGGTGGAGGTTGGATTGCTCGAGTTGGGAATACTCATTGAAATCCGTGTTTTAGCCTACTCGCGAGTAGCAATTTCAAACTGTTTTCCAAACAAGACGGATATGCAATGCTTATTTCCAAATTGGGCAATCTAGTCTATACTTGTTTGCTGTGCGCATAACATAGTAATTCTAGGCTAATAACCGGAATAAGAACGCATAAGGTTTTCAAAATTGGATATCATGGTTAGTAGAGGCCGGTCCTTGGACCAAGTAAAGGGGTGCTCATAGCTGACCTTCCCCGATCGTACCCAAGCTCCCGAGCCAAGACCACTTTGGTGATGACGGACATGTGGCCTTCGGCACCGAGTCAGGGTTTCCTAAATTTCCCAATTAAAAAATATTTAGGTGGCGACTCTGTAATCTGGCAAAGCAGTCCATGTTTGGCACTACTTTTCAAAAATCTGTTTTCTCAAATGATTTGCCGGATTCGGACTCTTTGGTTCAGATTTAGAACCGACACACAAAATTGAGTCCGAACTGTAGTAGCGAGGTCCCCCGCGGACGTGCTACACAAGCATAACATTTTTCACAGTTGGAATTTTTATGCAAGGCTGGTTCCATTGGAAAGCTTATTTTCGGGGCTTTAATTTGGACACAAGAATGACCTGAAAAGGAGTTCATATGAAGGAGTTATGCCCGTTTGAAGTTGGACCTGCAGAGCAGATTTTTTCTGCTGGCCGACCAAATAATATGCCGACCGACCAGAACAATGTGCCAGCCGACCAAATAAGTAGTAGGCCAACCATTTATAGTAGCCGGCCGACCAATTTTGCTGGCCGGTGGCCTTCCTGCGTGTTCTACAGACTGAATGGATGCCAGTTGTGCCAGTTGGAGGGCACAGACTGGATCCTCCATACACGTGTATGGAGGATGTTTGCCCTTGGTTTGAAACTTCTTTGAGAATCTTTAGACTTGTTTCTCTATAAAGGAAGGCCTTCCCTTCCTTATAGAGGGTTCAGAACCTGGTTTGAAGGCATACACACTTCTCCCTCTATATCTCTCCCTTTAGGCTTCAAAAGTGTGAAGCTCTTGCCCCTTTGCAAACCAACTCCATAGCCTAACCCTTCCACCTTTGCTTGGAGCTTCTTGGAGGTCTTGGGAGGTCCTAAGGAGCTGTATTTTGGGACCAGAGGCTGCTAGAGTTTCTTGGCTACAAGGGTAACACCCTATTTCCTCTTTTGGCTTTATTTTGCTCCTTCTTTTTGCCATACTTACAAGCATATTTTGGCTTTGTCATAAACTGAAAAAAGTATTTTTTTGAGCTTCTAAACATGTTTATTTAAGACTATTTTTCTGTTGGGGGTCATCTACCCCCTTGCATGCTTCATTTCCTCTTGTTTTAGGCCATGCCTTAGGGCCTTTGTTGTGAGCTTTGTTGGCCCTTTTGACCACTAAAATCCAACGGATTTTCGAGTTATTATGTATTTTGAGCATCAAAATCAGAGAGGGGTGACCCTCTCACCCCTTGTTTTGTTTACTAGCTTTCTTGGCCTTTCAAAGGAGCCCCTATTTTCATGTTTTCAAGCCATGTTTCAGGCCACTTTTTGTGAGTTTTGTGACCTGAATAGGCTTTTTCTAGAGCCCTTTTTTCCATGTTGAATGTCTATTGTGCATGTGTAGAGTAATCCTCTTTAAGGCCTTTCAAAGGGGCCTTTACTTGCATGCTTCCTAGGCTCATTTCAAGCCCTTTTCAGTGAGTTTTAGGGCCTTCATAACCTCTGTCCAAAGGTGGTTTTGCCATTTTGTATGTCCATCATGCATGTGTTGAATAACCCTCTTATTGGCCTTTCAAAGGAACATATCATTCTTGCATGCATTGGCTATGTTTCCAAGGGTTTTTGGTAATTATTTGGCATGGAATACTTGCTTTTTGGCTGGTTTGGTGAGCTCTCATGTGCTTCATATAGTTGTAGTGCAAATCATGGTTCACTAGCTTGTATTGCATGATATTTTGGCCCTTAATTCTAGCACTTTTTGGCCATGCCTTAGACTGATTTTGTGCATATTTTGGACTGCCTTAGCTCTATTTTTGGGTCTCATGGTCGAATGATGTTTGTTTGGCATGCTTGTAGTTCAATGTCCATGCTTAGTTTTGAGTTTTGAGGTCTATTACATGCATATACTGAGGTATTTTCATGTTTTGGGGCCATTGAATATCATATTTTAGAGCTTACATGTATGCCATATTCTCATGATTTTCACTCTTTAAATGCGTTTGAGAGTTGGGCTTGTATGCTTTGTTTTCGGACCATTGAATGAGCTTCATTTCTTTGCATATTGAGCCATCATTTTAGGCCATTTTCCCACTGTGTTGGACTTGCCTAAGGTCTGTTTGGGGTTGGTCTTGCCATTTGTGCATCACTTTGTGTACCTCTAGTGTAATCCGATTCACTAGTTTCGGTAATTGTGCCATCTAGCATGCATTGTGTGAAGTGTTTGCATGATTCGGGACCATTGTGCATCATATTTCAGAGCTGGAGAATGTGTGTTTCCATGCCATATTTCATCCCTTGCCATGCTTTGGTAGAGTGGCATTTGATGCCTTAGGTTCGGTCCCTTGCATTGGGCATGTTTGCATGAGCGTTCTTGTCTAATTTCAATTGTGTATGGCCACTGATTTTGGGCATAGCTAAGGCCTCCATCTTTAGTTTAAGTCCATTTACCATATTGTTCAAAGTTGCTTACTTTGCATCATATTTACATGCTTGTTGCATACTAGTCCTATTGCATCTTGCTTGCATACTTAGGTTGCATAGCTTTTTGTGTGCATTTCTTGCCTCTTGATCAAGCATGATAGAGGTTGGGACCTCCTTATGTGTTTTTGTGCATCTTCATTTGATATTGAAATTGCACACTTGGTTTCTTTGGCCATTATGCATTGAAATGCGTGATTGGTGGCCCGAGGGTCGAAGGCCATACTCCCTTGAGTCCATAACATGATAGGGAGGGTGGCTGTGCACACATTGACTTGAAAATTCTTTGCCATGCACTATCATCTCTGTAACAAAAAACAGGGCTCTGCGAGAATAAATTGTCGGTCGGCAATCTTTAATTCCGACCAGCAAAACATATTTGGCCGAGAGCCCAAACTTTGGCCGGTGACTAGTTTTCAATGGCCGGTGGCACTTTATTTTGGGTCGGTGACCTTCCATAACACTCAGGGAGTGGTTCAAAGAAATTCTGGAAACTTGTATAATTTTCAGAGGAGCAGGGCAGTGTAAATAGAGGCAGTTTTTGGTATGGCAACGGATTTCCGAGCGAGGCGAACCGAGCTTGCATGCATCCCTTTTCTCGAGGCCATTTTACTGCTTTCCGTAGCTTAGTTAAATTGTTAATTAATTAAAGGTTTGTAATATTTAATTAGCTAGGATAGTTAATTATTCATTCGGTTTGTATTATTATTCGGACCCTCCGTGAGAGGGCACAATGTTGTAATAAGTGTGCGTGTGTGTGATACATGTCTTCCAACCCCACGTCTTTCTTCCTTTTATTTACAAGCTTATGATGGTTAGATTAGGGCATGTTTCAATTAGCATACTTATGCTCGCATGTTTACATCCATTCATCTGTCTTGCATGCACCGGGCTCGGCGCATCATGCTAACTGCATTGTACTTCAATTCCAACTTGAATACGTGTATCAAGTTGTCGCATTTCACATGCCATTCTTAGATTAGCCGAGCCTATTCTTAGTTGCATTCTTGCATGCGTTGCATTAGCCATCTTAACATGAACTAGGATCATATATTTGATTACTAAGTAGTTTTTGTTTTGGTTCAGAGTACTAGGTAAGTTTTTATGCTTTAGCATCTTGCATGCGTGTGAGTGTTGCCATGATAGCATGCTTGCCATGAGGTTATGTGCTTATGTGATATAACTGCCTGAATGCTGTGGGTGAAGGTTGGGTTACTGAATTGGAACAATTAATGATTGCGAGTTTTAAGCCCACTTGAGAATGGCAAATCACCATGTTTTCTAAGCCCACTTGAGGATGGCAAAGTCTGCATTTTTTTAGCCTACTTGCGAGTGGCAAACCGCTTTAAAAAACAAACATGAAATGTTTTGTTCCAATTCAGGCGATCCAGTCTATACTTGTATGCTGTGCGTATCACATAGTAATTCTAGGCTAATAACCGGTTTAAAAGCACATATGTTTTCAAAACTCGATGTCATGTTTAGTAGTGGCGATCTTTGATCGGCAAGCGGAGGTGCTCATAAATGACCTTCCCCAATCGTACCCAAGTTCGAGCCAAGGCAACTTTGGTGATGACGGACAAGTGGCCTTAGGCACGAGCCAGGGCTTCCTAAATTACCCCAAAATAAAATATTTAGGTGTCAACTCTGCATCCGCCAAAGCAGTCCATGTTTGGCACCTCTTTCTAAAAATCAGTTTTCCAAAAGCGATTTCTTGGATTTGGACTCTTTGGTGATTTACGGTCTCGCATTGTACTTTATGAGATCGATTCAAAACCGTGACATTTGAGTCCGAACTGTAGTGAGCCCCAAATGAACAAAACAGGGGGGATTTCCCTTGGGACGTTTGGGGACGTCTGTAGGCACATTGGGGATATTTTGGTTTTTCATCTCTAATGGCTCAATGTATGAATATGAATATTCAAGCCTACGAACACGGGCGGAGGTTCTAAGTCTCCTAACAGTCCTTTCTAGTTCAAGGTCCAAACTCCACAATTTAGGGCGTCAAGAACGGCACCTGTCCATACACTACTCTCACACCCACAAAAGTTCGACTCATGCACTAAGTTATGAAAACAAAATACCAAAGGGAGAATACTCACACGGTTTAACCAAAACGCCTTACTCGTCTTGCAGGTGCTTGACGTGTAGACGTTGTCTCCAACCTCTAATTGGGTGGAGTTTTTCCTTTTAGCATTTTGGTACTTTGTTTGCGAGTGTTTGCTTCTGTTTAAGCACTTTAGTGCTGTGGTTTTTTTTATTAAGCTCGGTTAAGCTCCGCTTGCACTTCGGTGATAGTTTCCACTTTCAAATGCTCTGCACACTTACCAACACGAAAGCATAACATCCTAAACTAAAAATTAAAATAAGAATATAACTTTAAATTAATTAATTTCACCAGAAGTCCCCGGCAATGGTGCCAAAATTTGATGAGCCATTGAACACACCAAAATTAAATCACTAAACTATACCAAATTCTTTTAGAATAATGGCAAGTCCAGGTATCGATCCACAAGGACAAATCTGAAACTAGATTAATTCAATTGCTAAATTCCTAAATTAATTTTGATTAAAAAGATAAGATTGATTTTATAACTAAACAGCAATTAAACAAAATTGAAGAATTATATTGACAATTAAAATTAGGATTTGAGATATTAATTTTCGGGAAAAATCCGAAGGTAGAGAATTCACCACTAACCACATGAATGAGACTTAACATCGACCATCAATCGCAATCCGGTTTGAACTACCTAATATTTAACAACTACAAGTTTGAAATATTGATCAAGAGAGTTGTCACATTCAACGTACAAGCACGAATCATCTCAAGTAGTACGAGGCGTTTGCTCTAAACTATGGTAGCAAAACAACCCGTCTCTTATAGCATGACTCGTCTCGTACTTTGAACACAAACACAAAGAAAACTAATGTATGGAAAGCATTAAATAAAAATAGAGAGTAAAATTCTTGAAGAGATGAAAGAAACAATTATTAAAAACTTATAAATCATCTATACATCTATTCAAACCAATTCATAATTAAAGCTTATGAAAAATCCTATTACATGGCTAGGGTTTCATCAAAACCCTAGAAAAGACGACTAGCCACTCATGGAGAAGTGGGAAGAGAAAGAAGATGAGGAAGAAACCCCTATGGAAGTGTGTGTCGAGCTTTAGAAAAAAGTCACCTCTTTAGAACCCTAGCCTCCCTTTTCTCTGAATTAATTTTTGAACCCTAGGTTTGGCTATTCTTCCTTATTTTATTCTCAGCAAAACAGACCAAAAATTTTGTGCACGCGTCCCTAAGTGGGCCGCTCAAGCGCCCATGTGGGCCGCATGTGCGGTGAAGCTTGGCCGCGCGTGTGGTGGTCTGGCTGGCTTGGATTCTTCACTTCTCGCACGGCGGATCTGCTTTTTGCGCCTGTTTTGATTGAATTTTCATATTTCCTGCTAAATCTGTACAAGTGCACGAAACACATCATCTCCACCAAATAAACAAAATTGAAAGACTAAAAATGTAACTTAAGTGGCCTCAATGTGGTACCTTTCGGCCTACATCATGTACCCACCAAAGAGGACTAGATTAGGAAAAGAGAAGAGATGATAGGCAGAGCTAGAGCCAAGCAGGTCGGGAAACATTATGAGCTCATTCACTGGCCAATCCGGGGAACGCTAAATGGCCTCTTTGTTTGGGGGGGAGAAGCCTTCTCCTTTTGCGGCTTTCTTGAGCCTTGGATGGTCTTGACGGCGTGTCCTTAAATTCAAAATCTTCTTTGACCTGCAGTTGCAAGACAATGATGTCGAGGAAAAGGCTGAGTCAAGTGCTGAAGCTGAACAGAGCATGGAAAGTGACTCGGACAACAGCAAGCTTGGAGTAGGGATAGCACTGGCCTGTTTCCTTACAGATCCTCTGGTAGACTCAGAGAATTTGGGGGATAACCTTACCATCTCCATGATCGGGGACTAACCGGGGTGTGAACCCATCCAGCAGCATTTTGGATGCATCGGAGACACTATCTCTTATCTGGCAACTGGATGAGGCTACCTGTCTTGTTTTGAGTCAGGTGACGAGCTAGAATCTAATTCCACAGAGTTTGTGGAGTTAGAATCAAATTCCGGTTCTTCTAAGTTTGAGTCTGGTATTCCTGGGGGTGATAACCCAGATGCCAAGGTCTTGTCTAAGTCCTCTTTTTCTTTTTCTTTTTGAGTCGGTTGTAACCGAAGAGTTGGACCTTATGAATGAGAATGCCGCTAATTCTGAGTATTTCTCTATGCTACTTGTTTATTGCATTGACTAAGATTTTCAGAATTTTAATGAAAACGAGAAGGAATGAATGCCTTTAGTTTTGAAAAACTTGATTAATCGAAAAGAGGAGAGGTTTGCAAAACCCTGTGCTGATGAAATCATTGCTATTAATGTGGGTACTAAGAAGGATTCGTGTTTGGTCCAGATCGGGTCCACGTTGTCTTCGAAGGAGCACGAGCGCTTAGTCACTTTATTAAAAGATTTCAAAGATGTTTTCGTGTGGTCCTATGAAAACATGCCTGAAATGGATCTTGAGATTGTACAGTATCGGATCCCTCTTGACCAAGTTACGAAGAATCCATCCGGATTGGACGCTGAAAATCAAGGATGAGGTCACCAAGCAGATTGAGGCAGGTTTCTTGTTAGTATCTGAATATCCAACTTGGTTGGCCAACATCGTCCCAGTGCCGAAAAAGGATGGTAGAGTCTAAGTATATGTGGACTTTCGGGATTTGAACAGAGCCAGTCCGAATGACGACTTTCCTCTGCCGCACATTGATGAATTAGTGGATTTTATTGCAAGCCATGCATTACTATCCTTTATAGACGAGTTTTCTGGGTATAACTAGATTCTAATGGCGCCCGAGGACAGAGAGCAAACTGCATTTACTACGTCGTGGGGTACCTACTGCTATCGGGTTATGCGATTTGGGCTAAAGAATACAAGGGCTATCTATTAAAGGGCTGCAACCACCATTCTGCATGATATGATCCACAAAGAGGTCGAGGTGTACGTGGACGACATGATTGTCAAGTCCAAAGAAAGAGAGGGCCACTACACCGCCTTGAAGAACTTCTTTCAATGGATCAGAGAATACAAACTGAGGTTGAATTCGCAGAAATATACTTTCGGCATAATAACCGGGAAAATACTGGGCTTTTTTATCACACAGAGAGGCATTGAGGTAGATCCTTTCAAAATCAAGGCCATCCTAGAAATGCCACCACCAAGGACTGAAAAAGAGGTGCGAGGCTTTCTAGGTAAAGTGCAATTCATAAGACTTTATTTTCAAATTAACTTTGACTTGTAAACCACTATTTGGTCTTTTGAAGAAAGGGAAGAAATTCCGATGAGATAATCGATGTCAATTCGCCCTTGAGCTGATTAAGCAGTACTTTCAAAATTTGCCTGTGTTGTTGCCGCTAGAGTTAGGGAAGCCTTTGATTCTATATCTGTTAATAACAGACACAACTATGGGATGCATGCTCGCTTAGGAATCTGAAGATAGGGTAGAGAAAGCCATCTACTATTTGAGCAAGCAAATGCTGGATTACGAAACCCTCCACACTCCGTTGGAGAAAGCTTGTCTAGCCTTGGTGTGAATTACCAGGAAGTTGAGGCACTACTTGTTAGCTCACTCTGTAATCCTGGTTTCGAGATTAGATCCCATCAAATATCTCTTAGAGAAACCAGCGCTTACGGGTAGGCTAGCCCGTTGGTTACTTCTCCTCTTCAAATTTGATCTCAAGTATGTCACCCATAAGTCGGTCAAGGGAAGAGCTATAGCGGAGTTCCTGGCAAACCACCCGGGAGACGGGGATGAAGTGGTGGAGCGTCCAATTAATACGATTATGGGATAGTTGTGTTGCTAATAGCACCCGATGAATCCCATATACCTTTAGCCTTCAAACTCTGGTTCAAGGTGTCTAATAATGAAGCAGAATATGAAGCGTGTATCGCTGGTTTAGAAGCTGCCCTAGAATTAGGGGCAAAAAGATTGGATGTTATCGGGGACTCGAACTTAGTTGTTTCTCAGGCAAATGGAGACTGGAAAGTCAAAGAAGAAAAGATAAAGGTCTATCACCAGACCCTGGATGTTTTGATTCCTAGATTTAAAAAGTTGACTTTTACGCATCTACTGAGAGAGAACAACAGGTTCGTTGATGCTTTAGCAACTCTATCTTCTATGGTAGACATGCCACTTGGAGTCCGGATGCGTTTGATTATCATTGAGCAGAGATACACATCAGCCTATGAAACTATCGCCCCAATAGATGAAGTGCAAGACAGAAACCCTTGGTACTACGATATTTGGAACTTCTTGAAAAAGGAGATTTATCCACCAAGGACAAATGCTAAAGATAAAAGGGGAATATGGCGAATGGCCATCCAATTTATCATCTATGGAGGTAAACTGTACAAAAGAGGTCATCTGGGAATGCATAAGTTGTGTGTTGAAAAAGAGAAATCAAAGTGCCTGATGGAGACCATCCATGGAGAAGAGTGCGAAGCGCACATGAACAGAGTGATGTTAGCCCTGAAGATTCTCAGGTAAGGTTACTACTGGTCCACTATAAAGGAGGATTGTATTGGTTTTGTGCGGCGATGCCAGAAATGCCAAATTCATGCTAATCGCATGAATATTTCGCCGTCAAAACTATACAACATGACTTTGCCATGGCTTTTTTTAGTTTGGGGAATCGATGTCATCGACGCAGTCACACCAAAATGATCGAATGGGCATGAATATATCTTGGTGGTAATTGATTACTTTACAAAGTGGGTGGAAGCTCAGTCCTATGCAGTGTTGAAAGCATCACATGTGGCCAAGTTCATCAGAAACAATATCATTTGCCGACACAAAGTCCTAAATGAGATCATATCAGATAATGGCTCCCACTTCAAGAAAGAGGTGATAGACTTGTTGAAGAAATATAATGTGGCTTTCCATAGGTCATCTACATACCGGCCGCAAACCAACGGAGCTGTTGAAGCCGCCAACAAGAACATCAAGAATATCTTGTAGAAGATGGTTGAGACCTACAGGGACTGGCCAGATAAATTGCCATTCGCACTCTGGGGCTATAGAACTTTAATTCGAACATCTACAGGGGTGACTCTTTATTCTCTCGTTACATGACGGAAGTTGTTTTGCCAATTGAAATAGAAGTCCAGTCACTGCGAGTTATGGTTGAGTATCAGATAGCAGAGGCAGACTGGCAACATAGCAGATTTGAAGAGTTTATGTTGTTTGATGAGAGAAGGCTGAAAGCATTGTATCACGTTCAGGGCTATCAACGCAGAATTGCCAGGGCTTTTAACAAGAAAGTTAAGTCCTGGAATCTTAAAGGGAAGGAAATGGTGCTAAAAGACAACAAAGCTTCCATCCATGACCCTAGGGGCAAGTTTAGAGCCAATTGGACTGGTCCTTACATCATCAAAACTATCTGGTCGGGTAGAGCTATTATTTTCATGGACCTGGATGGCTTGGAATTTTCACAACCGATCGACATGAACAAGTTGAAAAAAATACTATCCTTGAGAGGCTCGCTAGGCCGAAAACCAGGAAGGACGACTTAGGCAAAAGTTAGAGTATGAAAAATAAGAACTAAAGAAAAACTGAGCTCGCAAGGTTGAAAACCCTAAAGGGCAATTTTAGCAAGAGTTAAAGTGCAAAAGAAGAGAGTTAATACTCGAGTGAAACTAAACCAAACTACGTAAGACCTGATTCCCATCTTTGGGATATGTAGGCAACTTCATCCTAAAGTTCGGCTGTAATCACCTCCAACTCAACTGTCCCATCCATGTGTCTGATCAGGTCATCTTTGTATGTCTATTATCTGAGAGTTCGGTTGTGATCTTTATTCTGGGAAGAAAAGCTCGTTATAATGGAGAGCAGTGGTGTTCAATTAGGGGCATTTCTAATCTTTTGATTTGGGATTGTACATTTTGAGGATTGATTCCATGCGTGTCAGGTGGTGATCCTTTTCGAAAATGGTTTTGGAAAGTTTTAATAAAAGTTTATTTTGTTCAAATTTTACCATTTTACCATTTACAACTTAGACCATTTTTGGACCAAAAAGAAATTTTTTTAGTGCTCATAACTTTAATTTTATTGATTTCAACATAAAAGTTCTCCAACTCTCTAATACAAATCAAAGTTGTTTTTATTATATTGAAAAAACTTGAAAAGAAAGGTCAAAGAAATAAATTAGGGGCATAGGTGAGTCAGGTGCTCCTGCGTCCCCTGCTCATGCTTGTGGAAGCTTTTGAAGCCAAAGTGGGCCCGGTTTGTGCTTTATCCTTGAGCCAAGCCAAACGTTCGCCAAAAAGGGCGCAACTGAAATTAGGGACAGGGGCTAGAAGCTCTCTCATCCTCTAAGTAGTGAGGTACCTAGCCAAGTGTGAACCATGGATGAGGAATGAAACCGGGTACTCTACCCCCTCCTTTGGGCGGGTCTGATCATGCCCAAACTGACGTCTAAACCGAAAAGGGAAGTAGAACACATAGTGCGTAAGGCCGATCAATTGTATGCCAGGCTGCCCAGCTATGCTGTAACTCATCTCGGTCAGATTAAGCCAGAGGCAATGCCAAGCTATGTCAGCAATAGACCTGTCGCACATCTAGTCGCACCACCATCCCTTTTTCGGGAAATCCACTAGTCCGTGGCGGAAGAAATAGCCTCGAGCTCAGTACTCAGGGCAAGAGTCCACTACCTTCAGCTTATCCATAAGCCACACCTGGAAAGGGATGAAAGAAAAGAGTGATTAAAGAATAGAGAGATGTATGTTGAGAGAAAAGTGAGAAAATGGCTTTGAGAGAAAAATAGAGCATGAGTTTCGAGTGATGTGAGAAATACATATGAGAAAAGGTGGGAAACAATACCTGAAGAAGTAGTCGGCTCCCTGCGAATCTGGTAGTCTCTCGATGGTGAAAGGCATCTAAGCCCATCAAAGTCTCGGCTAGCACCAAGCCAATGCAACTCTTGCATTCTTTCAAACGTTGGGACACTTCGATCAATCGAATATTGGACCCGCCGAAACTAGGGGCAAGAAGGAAATGAGCCAGCATACATAAGCAGAGGCCATGTTGCCGAAAATCTCACCAAAGAAGGTCGCCTCTGTCATTGATGTTGGAAAATCGATGGATCAAACTGGGAATGTCTAGCTCTCCGTTGTACAAGAGATCGAGCCTTGTGTAGAGTAAGCCCACACATCCATCCCAAAGCTTAGGCGTGACCAAAATGCGGCTGCGGCATGATTTCCTCATTGCGTCAGGATTCCATTAATGCCTGAAATTCTTTAATTGTTGGGCATATCTCTTGTCCCCTGAAGCTAAAGATGTGTGTAATTGGGTCCTAACATTGCGCCGCGACATGAAGGAATGGAAAACAAAGTGAAGTTTGGCTCAACAAAAAAAATGCATTTATGCCGAAACCCCAAAAATTTACATTTTTTGTGCCGTCTAAAGTCACTATCCAATCCGAGAGCTTTTCGGCAAAAAATGGCTCCATTTGTGGAAGAAATTGCAGCTAAAATGAAGTTCTGGAGAAGAATTCACAAAGCTGGACCTTTTGTAAAAGATAAGGCTATGAGTGGAACCCAGCTGTCAGCAATCTGGCAATTCTCACCTTTGATGGCCGACAGGTGGCCGGTAAGCCACTCTCTATGGCCGTCGAGCTCCCTCTCTGGCCGACAACCTTTTTCTTAGGCTTGCCGTCCACCTATGTGCTGAGCAGTGCTGAAAGCGTGTGTTTTTGTCTTGATCTTTGAGTGTTTCAAGGTCTTGTTTTGAGTCCTTTTGCTTTTAGCAAGTTTATTTATTTGTACTTGAGTTGTTTTTTACTTTTTTTATCGAGTTGTATGTTGTATTTTGTATTTCATTTGTTGGTCGGTTCATTACACGATTAAGAACATTGTTTCAGTCTAGCACTCTTGTCCAATTCAATCTCATGTCCATTTTCATGCAAATATGGTGCTCATGATGCAAAAATAACAATATATATATATATATATTTTTTAATAAAAACTATAAGTTTTTATTCTGATCATGGTTTTTACAAAAGAGGAGTACAAGTTTCAAAGCAAAATACCTATCTAAAGCTATACATCTGCTAATGCTACCAAACAAAAAGAAACTAAGAAAAAGTATAAAAAAATTAGCGCCTCGAGCCTGAGGCCCTCTTCGTCCTCTTCCTCGGAGGAGAGGACTCTAGGGCACTATTGGGGTGTTTGTTACAGTTTTTCAAAGCTAACTTATGGCTTTTAGCTTTGAAAAAGTTATTTTGAACTGTTTGGTTAAACTTATTTTAAACAACTTCTGATTCTAACAGCTTATTTTAACTCAAAAAAGCTGATTCTGAGAAGCTGCTCACCCCTTACTTCTGATTATCAGCTTTTGCTGTGGACATATTAATTTATGGTTATAGTCTTAGATTTTTTTATTTTTTATTTTTTAAAAAATAGAAAAAGACCCAAATAGACTATAGATTATTATTATTTTTTTTTATAAGAAATGTAGACAAACAAAAAATAAAAATTAATTGAAAAAACTATTTCACAGCTTATTTAACAAACACTACTCAGCAACTTAAATCTATAATCCAACAGCTACACCAAACAGATTAACAATTTCTAATTAAAGTCATAATCTATAATCTGTTAAGCTATAGGCCCTGTTTGGTAGAGCTGTGGGAAGCTGCTTATAGCTTATGCCCAAACAGCTTATAGCTTATAACTTTCAAATTAGTCGATTTCGACTTATTCTCAAAGCATATCCAAATTTCACTCACGAATAATGGTTTTCACTTCCACAAAGCTATAAGCTATATGCATATGCTACCCCAAACATATCAAAACTTAAATTAAGTGAAAGTTGAAATTAAGCCACGACAAACAGGCCATAATCTATAAGTTGTTTTAATGATTACAAAGCGGGCCTATCTCCATCGGCGTCCTATGCGAATTTGTCTCTAAGCCAGAACTAGAGCCGGCATCATCTCCGCTCTCTACCCTAAAACCCACCTCGGCATCATTACCTCCGCTCTCGAAGCCCGAGCCGGTATCATTGTCTCCACTCTCAGATGACTCAGAATGTTGACTTGCTGCATCCTCAGAGTCACTAGTCTCAGCATCATCATCACTCAAGATGGACTCTAGAGGACTGTTCTGGCGTCAGGTGCCCCTATCCCTCTTTCTCCCCCTGTTATTGGAGGGGGTACTATTGGTGCTGGTGTTATTACCGCCGCCGTCGGAGCCATCGGTATAGATGGGATTTGAAAACGATAGTTGTCAACATATCAATTATAGTCTGTGTATCAGATACAAGCATGGTATACAAAATAAGCAGTATGTAGAAGTCGGACATAGTATGAGTACAGTGTATGAATGCAGTGTGCCAATGTAGTGTATCAGTACAGTTTGGGAAAGACTGCATTTGAAATGCTAGTGTATTGGTAGAAATTTGAGAACATGAAGCGCAAACTGAAGGAAATTACTGGGATGCCGTGGAGACCAAGCAACGTCTCCCTCCTCTGTACCATGCCCATCAAGGAGGTTATCAGCTTAAGAGTGCTCCTCGTGTACTTTATGGATGCTTGCAAATGTATTTGGATTATCAGTGTCTGCAAAAACATATCTGAAATGAATTGCGGGGTGCAAATCGTAAAGTATGGTCCATACCTGAGACGAACCCCAAAATTCGACAAGCTCATGACCCGATCATTGCTGAGCTCAATAGGGATCTGTAAGCATGAGATGCCGCTAGCATGTCAGCACGGTAGGAAGCTTTGGCCAACGGGTGCTCTGCTCTATAGGGGAAAACCCTCTAGCACGGGCCCTGGTCGCCCTAGCTGCCTCTGGAGCCCTCGCCTCTTCGCCTCCGTGAGCGTCTGTCAGAGATGGTATGATGTGAGTCTAAATAAAGGTCACGTAGTTGCCCTTTGCCTTGAAGTAATCAGCATCCAAGCCTACCATAAACTGTGTAACTGTATTAACAGATAGGTTGTCTGCTAATCTCATAGACTCTAGTAGTGGCATCGGAACGATTGGGTTTGGCAAACCCACGGCGCGTAAGCTGCTCACTTAGGAACCGTGCCCAGTCGGGCCTCAAGTAGGATCCATAAAGAGTGTGGAGCCCCACGTACTAGTCCCATCCCCCAGCCTGCATCATGGCCTAGGGCTGCCACATGATCTGCAAATAGAGAGTGTATAGATTGTTAGTTGCTATCAGTTGCTAAAGCGTAAATCAGAACAGTTGTAAAGCAGAAATAACTGTGTTTTGGGTTACCTCGTGGGCGGCCACTATGTCAAAATAATGACGGAAGAAGGCAAAGGACTCACGGCTCCGACATTGACACTTGCCATCATACCGCCTCGAGTAAGGGACCATCAGGGGGAGCTCCTCAATGGGCTCTGGGGTAAGAGCTGGAAAATAAGCATAAACCCACAGTTGTAAGGAAATTGCAGTAATATGTGATCAATAGAGTATGAACAAATATAGAAAGTGCAAAGCAGAAAGCACACAATATGAACAAATGCAAAAAGTGCAAAGTAGAAAGCATATAGCATGAATAGACATAGAAAGTGCAAAGCAGAAAGCACAGGTGTTGAACAGATATAAAGCAGAAAATGTGAAGCAGAAAATGTAAAGTACGAAGAGGGAATTGAAATGTATACCTCCCAGGCTCGCCAGTAGCCTCCAATCAGCTTTTTCCTCAGGTGGGAGGTGGAGCTCATATATCCGTATAGGGTGGCGAGGCCAGCTCCGCCCTAGTCATAAAACTATATCCGGGGAAGGGTCACTAAGGTGCTTAGTAAATATAAGCCCATGGTGTTCTATCTGTTCGAAAACAAGGTGGTACCGATGAACATCAGAAAGCCCCTGGCATACTGCTTCATCTCTTCTAATGTCTCTGGCTCGCTCCCTCAGAATTGCTCAATGAACCAGCTATATCTGACCATAGCTATCCAGTACAAAGGTGGACGTGCTCCCAGCAGCTTGATTCAGGCCGCTTCCCACTCCCCCATGTCAGTGTCAAAAGAGATCGGATCACCCCCTACTCCTAAGTCAGTGATCATGACAAACTTGTAGGGAGTCATTGTCTTCTCCCCAGCCGTAGAGAAGTGGAAAGAGTTGGTAGTGTTCTACTACTTCTCCACAAGCGCGCCTAAAAGAGGACGGTTCATAATGACCCGTGCCAGGTCAGAGCAGAAAAGGTCAAAGTCGGTCTCGTCAACAATGTCACGAACTCATGCAAGGAACTCGTCGTACCAATCTCTCGCAGTCGTAGCTCCGTACCCTCTAAAGGCACGAGACTCTCCCTGTGGCCAAGAACAAATGAATCAAATAAGGCAGTGTTGAAAGTACAGTCGGATGAAAGGCAGTACAAGAAATATAGTTTAAAAAAAGGCAAGAATGCATGAGAACAGAGTTCATACCTCAGTGGCGCTGGATGAAAGGTGGAAAGTCGGTTCCCTTAGCAGGAGGTCCTCTGGTACACTATGAGCAAAGTCGTTGAATCGCCTAATGCCTCTGGGTGGCAAGATATGCGTGCAAGGATGATACCTCGCTGGATCAAAAGGCCGTACCCTCAATGATAGCGGCTCCGGCTCAAGCTCAGGCTCAAACTCGGCCTCGATGCCCTCGGCTGCCTCGCCAGCCTTGGCAACGACCAGCTCCTCTGTCTTAGCAACAGGTAGAAATACAGGAGGAATCTCTAGAGGAGCCCCGTCATGTGGAAAATCATCTACCATCTATAAAATGCATGAAAAGTAGGTGAGAAGTGAAGAAAAATGGAGAAAAGAGGAAAAACTTGGAAAAAGTCAACCCTAGAAAAGAGAAAATGGGAGAAAAAGTCAAAGCCTGGAAAAGTTCACGAAACTCGAGAGAAACTCGAGGAGAACAAGCCTAAAGGGGTGAAAATGAGGAAAAAAACGTCGAAAACAAATTTTGATTGGTTCAAAAAGAAGAGAATTAAGAGGGTTTAGTGAATAAAGTTCGCGTGGGGTATTGGAAAACGCATAAAAAGCTCGAATCTAGAGAGAAGAAGCACCTAGAGAGAGGGGAGAGCAATTTCGGAAGTGTGGGTGTATAAAAATGAGGGGTCTTAGTCTATACTTAAAGACCTGAGACAAAAGGACCAAATTGCCTCGAATTTGCCATCGGTGGCTAGCAGCCTCCCTTTATGGGCGACAGGTGGCTGGTGGCCCCTCCTCTGTGTCCTAGTGTTGTTTGGGACTTCTCTTTCCCGAATGGTTTGTGAAAGGTTCTGTTTTGGAAGCTTGCAGCTATGTTCCGATGTGTAAACGTGTCCTAGTTGCTACTCTGAACAAGATGTATCCTTTTGAACATGTTGCAATTCCTCTGAGATGTAATCGGAGCTGCCACTAAGTATTGGTTTATTCATTTTATGCCTTTGCTCTCTTTCGTTGCATAGAATGTGCTGTTAATTTTGCATAGTATATGCTCTAATTTTGCGTAGAATATGCTTTTATTTTTTGTATAGAACATGCCATCAATTAATATAATACGCCGGTTGTTCATCTTGCATAGAATATGCGTTGTCACTGAATTGACTCGTTCACTTTGTGCATCTATCGCATTCGTTCATTTTGTGCATCTATTGCACACGTTTACTTTGTGCATCTATCGCATTTGTTCACTTTCGTGCATTTATCGCCTACCTCTTTGTTTCATCTCGGGAACGCGTGAAACGTGAGCTCGAGTGATTTCTCTTGTATCTCAAGATGCGTGACGCGCGCACCTTGGGCGTGTTTCATCTCGGGACGTGTAAAGTGCGAGCCCGAGCCCGAGCCCGAGCGGTTTTTTTCTTTCTTGTATCTCAAGACTCGGGAAACGCGAGCCCGAGCGGTTTCTCTTGTATCTCAAGATGCGTGACATGAGGCCCTGGGCATGTTTCATCTCGGGACACGTGAAGCGCGAGCGCGAGCAATTTTTTCTTTCTTGTATCTCAAGACGCATGAAGTGCAGCCCCGGGCGTGTTTCATCTCAGGATAGGCGAAGTGTGACCCCTAGTGGTTTTCCCTTATCTCAGGATGCGTGATGCGTAGCTCTGGGTGTGTTTTATCTCGGGATGCATGAAACGTGAGCCCGAACGAGTTTTCTTGTTTCTCGGGGCGCATGAAGCCCAAGCCCAAGCGGTCTTTCTGGTTCTCGGGACGTGTGAAACATGATTCCAAGTGGTTTTCGTTCTTCAGTTTCTTGGGACGTGTGAAACATGATCCCGAATTGTTTTCTCAATTTCTCAGGATACGTGAAACACGGCCCTGAGCTGTGTTTTCTTGTCTCGTCCTTTGTTTTGGCATGGTTAGAGTGTGGTTTTATCTTCTTGCATAGAACCTACGTTGGTTTTAAGTTTTAAGTTGTTCATTAATTTGTTATTATCTCATTGTCTTGTTTATCGCATTTGTTATTGCTTATTGCATTATCTCGCATGATCATGAGTTTTCAAAATAGCCGGCTTCGCATAGCATGTGAGTCTAGCTTTCAAAGTTGCATTGTGCATATCATTTGTATGTTGTCCTAGAACTACGTTGGTTTGATTCCTTGTAAAGAGATACGTAGGCAGCCTGTGGGTGTAACCATTTATTTCTGTCTTGATTGTCTGTCCAAGTCTTACGGTCTTGTCAAAATGAGTCATCTTC
Source organism: Camellia lanceoleosa (assembly GCA_025200525.1). Classification (NCBI taxonomy): domain Eukaryota; kingdom Viridiplantae; phylum Streptophyta; class Magnoliopsida; order Ericales; family Theaceae; genus Camellia; species Camellia lanceoleosa. The sequence continues at coordinate 120,539,224 of CM045767.1, forward strand.
GGGCTTTGACATTCACTTACGTCATTTTATGACTCCATGTTCTGTCAAAGAGGGGCAACTGTAAACATCCCATTTTTTACGACCCTTACGACTTGGACGTCATCGCATACACACCCAATGATGAGTTTATTTGCTCGTCAAGTGCTCGAAGTCCTCAGTTGAATGCCATACCTTTGAGCCTTTCAAACCCTATACCCCTGGTTTATCATTCTTGGACCAAACCTTGGTTTTTCAAACCTACAGCTTCTGGTGGCTTGCCGGCCACCTTTTTGGCTGCCGGCTATCACTCTTGGTTGCCGGCCACCAGTGTGTTTTGCAGATATTTTGTGACAGCTGTGCCAGCTATTTGCACAGATACCTGCATCTGCTTCCACGTGTAGGGCTGGATGTTCTTGAGGGCAATTCATGTTTTCTATGTATAGAGGGCCTCCCTCTCATGTTTGGAGGTTAGAAAAATTTTAGAGCAAACTTTTTCCTCTCTCTCTACAATTCTTTCTCTCTCTTCCAAATTCCTATACTTTAGCCTACATATCATTAACCTTTGCCTATACACTTTTAACCAAACATTCTCATCTTTGAGCTGAGGTACTTTTGAGCTTGGTTTGAGCTCTTGAAAGGTGTGTTGTCTTGATTTGTTGCTTAGAATTGGTCTTCTCTTCAAGAGGTGTAAGGCTTTGCTTGTTGCTTTGTTTTATTTGCTATTATTCTTACTGTTTTCTAATTGTTTTTGGGCTATAAAAACTCTATATTTTTGGGCTGAAGCTTGGGTTTTAAGGCCATTAGAGGATGAGGGGTGGTTCATCATTCTTTACACCTTGTTTTGAAGGCCTTTTCCCTTATGTTTCCTATCCTTCTACTATCTTTTTTTAAGCTTTTAAACACTGCTTTTTAGAGTTATTTCAATGACTAAAATCATATTTTGAAGTCTAAAATTGGAGCAGTTAGCCTCCCATCCTTGTGTCTTGCTTACTAGCGTAGCTTGTGCTATGTTTTAGCATATTTATCTAGCTATTTTTGTCTTAATTTCAGCATGTTTTAGGACTTATTTTAGACTATTTTAGCATTGTTTTTGGTTGATAGTTGCATTTGAGCTTTGTTTTGCATGCTTATAGTGTAATTGTCCTCATGAGTTTAGTGTTCTAGGCCTTAGACACCTTCTTATTTGAGTTGATTGCATTTATTTATGGCTTTCCATACTTGTGATCACTCTTAATCACCTCTGTAACCTTCCTCTTTTCTTGGCTTTTGTTTTGCTTTGAAAGTGGTTCAAACAAACTGTTTGTTTAAAGTATGAGATTGAGATGTTATGCTTAATGGTTTAATTCCTTTGGCATTCATTACCAACGGTGTGATGTCTCTTTCATGCCTAAGACAACATTTGGTTTGAGCATTCTTTCCATTTAGAGGACTCAAACTCACCATTGGACTCAATTGATTAAAGAATGGATGGTAATCTAAAATAGAGTAATTAAAATGGAACTAAAATGGTGCAAAATAATAAGAAGTATTGTGTTCAATCGAACATTAATTGAACACATGGAAGCTTGAGGCATTTCATACTCATTAGTGATAAAATGGTTTAAGTTTCTACGGTCACCACTTCCCTTGATCAACTCATGAAAGGCAGGAGGTTAGAGTCTTATTTTGTTGCATTTATTGAAATTGCACACTTTGGTTCATAAGCCATCATGCAATGATATTGCTTGAATTGGTAGTTTGTGGACCAAGCTTGCTACTTCTTTGATTTGTTCATGAAAAGGAGGGGTAAATTGTGCAAACAAACCCTTGAGAATACCTTGTACATACTCTGTTTGTTCTCTGTTGCAGCAAGATGAACTGGGCAGCAGTGGCCGGCAGGCCACCTTTAATGACCAGCTGGCTATCATTGGTGGCCGGCAGGCCCTCACTACAGGCCAGTCGGCCACTGATGCAAAATTTAGCAGTGTGTCCTTTGAGCAGAGCAAAGCTATTTTGGAAGTGGACAAAGGTGTTAGTCTTTTATTGTGCAACAGAGGCCTTCTGGAAGCAAAACAGTAATTTTTCGGGTGGAAACTAACCATGTGCATGAGCATTCCTCGCGTATTGATCATGTTTAAGTTTAAATGTTTAGCTTAGATGATTGTTGTAATTAATTAGTTGTAGCTAGTTAATTTTTGTTAGGTGTTGTAATTAATTAGTTAGTTAACTAGTTCTTCGATTTTGTTTTGTAATTATTTTAGTTAGCTAGAATAGTTAATTCAAGTGTTGTAATAAGTAGTTAAGTAGTTTAGCTAATTTCATTCGTTTTGCAATAATTAGCTTAGCTTTAATTAGTTAACTAGTTAGTTCATTCAGACTCTCCTTCGTGAGAGCGCAATGTTATAATAATGTGTATGTCTTCCAACCCCACGTCTTTCTCCTTTTTATTCACTAGCTTATGATGGTTAGTTTAAAGACATCATACTTTATTTAGCATACTTCATGTTTGCATCTACTTGTATTGCATGCATCGGGGCTCGGTTCATCATTCTAACTGCATTTTTAGTTTAATACTTCTTTGAATATGTGCTTAGACCGCATGCTATTTAATTGATTCATATATCATATTAGTAACTGAGCCTATTAGTTGCATTTTTACATGTGTTACATTAGTCATATTGCATGGTTAGGAATCACGCATTTTTTTAACTCTTTTGTTTATTTTGGCTTGGAGTATTAGGTGAGCCTTTACTCGTTTTAGCATATTATATGCGTGTGATTGTTGCCATGTCAAAGCATGCTTGCCATGAGACTAAGTGCTTAAATGCTATAATTGTTTGAATGCCTGTGGATGAAGGCTAATTGCTTGAATTGGAATAATTTGAGTAATGTTCATATGCGATCACTTTTTCAAGTAGTACATATTTGAAACAATTTTGCAAACAAACATGAATTAAGCATTCCAATTCTTGCAAATTTAGTCTATACTTGTGTGTGTGAGCATCACATAGTAATGCTAGCCTAATAAATTGGAACAAGAGCATATAATGTACATAAGATTCATATCATGATTAGTAGAGGCCGATCTTTGATCGGGCGAGCGGGGGTGCTCAATTCATTCATGACCTTCCCCTCTCGTACCTAAGTTCCCGAGCCGAGACAATCTTGGTGATGACAGACACGTGGCCTTTGGCACCAGTCAGGGATTTCCTAAATTTTCCCAAAATAAAAATATTTAGGTGACGACTCTGTATCTAGCAAAGCAGTCCATTTTTGGCAATTTGATTCAAAATCGATTTTCCAAAAGATTTGCCGGATTGTGACTCTTTGGTGTTTATCTATTTCACATTGCACTTATGGAATCAGATTCAGAACCGCGGGAGTACGATACTATAGGGCTTATTTCGACTTCCGAAAGGGGGCATAAAAAAGTCGAACTACAGGAAACTTTTTATCTATGATTTTATGGATACGTGTTTGATTTATGGATATTTGAAGGAAAAAGTAAATCTTTCAATGTATAGTGACAAATGTCTAGATAAATCTATTATAGTTTGGCAACATGACACTAGAATAATCCAATTTGTATAGCAATGTATCACCGAACAAGTACTTCACAACTAACCGGAATTAATTTCTTGTTATTATCCAATCAAACGACAACATATTGCTAGGGAAAAAAAAGTTTGTCTGGTAACATGGCACTGGATGAATTCAAATACATTAGCATTGTATTACCGAACAGGTCCAAATTATTGTTTAGAAGAAAGTGACTCTATAAATGTATAACAATAAAACGCTGGACAAACCTATTTTTCCCAGCAACATAACACCAGAAGAATATAAATTGTCTAGTATTGTGTAACCGAATAGAGACTTCACTATGGGCTCCACCAAACCCTTCTTCTTCCCTGTTTTCTCTTTTCCTCTGCTGATTCTCTCTTTTCCCTCCAAAAATTAGTGTTGTAAAGAGATGAAATAATCAATTTAGGGTTAGTTTTGATAATATATTAGGGATGTAATGAGATTTACATTTTTTTTTAGTGGTGTAATGAGATGGAGGGTATAAATAGGTAAAATAGTGGTGTAAGTAGAGGAAAATTTTATTTCCACATGCTTAGTTACCTTGGTGCACACACTTAATGAAATATTATTCTAATGACACTTGTACCTTAAATTAAAATTACCCTAATAGACATTCACAAACACCTATAATATTATATGAAAATATTCTCTGTACACATTTTTTATCTTATTGTATCTGCAGTTTAACATTACCTGACTCAGATTAGTCAGTTGAGAGATTAGAGCCCAGTAGAGTTCGTTGCTCAGACTTTAGAAATTCTTGATTTCCATTCTACTTTCAGATCAAGAAAAACCTCCTCTTTCTGATATAAAACCAATCACTCTCAGTCATGAACAATAAAATAAAACTAGTAACAACGGAATTGGTGTTGTTTCTTGTGGTCTTTTTCACAACGTTTCAGGGATCTTTTGGAGATTCCAAGCAAACAAAATCGAAGGCCTCTTATGGAATTGGGTCCTCTGTAGTCTTCACTGTTAGTGGAAATGTTTATCCAAATGGGTATGTGTCGTTTGATTTTGGGTTTTTATATTTGATTCTGGAAATGCAATTTTCAGTGGAGTGTCTCAAGTCTTCATTTTATTTAATGGAGTTTCTCTTCACTGTTGAAGTCTTCACTGTGAACAAAATAGGGATGATGTTGCTCTTTAACTTTGAATAGGTGTATGGAAAGAGGGTTAGTTTGTAGAAAGAGGGTTGAGGTGGTGTGTATACAATATATGAGTTAAGGGTATGATTAGTATGATTGGTGTGTGAAATGAGAACAAAAATTAATAATCAAAATACTAAGTGTGTGCACTGAGAAAACATGTACACTAAGGTAACTGTATGTATGGAAATAGAATTTCCTGTAAGTAGAATCACTCTAATAAAACATATGAATGTAGGATTACAACTATATTTATCTTCTTTTTCAATCTTACCCTCCATCAATGTTTCTTCACAATCTTTACTTTATCAAAATTTCTTCATAAACATGGTTTTGAAAAAAATTATAAATAAATAAATAAAAGCAAAATAAAAATACAAAATACAAATGCCATGTTTGGTTTGTTTTTTTAAAAAAATATAAACTAATTTGATAAAATAAATATCAAAGAATATTTTTAAATTTTTATTAATTATTTTTAGCCTTCTAAAATATAAATTATATAAAAATAATAAGTGTTTTAATTTGTAAAAGAGTCTTTTTATTTTATTTCTCAACTCAGGATATATAATCTCACCCATATCCCATTACTAATAATCTTACAAATTTGTTAGATTAATTAGTCATTAGATTAATAATTTTGAAACAAAATTTCAAAATAAATACAAAATTATTAAGCCCATAAATTAATAATTTCAATCCCATACTCAAATTCTGATAATCAAACTTGCCCTAACAGATTTACAGTAGTGTTGTTTGGGAAATGGGTTGGCTTTTTTGGCTATTTTAGCCTAGGACTAAAAAGCTTGGTTTGGGAAAGACTTTTTGACTTTTTGGTGAGGTGTCCACATGTTAAATGACCGAACTGCCCTTGGTTTGCAACATTTCCACTCCTAGCCGACTCCTTCCTCCACATTAGCATATGAGTACCTTTTTTTTTTTTTTTTTTGGATGAGGCGTATTTTTATGGTTCTTTTTTTTTTAATTTACGTTTTTTTCATTTTTATTTTTATTTGTATACATTAATTTGTTTTTATTTTTCAAAAATGGTTTTTCATATGTTTTATTTATTTTTATATTTGTATACATTAATTTGTTTTTATTTTTCAAAAATGGTTTTTCATGTGTTTTATTTATTTTTAAATTATGTGGCAAATGCTAATTTCTGTTTTTAAATTTTTTTTTTTTTTTTTTTACTTTGTTTGTTTTTTTTTGGGAAAAGGTTTTTTCATGTAATTTATTTAAAATGATGTGAAAAATCATAATTTATTGAATTTATTTTGATGTATTTTTTCCTATTTTGTTGTTTTTTATTTGTCTTTTTATGTTTTTGTTAATTGACGTGGCACATGATAAATTTGGATTTTTTTTTTGTTTTATTTTTTTTTTATTTGTTTGACCTTGTTTTTTTTTTTTTTTCTGAAGGCTTTTTTCTGTGATTTTTGTTTTTTCAAAGTTAGGCACGTCACCAACTGAAAGGGATTATATTCCCATGTAAACACATACATATTGTACATGATAATATATTTACATACAGCCTCTTCCATGTGACTTACCAATGTTAGAAGCCTACGAATATTAGGTGGACTATTATATATTTCCTAACGTTTCGTTATTACACAAGTATACTAACTTGTTGCGTATGCGAAGTCGCACCAATGCCATATGTAGGTCCTCATCCCCAACCATTAAACCATCCTCGTCATGCTCAACTTCTGGTATGGCATTTACTATTGTCATAGCCTCTTTCTCGTCGCAGATTGGGTGAACAGTTGTTGGATTACCTGTATTTTGCCGTATATAATTATGTAATGCTATTGACGCATCTACTAATTGAACTTGCACATTTGCAAAGTCATACCGAGGCATGTCTTTAATAAACCCCCATCGATTTTTCTAGGCATCGAAAGTGCGTTCCACCACACTGTGTAACGACAAGTGAACTTTGTTAAATAATTCCCTTGGGGTTTTTGCCGTCCTGTTCCGTTGACTACTTCGGAATTGTTATTAATGGTAACGACTGCCTTTGAAAGGTGCTAGGTAACCTACTCGGTTTGGATAGCCAGCATCGACAAGATAATATTTGCCTGCAGACAGTACAAGAATTCATGACACGAAAATCGACATTGTGCTTCATTTTTCAAGTAACGATGTTTGACAAAATATTATGTACCCCCATTGATTTTTCAATACAATGTGTTACCTTCTTCAGCATGTGGAAATGGGACATTGTCATTTGTTAGTATTTCGTTGAAGATGTGACTATCTTGCATACTTCATTCCCATCCGCACGAAATGAAGATGAAACACATGTCAAAATCGCACGCGGCCATGATATTTTGCATGTAACAGTATTTCCTACCGAAATATGCCGCATCTGGCCCCATAACCCATGCACTTACATGTGTTTCATCTATGGCTCCAATACAGTCTTGCCAACAACCCAATTGTATTGTTACTCCTGCAGGTACATGTAATGGTTATTTTCATACATCACGTCCACTTAAAAAAAAATAATAACTTGACTTGGCACACATAACTGGGTGAGGTTTTTCAATAGTACCTTGAACGGTAGGTATTTCCGTTTAGACCGCACGTATGGATGCATATGATGCTGACTATATGTGGGCCGGAAATGAACAATAGTGAACTCCTTCATGGAAGTTAATATGTTATGCACGTACTGAGACACAGTCTCCCCTGAATGTTGGAACCGTTCTTGGATTTCCTGATTTTGCTACCCTTTCAACACGTGGATAAATATTGCAACGCTTTTTTCAACAGCTAAGCCATGTGGACGTTGCGGTACTTGTAACCCAAAATCATTTACTAATGTATCATACAAAGCTGTAAAAACTTCCTTCGGCATGCACGCATTTTTCTCAAATCGACCCATATGACCCGCATATAGTTCGGTTATCCATGCATGCCCGGTCAATATAAAAGTGCGACATGGTGTTTTACACATGTGTTTTTCGTATCACTCTTGGACATATCGGCATGCTTGTAGAAATGTCCAGTTGTTTTGTTGTTGTAGTTGTACGTCCATTTGATTAAGCATTTCCTTTAAATTGTGATTGTTGCTTCCATTCCAGGGATTCATCACGTCTTGGTTCTTGCGAAACCTACAATAGTGGAACGGTTTCAATCAATTTACACGTGATGCAGTGACTCAAATGTAATAACAGTTTGCAATTACAGAATGCTGACATCATTTTTAATATTTATGTTGCGTCACCATGGAATAGATGACGTGTAACAGTAACGTACAATTGCATGTACAATAATATGAATTAAACAAATACTGAACCTAGTCGTAATTGTTTAGAGGGGGACCATTAAAACACCAATTGCATTACTAACACAATCACAAAAGATGAAGTCAATCTAACATAACAGTTTCACAAACAAAATAAATAAATACAAAAGCAACACACGCAGCCCGTCGTTGCGCATTTCATTCCCATAAGTAAAATTCAAACACAACCATCCTATTTCATCCCAAGAAAACACACAACCATTCTTCCATCCTAAACTTGGACAAACATGCAAACATTTGTTTACCATAGCTAGCAAAAAAAAAAAAAAACCAAAAAAAGTTTAAAACATACACACACAAGCATCCTGTTTTAGTACAATTCCAACAATAACTTAAATAAAAGTTTTTCAAAGCAAGAGAAAGGAAGGCATCTTCAGCATCACACCGCTATATCACATCCGGCAAGCCCTAAACAAGTTCGCAAACGGTGCCGACGCACTACACTAGAGCTGCTTCTGTGTAAGCCAGCCTATAATGTGGTCATCATCAGGCTGGCACATCATCACCTCCCAGTAATTTACGTTATCCATAAGTGTCGAAGCAAAATAGAATAACGGCGTACCGACAAGGAATGGAATATTCGTTAGCCGTTGCATGCACTCCAAAATTGTGTACAATGATTCATTACCTGTGAGGTGCATCACTGTAACTTGTTGATTCTGGGTACAAACCATATTTGTTAGATTGCCCATGTGTTCCGCAATAACTGACGCTCCACTTGTTACCTTCTTCGACTTTGGAACACTTGTTGACGTCGTCTTATTCCTTTTTCCCTTTTCAGTCAGAACAGGTTCGAGTGAAGAATCAATCCACATCTTATACTTGTGCGTATCGGATCGGAAATGGTTGTGCTCCCAAATTGTGCACAGAATCAAATGAGTCATCGACAGATTCAACAAGTTTCTCTCCCAGGGTCCAATGGTGCTTACCAGTAGCTGATGCCCCTATAAAGACCGTGTCCATCAACTCACGATGTTCCAAAGTTTTTTTCCCTGAACTTGGCACACACCTTGTTTGTCTGCAAAATTGGAGATTTATGAAAAAGCAAGACGTTATATTTCATATAAAAAGTAATGCAGTTAACAAAAAAGGTAAAATTCATTGGTAATGCACAAATATGAAACAAAACAAACATGTATTTACCGATTCCATCTTGTCCCACCACCTCGATGCAGAAACATATCGGTTTATTGTCAAAACCTATTCTTGACACTTCTTTGCTTGAATCCATCAACTTTGTCCATGCTTGCCACTCTTTTTTCAGACTAATGTATTTGTTCTTCAACTGTTTGAGGCCATGTTTTCTTCATTTTTTTTTTCCTCAAATTTCCTTGCCAACGACTTGTACCCTACTTGGCTGAGGACTAGGAATGGTCGATTTCCTTTTGTAATCTTATTTGCAATCAACTGCAGGAATATTCGGACTAAGTCACTGTCCCATGAGGCCTTGTGGCTTAAATATTTTTGTGTCTCTTCAAGACTGCTTGACTTCTCTGGAACAATGCCTTTGTTTTTGGATTGGGTACGCGGAGAAGTATGTATGGAAGCTATTACCAACAACGACGCAGCTAACTAATGTACGGTTACAAATTATCACCATCACATATTTGGTTGTTATATACGAACCTATAAGACCATAGCAGAATAATTTCAATTAGTTGCAAGATGCACAATCTATGCCCATCAACAATAAACAGACAAATAGGATGCTAAATTTGACAGTATATAACCATTGTACATTAATAAAATAAATAAATAAACATGCAACTAAGTGGTGGAAATAGTGATGATAGTCATTAATATGTCTATCCCAAACTAGTGGAGGAACGCAAAGCAAACTTATAGGCATACTAACAACATACTAACAAACTCCTAACGTTCCCAACATACTAACAACATCCTAATGTTCCTTACATACGCAACAACAAAATGACAATGACAATGCATAGCACATAGACAATGGTTTTAAGGAGACGCAAGGATTGTTGAATGTGTATAACATCATCCCGCAATTGCATAACAATGTTGTTTCTGGATGACGCATAGTCTGTGCTGTGTCGCCTTGGTTCTTCACACCAACCAATCCAACTGACACAGGACTGATGAGTGCAAATGATGAAACTATTAGTCAATGGGTTCGTAATGTTCATGCAGTTATAATCGGTAATGAATTGGGAACTCACTATAGGGCAGAGACATGCAAAGTAGGGACGCTCTGGATTTTTGGTGGACCTGGAAATCTTAACAATACAGGGGCCATATCCACAGGCACACATTCGACGTGGCCATGTACTGGAAGTTGCAGTAGAGGTAAACGAAGTCATGCTATGTTTGACAAACATTCGAAAGTAATAATGAATCATAGCAGCAATTAGTTTCTAAAATCCATATTTCAAGTTAAACATGAACTAAATAAGTTGATGCACAAGTTTCATAGGATAGGTATACAAACTCATTATTTTATTCATTTCACATTATAGAAAATCAGCCTACCAGTTATGGTTTCACTGTCAACGTGTTAATAGAAAGGTAAAAGTAAATTTCTTTTTCAAACCTAACAGATAAAAATGCCCATTCACACTCAATGTTGAGGAAAAAATAAAAGAACTAACACCATAAAAAACAATCCTAATGACAGTCAATGCACATGTTGTAGGCTAGCATTATGTCCCAAGCAAACTCAACCCATGAGTAAAGATCACAAATCTGAAGCACATAGCAAACGTAACAACTGGATTCGTTGACAATCACCAAGAAAGAATATGGAAAGCACATATAAATACAGAAACTTGAAAGAATTGCTAATAAAAATCTACAATTAGCTAAAAGAACATACTTCAAGTAATGCCAGATCGTTGAAAACAACTAGCAAAAGCGTGAATTTTTTTTCTTCCTATCACGACATAGAATGAACCCAGAAAAGATCAAGAAAGAAAACGTAATTAAAATTTATAAATATATATATATATATAACTTCATACCCAGGTCAATCATTTACATCAAATGTAATTAAAATAGAACCAAAAAATTGGGCAATCAACCAACAGATTGAACAATATATATAAGAACAGAGCGAACAGATCAACCAATAGATCGAACAATATATATAGGAACATATCCAAATCGACTCAGTTGGATGAAGCTAAAAGTCTCAACTTAAATTAACCCTAATGACCATGCATTTGGAAATCTCATGATCTCCATTGATCACTCTTGTCTATAAGTTTATTGGAATTTACACTAATATGCTCTATATAGTGGTCTTAATTTTAAATAAAGATGTAATAAATTGGATTAAGACACCCACACCTTAGTTCAGCCTAGATTATTATTAGAGAAAAAGGGATGAATTGCACACCACTTTTAGGAATATCTTGTCCACACTTAAAAAATAATAATAATTATGGAAGAGAAGCATTGCAAATAATTGCACATGTTGGAGATGGTCTTAATCCTAGCAGTCTAACTTATTTTACAAATAATTTATTGTAATCTCAGGAGTTTTAATAGATAGTAAAAAAAAGTCAATTTTTTTAGTTAATTTTTTTTTTTTTAAAAATTACTAAATTATTGTCATTAGCTAAAAAAATTAAATATTACATCAACTTTTTTATTAATTTTTTTTCTCACTTCTTAAACATATTAACTTTTTTAAATCTTAAAAATTCAAAAAATTACTAAATTGTTGTCATCAGTTAAAAAAGTTAAATGTCACATTAAGTTTTTTTCCTTACAAAAAATAATTTTTTTAACAACTTCCTAAACAAATTAAAATTTTTAACTCCTAAAAAAACAAAACAAAAAAATTATTAAAAAAAAAAAAAAGTAATGCCAAATGACCACTCAAAAAGTCTTGACTTGAAGGATAATTTTGTCAATTCCACATGGAAAAAGGAAAGGTAACCTAGCAATTGGACCAGTCTTTTGAAAATAAGTATTAGTCTTCAACAATAATTAATTTTAGCAGATTATGTTTGTAATCAGTGTCAAGCATTGTGAATTTTTGTTAATTTTAGTGGGACATGTTAAGAGGCTTAAGTAAATTATACATTCAATGTGTATAATTTTTAATTTTTTTTGAACGTGTGTCCTAATAACACATGCTAACAAAATTCATCTTAAATTGAGGAATGAACGGGTCGAAATTTCTATGGATATAGATCAATTGTATAATACTATATAAACATAATTTCTAAACAAATTTTATACAAAATTGTGTCTCATTCATTGATGGTCAAAATGCTCAACTATGATTCATAATTATAAGAATATTAGTGCCATATGATTCCTATATTGACTTATGTATAAAATCATATGAATATCATTTTCAAAATGAATTTTGTGAGGCCAATCTATTCTTCTTTTTTTTGGGCATTAGCATATTTATAATTATGCCCATTTAATATGTTACATAAATCAAAGTCGCATGAAGATTTAAGTAATCATTAAAATAAAATTTTGTTAACATGTATTTTTAAAATAGACATAATTATATGTTCTGCATGAAAGTAAACACAACTTAACATGACACTAAAAAATATTTGAAGAATGTTTAAAAATTTAGGTGACATTGATTTATGAAAATATTTAGTTAAGTTTTAAAAATATGTTTTTAAATATTTTTTAAATTTTAATTTGATGAAATAAATAAAACAAATAAAAAAATTATGTTTTCTATTTTTTAGGACAAAAAAAATTAAAATTTAAAAATCAATTTTAAAAACTCAATTAAACAGAAAATTTTGAAAGCATCAAATAATTTTAGAAGTAAAGCTTAAATGAGCTCGTCGCAAGTGAGTGTATGGTACTCGACGGGTTGTTTAAGATGATATAAATAAGTGTATTTTTTTTTTTATTATTATAAGAACATGTACAAAAGTAGAGAGATGATGTGACTCCAAAAAAATAAAAAGATAAAAAGTGTGCTTATACAACACACCCCAAACAAGTAGGGCTGGGCATAGGGTTATTCGAACTGTACAATCCGCCCAACCCAAACCGATCCGCATATAAATGGGCGGTTTCACAGACACAATGTGGGCAGATGTGATTTGGAATATGGCATGATTGCGGGTTTAACCCACACCCGCAAGAACCAATTCAAGACTTAAACTTTTTTATTTTTATTTTTATAAGACTTGGACCATTATTATTTTATTATTGCATTTTGGATGAATGTAAAAATTAATAAAGAATTCTTTTTAGGTAAGTTTAAGATTTTGAATTATTTTACTTCAATTGTATTGTTGGGTAGTAGATAGTAAATGAGATGGATGATCTAGTTTAGGATTTTGAAAGATGTGCTTGTGTTAGTTTATAATTTGATTTAAAAGTTTATAATTTTGAATGATTTATTTGTATTAGGAATTGATTTTGTTGTGTTTTTAATTTTATAAGTTTTAATGCATTAATTATTAATGTTGACGCATTTTATAAAAATGAGGGGAAAATAGACCAAAATAAATATTTACAAAATAGGGGAAAAAAAAAGACTCCAAAAATTTTTCTTAAAGAAAAAATTCTAATCCACAAACTGCCTACACATCGACAAACTCTATCCGCACATTCGCAAACTCTATTCGCACAAACCGCAACCCGCACTGTAGGCGATTACGGGTTGAATTTTTCCCAAACTGCATACATGCAAGCGGGTCTAAATCGATTCGCAAACTGTCCAAAACCTAACTGCAACCACCACTAGCTTATAGTATTCTAGAAGTGTTTTGATTGATAAAAAATGTGAAATTTATAATTTTATATTAAATAATTAAAGAATAGAATGAGACATGATGGGAGTGTCTGAGAAGAGAGTTGGACTAAAATAATTCATTAAAAGACAAAATAGATTAAAATCATCAATAAAATAAGTAACACATTTAACTCATAATTATTTTATTTCTCACAACCATTAGATCAGTAACAAAAAAAATTCAATTAACTTCTTAAATAAAATTATGGGCAAATTACACTAACAACAAGATAATTTGGGGGTCATATCACTTTGGTCCCTAACTTTTCAATTGTGACACATTTGACCCTGAATTTTAAATCTTGTTCCAAATAAGGACAATTGAAGATACTATTATTTAATTATAAGGGCAAAATCGTCAATTTGATAAATATAAACTAATTTGACAAAATAAATGTCAAAAAAATATTTTTGAAATTTTAAAAATTATTTCTACTCACTAAAGATAAAATTATGTAAAATTGATAAATTTTTTAGACATTTATTTATTTATTTATTTTATCAAATTAATTTTTATTATGTATTTGGATAATGATCATGTAATGAGTAGTTGTTAGGATTTTAATATGTAATCGATATATTTAATATATGAAATATTTTTAGTTTTCGATTTTTTGATTTAATGAATTGATTTAATAATGATATTAAAGTTATCGCTATATTTGACTTTTGAAAAAATAGAAACTAATTTAATGAAAATAAAAACTACCTATTACATGATCATCATCTAACCACATAATAAAAATTAATTTGATAAAAATAAATAAATAAATAAATAAAAGATTTATCAACTTTACATGATTTTATCTTTAGCGAGTAAAAATAATTTTTAAAAATTGAAAAATATTTTTTTGACATTTATTTTTATCAAATTAATTTATATTTTATCAAATTGATGATTTTACCCTTGAAATTACGCAATTATATCTTTAATTGTCCTTATTTGGAATAAGATTCAAAATTCAGAGTCAAATGTATCACAATTGAAAAGTCAGGAAGTAAAGTGATACAAGTCCCAAACTATGAAGACCGTTAGTATAATTCACTCTATAATTATTTTAATTAGATTAAAATAGTTAAAAAATTATATAACTAACTAAAATAGTTAAACAAAGCCGATATATGGTAATTGGGGGAGAGCATGGAGAAGTGACCTTCTTGAGGCACCAAATAATTTTTCTTGGTGGCCACTATAGCATAGGGGTGTAATTTTGGCCCGCAGCCCGTGGGCACCCCAAAGCCCGCCTGCGGCCCGAGGTGGGCCTGGCCCGTTAAGGCCTATTTAGGCCCGAGCCCAAGTCTAGCCAGAGGCCTTGGGCCTGGGCCTGGGCCTGGGCCATCGTTTTGAAGCCTGGCCTGGCCCATGGGCCCTGCTCGCTTGGCCTGTCCATGGGCCTGCTCAAGGCCCGCCCAAAAGCCCGGCCCACTCGTGACCTAGTGTTATTTTTAATGAAAAATAATAAAATTTTGGTAAAAAAAATTTAAAAAAATAAAAAAATTGTTTAGGTCTGTCCATAGCCCGAATACCCCCTGAGCCTAGGCTTGGGCCTAGGCTTAGTTTTTTGGCCCGTGGGCCGGCTGGGCCCGACCCTATTTTTTTGGCGGGAGCCCGCAAGGCTTGGCATGGGCCAGGCCGGGCCAAAATTACACCCTTACATAGGGGGTGTTTGGGAAGAAGTTTTTTTGGCTAAAATTGTATTAAAAGACAAAATAAATTAAAATAGTCAATAAAATAAAATATCACATCAAATTCATAATTATTTCACTTTTTTAATTTTATTTTATAAATATCACATTTAACTACAAAAAAAAATCTAATCATCTTCCTAATATACAAAAATTTTAATATACTAAAATAATCAAAAATTAAAATAATCTATTAAAATAGTAACTTTCCAAACATCTATATAGTAACAACAACGTCATCAGCAGCACCAAGATCTGGGATATATAATTTGTTAGTTTGTAAGACATTTTGGGAAACTGATACTTGGTTGAAAGTTGACACGTGTAACTAATTAAGAGACAGTAGGGTCCATACATGTGTTGGTAGACTGACAAAGAGTCGGCCGCCGGACAAACATTTCAGTAACTGATTCCTTTAATGTTGTCGGCCATCGACTACTTGCATTGGGTTTAGGGGAGGTTCTATCTACACACTCACATTCCTCTTTTTACACATCCTTCTTAATTCACACACCCAAATATATATATATATATACTCATTACACACAATTTTTTCCAGTTATATCCCTATACACACACTCCCAATCCACACACCTTCCATACCAACAAGCAACGATCAGACCCAGACCCTAACCGTAACCAACAACCACCTTGCCGGCGGCGACGCTACCGCGACCCTCTCTCTCTCATGAAAAGAAGGCGACAATGACTCGCAAACGAAAGGGGGTTTCGGATGTTGATGGTCGAACCAATGTGTTTTGTTCGGAGGTTGATAGTCGAACCAAATTCATTGGTTCGATGGTTGATTTCCGAATGGAGGCGATTCTTTCGATACTGGTAGTCCAAATGATAAGAAAATGCGACAATTCCACGATACCCAACGGGGTAGGGAAGAGAGGCGGGAAGGCAATGGGTTCATAGATGAAAGGGAGTTGCAGTGGTGGGGGAAGAGGTAATGGCGGCGATAGAGGAAAAGAGAGGTGGCGGCCATGGAGGATGGTGGTGACTGATGGTTAGGGTTAGGGTTAGGTTTTTGGTTGAGGGTTAGGGTTTTGATTGAAGAAGAAAGGGGATATTTTGGTAGTTTCATTTTAGGACAAAAATGTAATTAAAAAAAATTCATTAAGTGTTTGTAAAGAGGGTAAATGATGTGTGCAAATAGAAGCTCCCTGGGTTTAGTCCTCAATTCCACTCTACTCCCTCATCTCATAGAGAAGTTATTGGCCCAGTTTAGAATGAGTGTTTGGTTTAAAATAATTATATTGGATAAAATAAATTATTTTAGTTGGATAGAATAAAATATCATATTTAATTAATAATTATTTTATTTTTTTCTTACAAAGTTAAAAAAATTAAAAAATTTATTATAAACGAGACTTTCTTAGCCCCAAACTAAATCAATTAAAAAGTAAAAAAATCAATTCATATCTCAAATAAACCCTAAGTGATCTTGTACACTGATATGTGATTCCCAAGTGAATTATCATTGGTAACAAATATATATTTTATGATTTTATGTTAAATGATTTGAAAATAAAAAGCTCATGATAATTTGTAATTTTATGTTAATGAATGAGAAACAAAAAGAATAGGGTGCTTCTATTCACACACCATATTTCTAGGAATGGCAACGGAGCGGGGCGGGGCGGGGCCGGGGATCACACTCCCCGTCCTCGATCCCCGATGCTCGAATTTTCCTCGGCCCCGGCCTCGATCCCCGACGGGGACTCATAGCCCGGTCCCATCTCCGCTCCCGATCGGGGATTGGGGATCCCTGACCTCGAAAAATCCCCAGTTTTTTTTTTTTATCTATAAAAATTTGTAAGTAATGAACAATGAACATCATAAATAAATTTATCATCTACACAGAACCAATGAACTAATGAACAATGAACATCATCTAATGAACAATGAAAATCTGTAAATTTATCATTATTCATCTTCAATAATGAGCAATGAACTAATGCACAATGAACATCATCAGATCTGTTTATAAATTTAGAAAAAAAAAACAGATCTATATACTCATTCATACATATATATATAATCAGATATATTTGTAAAAACTGATTTATATAGTCATATATATAAATATAATATACATATATGTAAATCCTAGATCCAACCCAGATACGGAAGAACTCGGCGAAGATCGGTGGCGATGACGGAGATCAACCCAGATATAAGATATGAGATCTGAGATCTGTGTATCTGTGAGATCAACACAGATCTGAGAAAGAGAGAGTGGTGATTGCGATTGCGACGGTGGCTGCGATCTGTGACGGTGGAGAGGTGCGAGAGCAGAGAGAAGCATCGCGGAGGCATCGCAAACAGTGATGGAGGCACTGTGTATCTGCGAGAGTGAGAGAGAGTAGAGAGAAGCGAATGAGAGGCACTGTGTATAAGAGAGAGAGAGAGAGAGAGAGAGAGAGAGAGAGGAGAGAAACAGTTTGTGTGAATGAGTGTGCCAAGCCCTAACACAATACACATATTATATATAAACGGGGGTATATTAGTAATTTCATATCGGGGAACCGGGGCGGGGATCGGGGCCAGGGCGTGGCTTGAACACTGATCACCGTCCCCGGCCCCGAACAGATCGGGGATTGATTTTCAAATACCGCCCCTCCCCGCCGGGGGTATTTTTAGGAGAAAAACTGCTAAAATCGGGGTCGGGGTCGGGGTCGGGGATCCCCGTCGGGCCGGTTTCAAATTGCCATCCCTACATATTTCATCTCAAGGCACACTTTTAGTAATTTGATAAATAAGAAATTTACTTAATACACATCACAATTTTCCATCTTTAGTCTTACTCACACACCCAACCCACAATCTTACACTTTACCCTTACTCACTCACACACCACACCTATAATCTTCAATTTTCCATTTCCTTAAAAAAAATTATTACATCTTTATCCTTCTAGTCAATTACATTTTTAACCTTCATACAAATTTCTCAATCTACACAACACAAATTTTATTAAGAATTGCAATGTCAGTCATGAAGGAAACGGCAACGCGAGTTGCTGCCATGGCAAAAACGCAAATGGATTGGGGATGGAAACAAAAAGGGGATGGTGTCGGTCGGAAGGTAATAGCGGCAGAAAGAGATAGGATAGCTGACGGCAATGGTTGACGACGGCTGTGCCTGCGGGGTAGAGTTAGGGTTAGGGTTATGGTTATAGTTAGAGAAGATGAGGATATTTTGGGAATATTTAAAAATTGATAGTGTGTATTGAGTGAAAAATAAAAAATCAAAATTGGGTGTAGTGTGCAATGAGTAATTGGTGTGTATTACGTAAAGTGTGTATCATAGCCCTTTATCTTTTGTGGTCATTTTACATTAGGTTAATATTGTAATAAAAAAATAAACTAATTAATAATATGTCTTAAAATGAATTGTGGTGTGTAAATAGAGACACCCAAAAAAATATGGTAATTTATAATTAGTTAAGAATATAATCATGTGATCTTCATAAATCACGATATTATTTTTCATTTATCTCCTGGTTCTAACACATGCACCAGGTTAAAGTAAGAAGGCCCACCCACATGTAAAGTGAAAATTAATAGGGGAAATATTATATGAGTGGAGTGTGAAAAAAATAATTATAAATTAATAAAAAAATTTATAAATATAAATAATTAAATATATAAAAAAAATTATGAATTTATATTTTTTTCTTATCATCACTGGGTGTAATAATCCCAAATTAGTATCGTCCTAGAGTAAATTTACGCAAAAATTATGCAAATATTATAAATGAGTGAGACAATTATAATTGCATTAAAAAAAAATGGTGTAATTTTGATACGCAATTTTTTTTCTCTCCCAAATATATGAATGAAGAACTTACATAATACATACAGGAGGCTTACATTTTTATAAAATTAATGTTATTTCTCCATTGTTTTACCGAAAGTAATTTTTCCTAAATTCATGCAGTGTTTTTAGAGTGTTTAAAAAATTATTTTTGAATTTTTAATTTTTTTAATAATTTAATAATTTTAATAAAATATAAATTTGATTATGGATCAATCACTTAATGACACAAGATATTTTTATTGTTAACAAATTTTAAAAAACTAGGTTATGAGTTTCAACCTTAGAGACCTCATAATATTTTACAAAATTATATATAACATAGATATATTAAAATATTAATTTTTTAAAATTTCTTTTCTTATTAACAATTCATCAGATTATCGTTAATGAAAGTTGGAGGTTTCCATTGGAATAGGAATACAAATTTATATTCTTGTTCTTTTGTTTTTTTTAACCTCTTAAAAAGAAGTGTGAGAAATTATCATTACTCTTTTATTTTCCTTTAGCTAACTCATTAAATAAACTGAAAAAATAATTTTTTTAAAGGTCTTATAATTCAAATACTAAAAAGTTTTGAGAAAATTGGTGAAAAGTCTATCCTAAAAAGTGTATAAGGCATTAGATCCAATAAAAAATCTTATTTAGTGGTAAGGACAAGCCAAAAAAAAGTTGTCAAAAAACTTTGTCAACGCCGGAAAAGTTGTCGGTAGCGATAGCTGGCAGCAGCATGTGGTAATGATGAGATAGAGAAATGTGTGATATTTAAGAGATAAAATATTGAATGAGTGACATGTATCACATTTCAATAGATAGGCTATTTGGTAAATTCAACAAATAGGAAAATAAGCTTGGTAAATTAACAGATAGATAAATTGAGTGATTTCAAGAGATATGTTGATTTGATTTCAACAGGTAGTGTCATTTTAGATAAATTATGTCAATTTGATTAAAAAAAATGAGATTTTTGGTGAAACCCCCCGTTTGGGCCTTTTTATTAGGGTAAAGGATAACCCAATTAATCTTCTTTCAAAAAGCCCCTGAGTATGAAATGCCTAGCTTAATAAAGACATTTTATAATTTCTAATTTTTTTTTTATCACAATATCGCCCTTTTATATATACGTATCATACATTTGAAATATTTGAAATCTGAGCTGAAGATCTCGCAAGAACGAAATCAGGAACGAAATCGATGAAAACGATATCCAAATCTAAAGATCTCGCAGCCAAAGATCTCTCACTTTGTCAATAATAGACGATCTCGCCGCCGACGATCAACACTCTCAATTAAACGTGAGTTTCATTGAGATTTGTGATTGTTGATCGAGTTTTAGAAGTCTTTCTTCTCAATTAGATATGTTGATTTGTTGATTAATTTGTTTTGTTTTTGTTTGTTTGTTTGTTTTTTTTTTTTTGAATTTTTTTTTGTTGTTTTTGATCTGATTTATTGCTCTGTTTTTTGTTTCAGATAATGAGAGTAAAATTTTACTCTGGTTCTATTGCTCTATTTTTTGTTTGAGAGAATTAGAGTAAAATTTTACTCTGGTGTTAGAATGATAGTAAAATTTTACTGTTAAGAGGTGGTCATTGCCAAACATTTCAGCCGCCACAAACACTGTCTTCGCTTTTTTACTTTTGTGCAGAATAACATTTTACTTTTAGATTCAGAGTCTAACATTTTACTCATTTTTCAGAGTAAAATTTTACTTTTGTGCAGAGTCTAACATTTTACTAGTTTTTCAGAGTAAAATTTTACTTTTATACAGAGTAAAATTTTATTTTTAGTTTCAGTGTAAAATTTTAATCTTATTTAGAGTAAAATTTTACTTTTATAAAGAGTAAAATTTTACTTTTAAATTGAGTGTAAAATTTTACTTTTATGCAGAGTAAAATTTTATTTTTACATTCATGTCTCAAGTTGTGTTGGTGACACAATCGTATGAGTTGTCAATCTTTGGCAAACTTAATAGTAAAAATTAACTCTAAAATATAGTACAATGTTACACTAAACCACAGTAAAACTTTATCAACACAAATTGACTTTTGGACTTGTGATGACAATAAAATTTTACTTTGATAGTGATAGTAAAAGTTTACTTTGATAGTGACAGTAAAATTTTACTTTGATTGATAGTAAATTTTTACTGTTAATTGTTTCATATTTTCCCACTTATATGGAAGGACATTTCAATCAATTCATGACATTTTTTTAATTGAGGGGCTTTTGGAGTCATTGTTAATTCCGTGGGCTTCACATAAAATAGGTCCAATGAGTGGGGCTTTTCACCAAAAATTCCAAAAAAAATTAAAATTTGAGCCTAATGGCCCCCAAAAATGCAAAAATAGGCCAAATTCAAAAATTCAAAAATAATCCTTTTTTTTTTTTTTTTTTTTGGAGTGCGTACCAAGGATTTACAATTGAATTTTGTCTTCTTTTGAATTAGTGGTCATGGACAAGGAAAGAGCTAAACCTATTGCATTGCTCATCATCCTTGCATCACTTTATGAGTTAAGTCTAAATTATCATCAATGTTTGAAAAAAAAAAAAAGGAAAATTTTCCAAGAAAATTAAATTAAATTTCAACCTGTGTTTGTAAGAATTTCTTTAATTTTGATTTGATCCATCCCATGAATTATTTGAAGTCTCCTCTTTTGAGTTATAAAGGAGTATTTATTTATTTTTATTGAAGATATTTAAAAAGTCAAAAAATAGAAAATTTTCAAATTCTTGCAAACATTAAGAAAAGGTTAGGAATAAAGGGTTCATTTCTTCAAGATGAAGATATCTAACTATTGGTATTTCGTATTACTTCATGAAATCTCATCAACAATGTTTCAAGGCTTGATTTTGAGTATTGGAAAATGAAAGAAAAACAATCACTGATAGATCCCACTTGGGTGAAAATAACAACAAAACTCTTCCTATGCAGCATTATTATTCTTAGTAACAAATTAAAAAAAAAAATATTATTATAGGTAGTCTCAAAATATCATATGATATTGTCTAAATGGTGCTTCCAACAAATGAGAAATCACAAAATTCATTAAGTGGATCTATCTCTTATCTTCCAACTACCTAATAAAAATGGGCTCGTATTGTCTTATTCGTAAAATATTTTGCTACATAATTGGTGAGAAAAATCATATGGTATTCAAAAACTATAGAATGATAACTGTAAAAAATAAAAATAAAAATAAATTCATTTAACAATCGTAATAATTGTATAATTTTATCAAATTTATTTTTAAAAATAAACAGAAGATAAATATGATAAAATCATACAACTACCATTGAATCAATTTCATATTTTTATTTTTCTTTTTGGTATGATCTACATACATGACTCTGTAATATGAACAAAGTAAAACGTCAAAATGAGATCGAACTATACTCATTTACTCTATACCGTGAACAGGAGATAAGTCCATTCGATTTAAAAATGTCAATTTTAAAAAAAATGTGGACTTAATCTACCAGTTTGGTTCCTATACTTGTTTAGAGCTTTTTATTTAGAGCTCTTGCTCTTTTTTTAAACAGTAATAGAAATCCCACATGAAACCCTTATGTCTCTCTCTAAAACGGTAACAAAGACTTACACCCAAATCAATCAATTGGGTCTACAACTCCAAATCAAACAAACATTTAAACAAATTCACCTAAGAAAATAGAACAAAGATCTGAAACATAGGCTTAAAAAATAGAGTGATTCATTAGCCCTAAACACACAAACCCAGATCTGAAAAAAATGAAGATGGGGAGAGAGAGGGTGAAAAAGAGAGAGGGTCGTCGCCATGGAGAGGGTGGATTCAGCGCTGCTAAAAAGGATTCATCACGGTTGGGGATGGTGGATTGCAACAGTGGAAAGAAGTAATGAATCGATCATGAACGCCTCATTTATGTCCGACGGTGAAGTGCGATATAGGAGACCTCGAATTCCAACTAGTATATCCTCGCGCTGACATGGGGGAGCTCGGATTCGATGTTGGATGTTGGAGATGAGAGATTGATTCGGTGTTGGGTTTAGTGCTAAGAGTTGTGTGCTGGATGTTGAGGGAGATGTAAAGAGTGGATATGCTGTTCATGATTAATAGTTGGAAATAGGTTTTGGTTCATATTTATTTACTGGTGATACTATAATTGATGTGTGTGAGATTGATGGACTTGTTTGATGAAATGGTTTACTGAGATGTTTCTGAAACAATTTGTTTAAACATATATATATATATATATATTTTCGGATCTCTGCATATGATTTTTACTTTTTTGGGGCTTTTGCAAATGGTTTTGCACAACATCCATAAAGAGAAAGGGGGATGTAGGGGTTAAATTGGCATTTAAAATAAATAAATTGTTGACATAAGCCAAAAAAAAAAAACTGTTAATTGATCTAACCATTAATTAACGGAAGGGGTAATTTGTAATCTGAATATAAACCTTAAGAAGGATAATATAATTTCTAGTACCTCAGGAAGGGGTTGTATTAAAGATAAACCTAGGGGGTATGGATGTAATTAACCCTACAAAAATTGAAGGAAAAAAAAAAACCGTTATGTTAATTTTTATAGGGTATGGATGTAATTAACCCTATAAAAAAAACGACAATGCTACGTAGCTCAAATTTTGTGGCTCAAAAGTGGTTCAAATAGCCAAAATGACGTCGTTTTGAGTACATAACAACATAAAAATGGCCAAAACGACGTCGTTTTGGCCATTTGAGCCACTTTTGAGCCACAAAATTTGAGTTACGAAACATTTTCTTAAAAAAAAACCATTCCGTTAAATTCTGACCAAAATGGGATTGTAGAATAATTTATCTGTAAAATTTATTAACAGAAATAGATAATTTTTTTTTTGATTCATACAGAAATAGATAATTGATATGGATGAAGTGTTCAAATTGTGTTAAAGTTCAAAATTCAAAGTTTAAATTGATGCAATTGAAACTTGGGATTTAATTTGAAAAAGAATAATGTTTTTGTGCCTGAATTTCTCCGCCCCGAATGCCCCTTATGCCCAAAACAACGTTGTTTTGGGCATTAGTTTTTTTTTTCCTTCTTCTTCTTCTTCTTCCATTTTTGGACTGAACCAGAGAGGGAGAGGGAGAGGGAGAGGGAGAGGGAGAGAAAGGCCCCCTCTTGTGCCTCGCCGCCGTCGATCGTCGAGCACCGCGATCGTCGCCTCCGGCCCTGCCTTACCTCCGCCTTGCCTCCGCCCGGTTGATATGGCCCCCTCCAGTCTAGTTCTTCTCTTCTCCTCCTCCTCCTCCTCCCTCCACTGTCTTCTTCTTCTTCCTTTTGCTGAAAAAAAAAAAAAAAAAAAAAAAAAAAAAAAAAAAAAAAAAAAAAAAAAACATTAGGGGCATTCGGGGGAGCCCAGATTCAGGCTCCCAATCAAAACTCTTTGAAAAATACACAAAATTTGGATTTTTTTTTTAAAATTTGCCCTAAATTCTTTCTACAATCAAAACTTCTTAAATATATATATATATATATATATAAATATGATCCAAATGCAACACCCAAATCAACCATATGGATTTGATTTGGGTGTTGTATTGGATCAAAACCTTCTTCTACATGGTATTTGGTTTCAAATTTCTAAATTTAATTTTTTGAAAATTAAGTGTTGTTTTTCATTTTTTTTAAGTGAATATTTTTAAAATTTTAAACAATTTTTTATTTTTATTTTTTTAGATGCACCTTACTTAGATATATCTAAACAGTAAAATATTTATAATAAAAAAAAACTATTTTAAAAAATCAATAAACACACAAGAATTTGAAAATGTACTGAATTCTCATTTTTTTATAGTATTTTTGATATTTAGTGAATTTTTTAAAGATATTTTTCACAAATATTATACTTTTTTGATTGTATTTATATTAGGTGTATCTAAAAATTTTAAAAAAATTAATGAAAGCAAAAAAATTACGAAAAATAAAAAAAATTTAATTTTCTCAAAAGTAAATTTTGAATCCTAAAACCAAACAAGCATGCATCCTAGCTGAGAACGCAAACATCAGTATATGTTACGCAGCCTAGAGACAACAGTCAAGCTCCAACAGAAAAATAAATAAATAAATAAAATAAAAGCACACAAAAAACAAGTAAATAAATAAAAACTAGTTTTCTAGAAACCAACTAAAACACACCAAAAAAAAAAACAACATATCAACTCACAAAATCATAAGCCAAAATATCCCCAAAACCATAAACGAGCTCTAAAATTTAGACATCGTAGTAATATAGCATTCTATGACCTTTTGCTCTTCAACCTTATGCAGCTTTTACTGAAATTCTTGGAATTGGCAACCTAATCATGAACCAATAGTCTAACTACTTCATTCCTCGATAAACTCAAAAGTTCAAAACAGTCCCATACGTCAGTATCACAGCCTATTAAAATCCACTCATTATCATTATCTTGATAATGGACCTCGAAGTTACCAAGCTCTCCCAGTCTATTTGTCACTTGTTTCTTTAATTCGACAATTCCAGATGGTAAAGAGAGACGAAATTTTATTTTCTTATCTCTATATTGTGCCTTAAACGTCACAGTCTTTATATCTTGCTTTTCTGTGAGATGTGGCATTGTGTGGGGAATACTAGTCATGGTTTGCATTGGAGCTTGATCAGAACACAAAGGCATTGTCCAACTAGATTCAGAAACATGTCCCTCTATAAAAAACCCCACCGCTGAAGTAGAGAAATTTCTAGAATCTCTTGAACTCCCCACATTCTCAATTTGCATCTCTCTCAATGATATATGCGGTTGTGTAAACATACAAGTGTTGTGATTTGGATAAGCCATCAATGAAGTCAATTCTTTTGGTTGAAATGCCAATTCAGAGGAACCCCCTGTTTCACCACTTTCTCTGTAGGTAGATGAAATAGAAAAATCCATGGCAGGATAATTACCAGGGACAGAATCTTGAAAATTAGGGGTTGTTAAGCTCTTTTCATTTGAACGATTCTCTGTAGTCGACAAGTTTGGACCTTCTATAAATTCTGGCACAATCTCATTTTGGTCCTGAATGTGTCCAACCATTCCATTCCCTACCTCTGTTTGCCCATTAGTTGGTGTCTTGTGGGTGGGTGACACAAATTTTTCTCCTTGTGGTTCAAGGAGTATACAGTCTCTTTTGAAAACTGAAAGAGAGAAGAAAATAAATGGTTAAATAATAAAGAAATAAATAAGAAGAGAAAAACAATGATATTGTTTCTTCTTATTTGGATAGTTTAGGAGAGAAAAGTATGAAAAATAGAGTGTTATCCTCCTCTATTGTAAAAAAAGATAAGAGGAGGGAAAAAGAAGCGAAAGACGGTTATAGTATAATGCGGGATCCTCTTTGATGGAGTCGATTCTTTTGGTTGAAATGTTAATTCAAAGAAAGCCCCTGCTTCTGCACTTTCTCTGTAAGTAGATGAAATAGACAATTTCATGGCAGGATAATTACCAGGGACAGAATTTGGAAAAGTAGGAGTTGTTATGCTCTCTTTGTTTGAATGATTCTCTGTATTCGAAAAGTTTGGGCCTTCTATAAAATCCAGCACAATCCCAACAGTTGGTGTCGTGCAGGTGGATGACAAATTCTTTTCTCCCTCTGGTTCAAAGAGTATACGATCCATTTCAAAAACTGAAAGAGAAAAGAAAAGAATTGGTTAGATAAAAGAGAAATAAATGAGACGATGAAAAAAACAATGATATTTTATTGCTGATTTGGGTAGTTTAGGAGAGAAATGTATGGAAAATAAAGTGTTATCCTCCTCTATTGGATGAAAAATATAAAAATGAGAGAAAAGAAACGAAAGACGGTTATAGTCTAACGTGGGATAATGTGTTATATTCTTCGATGGAGTCAATCCTTTCAGTTGAAATGTCAATTCAGAGAAAACCTTGACTTCTCCACTTTTTTTGTGTGTAGATGAAATTGACAAATTCACGGCAGGATAATTACCAGGGACAGAATCCTCAAAAATAAAGGTTGTTATGCTCTCTTTGTTTGAACCATTCTCTGTATTCAACAAGTTTGGGCCTTCATTTTGGTCCTGAAGGTGTCCAACCATTTCATTCCCTCTCTCTGTTTGCCCATCAGTTGGCATCTTGTTGCAGGTGGGTGACACATCCTTTTCTCTCTGTGGTTCAAGGAGTATATAGTCCGTTTTGGAAACTGAGAGAGAAAAGAAAAGAAGTGATTAGATAAGAGATAAATAAATGAGAAGAAGAGAAAAACAAAGTTATCTTTTCTTCTTATTTGGATAGTTTAGGAAATAAAGGTATGGAAATGAGAATTTTATACCCCCTCTCTTGCACAAAAAAGATAACAGGAGAGAAAAGAAAAGAAAAATAGTTATAATTTAATGTAGAATAATTATTAGTTGGTAGATAAGGGATGACCCACCTAATATGTTTTGCAGTTTTTCATTTGTTGGGAACACCATGTGAATAATGTCACATAGTACTTTAGGACTACCTAATAATTTTCCTATAATGTGAATGGGTAAAAATGGAAACCATTTTTTGTAAAATCGCTAACTCACATTCCTTTTCTCTCAAAATCCCTCAAATTGTGGACTGATTCAAAAGTGAATTATGGAGAATTATCATTGCTCCCCATTTCTTTCTTCTTAAACAATTCAAAAAGTTTTTTAAGGACAAAGCTTTATTATTATTATTATTATTTTTATTTTTATTTTTCATACCGTGATGAGTTTTGATAATTGAATCCTGTGCAACTAGAAGTGAACATGAAGGACTGAATGGTTCCTCTTCAATTTAGACAGATTTAATTACAAGCTTTAGCTTAAGCAGAGACCAATTACCTTTCCTTTTCTTCTGAGATGGCCACCGAGGGATCCCATGTTTCTTGCTAATGCGCTTCACTGTGGATACGCTAACTGCATGAGCAAGACTTTAGATAAGATGACTGCTTCTATATTGATCAAAGCAACACTTTATTTAATCGTACGAGCTTACCACCAAGGGCCTTAGCAGCATCGTCCAGTTTACAACCAAAATGTTGTTGGAGATCCTCAAAACTAAGTACACTCTCATTGTGCATTTTCTCTTTAATGTCTCTCTTGAATTTGTCTCATCTGAATGAGATATGGTAGAGCAGCTCTGACTTGCCCTGACAAGATGAGCACTATTGGTTGTAACATCAAATTCCACCAATGATTGTTGTTTTGATGAATCAAGTTGCACCATCTCTCCTCCATCTAGTAAGGCTATAGTTCGAGGTGAAGACCTAGCATGTAGGGGTGTTTGGATGCATTGAAGCCTTGAATCATGTTTCTTATACATAGATGGACTGATAACTTCCATCAATCTTTCCTTTTTTCTCTCCTAGTTTACCAAACAAAAGTTCATTGAGGAAAAAAAAAAAAAAAAAAATTAATTCTAGCTATCAATCATTGAGATGTCCATTAAAAGAGCTAGAAATCTGTCAAAATGAAAATATTAGTGATTTTAAAAACCATATGGCAATGTAATCGATCTGATTTCACAATTCATAATAAATTTAGTGAGAAAATAATTACTTTCCATAATAATTATGACTAATAAAATGCATTGACAAATAGAAATAAAAATATAAGTGAGTTACTGGTTGAAATGGCCACCGAGAGATCCCATGCTTCCTAAATATGCGCTTCATTGTAGATACACTAACTGCATGAGCAAGAATCTAGATAAGGGAATCACATTCTTATATTACTTCATTCCACAAAGAAAACAATACAGAAGAATTTAAAAGGTTCAAAAACAAAACCAAAAATAAAATATAAAAAACAAGATTTGTAGCTTCACTTTATTAAGTGTAGAATCTTACCTCCAAAACTGTTTGCAACATCTTCACGACTACTGCCAAAATGTTGTTCGAGATCCTCCCGAGTAAGTACACTAATGCTTTTGTAATTTCTCTTTAATTTGTCTCTCGTATTTTTCTTCTCTGAATAAGATACAATAGGGAAGTTTTGATATGCCTTGACACCATGTGCTCCATTGTTTGTAGCATCAACTTCCATTGTAATTTCAGCTGATCTTTCCTCTACTAAGGAACAATCCTTCGTGTTACCAATTTGGAGTTCAATGAGAAGATTAGTTAATTTGAGGTGCTAATCATTGATGAGTTTTGTGTATAACCCAAACCTTAGATGTTACTGTTGTTATCAATCACATTCATTTTGTCATACTACTTGAAAACAACTGCTTAGTTCAAAGTGCAGTTGAATATACGTTCGCATAATGTTTCTAACCTCAAATCAAAGTTAAAAAGCTTGTTAAAAATTGAAATTTCATCAATGTGGATGATATAGCTAATGTTTGAGAAGTTAGCTACAATAAAAATTTGTTAAAATCACCACAAATTCAGACAAAATGCAAAATTTTATAAATGGTCCCTGGTAGTTATATTTTCTTCTTTGCCTAATGAGAAGGAAAGCTGGACAATGGACATATTAAAAATAAAAATAAAAATGAAGGGTAAGAATGATTTTAAAAATAAACTGTTAATTTTTTTATTTTATTTTTTTTTACTTTATATATAAACTTTTCTTATTTTTTTCATGCACGACTGATGCATATAGCTCTACAAAATGAATGAAGTAGATCATCCTGATGGGCTTGTGGTGGGCTCCCACTGGCCTGTCCAATTCACAAATATGGAATGGATACAAGCTCTGTACTTTTATCCCAAACAGTGATATAGAAATGAAAATAAAAGTGAGCTAGTGGTGGAAAAATAAAATAAAAAATGAGAGAGAGAAAAACAGGGGTTATTTTGAAGTATTGACACGTAATATTTCATAATATTATAATTTGCGGAGAAGGTGGGTAGGTGGAGTATTGCGTTGAGTGACTGGAGAACATGAGAGGGCATATTGAATGATGATTGCTTAGGGAGTATAGACACGTGGTATTCCGAGAATATTTAATAATTTTCCGAAAAGCAGTTCCTCTTAGAAATGAAGGTCCAACATAGCATAACGTGATACTGAATATAAAGGATAAACCTGAGAAATGAATTCCCCTGAGCGGCTAAGCAACTTTGTCATTTTCTCTTCAACTATAACAATTTGTAGAGTTTGCTGTAGTTGGACAGACGGAAGCACTTGTAATAGTCGAATTGAAATCTTGCGTGATATTTTCACTACTGATAAACAACTCCAGATTGATACCATTTTAAAATCGTCTGGTTTTTTTGCAAGTTCTATTGTTAAGCACATTGAGCGAAGACCATCTGGCAGTTGAACTCACTCCGATCATAAAAATAATTGACGAAATTTTAAAGCCATTAATAGCAACTAAATGAATTTCGACTAGAATAAATAAGCCATACCAGATTTCAGTTTCAAACGCCGCCACCGCT
Source organism: Camellia lanceoleosa (assembly GCA_025200525.1). Lineage (NCBI taxonomy): Eukaryota > Viridiplantae > Streptophyta > Magnoliopsida > Ericales > Theaceae > Camellia > Camellia lanceoleosa. The sequence continues at coordinate 120,569,866 of CM045767.1, forward strand.
GAAGTACTGCAGGAAAAGCAAAGAATGGCTCAGGCATACATGCTTGTCATTGAGATGGATACATAGACTTTCTATTTCAAACATCTACCAATCCTGATTGGATTTGAAAATAGCTAGAATTCAATTATCCATATATCATTTTTTGTATGCATAAGAACTCCTTCATTTATGTTCGGCAGAAGCCGCATGTTATACCATATATGTTCGGCAGAAGCTGCATGTTATACCATATTCCACTAAATAGATGTTTGTGTTATGATACAAGTCTAAGTTTTGAAAGAAAAAAAAAAGAAAAAAAAAAAAATGAGATTTGGTTCTATTGGTTCTAAATAATTTTGTTTTTTTGAACATGAAGAGATAAAGAAGCCATTGCAATTGTCGGACGGGCTGGACTGTCTCCAGTTTAGATATGGGATAGTTCAGTCCAATTCAGCCCATTGGATTCATTTTTGAGTCATTTTTCGATAATTTAAACCGTTCACATCTGTTAGATATATTATTTCTGTAAAAAATCGTATTAATCAGATAACGAATACTAAGTATTCGGATCATTTTTGTCTTAAAAAAATAGACGATCAGAAAATTAACGGTTCATAAAAAAAATGATCCGAATACATAGTATTCGTTATCCGATCGATGTAATATTTTACAGGGATAATATACCTAATAAACCCTCAAATATGAACAATTTAGATTATGAAAAGAGGTCAAAAAATGGACCAATGAGCCGGACTGACCCCCCAGTAAGCCACTGCCTTGCCGGAATTACTAGGCCTACTGAAGGCACAAAAAAAGAGGGGAAGTTGAAAGTTATCGTATGAATACCTCTATTTACTATTTGTACTTATTATTATTATATTGTTATGAAGATATCTTATAATAATTATAATTAAGGTCTTATTTGGAAATATATTATTTTAATAATTTTTTAAATTTTTTTATGAAAAGTTATGTAAAAAATTAGAAGAGTGATTTGACAATTTACAGTGACTTTTTGACTAAAATAGAAAGTTACCAAACAAGGCCTAAGAATTATAAATTAATATCTAATAATTAAATTCTAATTATTAAATTGAGATGCACCATTTATTATTTTTTAAAGAAAAATTTACTCATAAGTCCTACTTTTTGAAACGTTGAACCATTTAGTCCTAAAAGTTTTTTTATGCTCCATTTAGTCCCATTTTTACATCAGCATGATGTAAATGATCTGATGTTTCATTCTATAATTTCAAAATTTATTGAAATCTGATGAACATTAGATGTTTTTCATCATATATTTTCAAACATTATTGAAATTTGATGAACATTAGATGTTTGAAATCTAATGTTTGTAACATGACTCTGATGATATTAACATTGTATCTAATGTTATTAACATTATAATGGGACCTTTCAGTCTATAAGAAAACTTTTAGGACTAAACAAAGGCATAAGTTATTAATTTGGAATTAATTGGTGCATCCCCCATTTTAAAATCAATAATGCTATAATAATTATATTTTTAATTTTTTTAATATAAAAAATAACTATGAGTAATCGAACTCAATAAATTTAGGGTAAATTACACCGACATCTTCTAATGTTTATATTTAGTATAAATCTCTTTCATATTTAAAAAATTACACTTATTCTCTTATCAGATTAAAATAACATTTGCCCATTAGCCTCTATACATATAAAATAATAAAATAATACAGATATTTTGTTCATGTCATTTTAAGAGAAATAACAATTATCTTCTTTGGTTTAACTAACACAAAAAATTGCGTTTTTTTTACTGATTTTTTTTAATATTTTAAACAATTTTTTATTTTTATTTTTTATAGATACACCTAATCATGATATACTTAAGAAATATAATATTTTGTGATTTTTTTTTAAATTCACCAAATACAAAAAAAAAAAAAAAAAACAAACAAACAAACAAACCAAAATTCAATACATTATCTTATTTTGTTGTATTCAGTGATTTTTTTAAAAAAAATTTGTACAAATTTTATACTTTTTAAATATATCTAGATTAAATTGATCTGATCTAGATATAATGGTGGGAATAAAAAATAAAAAATTATATTCTTATATAAAAATTTATAAAAAAAATATCATAAAAAGACCAAAATGTTCATTTAGAAAAAATTTTATTATGACATCAGCAATCTATGAGGCAATTTGTAATGAGGTTACAAACCTCAGGGAGGAAAATGTAATTTTTCAAATGTAAGGGAGATCTATATTAAATAAAAACCGCAGAGGGTGTCAGTGTAATTTACCCACAAATATGGTCCATGGCATCACTTCCATCCGAGTATGGCCACATGGTATTCTATAGTAATATGATTGGTAAAAAATATGAAATATTGATTATTTATATTGGATGATTGTGAAACATAAGGAAATATAATAAATAGTGATTAGTAAAAGAGTATAATCACGTGATATTTCAAAATTATTGTATAATTTTTCCTTTAAAGGTTAGGGATTCAAACTCGACAGGGGCGTGGGTGGCCTTGGTGGGGGTGGGGGAGATGAATAGATTTTGCCCATAATTAAAAAAAATTAAATTAAAAAAAAAAAATATTAACACTTTTTAAATTTCATAAAAATATAGTCAACATAATATTGTTTGCTTTGGATAAATTTTTTATGATAGTGCACTGGAAAAGCCTATTTTATGAGAAGATTTCATAATATTAACCATAAAATGTATAATTTTATCATAAATTAATATAATAAAATGTTAAAAATTTTTTGGTACATGTAACAAAAATTCATCACTTGGTTATGATAAATTTTGTTAAGCCAATGCTGATGTTACGCATTTTATGATTAATGCTACAAAATTTTATAGTACAATTATGTTAATTTGTAATATGATACATATAAGATGCACCTCTAATGAAATGCATACATGAGATTTTCCAAGTGCACGTTGTAAAGGGACACATCTTAAATGTGCACATTCGATGCATCTGACCTGAGAAAACAATTATCAAATCTTTTTATATGAACAAATCTGATAATAATCTCTTTGTCAACTTTTAATAATGTCTTCAAATTCAATTGCTTGCCACACCTGCTATATTAATTGCTTGCCACACCATAACAGAGAGAGAATATTTTAGCAACTAAAATTGAAAAAATTATATTATGTTTTATTTTATTTTGACAATTACCATGGAATCCTATGAAATTCGAATATGGATAACTAAATTCTATTTTCCTTAAATTGTTCCTAAAAGAATAAAATTTTCCATAATAGTATTTTTGCCCCCCCCTCAAATTTTACCCTTCTCATTAAAAGTGCATTGAGAAATACATGAATCCATCGCAATGTTTATTTTCATAACTCTATTAATGGAATCATACTAAAACTTTGTCTTTTGAATTGTTACCATATTTTTTTATGAAAAAAAAAATCTTAATTTCAAATAATAGAAAATGATGAATTTTATATTATAGTTCTTTTGATCTAATTGTGATTTATGACTTTGGTTAATATAATATTCATAATTTGTATAACTAAAAAATATAAGTTTAAATAAATTAAATTTTTTATAAAATTATTATTCATATTAAATCAAAATGGTAAAATTAGATTGAAATTCATCATTATGAATAATTGAACTTTATAGAAACATTTTATAAAATACATTGTCGTTAGTTTGCTGCCTTAGGAATTGTGGTATAAATTTCTTGGTTTAGTTTTTAAAATTTGCTTTAGGCTTCTTACATTTTGTAATTTTTTTTTTGGTGTTTAGTTAATTTTTTTCTTCATATTTTAGTGAATTTGTATTCTACTTTTTAAATACATCTAATATAAATATAGATACACTTAAAAAGTAAATATATGTGAACAAATCTGGGAAAAAAATACTAAAGAAAAATAATAAATAATAAAAGTTATGCACATTTTTTGGAGGGTAATTTTTTTGAAGATGCCATCACATATACTTTTATCATTTAGGTGCATCTAAAAAAATTAATTCAAATATTAAATTAAATAAAATAAAAATGACAGAAGATAAAAAAAAATCAAAATCACAAAAAAAAGAAAAAAGAAAAAAAGTAAGATCAAAACATCTTAAAGTTCAACACGAAATAATAATTTTTTAGTGATTTATTTTATGGCAACACTAACCGTCAACATCTTACATATTTGCTATTGAGGATAGCAAAATCTTCCCCTTAGATTTCATGGTATTTGACACTAAAAATTGGGAATTCATATTTTTCACATGCCGTCAATTGCGATACAAAGATTTCTATAATGAAATCAGGGCATAAAGATAAAAAAAATAAAAATAAAAGGAAAAAATATAGTTTAGTGTGTTCCATATGGTTGAGAGAAGAAATTAACAAAAAAAAAAAAAAACTGTGTTATATTATATGGCCCGAACTCTTTATAGATGCTAGGGCACCCTTTGGCCAATTAGTCACAACTTGGTATGATTAGAAAAGATACAAAGAGTTGTGTCTATTGGTATTTGAATTTGAATCAAATTCTAGAATTACAAAATAACTTCCCACGTGAGAAATCCATTGCAGTGGGGGTATAATGGTTCACTTTATGTTGTAATTCATGTGTAAATATGCCATTGAATAAAAAATATAAAAAACACTTTTAACGTTCATTCTTTTTATAGTGGTACAGATTTAGTGAGAAAATTAGTGGTCTTTTTATAATACTTGCAACTTAAAAAAAATTAAAAAAAAAAGAAGAGATAATAACTAAAAATGAAAATACAAGTGAGTTACTTATCAAAATAGCCAGTGGTGGATCCCATGCTTTCTGCAAATGCGCTTCACTATGGATATGTTAATTGCATGAGCAAGACACATATATATCTATAAAATACAAATAAAAAAAGAAGCTGCACTTTTAAATTTTTTCTATAGAGGATTGTTATTCACATTATTTTTTTGATAATTGCAGTCAAAATTTAAGCATTTTAGTATGCATTGAAAATTATATTTTGCATCATTTTAAATGCTAAAATGAAAATATGAAATGTAATTATGAAAAAGGAGTGCAAAATGCAAATAGCCCTTACTTTTTATGTTGCTTCCATTAAATTGGTAGCAAGACTTTATGAAAGTGTAGAAGCTTACTAATAAGGTACAGCAGAGCAAATTCAACTGTACTGCAAAAATCTCGTAGGGTATCCTCTAAATTTGTCTTTAACGGTCTTGATGAATGACATTGCCATATCTCTCCTATAACTGTTGAGGCTATAAGCCGAGGTGAAGATCTAGCATGCTGGGTATTTGGATTGCTTTGAAGCCTCAATTCAATTTTCTCTTTTGTAGATTGATAAGTATCGATGGCTGCATCCTGTAGGGAAAATTCCAATGAATATTTGATGAAAGGAAAATTACAATATCTGATATGGGTAATGTTTGAGAACCTAGCTACAATTACATATTTGTTTAAATGGCCACTAAATTAGACAAATGTAAGATTTTACAAAGGTCCCTTGTACACTAAAGCCACTCTCTCGAGCAGACACATGCATTCTCTCTGAAAATCCCTTCCTAGGAAGCACGGGTGCGAGTACGTTAGGGATGCACCGATATGGTAAAACCGAAAAAAAAAAAAAAGAGGTAAGATGTGAGTACGGTTCAATATGTTTATAAAGAAATATATATATATATATATAATTATAATTTGTGCTAGCACATAACATATAATAATTGAAAATCAAACGTAAAAAATAATTAAAGTATTTTGTAATGGTCAAAAAAGAATACAAAGTATTTTTTATATTTTGATAATTGTAAAAATATCCTATATTTTTAAAGTTTAGAAAATACACTATATTATTATTTTACTATCCTTTTTTTCTAAAATTAAAATTACATTTATGTCCCAAAGTACTGACAAATGTACCCAAGTCGTACTTGCGTCATACCCATGCCACGCCTAAAGTATCTCGCATATATACTAGACACGTGTTTCACATACCCAATATGTGTACACATACCGGATAAGTACTCGATACTCAATGATAATATTTTTTAAGTACTCATATATGCTTCATATAGTTTTCTTCATACCTACTGGTTGGCTAATTTTATACTATGCACAAATAATTACTAGCTCGAACTAAAAAGGAGAGAGAGAGAGAGAGAGAGAGAGGACATCAATACTAGCTATTAGTTCTTGAGATGTCTATTAAAAGAGCCAGAAACTTGGTAGAAGAAAGCCTTCCTTGTTTTTGTTCTCACATAATTTTGAGTAATTTAAAGAGGAATTTTTTTTTTAAAAATCCCTGATATTAAGACTTTATAAGATAAAAGACGTACAATATTTTTATAGTAGTTAAGATCTCTCAACATTTATACAGAGAAATTTTGCCAAACTCAGAAAAGTTTCAATTTTCACAGAGAAATTGCTCTGTGATCATACCAGAGAAATTTTACAATTTTTCCTAATTTAAAATACATGTGAATACAATTGATTCACAATTTTAAATGCTTGGATCTTCAATTTGTCTAAGGCAATGAAAAATATAAGAGAAGTGAAATTACATAAACATATATACTCAGACTAAATGAAAAATGAATTTTTGACTAATATCTATTAATCGACTTTCTATTTTCCTGACCTAACCAAATTTACAAAAATAAAAATACATAAATAAAAATAAAAATTAGTTTCTTTTACATCATTTTCTTATATTATTATTATTATTATTATTTCTTTTTCCCCTCAAATATGAGACCCAAACGCAAAATTGGAGAATTATTTGTCTTTTGATAACAATTATAATAAATAATAGAAATTTTGAAAAGTAATATATATATATAAAAGGTGAATTAACAAGCCTTAAGCCAATGTAATTGATTTTGATTTCACAATTCATATGCAAATAAATTTAGTGAGAAAATTATTGTTCTTAAGATAATTGACAAACAACGAAAATTGAAATGAAGCTCATATACTGATAATATATGCGGAGCGGAGAGAGGACTTGCCAGAGTGGTTAATAATTCAAGTACTGCAACACAGATGAAGATAATGCAGTGGGGGCTCGGACCACCATAAATAACTGTAATTGATGAAAATTTGACTCAATTTAGCAAGTAAATGAACCTCTGTAATATCAAATAAGCTAATACCAAAATTCCAAATTCAGTATAGGAAACGTTAAAAAGCCTTTAGACATACATGATTACCAATCAAGGTAAGTAAAACCATTAATTATTAAGTCAAAAAACAAAGAAAGAAAGTAAAACCATTAATTACTTGCACACAAAATCTTTTAGTATTCAGTAAAATGGAAAATTAGTCTAAGGTCCTTCTCTCATTTTTAATAATGGAAGAGATCTACAATATTTTTTTAATAATAAAAGAGATCTACAATATTATTTTATGATGTCTAACATCCCTCAACCCCTGACACCCATATACCATAGAGAAATTTGATTCCCTCAAATTAAATTGCCTCTCACTCTCTTCCTCTCTCTCTACTCTTCGATCTCCGATGAACTCCACCTCTATCGCCGGAGTTCATCGTCGTCGTCGTCTTCTCCAACTCTCTCTCCTCCGTCAAGTGAAGCTCAAAGCATCCTTATGCATGGACGATTTCACCGATATCGGAATCGAAACGTACCACGACAAGAAGACAACTCAATGATGAGAGTGAACAATAATATCATCACCATCAAGGCCGATGATGGAAGTGATACTGTCACTTTCATGTTTGAAAGCCCTAGTAAGCTTCTCTTAGTTCTTCCTCCTCCTGCTCCGTCCTCTACTGGTCCTGGAACAAAGTCTCTCTCTCTCTCTCTCTCTCTCTCTCACATACACATACAAACATCTATATATATAGTATGAAGTTAAACTATTTGACAAAATGCTTCTTAGAACTCCAAAACACATAATTCTGAGATTTGATTTGACAAAACTCTTCTTAGAACTGTAAAACATATAGCTGTGAGTTTTGAAGCTAACCTATTTGATAAAATGCTTCTTAGAAAAACAATCACATAGAAAAACAATCACAATTTTCTCTGGTTTGTTCAAAACGCAGAGAAAATTGTGATTGTTTTTGGTTTCTAAGTAGCTCAATTTTCTCTAGTTTGTTCAAAATAGAGAGAAAATTGTGATTTTTTTTTTTTTTTTTTGTGGGGGTTTCTGAGCAGCCCAATTTTCTCTAGTTTGTTTAAAACACAGAAAAAATTGTGATTGTTTTTTTGGTTTCTTAGTAGCCCAATTTTCTCTAGTTTGTTCAAAGTACAGAGAAAATTGTGATTGTTTTTGTTTTCTTAGTAGTCCAATTTTCTCTGGTTTGTTCAAAACAATCACATGTGATTGTTTTTGGTTTCTAAGTAGCCTAATTTTCTCTAGTTTGTTCAAAACATAGAGAAATTTTTTTGATTTGGAGAGAATTTCTTTGGAGAGTCCAGAGAAAACTTGAGAAATTTGCAAATCAGAGAAATTTGTGCAAACTAAATAAATTTGTGCAAACCGGAGAAATTTGGAGAGACTTTCCAGAGAAATTTGGAGAGAATTTCTCTAGGAAGTTCAGAGAAATTCTTTAAATTGAAATTTCTTTGTATCGATGTGTGAAAGACCTTAGATATTATGAAAACATTAGATGTAAAATCTTAATACCAAAGATCCTAAAAAAAAAATCTCCTTAAGAAAAACCTCAAGTTCCAACTCATGCAAATAAATAACCTAACATAACAAAATTAACAATTTCAATTTTTTTTTTTATTAAAATTAGAATCTATAGATAAACACGTAGAAAGTATGCAATTACACTTTGCATAACTTACATCAAATATCACTTGATTCCTTATTTTTGAATTGTAGAAGTTAACTCTTCATTTTTGGTCAAGTTACAATAAGCCCCGTTTGTTTGGCTGACCGACTGGGTAGGAAATTGGATTATTAGTGACATAAGAGTTACATAGGGCATGTTTGGTTGGTTAATTGGCAAAAACATTGTTAGTCTGAACTATTAATCCCATCCAATAGCAGGACTACCAATCCCATTGGAGGGTTAGAGCATTGCAATAGCCTCTTCTCCTCACTTTGTCCAAATTTAAAGAGTAAAACACAAAATAATAATTCTCTCCAAATTTAAATAATTCTATAATTTTAAAAAACCTTTTTTTTTCTCCCTCATCCCTTATCTTTTTGGCAAATGGTAGAGAAGGGAGAAGAAAATTTGGAAAAATATTTTTAATAAAAAAAAACATAAATAAAAGATATTTTTTAAAATATTTAAAATATATAGAGGAAAAGTATAGAGTATTATTAAAGATGATAATTGAAAAAGTAATTTTCTAAAATAGGAAATACACTTTTTAACTAAAATTTGAAAAATATATATATATATATAGAAAGATTGTTAGAGATGCTATGAAATTACTAATTTATCCCCATTTTACAAAAATAATAAAATAACGTATTATATATTTTGAGATTGTTTTTCATAAACTTATAAATTTAATTCCAATCAACTAAAAATATTACTACTCTAATTTATAAACAAATATAATTCACAATTATATATAACCTAAATAACAACTAAACATAATCACATCCAAAATAATCCATCAAACAAACGGACGCTATGATCATTTGTGATGTTACCCTCACATGAGGTATAAAAAAAACGTAATCTTTTCTATAGCTTTACCGGTGAAAAAAAATTCCTAGGAACATATTATAATTTGATCGAAAATATAAGAGGTACACATTTACAATTGAAAACAAATATTAAAATGAAATTTGATGTAAAGAGTTGCAAAGTGGAATCTTTTTTTTAAAAAAAGCGAAAGCAATGTGAACCGAGAGAGAGAGAGAGAGAGAGGTCTCACATTGGAGTTGGCATACAACTTCCCAGTCTACTTCAATCACGTATTCTTGGAATAGGAATCGGATGGGGGAAAATCGTCGTCGTGGTTGTGGTGGTGGTGGTGGTGGTGGTGAGAAGTCGAGATATGGAGACATATCGGAGGTACTTGGTGGTGGTGAGAAGTGGAGTTGGGGGGTGAGCGGCGGTGGTAGTGAGAAGTAGAGTTGTGGAGAGATGAGGAAAACTTTTCCGGAGGAGGGAGACGGTGGTGGTGAGTAGATGGGTTGGTTCCTCAGTCTCTCCCATACGGAATCTAACCTCGTGCACTCCCAAATTTGTTCCTCTTCTTCCTCCCACATATTATCGATGCAATCCCTCTCCCCAATAGTAACCCCCAAAACCCCTCGCTTTCTTTTCTTTCTTTTCCCCTACCTACACCTTTCACTTTGCACACACACACACATATATATATATATATATAATGACTAACAAAAATAAGGTCAACGTTGGGGTTCAATGACCCCTTGCCCTTTATTTATTCAGCGAAAACAAATGCATAAAACAAGGGCGGTTTGCCTTCACTTCGTGATGGAATTAGATGGTATTGTTAAAGTTTTTAGTATTGTTAAAGTTGTAAGAGTTTATTATGAGTTTCGTTTTGATAATCTGAACTGTTTACTGTGTAGAACTCATCGAGTACTATATATTTCTAAAAAATTACGTTGATTAGATATTGATAGTTATTTTATCGGTTACAAAACTGATTTGATATTTTTTTACCGTCCATTTTTTTATACAAAAATAATTTGATCACGTAACTATCGATATTCGATCAAAGTGATTTTTTACAGGTATATATTACTCAACAAGTTCTATATTTTGACCGATTCAAATTATCAAAATGAGACTTATAATAAAACTCTACCGACCTAAGAATACCCTCCAACCTCATCATAATCAGAGAGAAGCCAGCCCGTAAAAACGACAGAGTTGGGGTTCAATGATCCTTTTTCTTCACTTGTTAAAAGTCAAGTCCTCCTTTGGATTGCTTGATTTAGAGTTTAAAAATAAAAATACATTTCTATTCGTTCATATCATTTCTTTGGATAATTAAAGACAAGAAACATATGGTAAAGTAGAAACAAAAATTGATAGAAATTTATTTTATCTTATAATTTTTAATTTAAATATTTCTAAAACTGGAGAGATTGATACACTCTTTATTTGGGTGAAAAATAAAATATTTTTTTGTATTTTTTAATGTTTGATACAATAAAAAATTAAAAGTAACAAAAAATATTTTTCATAATCAATAGAAAACAGACCTACATAGACAAAAAATATTTTTCACTTATAAAAATAAAAAGTATTTTTCAAATTAAATCATACTAATTTCACCATATTACCATTGTCTTTTTTTTTTTTTTGGTACATCGAAAGAGAAAAACAACAAACAGAGGCTAAGCCCTCTCTCTTGACATCTCTATCATGTCTAACACTAAGATACTTCGAATTTCGGCCGTCGGATCATTCATCACCAGCATCTCTTCTGGTTGGTCAACTCTCATTTTATCTGAAGCATCAGTGCATAAATTCCCTTCCTTCCAAACATGCTGCATGGTGCATTCATAACCTTTGAAAAGGATTTGAATATCTTCCACAAGACTTTTAGAGGGGCATTTGTGACTGATCTCCTCTTGCACCAGTTGCACTACCTGTGCAACGTCGGACTCAATGATCACATTGTTCAATTATTTCTACAAGATAACAGTAAGGCCCTTATAGACAGCCCATAGCTCAGCTTCTAAGCTTGTCCCACTTTGTAGTTTATCGTAGCACCTACAAATCCAAGCACCTATTTCATCTCTAATCAGTCCACCAAATCCTCTAGCTCCTTTAATTCTCTTGCTACCATCAGTGTTAAGTTTTAGGGTTGGTTTGGCATAAATAAATAATACAAAAAGTCAAAAAGTCACTATCCTATTTAAGTCACATCATCTTATTTAAATCAAATCACCTCTCTAACACATCATATCAAACCCAACCCAAACCCAACCCATATAAGCCAATAAGTCAAGAAGTACACTTTTTTAAAACATTCCAAACTAACCCTTAGTCTACCTGCAAGTGGTAAATTCCAAATAATTAGTCTATAAGAAGGTTTGGGGTTAGATATTGAAAGAAGAAAAGCTTGGTTAATCTCTCTCGAGTAATCTACGATAAATTTAACACTCTCTTAGATGAAAATAGATTTTCCCTGAAAAATCTTAGAGTTTCTATTTTTCTAGATTTTCCATAAAGCAATAACAAACACAGTTTGCCAAGAGGTGCTAGCATTAAAATGTTTTTTGTTTTGAGAATTACTCTTGAGCCATTCAAGCCAAGGTTTTCGCATCATATCTAGGTACCAGTGCTTGTTAAAAATGGCTAACCACACTCCCTTAGCCTTATAACAATCCCTAAAGAGGTTAGACATATCCTTAATCCCACAACAGTGGGGGCATTGAGGGTTATCAGTAAGACCTCTCTTGAGACGCAGTTGATTAGTGAGAAGTTTTCCATGGAAGACAATCCATAAAAAAACTTTTAAGCTTTTGAGGCAATCTAAGCTTCCAAATCTAGCCCCAATCTTCTTCATTATCATGAGTCCCAATGAGGAGACTGTAAACAGAGGACACAGTAAAGGATCCATCAGGTGAGCCTTTCCACTCAGGACTATCCTTCTCAAAGATAGAAGGGGAGGGCTTCTCCAGAATCACAGGAGCAATACATGTTGGGAAATTTCTATGGATAGCAACCTCATCCCAATTACCATCAGCTGTTAACAGGTCACACACCCTGTTAATATTGGTATGATTAGGAGAAGTAGATTGGTTAGATGTAGCTACAAGATCCTTAAAGGACTTGTTGCCATTGTCACTTTCATCTCCACCACCATCACCACGACCACTACTACCATCACCACCGTTATCATTGTTTCCATGTCCCACCACCTCCACCTCTACCTCCGCCTCCACCTTTGTTCTACCACCACCAAATATAGAAAAATATTTTTTCCAAAAAAAAATTCCGAAAAAAAGTTTTCTATCACCCAAACAAATGAGGCATGAAAGAAAAAATAAGCTAACTAATTAATATTTTCCTATAATTCCTATTCAAATTGCCCTTTGGATATAATAAAAAAAAAATCAAAAAAAGTGACACTTATCAAAAGTTATTTTTGTATTGTAATATGAAATAATATTTTTCTTTTCTTTTTTAATGTAATTTAATTAAATAAAATATGAAAAAAATTATTTCTTTTTTTTATTTATTAAAATAAAAGGAAAATATTTTTTCTCAAATTGATTTATATAATCATTTTCTTTCCTTCCTCATCAAAGTTCTCAACATAATGTAAAAGGACAACACGCATTGATCTGATCGCTTCGTCTTCTTTGAAGGGTTCAAAGCTAGTGCACAGTCCCATTATTTGATGACCAAATTAGATTAGAATAAAGGGGTGGGTGACGAAAGAGTCAAGGGTCATTCCAAAATTAGTTTTGCATTTATTTATCCCATTATATAATTTATCACTTATAATATTATCCATAATCTGTCATATATTGATCTTTGATTATATTCAATTTTATGGTATAAGTTATCTTAATAATCTCATTGATATCTAATCACATTAAAATTGAATAATGTTTGAAACATCATTTTATTAGGAATAATTACAATTCAATGTAAATTTTTAAAAATAATTTTAAATCCGTATTAAATTTTTTCCCTTTCTTTTCTTTTGTATTACCTACCTACACCTTTCACTTTGCATATATATACATAGTCAAGGTTGGGATTCAATGACCCCTCTCACTTTATTTATTTATTTATTAATATAATATATGTGCATTATACAGTGAAAACAAATGCACAAAAACAACGGGCTGGGTTTCAATGATCCTTTTTCTTCCCTCGTTAAAAGTCAAGTCATCGTTTGGATTGCATGATTAAGAGTTTAAAAATAAAAATGCATTTCTTTTAATTCATGTCATTTCTTTGGATAAATAATGACGAGAGAAATATGGCAAAGTAGAAAGAAATAGATAGAAATTTATTTTATTTTTATAATTTTTAATTTAAATATCTCTAAAAGAGGAGAGATTGATACTCTATTTATTTGGGTGAAAAATAAAATATTTTTTGGTGTTTGATATAAAAATTAAAATCAACAAATTTTTTTTTCATAATTAATAAAAAAAATATACCTACATAGGCAAAAAAATATTTTTCATTTTTAAAAGAAAATATTTTTCAAACTAAAATCATACTAATCTCATCACATTGTCATTGTCACTCTCATCTCCATCACCATGACCACGGCCATTGTCATCATCGCTATCGCTATCATCGTTGCCATGTCCCACCACCTTCACATCCACTTTTGTTTCACCACCATCTATGTTTTTTCCAAAAAAAAAAAAAAAAAAAAAAAAAAAATTCTTAAAAATTTTTTTCCATAAAAAAAATTTCACCCAAACAAACGACGCATGACAGGAAAAATAAGCTAACTAATAACTATTTTCTATAATTCTTATTCAAATTGCCTTTTTGGATATTAAAAAAAAATCAAAAAAAAATTGGCACTTATCAAAAGTTATTTTTGTATTATAATATGAAATTAAATTAGAACAAAAGGGTGGGTGAGAAAAGAGCATTTATTTATGAAAAATGCCTTAGACCCCACCACACTCACTGTTTTTTGATTGACTCAAATTATTATTATTATTTATTTATTTATTTATTTATTTATTATTTTTTCAGGCTTGCTCTCACTGCCCTCCATGTGGAGGTGGGGGTGCTAGGGGTCACCCCCCACTGGGGTCTCCAGCAGTGTTGTTTATTTATCCCATCATAAAAATCTTTGTAAACTCTCATCTCTAGAATGACTTCTGCTGTTTTTGACCCCAAAGAAAAATCACAGGAAGAGGAAGGCTATCTTATTCGCAGCACCAAGAAGATCAAGAGCAAAGATTCATTGGGGGAGGAAGAAATAGAAATCACTGAGGAGGTTTCTCTCCCCTTCAAAATCTCCCACCCCCATCTCAAACATCTAGCCCTAAGATGTTAGAGACACCAACTGAGGGACCCAAAATTAAATCATTCAAGGATGCCCTCGCAGCACCCAGAAGCAAAGACTTCTACTTTAATGAGTTAGAAGACACCATCAACACTGAGAAGGAAGATGAGGATGGAGACACAGACATACAAGATGGGCATACTCCATAGAGGGACAATGGGATACCCACTATCAATCTCCCAAAAAAATTATTAAAAGCAATCAGACAACCTTGGGCTAATGCTTTACTCATCAGACTACTTGGGAAAAGCATAGGGTATAGAATGCTCTGTTCTCGAGTCAAAACACTCTGGGGGCTACAAGATGATTTCAATGCAATTGATCTAGGCAATAACTACTTCCTATTTAAGTTCTCATCTCAAGAGGACTGTGCAA
Source organism: Camellia lanceoleosa (assembly GCA_025200525.1). Classification (NCBI taxonomy): domain Eukaryota; kingdom Viridiplantae; phylum Streptophyta; class Magnoliopsida; order Ericales; family Theaceae; genus Camellia; species Camellia lanceoleosa. The sequence goes on from CM045767.1 coordinate 120,585,178, forward strand.
TGGTTTACTCAGGTGGTCCATGGGTAATCATGGATCACTATCTCACGGTACGCAAATAGGAGCCTGACTTTAAGGCATCAGATGCCTTTGAAACCACCACAGCTGTATGGGTTAGGTTTTCGGAGCTTCTGATTAAGTACTTTCAAGAAAAAGTTCTGTACACCACTGCAAGGCAATTAGGGAAACCTTTGAAGATTGATCTCACCACTGCCATGGCCACAAGAGGGCGCTTTGCAAGAGTTTGCATTGAAGTGGACCTTAGCAAACCACTTTGTCCCAAATTCATTTTAGGTAAGAAAAGTTACAATATTGAATATCAATCTATTCATTCAGTTTGCTTTCATTGTGGCATGGTGGACCACCGCAAGGAGCTCTGTTGATTCAAGGCAACGCACCGAACACATCAGATGAACCAGAACTCTAGCTCACCGCCGGTAAGAGACCCATCTACTGTGACGGAGACATCCTAAATGGCTCTTTCAGTGGATAATGGTCACCTACAATAGACTAAGTTAGAGGAAGGGGATAAAGCTTTTGGGGCTTGGATGCTTGTGCAAAGGAAAAGTAGACGCCCAACAGCACACAAGAAAGCCCACATTCAGGAGATCAGCCCAAACGTTAATAAATATGCGGAGCTAGGCAACACTAGCCAACATGAGGAGGAACTTAACAGAGGTAAAAAAAAACTACTAGATCAGGCCATAAGAAAGAGGCCTATAATGCCCACTCAACAAAGAAGCCCACCATCATCAGTCAAAGAATCCCAAAACCATCTTTGGACATTGTAACACCTTCGCAGATAGTAGTTCCAGAACCACAAGCTATCACATGTGATATCTCACATTCCACAGCTACGAGTTACCAGGGGACAGTCTTCATTAGCCCTGCAAAGTTACCTACCTAACCTACCAATACTATTCACCTGCAAGCAGATATACAATCTTCAGAAATCCCAATGGCAGAGCTCATCGAAAATAGGCCTACCTCACACCTACCACCACCCCCCACCATAATTTCTTCCCCTAATCCTACACACACCCTTACTACAAACCTTCAAGCTTCTTTGCTAGATGGAGACTCGCGTCACAGTAAACCACCAGATCCAGGAACACACAATGGAGGTTGTGGAAACTCCACTACCATAGAGTTTGGTGCACAAGATGGAGGGCAATAAGTTAAGCCTTTTAATAGAAATAGGGACAGAAACAATTCACCGCGTAGACATAATCTGGTGGATTGAACAACTAAGGGTGAGAATCGAGCCAGGTTGGAGCACCATACCAGGGCCTCCAGTGCACTCCTTGCAGATGGCATCCATGAGGTCAATAGACCAAGATCATCATAGGATTTGTAGTATCCTCACAAAACTGGATTCTGACCCACTACCACAATACCTATCCATGGTATAGACACTCAATTTTTGACCGACCTTAAGACTCAGACGTTATTGATTGAGCGCTCGGTGATTGCGCATTTTTTTGCTCGTTCTGAGGTTATGGAGTCTCGGCTGAGAGCCTTGCCTTCGGACTTCGGGACTTTGTTGTGCTTTGCCTCGGTTTGCGAACCAGGTTCTATTTTCTCTGCCCGAAGGGAGGGAGAGGTCTCGTAGACCATCTCTCAGTAGTCGTAGACCATTGTTCCCGTTTGGAGACCAGTTTCTGATTTTCAGAGCCGTCGACCGTGCGCTTCGGTTCGGGACCGCTTAACTTTCTCCGTTCGCTCCAATTTTTGGCACACACCTTGTTTCCTCTCTGGAGGACATCAGGTCTCGAGACCACCTTCGTGGTCGTGCGCCACTTTTGATGCTTAACAATCAGTTTTCGGGGCACCCGGCTGCGCGTTTTGGCTCCCGAACCCTCATTTTGCATCCGTCTTGGTTCATTTTTGGCGTGGACCCTATTTTCATTATTTGGGAGGTGGTACAAGGGTGGGAGACCACCTTTTCTCCTTGGAGACCACTTTTCTCCCCGCTTGTCGGTTTTTTGATTTTCTTGTCGGGAAGCTGGTTTTCTTGGTTTTTGGGCCACATTTACTGGTCTCCCACCCCACCACTAGCTTGCATTCAATCGGGAGACCACCAAATGGGGTCACTGACCAGTTTTTTTTAAGTTGAACCTTTTGAACCTTTATTTTAGCTTCTTGAGAAATCTTAAACCTTTTGAACCTTTGCTCTAGCTTCTCCAAGAAGCTTGAACCTTTTGAACCTTTTTTAGTTTCTCTAAGAAGCTTTAACCTTTTTTTAGCTTCTCCAAGAAGCTTGAACCTTTTTAGCTTCTCCAAGAAGCTTGACCCTTTTTAGCTTCCCCAAGAAGCTTGACCATTTTTAGCTTCCCCAAGAAGCTTGAACATCTTTAGCTTCTCTAAGAAGCTTGAACCTTTTTTAGCTTCTTAAGGAAGCTTGACCCCTTTGCTCTAGCTTCCTCAAGAAGCTTGACCCTTTTTGCTTTAGCTTCCTTAAGAAGCTGGCCCTTTGCTCCAAGCTTCCAAGAGAAGCTTGGACCTTTGTTCTCCTATAAGAGAAGCTCTCTCCCTCATTAGCAAAGGTTGAGAAATTTTGGCTAAGGCATACACCTCTCTTTCTCTATATCATTCTCTTTTGGTGTCCAAAACTCCTAGTTCTTGGCCCCATTGCACTACACCTCTAAGCACAACACCTCCATGGTCAACCTAAGCACCTAGGAGCTCATTTTCAGAGATTGAAGAGTTCCTATTTTGGTCTAGAAGCTGCTGGCCTTCTTCTCTACAAGGCAAACCAGAAATCAGCAGCCTTCTAGAGCTTTGCACAACATTTCAGGATTAATTGCAAACAGAGGCAAATCGGGGCATCGCGAGGAATTTCCCAACAAAGCGACCCGAGCACGCATGCATCTTTCATCATTCGGAACAAGAGCTGAAGTAGTCCATTTGATAGCTTGCATGCTAATTTATCTGCTTTCCTAGTTAATTTGTTAATTAATTAGGGTTTTGTAATATTTAATCATTTATTCGGACTGTAATTATTTATTCGGAGCCTCCGAGCGTGGGCAATCTTGTAATAAGTGTGCGTGTGTGTGATGTATGTCTTCCAACCCCACGTCTTTCTCTCTTTTATTTACCAGCTTATGATGGTTAGTTCAGGGCACGTTTCAATTAGCATACTTATGCTTGTAGGTTTGCATCCATTCATCTATCTTGCATGCACCGGGTTCGGCGCATCATACTAACTGCATTATATTTCAATTCCGAGTTGAATACGTGTTAGCTGTAGCATCATCATATGCCATCTTAGAATAGCCGAGCCTATCTTAGTTGCATACCTGTATGTGTTGCATTAGGCATTTCAGCATAGTTAGGATTCATGCATGATTTCTAATTAGCTTCTTACTTTGGCTCAGAGTACTCGGTAAGTGCTTATGCTTTAGCATCCTTGCATGTGTGTGAGTGACTGCCATGATAGCATGCTTACCATGAGGCTATGTGCTTATGTGATATAACTGCCGGAATGCTTGTGGGTGAAGGTTGGGTTATTTGGATTGGAACAATTCATCGACTGCGAGTTTTAAGCCCATTTGAGAGTGGCAAAATCATGTTTTCTAAGCCCACCCGAGGGTGGCAAAATTCACGTCTTAGCCTACTTGTGAGTAACACCTTCAAACCGTTTTTCCAAACAAACATGAGATATTTTGTTACAATTCAGGCGACCCAGTCTATACTTGTATGCTGTGCGCATCACATAGTAATTCTAGGCTAATAACCGGAATAAGAGCACATAATGTTTTCAAAACTCGATATCATGGTTAGTAGAGGCCGATCTTTGATCGGGCGAGCGGGGGTGCTCACGAAGTGACCTTCCCCAATTGTACCCAAGTTCCCGAGCCGAGGCAACTTTGGTGATGACGGACACGTGGCCTTAGGCAAACGAGTCAGGGTTTCCTAAATTCCTTCAAAATAAAATATTTAGGTGGCGACTTTATATCTGGAAAAGCAGTCCATGTTTGGCACTTCTTTCTAAAAATCTGTTTTTCAAAACGGTTTGTCGGATTTGGACCCTTTGATGATTCATCGGTCTTGCATTGCACTCTGCGAGATTAGATACAGGACCGTGACATTGAGTCCTAAACTGTAGTGAGCCCAAATGAACAAAACAGGATTCTCTCCCGGAACGTTCGGAGACGTCTATACATGGATTCTACGAAAATTTTGATTTGGAACTGCCGAGGGGCGGGAAACAACACCTTCAAGCGCAACTTAAGAGAACTCCTCAAAACCCATAAACTTGAAATTCTAGTCCTCATGGAAACCAAAGTTACATTTGGTTCCCTAGGGAATTTCTTCAATAATCTAAGATTCTCAGCCTCCATAGTAGTTAATCCCATAGGTAGAATGGGGGGAATCTGGATGCTCTAGGACACGGCCTATGTTAACGTTCGAACCTCTTCTGTTTCTAACCAATATATTCAAGCCACCATCCACAGAGAAGACTATGAAGAATGGATCTTTTCTACAATCTATGCCAGCCCCAACCCAACAATCATGGATAATCTTTGGGAGGATCTGCAGAGGACAGCTACCAACATACACCAACCTTGGTTGGTTGCTGAAACAGACCTAAGTGAAAGAAAAAGCTTCTCTCCCAACCACAACTTTACCAGAACTCAGAGATTCAGAGATAGAATCAACAATTGCAACCTGTGGAGAAGTGGTTTGGAAATACTCTTTGGATCCTATAGGACACTCGTGATCCTCAGCTAGTCACTTGAAAAGGAATGAACACTTCGGTCGGGGGTGCTGGAATTAGCACTTCGACGGATCAATCAGTGTATATTCTTCTGGTTGCTTATATCTTAAGTTAGATTTTTTCTCACGTACCTCTCTTTGGCTGTTGTTCCTCTATTTATATATGCTCCTGGTCCTCAGGGTAGGACCTACTCTTAATCCATCGTGTGATTGTTCACTCGGCCTTTCTTTTATCGTATTCCAAGTTTCACTCGGCTCCTTGCTCAACTGGCTTTATGGTTGATTAGGATACTCGGCATCTAGAGTGTACAAGATAGGGGCGAATATAGTATATATCCTGATTTTCTAAATATGTACTCGGCCTATCTGCGTCCCTTGATATTTGGCTCCCATAATTGCCCCCGAAACACCCCACTAACACCAATTAGTCGGCGTGTTTGGTTTCGAACTTGGAAAGTCAAAAATTCGGCGGTTAACCTCATTCCAACGTGTGTCAGAACGCACACGCTTTTTGGTCATCATTACACTCTCCCATCCCTTCGTACGCTTCCTCCATTTATTGTGATTTAAAACTTTGTCTCTTCGAATGTATGGTTCGAATATTCAAAAGTTTCTAGTTCGCCTTCTAGTGCAACTCATTCACTTCACGACCTCTGTAACTCTCTCTTGTCTCTCATTTTCCCTTCTGCTTCCTATAAGTTTTCTTCTCCTTCACTTCCAATCCCATTTCCTTGTTTACTTTTAGTTTTTCATAATCCTTAGGCTGGCTAGAATGGCAAAACATTTGAAAGTGCTCCTTTCTGCGGATCGAATTTTCGGCTTCCGATGCCATTATTCCATCCCTGATGACGTCCATCTATCACTCTTGGCAGACAACACCACTGATATGGAGAGGACTGATCAGAGTACAATCGTCTTTCCTCTCCTATCGATTGCTGAGGGTGGAGTTCGTTTCTCTTTTTACCTATTTTTAAGAGCTGTCCTTCGACACTGGGGTCGAATTCCTTCCCAGCCTAACGTGAATTTTTTCCGCATCATAATGGGGATTATAGAGTTGAATTGACGTCTTAGGATTAACCTAGGTACACCTGCAATTCGGCATTGTTATGCCTTAGCCAAGTCTACTGGCCGGCTGGGACGTTATTTTCTTCAGGCCAAGGATACCGATCATTACTTAGTGATTATGCTTGCCAGCTCTGGTAAGCTTGTTGACGACGTGATGGTCGTTGTTCAAGGCAACTGGGAATTCGGCGAGGGTAAAGATTGCCTAGATCCCGTGCCAAGGCGAAAAGGCGAACCAGGTGGCTGTACAACTCATTTTCATTTTTGTTATTACCATATATGTATTCGGCTATCCTTCCATGTACTTACCGTTTTGTTTATGTAGGCAACGATTTGAAGAAAGTGTTGGTTTCAGCCGACGACGCTGTACTTGCAGAAATTAAAATCGCACTACAGTTTGTCGGTCATCCAAACCTTCAGAAACAAGGGAGGGCGGCCCATATTCTCTTGTGGTACGAGTCGACTTACGTAACGTTTTCGGTGGCAGACCACATTCTAATTTCGAGAGGCGAAGATCATCTTACAGCCCTTATTTTTCCCAGCTTCAAAAACTTAAGACAGATTGGTTTAGAAGCCTCCGATTTGGAACACGTGGAAGAACAAGCAGCCGAACCGGTCGTCGAGGACCCGAACCAATTGGAGGCCGAGGTAGACGAAGCTCTTAACTCGGCCTTTAAGGAAGCCAGACTCAATTCGTTTGACCCTCCATCCATATCAGGCCGAGGGGACGTCTCCTTTGAAGACATTTTTACAAACTTGGGAGGCCTTCTCGGCGCTTATCTTGAGGATATAGCTGGGGAATCACTCACGCAACTTGCCCAGAGGAAAAACGCAAAAAGGATGGCCGCCAGGAGGAGAGTCGAGGCCGTCTGATCGGAAACTCCATCCGCAACGGTCGTTGAGTCTTCTCCGCCTGTTATTGCGGAAGAAACAACTCAGACTGAAACCGTCGAGATGGAGCGGGTAGAACGAACAGATGAGGCTGAGCAAAGGGGGAAAAAGTGCCCTGCCGAGCAAGAAGCCGTGCACGATGAGGACCAAAGCGATAAATGGCCACGCATTGAGGAATCGGACTTGGTTGTTCCATTCATTGTTCAACCAAGGATAAGGAATATGCCGATTGCCTCTGATGCGTCGGCTTTGAAGGACCCGGCTGTGGCCTTAAGTATGGCCTCCTTAATATCCTTGCCGGTTGACAAAGCCATATTTCACGCGGAAGCCAGATCTAATGCTAATCGCTTTGGCCGCTCAGTCGGCCTTATCGGTACATTACTTGCCTTATCTGCAGTCTTCCGTCTAAATATATATATATAACTATTTTTCCTATTATTTATTTGTTGTATCTCTATTTCCTTTCTTTGTAGACGGTGGGTAGGATAGTTGAGATCGGCCGCCGTCAACATGACGCCATAGAACAAATCGGCCTCTTGAAAGCCGAAATTAACAATGAAAAGAACAAGGTTATGGTAGCCTTTGAAAGGGCCGATTATGAGGCATCGCAAGTGGCAGAGGAACGAGCGAAAGCCGACTCTGAGACCGAGCGAGCGAGGAATTCCAACCAATTAAGGCTTGCTGCCGAGGAAAGGGCAAAGGCGAGCGAGGATGCGCTCAAGTTAGCCAAGGAGGTGATCGCCAAGCTGGAAGCCGACTTGGAAGAATCGAAGAAGGCAAAGGAAATAGCCGACTCTGAGACTTCCAAAGCGTTCCAAGCTGGAAAGGATGCCGCCTTAGAAAGCTACGTGGAAGAAGTGCCGAAGTTCGAGAATCCGGGCTTCAAACACGGCTGGGTCAAAGCCCTCACTGCTGCGAATGTGACATTAGCGCAGCCGATTCCATACGAGCAGGTGGACGTTGAGCCGCTAGCGTCTGACCCTGAAGATTGATGAAGGCATATTTTGGTTTTTGGTAGGCATCTTAGATGCACAGTTTTTGTAGGTTTTTGTTAGTAGATTTTCATTTCTTTAAATGTAAACTAATTTTCATGTGTAAAATGACTGCTATTAGTGCTCAATTTATTAATTTTTTTTTTCTATGCTCTCAAGTTTACTGCATATACTATTTGTCTTTAATTCATTAATGACAATTCCTTGTGCTTTTCTGTTTGTTATATGAGTAAATAATATATCTGATAGGTTAACCGAATGGATTAAACATCCTCTGCCTCTTTGCTCTGTAGCCGAATAACTAAAAGAATCAGCAGTTAACAATTTGTAAATGTGGGTGAAAATTCAATGGACTAACATGTAAAACAGCTTAAGGTTTCGGCGTCTGGCCGATTATATTACTGAATCTGCCCTTGTCCCAGCTGGTGCATGAACTGGGACGCCAAATGATATTGGCCCATGAAGCGGCTGGGGCATTCAACCTGTTTGGTGCAAGGGCTTGCCTTATGGCTGATTAGATTAATGAATCTGCCCTATTTGGTGCCTGAGCCGGGGACGTCCGAATGATATTGGCTCATGGAGCGGCTGGGGCACTTAACCTGGTCAGCACAAGGGCTTGCCTTATGGCCGATTAGATTAATGAATCTGTCATTGCCCCAGCTGGTGCATGAACTGGGACGTCGAATGATATTGGCCCATGGAGTGGCTGGGGCATTCAACCTGTTTGGCGCAAGGGCTTGCCCTATGGCCGATTAGATTAATGAATCTGCCATTGCCCCAGCTGGTGCATGAACTAGGACGCCGAATATCGGTGGCTCATGAAATGGCTGGGGTATAAGATTGAATCGGCTCAAGGCCTTGATATTTGGCTGATTAAAATACTGAATCCTTAGCCACTAAGACTAATGAGTCTGCCCCAGCCCCAGCTAATGAACTGGTACGCTGAATATCATTGGCTCATGGAATGAGTGGGGTACATGATTCAATCGGCGCTAGGCTTTTGAAGTTTAGCATTGATGAGATCGCCTTGGGGGTGCTGCACCCGTAGGGAATAAATGGGGTAAGTGCTTCGTGCGCGTAGGTCCCATTAGTGTGTTCAAACTTGACTCACAACAGTCTATTGAGAAAGGTTAGATAAGTGTGAATGTCAAATAGACTTTTCTTCAGCAGCAGAAGAGAGGGGAGGACATTGGCTGAGCTGGACATAGAGATGAATCAAAGTGGCGAGCCTATAAGCACGGGTAGTAGGATATTGAGGGATCGTGAGAGACGCCAATCCTCATGCCGTCGAAGTAGGTCACCCAGAAGGGAAAAGCAGCAACGGGGCAACTCCCTTCAACCGCACTCCAGAGGAGAATCCGGTCCGACACCGCGCTCGTTGGGTTTTGCGGCTTTTGTGGGGAACAAACCGATGATGGAAGTGGATTCATTTGTTCACGACTCAAATGTGGCAGTCGAGTTCGCTCAACAGATTTTTCCGCCAGTAGTCCAACAGTCGATGGTTGGTCGACAGGATTTTCAAGTGTTTCAGGAAGGCATTCATGGAGTGGTGAGAGGGTTGCATACTGCCTATGAAGTCGGCATGCATTTACGTGCCGTACGACAGGAGATAGAGCAGAAAGATGAGTGCATTCAGAATTTAGAAGCTCGCGCAGAGAAGGCTAAGCGTGAACTGAGGAAGGTCAAGACTGCCAAGACACATTCGGCTGGCCCAGCTAAGCCGATTGTGGAGGAAAGGGTGACCCAACGACTGATAAGTCATGCGATTGCCGATCGCGATACGGCAAACATGTTTGCAATAGAGACTGTAAGGGCCAAGGCCTATGAACAACGCTTCCACAACAGCCGAAAAGTTGGGATAGACAAAACAGAGGAAAAGCTTGCTGAGGAGGTTTGCCGATGTGAGAATCGGGGATTCAAGCATGGGTGGGTTAAGGCTCTCCAAGCTGCAGAGGCTCTCCGTGCAGCAGGCGTCGACTCGGCGTCACCGTTATATCAGAGTAACCATTTTCCTTTTTTGGCCTACAAAGTCGAAAAGAGTGATAACGAAGGTGGCGCTGAATAAAGCTACATCTATTGTAGCGTTTTTAACGCAAATTGAATGTAAATTATGTAATCTTGATCAATTTAATGAAACGTATCATTTTAAATGTTGGTATGTTGTTTCTGTTACTTTCCATTTTTCGTCTGTTGTGTTTATGCTCGTCAATCATTATTCAAACGAAAGAAATGCCAAGTTTGGAGGCGTTTTGACTCGGCCAATCGTGATTTCTATGAAGGGCGTTTTGAATCCGAAGGTTTAATCCAAAAGTGTAACTGATGGGGCTCCGAATTCAGAGACTTGGCAACTCGTGGTTTTTACGAAAGGTGCTCAGAATCCAAAGACTCATTCGGCCCAAAAGTATCATTCATTGATGGGGCTCCGAATTCGGAGACTTTTAACTTGGCCAATTGTGATATCCACGAAGGGCGCTCTGAATCCGGAGGCTTATTCGGCCCAAAAGTGTCATTCACTGATGGGGTTCCGAATTCGGAGGCTTATAACTTGGCCAATCGTGATATCTACGAAGGGCGCTCTAAATCCGAAGGCTTATTCGGCCCAAAAATGTCATTCACTGATGGGGCTCCGAATCCGGAGGCTTATAACTTGGCCAATCGTGATATCCACGAAGGGCGCTCTGAATCTGAAGGCTTATAGCTTGGCCAATCATGATATACACGAAGGGCGCTCCGAATCCAGAGGCTTATTACTTGGCCAATTGTGATATCCACGAAGGGCGCTCCGAATCCGGAGGCTTATTCGGCCCAAAAGTGTCATTCACTGATGGGGCTCCGAATCCGGAGGCTTATAACTTGGCCAATCGTGATATCCACGAAGGGCGCTGCGAATCTGGAGGCTTATTCGACCCAAAAGTGTCATTCACTGATGGGGCTTCGAATCTGGAGGCTTATAACTTGGCCAATCGTGATATCCACGAAGGGCACTCCGAATTTGGAGGCTTATTTGGCCCAAAAGTGTCATTCACTGATGGGGCTCCGAATTTGGAGGCTTATAACTTGGCTAATCGTGATATCCATGAAGGGTGCTCCGAATTCGGAGGCTTAATCGGAAAACTCTTGATTTAATGAATTGAATTTCACAATGAGAATAAGAAATTTTGCATTGCAAAAGTGAAATTTGTACATGGTGAACATTCAAAACAAGTATCATGCCCCACAAGTTGGGTTAATGATAGAATTTACGCAAGTGCGTAGAGTTCCAAGGATGTAGCAGACTTCTCCCAGACATGTCTTGGAGTCGATATGCCCTTGTGTCGGTGATTGACTCAATCTGATAGGGGCCGTCCCAGTTGGGACCCAATTTTCTGTCAGTCGGATTCCTGGCACCTGGAAGTACTTTCTTCAGGACCAATTCTCCTGGTGCATAACGACGTAGCTGAACTCGTTGATTATACGACCTAGCAAGTTGCTGCTGGTACTGTGTCGCGGATGCTAGGGCACAGTCTCTTCATTCTTCAATCAGAGTCAAATCTAGAGCCAACATCATGTCATTTTGGCCCACATCAAAAACTTTTGATTTTAAGGTTAGGAGGCCGATCTCTAGGGGGATGATTGCTTGGGTTTCGAAGCATAAATCGAATGGCGTTTCTCTAGTGGATCGCCTCGGAGTAGTGCGATGAGCCCACAACACACTCGGCAGTTCTTCGACCCATCTGCCTTTAGCTTTCTTCAACCTCTTTTTGATGCCATCCAAAATGGTTTTGTTGGAGGCTTCAGCTTGACCATTGCTTTGTGGAATACTATACTTGTTGCATAATTCTTGGCAGACGCTGCAATCAAACTGGGTGCCGTTGTAAAAAATAAGTGCTCTTGGAATGTCGAATCGTGTTATAATATTTCTCCATACAAAACGTTTCACATCTGTATCTCGAATGTGTGTTAGTGCCTCCACTTTGACCCATTTTGTGAAGTAATCCGTCGCGACAATAAAAAATAGCTTGCTGCCCGGGGCGCGAGGTAATGGTCCAACGATGTCAAGTCCCCATTGGGCAAATGGCCAAGGACTGATTACAGAGCTTAACTCTTCAGTAGGCAAATGGGTCAAAGGGGACAACTTTTGGCACTGCTCACATTTCTTGATGTAACACTCAGCATCTGCTCTCATTGTCGGCCAGTAATATCCCTGTGTCACAGCTCGATGAGCCAAAGAGCGTCCGCCAGAATGGGCTCCACAACTACCTTCATGTATTTCAGTCAGGAGTTCTTCAACTTTATCCGGATGAACGCATTCTAAGTATGGACCAGAAAGGGATTTCTTGTAGAGCTTTCCTTGCGGATCCAAGTAATATCGCAAGGCTTTGTTTCGTAGCTTGTGTGCTTCTTTCTTATCCGTTGGGAGCTGTTTGGAAGATAGGAATGTAGCGATAGGGTCCATCCAACTCGGACCTGATTCTATAACATTGATCTGGACTGACTCTGAAGGGCCGATGCTTGGTTTAGGGATGAACCCTACTTCAATTGTCCATTTAATCTCTGAGTTGATGGAAGAGGCTAGGAAAGCCAGGGCATCTGCATGCGTGTTCTGATCTCGGGTTATTTGGTTCAACTCATGATGGTCGAATTTTCCCAGCAAGGAACTCACCGTTTTCATGTAAGCTGCCATACGGTCATTTTTGGCCGCGTATTCCCCCTTTAACTGATTGATGACCAACTTTGAGTCACAAAAGATAAGCAGACGCCGAGCACCCAAGAGATGTGCATTCCGTAAGCCGGTTAGCAGTGCTTCATATTCAGCCTCGTTGTTTGATGCTTCAAAGCCGAGTTTGACTGCTTGCTTGATTATTGCCCCGCCGGGAGCTATGATCACTACACCTGCCCCACTGCCACATTGGTTGGATGATCCGTCACAGTACAACTGCCAAATGTCCCCCACATAAATTCTCTAATTCGGCTTAGGTTGAATTTGATCAGACTTATAGTCGGCGAGGCATCCAGTGAATTCAGCCACAAAGTCGTTGAGCACTTGCCCTTTCATCGAGGTTTTGGGCAGAAATTGAATATCATACTGGCCGAGTTCCAGAGCCCATTTTAAAATGCGCCTTGATGCTTCTGCACTACGAAGTATTGATCGGAGGGGGTAGTCCATGAGTACCCTAATGGTATACCCCTGAAAATAATGCATCAGTTTTCTTGCTGCCATGACGAGAGCAATGATGGGTTTCTCCAACGGAAGGTAACGTGTTTCGGCGTCAACCATTGCTTTGCTCACATAATAGACTGGCCGCTGCTCCCCAAGTTTTTCCTTTATCAGTACGTGCTGCAGCCCGGTCGGAAACTGTCAGATATAAAATGAGCGGATCACCTGCCGATGGTGTTGTCAAGAGTGGAACTGATCGAAGGTAAGTCTTCAAACTGTTCAAAGTGGCTTCGCACTAGGAGGTCCATTCAAAAGCTTTACGTTGCCGAAAGGTATGAAAGAATTGTCGGCAGCGATCTGTGGAACGACTGATAAACCTGTTGAGTGCGACGGCCATCCCTATCAGCTTTAGAACCTCTTTGACCAACCGATGAGAGCCGAGCTCTAGGATTGCTGTGATTTGCCTCGCGTTGGCTTCGATTCCACGATGGTTAACAATGAAGCCAAGGAATTTGCCGGATCCGATCCCGAGTGCACATTTGGAAGCGTTCAGCTTCATTTTTTACTTGCATAAAATGTCGAATGTCTCTTCCAGATTGGCCAGGTGAGTTTGCTCTTCTTTGGACTTGACCACCATATTGTCAATATACACTTCCATAGTATGGCCGAGTTGCTTTTTGAACATAGCAGTGGCTAGTCTTTGGTAAGTTGCCCCCGCATTCTTCAGTTCAAAAGGCATAACCTTATAGCAATAGGTTCCTCTTGGAGTGAAGAATGCGGTTTTCTCTTGGTCCTCCGGATGCATGGCAATTTGATGATAGCCTCTGTAGGCATCCAAGAAGCTCATACGTTGATGATGTGTGGTGGCATCCATGAGTTGGTCTATTCTGGAAAGGGGAAAGCAATCCTTGGGACAAGCTTTGTTTAAGTTTGTGAAATCCACATAAACACGCCAATCCCATTTTTCTTCTTTACAACCATAGTATTCGACAGCCATGTGGGATAGGTCACTTCCCGGATCGCCCCGACATCAAGCAACCGATCAACTTCTTCAACAACAGCAGCAGTGTGTTCTGCGGCTGACCACCGGCTTTTCTGAACAATCGGTTTACATTTGGGGTCAACGTTTAAACGGTGCTGAGAAACAGATGGATCCACCCTCGACATTTCATACGGCGACCACGTGAATACATCAAGGTTGTCGAGTAAGAAGGAAATTAGCTACTGCCTGTCGACTTTATTCAGGGTAGCGCAGACCATGAAGAACTTGTCAGGATTCCCATCAATTTCTACTCGATCCAGGGCCTCGGTTGCTTTTTCACTTGGGAGCCGCCCAATATCGTCGAGGCTCTCTCGATCTGGCACCTCAATAGAATTCACTTCCAGCTCTATTGGTGTTTTTACGGCAAGAAACATGCTTGTGTTGATTTCTGGGAACCACGAATTTGTTCATTGCCGTGTTCAGTTGGGAAGCGAAGTAGTTGATGATAGGTGTTTGGCACAGCCTGCATGGTATGTAGCCAAGTTCATCCCATGATGAGATTATACGGTGAAGGAAGCTTGACAACCAAAAATTCCACATCCATTGATCGGGAGCTTGCTCGGACTGGAAGCGTGATTTTGCCCAACATATATTCCGGATTAGCGTTGAAGCCGAAAAACGGATAATGAGCTAGAGATAGGTCCGACTCAGTGAAGCCAAGTTTGATGAAGGTCTTGTAGTACATAACTTCCGAAGTGTTCCCCTGGTCAATGAGAGCATGTTCAACGGTGAATCGATTTACGCGTAGTTCGATGACCAAGGGATCGATGTGGGGGAGCATTACACCGGCCAAATTTGAATCATCGAAAGTAATACTCACAGCTTCATGGGGCCGTTTCGCTGGAGTAATTTGCTTATGGGGATTAGGATGCGACTAAATTGTGTGTACGGTGGATGTTGTCGGCAAGCTATATATCATATGGATTACGCCGAGCGGAGGTGAATCCTGCCGTAAAGTAAGTATTTTGGTTGAGTTGTTCTTTCGGACGTGTTGCTTAAGCCGACCGTCTTGTACCAACTCCTCAAGGTGATCTTTCAAAGCATAGCAGCTATCAGTATCATGACCATGGTCTTTGTGATACTCGCACTGCCTATCCCGTCTCCTCGTGTCGGGAGGTCCCACCATCTTGGGTGGCCATTTGAAGAATGGCAGATGTTGAACTTTAGACATTACCGTGTTGATCGGCTTCGACAACTCAGTATATTTCTTGTTCACGCACCTGATGCGCCTGTTATCCACTTGAAGTTGTTCATTAGCCCGGTGTGGACATTGGTCATTTGATCGACGTAAATCTCGTCTTTTGTCTCGTTTAGTCCGATTTTGTGGTTCAGGGCTTTGTGACGGTGTAGAATTTATCGGTTGAACGATTTCAGATGGGGCTGTCTTGTTGGCCTTGTGCCCTGCTTTGACTCGCAAAGCGTCATCTTCCACTTTGCAATATTCCTCGACTTTCTTCATTAACGACCAGACTGTTTTAGGGGGCCTTCCGGTCAAGGAACTGCGGAGGTTACTGTCAAGATGCAACCCCATTTTAAAGGCGATGATGGCCATGGAGTCATTGCAGGTATCATCTACGAGATTAAAGCATTCCCAATAATGCGCCGAATACGCACGTAAGGTTTCCCCTAGTTGGATTTGCATTGCCTAAAGAGAATCGGCTTACTTCGGCTGGACCTCATTGGTAATGAACCTTGCCCTAAAGGATTTTTGGAGTTGATGAAAGCTCTTAATCGATGCCGGTTCCAATTTATAATACCATTTGACGGCCAATGGTCCCAAACTGCTTGGAAATATTCGGCACATGAGGGCCTCCTCGTCTGGATGTAGCGTCATGGCTTACTCATAATGACGAATGTGATCAGTGGGATCCGATTTCCCGTCGTATAGGGTGAACGATGGAGTTTTGAACTTTTTGGGTAGTACTGCCCTTGCAATCCGTCGCACAAAAGGGTCATGTTGATCCACTTTGTCTGAATCATTTCTTCTTCGCTTATTCCGTGCACGTGGACTTCCTTCAGAAGAGGTGGAGATTTCACCTCGTCCATTCTTTGCAGGTTTTGGGGATGATGCGTCAGAATCACTGTCACTATCATGTCTCTGAACTCGAGGTTGTCAACCGTCCTTTCTCAGAGGTCGCCCGGGTCTTGGTGTGTAGCCTGTTGGGATTTTGCCACCTCTAAGGCCAAATCCTGTCGAAGGCATTTGTTCTCAACCATCATGTTTTCCAACCTCTGTTCATTTTGCTTCGCTTGATTCATAATCGCTTGCATTGTCTCATGTGCTGAAGTCGAAGGTGAGTCGAAGTTCAAGGCCCTTCGTGCGGTAATTTTCTCTGGTCCAATCATATTAACTAACTAACAAGTAATTAATTATTACACAACTCTTAACTAATTAAACAAATTAATTAAGCTATGAAGACAGTAAAGAGGCCTCGAGAAGAGGGACGAGTGCATGCTCGGTCGGCTTCATGTTGCCTCTGTTTACATTGCTCTGTACCTCTGAAAACTGTGCCAACTTGTATGACATTTCTGAACCACCTTGTGGGCATGCTGAGAGGCCATTGGCCAAATGGAAAGGCCATCGGCCAAGATATGAAGGTCATCGACCAAATATAAAGCTCTCGGCCAAATGTTTGTTGCCGATTGACACTAAATATGGTCGATCGACCATATCTTCCTGTGAAAAGCTCCTGTTGCCTTGAAGAACACTCTCAAGAACAAGGCTCCAACAACTTTTCCAAAGCTTAAACCACTCCAAGAACTCTGAAACTAACTCCCTAGTGCCTCAGCAACAAGAGGATGGTGTATTGCTAGGTGCTCTAGTGCAAAAGTAAGACAAAATCACACTTTAAGGCACAAATACACACACAAATCAAGAGAGAAGAAGATATAGAGATAGATAGATACAACTTTTCTAACCTTATTTTTCAGAACCTCTGAGAAGGGAGGAGGAGCTCCCTTCTTATAGAAATCCAATTCCAAGGCTTCCTAAGCAAGCTAAGCAAAGGTGCAAATCCTTCTATACACGTGTATGGAGGGTGTAAATTGTGGATGCCAGCTATGACAGTTGGCATAAAATATCTGCATAAAGCAGATGAATAGGGCTCGGCCAGAAAATAAAGCCGATCGACCAACACAAGGGCCGATCGACTAAAAAGAGTGCTGATTGGCCAACGCTTTTGGCCGATAGAAAGAAAACAAGGCTGATGGCCTCATGCCTTGGCCGATGGGTTGAGGGGATGGCCAACAAGCCACCCTCTTCCCTCAAAAGAAAAAACACAAGTGTTTGGTCGACAACCAAGCACAAAACAAACAAGTTGAGAGATTTTGAGGCAAGGCGCACGACCGAGGCCTCTGGGAACTCAAAACAAACACAGACATGGATGATCATCGAGTGTTCAGACGAAGACGTCCAAGTCTTGAGGACGGTCAAAAATATGGTGTCTACAGTTGCCCCTCTTTGACAGAACTCGAAAGTCATAAAGATGACGGGAGTGAATGTCAAAGCCCAGAGACGACCCATTTTTGACAAGGCCGAAGACTTAGACAAGCATACAAGATAGCAAGATATATGCCCAAAGGCAGGGGCAAAATGCAAATGAGATGCACGGTGCCGAACATAACTTATGATCATGCAAAGAGAGTTGTGATGAAGCAATTATGCAAAATAAATGCAACATTTTAAGCGAATGCTGTGCGAAGAAATGCTACAGCAAACTCGTACACAAGCAAGTTAACACGATCCAAACTACATCTCATGCAGAAAGGATGTAAAAGAATCATGCAATCTTAGTGAACATGTGTGATAGATACACAAAGCGAACGAAGTGTGATAGATACACTAAGTAGACAAGCATGTGTGATAGATATACAAAGTAAACGTGTGATAGATACACAAAGTGAGCATAGTGTGATAGATACACAAAGCAAACGAAGTGATAGATACACTATATGAAGCAAAATGTGATAGATACAGTAGGTGAGCGTGTGATAGATACACAAAGTGAGCGTGTGATAGATACACAAAGTAAACGAGTGTGATGGATACACAAAGTGAGTGTGTGATAGATACACAATGGGTGAACACAAAGTATGATAGATGCACTTAGTGAACAAAGTGTGATGGATACAAAAAAGGTGAACACAAAGTGTGATAGATGCACTTAGTGAACAAAGTGTGATGGATACACAAAAGATGAACACAAAGTGTGATAGATGCACTAAGTGAACAAAGTGTGATGGATACACAAAAGGTGAACACAAAGTGTGATAGATGCACTAAGTGGACAAAGTGTGATGGATACACAAAAGGTGAACACAAAGTGTGATAGATGCACTAAGTGAACAGAGTATGATAGATACACTAAAGGTGAACACGAAGTGTGATAGATGCACTAAGTGAACAGAGTATGATAGATACATTAAAGGTGAACACGAAGTGTGATAGATGCACTAAGTGAGCAGAGTATGATAGATACACTAAAGGTGAACACGAAGTGTGATAGATACACTAAGTGAACAAAGTATGATAGATATACTAAAGGTGAACACGAAGTGTGATAGATGCACTAAGTGAACAAAGTATGATAGATACACTAAAGGTGAACATGAAGTGTGATAGATGCACTAAGTGAACAGAGTATGATAGATACACTAAAGGTGAACATGAAGTGTGATAGATGCACTAAGTGAACAGAGTATGATAGATACACTAAAGTAAATGAAGTGTGATGGATACACTAAAGGAAATGAAGTGTGATGGATACACTAAAGTAAATGAAGTGTGATGGATATACTAAAGTAAATGAAGTGTGATGGATACACTAAAGTAAATGATCTTAAACGGAACTTCTTTGAATGAACTGCACATCCAATATCGCCTGGTTGCGCCAGTTTCAAATGAACAGTACATACAATATCGTGCATGAATGAGAAAGAAACTTGATAGGTACAATGCAATACAATGCATGATGCTAAAGGAATGTAATAAACAAACATAGCAGTGCTCTAGAAAGCACCTCACGGGGTGAGTGGCGATAAACCGCTCTACTCTGACGGGGATCTCCCATTGTGTTCTTCGAACTCTTACCTTGCGTTCTTCAAACTCTTTCCTTCAACTCATAGTATAAAGGTTCTAATATGCTGACAAGGGGTAACCTTTGTATGTAAAAGCCACGGATGCCGCTTTTCTTCTCGACCATATTCACAACTTTCCCTATTCTCTAATGGGGTGACAGACTAGGTTCGTTCAGTATCCAGAATTAAGGTGCGCACACGCTATCTCAACCTATGGGGCTTCCATACAGATTTCAAGCCGGGGATACACCCCTGGGTATTTAAACCAGACTTTAGTCTCAGAAATCATGAACCTTTGCGTTCTAGGCAACAACCATTCGAACTCTAGTTTCCACCGTCGCAATTGGTCTCCTAGAAACACATTGCAAACACGGCCAAAATGCCCCTGGCAGGGAATGATACTCAGGGAGAGCACTTCTGATCGCCATTCTGGCTTTGAAACAAGCTTGAGCTTGGAGTAGAGGCACACTCATACTTCGGAACATTGACCAGATCTGAAGAGGTACATCCAGAATGCAATCTCAGATTTTTTTGAAGTCGAAACGAACTCAGATGCCCGACGTTTTCCCTCTTTTCTTTTGCTTTGTAGTCTGGAACCTATATAGCTTCAGGTAGGCCCTGATTCAACCATTCTCACATAACCTGGGTTGAACCTTGCAGTTTTACGAAAGAACAAATCTTATTTTGCACAAATGTGGAGAATGGCACAACACTCTGAACACAAAACAATTTGAAATTGAGAAATGAGTTCTCGACCGGGTATTGAGCCTACGACTGAACACAGTGCACAACGACTCAACAAAGGAAAATAAAAGGTAAACAACCTAAACACATCTATTGACACTCAAAACGACTCAAAAGAAGAATCAAGGCAAACAAAACAACAACACAACATAAGACTCAAATGTGTACAGGGAGCCTGTTTCTCCGGCTATTGTTTCCCACCCTTTCTCATTTGTGATTCTCACATCACTCAGCCTTCAGGCTCTGTTTTTTTGAAAAAGCCCTTTCTCACTTTTTCTCTCAACGCACATCTCTATATTCTTTAATCTCTCATTTTTA
The DNA here is from genome assembly GCA_025200525.1 of Camellia lanceoleosa. Lineage (NCBI taxonomy): Eukaryota > Viridiplantae > Streptophyta > Magnoliopsida > Ericales > Theaceae > Camellia > Camellia lanceoleosa. The sequence continues at coordinate 120,605,156 of CM045767.1, forward strand.
ATCCCTCCCCTGGGTGGTTAATGGATAAACAAGAAGTTGTAGGCTCTTGCCCCTAGCATTCTGCTAGATTCTTCCTCTTCTGCTCACAATAGTGAACTTCCCCCACAGAGGGTTTGCGTTACAACTGGATGTGTAGCCAATCTGCAGCTGACATATGTTGACGATGCTCTGCTAGGGAGTTTGGACGTGATTAGATGTGTCCAGACGAGGGAGTGGAATATCTAGATCCATTCCAGTTTGTGCCTCATACTTGGCTTGATACCTCGTTGCTCGGAGGATGAGATAGCTTTCAGTATTTTGCTGTTAGTTTCAGTTGTGCCCTTTTCTGGCAGGTAGAGTGCCCTTTCTAGCAAGTGTGGTGACAATGGGGAAAAGATAGAACGCCTAACTTAATTGTGCCCCTGGTTCATCATTTTGACTATTTTTTGTTTTGGCTTTCTACTAAAACAATTTTGATCAATATAAGAGTTTGATTAACATGCTTGTTCAATTTTTGATTTGAAATCATGCTAGTTAGGCTATGAGCACTGAAAAATTTCCTTTTTCGGGTCCAAGAAAAGGTCCAGTTTTGGAAAAATGGAATAATTTTCGAGAAAATTAGTCAACCTCAGTAAAAATTCTCAAAAACTATTTTTGCAAACGGCCATTGCTCAACGAGCACGGAACCTACTCTTGAGATGCACAACCTCAGATCCATAATAATGGAAAATTGCCCCTTATCTGAACGGCACTGTATGGCAGAGGAAAATTGCCCATCGTCTGAATGGCACCGTAGCGCACTGTATGGAAACATAAAGTTGCCCCTTGTTTGAATAGCACCGCAGCACACTGTAATCAGTCCTCGGAGTGACGATCACAACCGAAACTCTTGGATACAGAGAAGACAAAGATGACCCGTTCAATCTCATGGACACAATCAATTTGGAAGTGTTTATGGATGGACTTTAGAATGAAGTTGCCTACATATCCCAAACATGAGAATCAAGCCTTACGTAGTTCGGGTTAAGGTACACTCGGGTATTTAACCTCTCCTTTTGCGCTCTAACTTTTGCCAAGGCCGTCCTTCTGGGTTTTTAACCGTGTGAGCTTTGTTTCTCTTTTCTTTTCAATTCTTTTTTCATCTTTTCTTTGCATTTTTTCATTTTTCTTCTTTTCTTTTTTCATTTTTTGCATTTTTTCTTTTTTGTTCTTTTTCTTTTTTTTCTAGCTCTAACTTTTGCCTGGGCCGCCCTTCCGGGTTTTCAGCCCAGTGAGCCTCTCAAGGGTAAAAGTGTAGCTTTGTTCATGTCAAATGGTTCTGGGATCTCGAAGCCATATGAATCCAAGAGAATGGCTGTTGTTTGCTGATGATGTAGGAGTCCATCCAACTGGGTTTGAATTGCCCCCAATGTTGTGGATAGGAACTCGGTTGTCCTTCGGCAATACTTTCTTCTTTCCTTCCTTCTGGGATTTGGCATTCTTGCCGATCTTCGTTAGTTTGAGAAATGTCCCAATTTTTTACTCTTTTAGCACATTTGACATTTTTTGCCCCTAGTTCGAGGGCTGCTTCTGATCTAGTTTTGCAAGCTTCCCTTGATCACATCTGATCTTCTTGTTCTGACTTTTCTTGCCCCTAGTTTGTGGGCTGCTTCAAATCTTGCCACACAAGCCTTATACTGTGGTTGACCGTTGAACATTCTGAATCCAAGTTCAAGGTTTAAAAGAAAAAGGGTTCGAGTCTCGAGGCTGAGAGTGATTCTATGCTGCACAATCTCAAAAGCGATTCCACACAGATCTTCGCAGGACGGCACAAAACCTTTTTTTGAAATCTTTTAAGAAAGCGACTAATCGTTCACGCGGAAGACACTATAGAACCAATCTGGATCAAGCTAGGATCCTTCTCAGTACTCACATCAACAAGCATGATCTCAATTATTAAGGGCTTAGCATGCCTCTCTTCCTCTCAATTGATCAAATTTTGCAAAACCTGAGGAATTCCTTCATCTTCGTTTTCATCATAGTGTTAAAAAAAGTTTTGAAAAACTTAGGTCAATGTAATGATTTCAAGGCACAGAAAAGCAGGTGAAAAGTACTGCCGTTTCATTCGAGCTTCTAGCACAACCGGCGCAAGGCAGAAGCAAACACAAGAGTGTGAAAATTGCTGCTATTTCATTCAAAATCTGTTGACACAACTGGCTCCAAGGCAGAAACAGACTCAAAAGAAAGTAAAAAGACAAACACAAAACAAAGTAGTGATATCCGAGGTAACGCCCCTGGAATCATTTGACTCCTATACAACAGGACTGACTCGATACAACAAGACAGACCCAACTGACTTAACTACAAAAAGACTGACTATATATAACAAAACAAGACTGACCCAACATACCCAAGTCAGAAAGTACAAAAACTAGCATTTGCAAATGCTCAAAACAGTGCATGCCATACACCACATCCGGAGTAAACTGAGCGCTGCCCGCAGGTGGTTCATCCTTTGATCACATCACATTATCCTCCAGATTCACTGATCTAGTGATAATAGACTTTGCTGAGCTTGGTGGGAGGACGACTCCGTTGTCAAACAAATCCTGTACTTCTTGGCGAAGACGGAAGCAATTGTTGGTGCCATGACCGGTTTGTTGATGGTACGCATAGTACTGGGTATCATCATGACTAGATGGAAGACGACTAGGGAGAGGCCGAGGCTCGAGGGGTTTGAGATGCCCCTTTTCAGCAAGGATTTGAAGAGCCTTAGACAAAGGCATGTAGAGGGCATGGAAGACCCTACGACCTCGGGGTAGATACTTTGAGGTTTGTGGATTTTTGCTGGATGCACTAGCAAAGGGGTCAGCGGGTGCTGGCTTAGTCTGCTGATCTTTTTTGGGTGCAGGATTAGGGTCGGAAGGAACGATTCTGGTATGATGGCCCTTCTTCCAATTTTTCCTTTGGCTCGAACTGCCCTCGTTCTGAGTGGCGAAAGTGTTATCCACAGTTTTTGCGGCAACTGTGAGCACTTGTTGTTTGTTCAGTCCCCCGGCTTTCAAAGCCCCAACAGCTTGCAGAAGTTGTTCATAGGGATCAGTGTCCATCTCTACCTTGTTCTTACCGCTCGCCTCAACCTGGTCGAAGGTTTGGGTTGCTACATCAGTACGAAGCCCTGTTGTTGTCGACATGTCATGGCCGGAACTTGGGAGGGCTTCAGGTTGGCTGAGTTCAATTACGATTCGCCCCAATAATGGGGGTTCTTCTGGCATGAAATTTTCGGCATATGATATGGTTGATGGTGGGGCCGACATTCTGAAGGCTAAATTAGCCACAGACCTCTGAAGATCGCCGATCATTCCCATCAGCTCAAAAGTGGTGGGCTCACGGGTTTGGAACAATGGGGGTTCCCAGATTGGATGTGCGGCAGGTGACCTGGGTGGGTGTTGCACTTAAACATCGATCTCAACTTGCATGGTGATTCCTTGGTTTAATGCTGTTGCCATGACCACAATTTCTTCTAAATTCTGCGTCATGACGAATCTACTGAACTGAACAGAGGTGATGTGACTGGCGACTAACGGATCAGATGAACTAGTGAGCCTTGATTGGCCTTTCTTAGCCTTGCCTCAGGGAAGGAAAATACTGGTTGCTTTTGAACTGAATCTCCGACCTAACAAAGTCTATCAGCACAAATCTAATGAACCTCGGGGAATATTGGAGCCTTCTGAAGCTACGGTTCCAAGACTACCCTAGCAAAAAAGAAAAGCAAAGATCTCAAATTCAATTTCATCGTAGCAGATACGAGCATAGTTGAATGATTGTACTCTCTACTGAATTCTGCCCAAAATTCTGTCTGTAAATCGATACCCTCAAGTAAAACTGATTCCCCTAAAAATACTGATGCCCTCAGGCCTGATACCTAGACTTGCAAACTGATATGCGCATTTCTTGTAGAGGCACACTCTAAAAAAAAACACATAGCAAGTAAATGCGAGCCAAAACACCCCTATGTTGGGGTAGGGTTTCCCTGTCCTATTTTGTTAGGAGCTAGAGTTTCACTATGCACGCAGCAGTTTCAAACAACTTATAATCGGGTAGCAACATGTACGGATTCTGATATGCACTAGGTCGAATGGTCAAAAAGGGTGCCTCGGTAAAAACCGAGGTTTGTGTTCCCATCGTGGCAGAGCCCGCAACCGGTCAGCCTTATGGCACACTTCTCGAAGCGAGCCTCCAGCAAATCGTTCAGGAATAGCATACGACAAACACGGTATCCTAAGCGCACCAATGCAAATGCAATGCAAAGAGACACATAAGTGTAATCAAAACAAGATATCATGAGTTTGAGTCAAGTTCTCTAACTCCCAGCAGAGTCGCCAGAAACTGTAGACGCGCCCGAAAGAACTCTCGAGAGAATCTCGTTTTGTTCTCTAGCTACTATAGTTCAGACTCAATGTCACAGTTCCGAATCTAATCTCGCAAAGTGCAATGCAAGACCGATAAATCACCAAAAAGTCCAAATCTGGCAAATCGTTTTGAAAAACTGATTTTTAAGAAAGAAGTGCCAAACATGGAGTGCTTTGCCCGATACAGAGTCGCCACCTAAATATTTTATTTTGGGGGAATTTAGGAAACCCTGACTCATGCCTAAGGCCACGTGTCCGTCATCACCAAAGTTGCCTCAGCTCGGGAACTTGGGTACGATTGGGGAAGGTCATCTATGAGCACCCCCGCTCGCCCGATCAAAGATCGGCCTGTACTAAGCATGATATCTTATTTTTGAAAACACATGCGTTCTTATTCCGGTTAATTAGCTAGAATTACTATGTGATGTGCACAACATATAAGTATAGACTAGATCGCCTAATTTGGAACAAAGCATAGCATATCCGTTTGTTTGGAAATGGTTTGAAGTTTGCTACTCATAAGTAGACTAAAACACGGATTTCAATGAATCGTTCCAATTCAAGTAATCCAACCTTCACCCACAGGCATTCAGACAGTTATAGCAAATACGCAATTAGCCTTATGGCAAGCATGCTGTCATGGCAACACTTACACACATGCAAGATGCTAAAGCATAAACACTCACAGTGTACTCCGAGCCAAAACAAAAACTAGTTAGTAATCAAATGCATGATCGTAGTTCATTTTAAGATGGCTAATGCAACACACACGGAATGCAACTAGAAATAGGCTCGGCTATTCTAAGGTGGCATATGAGATGCAACAATTCGATACATGTATTCAAATAAGAATTGAAATACAATGCAGTGAATATGATGCGCCGAGTCCGGTGCATGCAATACAAATGGATGGATGCAAACATGTGAGCATAAGGTATGCTAAATGAAATATGCCCTAAAACTAACCATTGTAAGCGGTTAAGTAAAAGTTAGAAAGACGTGGGGTTGGAAGACATACATCACACACACGTACGCTTATTACACAATTGCGTCTTCTCGACGGAGGGACCGAAAGAATAATACAAACCAACTAATTAACTAACTAACAAGCTAATTAATTATTACACAACTCTTAACTAATTAAACAAATTAATTAAGCTATGAAGACAGTAAAGAGGCCTCGAGAAGAGGGACGAATGCATGCTCGGTTGGTTTCACTCGGAAATCCATTGCCATGCTTTATGTTACCTCTGTTTACACTGCTCTGTACCTCTGAAAACTGTGCCAACTTGTATGACATTTCTGAACCACCTTGTGGGCATGCTGAGAGGCCATCAGCCAAGATATGAAGGTCATCGACCAAATATAAAGCTCTCGGCCAAATGTTTGTTGCCGATCGACACTAAATATGGTCGATTGACCATATCTTCCCATGAAAAGCTCCTGTTGCCTTGAAGAACACTCTCAAGAACAAGGCTCCAGCAACTTTTCCAAAGCTTAAACCACTTCAAGAACTCTGAAACTAACTCCCTAGTGCCTCAGCAACAAGAGGATGGTGTATTGTTAGGTGCTCTAGTGCAAAAGTAAGACAAAATCACACTTTAAGGCACAAATACACACACAAATCAGGAGAGAAGAAGATATAGAGATAGATAGATACAACTTTTCTAACCCTATTTTTCAGAACCTCTGAGAAGGGAAGAGGAGCTCCCTTCTTATGGAAATCCAATTCCAAGGCTTCCTAAGCAAGCTAAGCAAAGGTGCAAATCCCTCTATACACGTGTATGGAGGGTGTGAATTGTGGATGCCAGCTATGACAGTTGGCATAAAATATCTGCATAAAGCAGATGAATAGGGCTTGGCCAGAAAACAAGGCCGATCAACCAACACAATGGCTGATCGACTAAAAGGAGTGCTGATCGGCCAACACTTTTGGCCGATGGAAAGAAAACAAGGCCGATGGCCTCATGCCTTGGCCGATGGGTTGAGGGGATGGCTAACAAGCCACCCTCTTCCCTCAAAAGCAAAAACACAAGTGTTTGGTCCACAACCAAGCACAAATCAGACAAGTTGAGAGATTTTGAGGCAAGGTGCGTGACCGAGGCCTCCGGGAACTCAAAATGAACACAGGCATGGATGATCATCGAGTGTTCAAACGATGACGTCCAAGTCTTGAGGACGGTCAAAAATGGGGTGTCTACACCTGGGCACCTGGCATTACGATTAGGGATCAACCAGTCAAAGCTGGTGACAGTGCCATTGACAACATCGAGGTCAGCGTTGCTCTTTTTACCGCTATCCTTCTGCCAAACGATCTAAATCACATGGTCGAGGTCACCGAGTATGAAAACTTCGCCTTAATGATGCAGCACTTCGTTCTCGTAATTCTTCAACTCTTGGTACTTTTTTAGCTTTTAAGTTTTTCATACTGCAAAAAGTTTACTAACTTCTTCACTTCTGTTCTTCTAGGCAATCCAACACGCTCATTCTTTTGCAATGAAACTTGAGGACATGAAGAAAGAATTGGTCCGCAAGACCAAAGAGGCTGCTAGCTTCCTCGCCTTCCTTAATAACGCCGAGGCAAAAATGAAGATGCTGCTGGATCAAGCCAAAGCTGCCAAAAAAGCTCAAGATCAAGCTGAGGAGAAGGCGGATGCTGCCAAGGCCATGGCCAAGGTTTTTAAATCCGAGGCGAAGGAGGCCGAAGCAAAAATCGCCGAAGCCCAAGTTGAGCTCCGAAATGCCTTGGCCACTAAAGATGCTAAAATCAAAGCTGCTGATGAGAAAGCTTTCTCAGAGGGGCAGGCCACCGTTCGTGATGCATACAGAGCCCAACTTACCCAAGCTTGTAACCGAGGCTTTCTCCTCGACTAGACTGCGGCTTTGGACAAACTTTCAGTTCTTGCGGACTCCCCTCTCCGTGATACTAACCAACTTAAATTGCCATTCCTTCCTGTTTCTAAAGATAATGAAGATGATGCCGAGGATGAGGACTCTAAGGCTGAGGATGATGACAATGAGGAAACTGCTGCTAGGATCAAGTCCCCAACTCTGAATGACCAAGTTATAGACTTGATCCATGACGAGGAAAAGGACTTGATTTCCAAAGCACCCTCTTCCAAACGAACAACTTCTGAGGCCGAGGTCCAGGCGGCCGAGAAGAGCTTGGATCAGACCTTGCTAGAAATTGATGCCAAGATAGTGGTAGAACAGGAAGATATCTTGCCAACCAAGGCCAACACAACTCCAACAACCGAGGTTGAGGAATCTGAAACTAGTGCCCATGTCTCCAACACTTAGTTTTTCTTTTCATTTGAACAATGTTAAGTTTCAGTTTGGCTGATGTGCCCTTTTCGTAATTGAACAAGTAATCTTGTAGGTCAAAGTGCCTATTTTGCCCATGAACAAGTTTCTCTTTTTTAAATGCAAGTCTTCTCTTTTCTTCTAAGTGTTGAATGTTTACCTTCTATGCAAGTTTACTGCTTTCATACTTAGAATACTTTTGTACGCCTCATATGCATAGTAACTTCGGAATGCCATACCTCGAATATAAACCTTGAATGTTTTCCTCGGCCAACCATCGAAATACTTTAGCTAACACTTAAAAGTATCAAAATATTTTTACAAGTGTTATTCAGTACCGCTTTTTACCTTTATATGCTATCTTCTTTCAAGACTTCACCCTTTCTAAGCTTGGCAACCTGGTTAGCCATCTCGGCCAATATGTATCTTAGATACTTTATTCGTAGTTACCTCAGCTAACTCCAATTTGTAAATTTCTGAGAAAGTTCAACAAGTGTTAAGCCCATTCTAACTTGTAAATTGTTCCAAAAATTTCAACAAGTCCCAAGCTCTTGCTCTCAAGTTTATTTTATCACTCCTACCTCTTGCCCCCTAATGTGAACCTAAGTTTCACTTAAGTTCACATTAAGCACGTATAGTCTTTCGCCGAAGTCAGATTCAAACAAAGACTAGTCGAGGTTCTCAACCTTGGTTTCTTTGTTAATCTAACTGAAATGCACTTAGCTCCATTCTAAGTTTACTCCTGCCGACATAGCAAGTCTAGTTTCAATCGAACTTAGTTTAACTCTATTATATGCAAGTATAATTCAACTCTGTCATATAACAAGTGTAAGTTATTTGTCATGTTTCAATCAGAAACATCGCCAACTTAGTTCAACTCTATTATATGCAAGTGTAATTCAACTCTGCCACATAATAAGTCTAAGTTATTCGTCATGTTTCAATCAGAAACATCGCCAACTTAGTTTAACTCTATTATATGCAAGTATAATTCAACTCTGCCATATAATAAATCTAAGTTATTTGTCATGTTTCAATCAGAAACGTCGCCAAAGGACTGGTCAGTCCTATTACACAAATTTCAAAATTAAGCTAAAATTTTATTATTATTTTGGCTAATGACATACACTTTGAAAAAAACAAAAATCTAATGATAGAAAAACTTCAAGTTGCAAGTATTCCAAGGTCTTGGCAACTCTTTGCCCTCACTGTCTTCAGGCCGATATGCCCTATTGCTGGCGACCGAGATAATTCTATAAGGCCCCTCCTAATTTGGGCCAAGCTTTCCCTCTCTAGGATCCTTCTTGTTGCCAACTACCTTCCTTAGCATAAAGTCCCCAAATTTGAACTCTCTTGGGTTGACCTTCTTATTGTAAGCCCTAGCAAGTTGTTACTGGTATGCCCCCAACCGAATTGCTGCTCTCTCATTTTTCTCCTCCACTAGGACTAGGTCTCGGGCTAGGTTCTGATCCCTGGAATGCCGACTTCCAGTGGGATAACTACTTCAGTGCCATAAGCCATAGCAAATGGAGACTCCCTAGTTGATCTTCTCGGCGTAGTCTGATATGCCCATAGTACATTGGGCAACTTCTTCACCCATTTTCCCTTTGCCACTTCCAGCCTCTTTTTGATCCCATCTAAGATAGTCTTATTGGATGTTTCTGCCTGACCAGTACTCTGAGGGAAACTTGGAGTAGAGTAATAGTTCTTAATTTTGTACTTTGCACAAAAGCTTTTGATTAGCTTACTGTCAAATGGTGTACCATTGTCTACTATTCTTGCCCTTGGGATCTCAAATCTGGTGATGATGTTCTTCCATATGAAGTTCTTTACATCAATATCCCGAATTTTCGCAAGGGGTTCAGCTTCTACCCACTTTGTGAAATAATCAGTTGCTACCAGCAGGAACTTCCTCTGTCCAGTTGCTTGGGGCAGTTGTCCAACAAGATCCATTCCCCACTGGGCAAATGGCTAAGGGCTAGACATTGGGTTCAAATCTGCTGCTGGTTGATGTATTAAAGGTGTGAACCTTTGACACTTCTCGCACTTTTTGACGTAGGCTTCAGCATCCTTCTGTATGTAGGGCCACTAGTACCCCTGAGTAATGGCCCTATGAACAATTGATTTGCCCCCAGCATGGCTTCTACATACCCCTTCGTATATTTCATACAAGAAGTCTTTAACTTAGGAGGGATGCACACACCTCAAAAGGGGACCAGTAAAAGACCTTCTGTAGAGGTGTCCTTCTACTGTTAGGCTAAACCTTGTTGTAGCTCAACTTTTCGTGCTCCCTTTCGAAAGAATGAATAGCCTTTATAGTTCAAACTCCACTTGTGTGTTGGTTCTGATTCTGATTTCACAAGTGCAATGTGAAACAGTGAAAACACAAAAAAGTCTAAATCTGACAATTTCTTTTGGAAAATCGATGTTTGAATCAAATACCAAAAATGGACTGCTTTGCCAAATATCAGAGTCGCCACCTAAATATTTATTTTGGGAAATTTAGGAAACCCATGACTCGTGCCAAAAGTCATTAGTCCGTCGTTACCAAAGTGTCTTGGTTCGGGACTTAGGTATGAGAAGGGAAAGTCAATAATTGAACACCCCACTCACCCGATCAAAGATTAGCCTCTATTAATCATGATGTGGTTTTTGTGTACAGTATACGCTTTTGTTCTATATGTGACATACAAGTATAGACTAATTTCACGAAAAGTTGGAATGTTTGATTTCATGTTTGTTTTGAAAAAAAAAAAGTGTTTTGAATATGTATCACTTAAAATGGTGATATTATATATACATGAATCAAAGTATCCCAATTCAAGTGATTAGCCTTCATTCACTGGCATTCAAATAGGTACATTAAATAAGCAGTTAGCCTCATGGTAGTATGTTTGATATGACAGTATTCACACTTACGTATATGCTAAAGCAAAAATGCTTATCTTAATGTCCGAAAGCGAGTCCAAAAAGAAAGCAAATAGTTAAAAAAATGATCCTAATTTAATGATTAATGCAACACATGCAACGTGCAATTAAGGTTCGGCTACTAGTATGGCATGTAAGTCAATTCAAGGCATGTGATAGCGCATGTATGCAAGTCAGGAGAAAGAATGGGGGTTGAAAGACATACAACTTATTACATATTTGTCCTCGCAAAGGAGAGTCCGAATGTCCAAGTGTCCAAACAAATAATTATTACAAAGCCGAATGAATAATAAATGAAAAGGGCTGTCTAATTTTAATAATAATATGTAATGATTGCTCGATGCTCCTCAGGAATTATTCTATCTGCCTTGCTGGGATTTGTTCTGTTTCATCCCTAGTTACTGCTTTCGACCAAAAGTGTATTGTTATGCAATTTATTGGAGCCTTGCCGACCCTAAAACGCGACTCAGTCATGCCCTAAATAAATCCAATACTTTGTTTTTTTGTAGAAATATGTTTTTTGTACCTGAGGTGAAATAGTGCAGACAGGGTATTCTTAGCCATGTTTGTCTATTTTTCTTTTACCCTTCTCTATCATAAAAATACTCAAGAGAGGGTTGGAATCATCTCCAAAACCATCAATTAGCAAGTTGATTGCTTGATGATCTCAGATACAATTTGGACAATGATCAATAAATGCAATGAATAAACAACCACCCCTCCCTCCTATCATGAAGTGAATTCAAGAAGGGAAGTAGAGACACTTCAAGGTTCATCAAATTATCATAAATTGATGTAAGACAAGCCTTGACACAATAAACTTGAAACTCGGTATAACGTCCGACCGAATTCAATTAATCATATTGGTTCTTTATGTCAGTTGTAATCCAATTTTAACCAATTTTATTAGCCTTTTTTATTACCTTTCCATTTCTTTATCTTTTCTCTTGTTTGTGAAAAAGTGATATTTACGTCTGCTAAGTCCAAAACACAATAAAGAGAAACAAGCATCAACTTAACCTGAGAAACAAATCTTATTTTCTTCGGGGGAAATTACAAATGAAGAGTCAAACTTATTTACAAGCGATAAAGGATTCCAAGTTACACTTAAGATGTGCAACAAGGACTAGTCAAACTCAAAAGAGTGATAATGACTTGAAATCCAAACTTGATAATAAGTGATAATGACACTTTCCTTGGTGATTTCTAAGGGTCAATTAGTCCCTTAAATGTAAACAAACTGATGAATAAAGAGAAATGAAAAATAAAATATTGTGCTTTAGTATAAGAACATGTATACATTTGGGATAGTGAACCTCCAAAGAATTTAAACCATTAATTATAGAACATTTTATGCCTTTGGTAGTAAATCCCCTAAGAGATTAAATCAGTAAGCATATAACGTTGTATACTTTTGGTAATGAACCTCCTAAGCATGAAACGTTTTATTCCTTTGGTAGTGTATCTCTAAAGGGATTAAACCATTAAGCATAGAACGTTTTATACCTTTGGTAATGAACCTCCTAAGTATAAAACGTTTTATGCTTTTGGTATTGAATCTCCAAAGAGATTAAACCATTAAGCATAGAGTGTTTTGTACCTTTGGTAATGAACCTCCGAACAGATTAAACCATTAAGCATGGAAGAGTTCATTTCTTATACTTGAACCACAATCTTAATTTTTCACAACTTTTTAATTGAAATAAGCAAAGAATGGAGGGAGGTTGCAGAGATGATTATGTGAAGTTGATTAATTGGTTAGTACAAACAAATTTGATATTTAAAACATAAATCATTGAAATAAATTAAACAACCCCTAATAGCATACAATAGTGTTGAAATTAAGCTATAGAAAGCGAGCAAAATTAAATGGGATCAAGTTAGTAAACAAGTAGAAGGAAGGGTGGCTAACCCCTCCACTTTTACAACTTTAAATCACATAGTTTAGATGTTGAAAAACAGCCCCAAAACAATCCCAAATCAGCCCCAAAACAGTGGGAAAAATTAGTGAAAACAAGTGGGAAACACAAGGATTCAAGCTTGGAATAAGGTTCATAAAAGGGTGATTAACCCCTCCACCTTTGAGTAGCTTTTAATCACAAGTTTCAACCCTCAAAATAGTCCCAAAACAATACCAAAATAATATGAGAACACAAGAAAAAATGAACAAAGATTTAATTGAAAGTAAGGAGGCTTTACCTCTTGTAGAGAAGTGTTCTTGTTGTAAATCAAACTTGATTCCAAAGCACCCTCAAGTTTGAGTACGATTTTCAATTCTCAAATCAAGATCCAAGTTCAAGCTCTTGAATGGTAGGGATGGATGGACGAACAAGAAAGAACAAAGATGGTTTCAACTCTTGGATATTGTCTAACACCTTGATATTTCTCTTTGTTGATATTTCTAACTTGATATTTCTCTTTGATATATAATATTTCTAACTTGATATTGTTTTCTTAACTCTTGATAATGTTTTTTTGTCTCCCCTAAAACATCACTTTGAGCCTTGTATTTATAGGCCTTGAGTTGCTGCTCCTCAAAATATCAGCACATTTGGACAGCTTTGAAAAGTCAAAAGGGGCGGCATGACCTCGGTGAGGTCTAATCGGACTTCAGAATCTGTATTCAGGCTCGACTTCAAACAGGCATATCTCCATCATCTGGACTCTGTGTTAGGTGATTCTTGAGTCTAAAATGAAGCCCCAGAAGTCCTCTTTCCAATGGAGGTGGCCTCACATCTAAATGCTAAGTGTGCTAAGAGATATGCCTATTTTAGTGAAGGTTGCTCAGTTTTGACCTTATCGGATTTATGCCTAACTTCAAATAGCCATATCTCCCTCATCCGGACTCGGTTTTAGGATATTCTTGAGTCTAAAATGAAGCCCCGGAGGTCCTCTTTCCAATGGTGGTGGTCTCATAGCTAAAATCTAAGTGTAAAAAGAGATAATCCTGATTTAATGAAGGCTGCTCAGTTTTCTCTTAACCCTTTTATACCCAACTTCTCCCCAACTAGTTTTCTCTCTTTCCTCTAATTTTCTTCAACTCCAAACCTTTAACCAAGATCTTTAAAAAAATTTCACCTCCCTTTCATTTATTTCCACTTCGTCCTTACTCGGTTTACCAACAAGTGCAGTTTTAAATGAAATGCGAGCCTCGGAACATCGTAGAAGCATTTGGATAAATATTTTGAAAGAGGGTTTTGATTTAAAATAGTTTGGCCAAAATGTGGTGCAAGGTTTGGGAGTAGAGCTTGAATCCAAATTTTTTCACTGAGAATTCAAAAGATTGCACAGTGTAACTTTCATCATCAGGTGTTAAGAATAAAGCGCCTAAGTCTTACGAGCGGTCAAAATTGGGGTGTCTACACTTGCCAACTTCAGTCTGGTCTTGTGCGCCTCTTGGCGATCATCCCAACAACTTGTCATTCTTAAGAAACATCATTATGGCATCCATCCAAGATGGACCCATCTCTACATACATTGCTTCAGACTCTGTGATTAGTGGTTCCACACTTGGGCCTGACAAATAATTAAACATTATTGTCCTTGTCTCTCCTGACTTCATTGCACTAGTCAGGTTAGCCAAGGCATTGGCATGGCTGTTGTCATCTTGGCTAACCTGCTGTAGTCGGCAATCCTAAAACAAGGCTAACAGTTTGACAATCTCTTTTACATAGGCTATCATTCTTTCATCTCGGGTTGCATACTCGCCTGTTGTCTGGTTCACAATAAGTTGGGAGTCAGAGAAGACTACCACCTCGTCAGCTTTCATTGTTGCTGCTAACTTCAATCCTGCGATCAGTGCTTCATATTCTTCTTCATTGTTTGAGGCTTTGAACCCCAAACGAATAGACTGCTCTAGCATTCGCCCATCTGGCGATACTAATACTATTCCTGCCCCTGCTCCTTGACGGTTTGAACTTCCATCAACAAATAGGCGGAAGGAGTCGTCGATATAGATGTTATAGGGCTTGGGTTTTTCTTCTTTCTTCTTCTTGGTTGTGGGATTTTTCATTCCAACTGAGTCTCTTCTTGTTTCCTTGGACGCCCTAAGCTGCGACTCATCGGAGCCCGACGTGGGATTGCACCAAGTGTGAATTCGGCCACGAAGTCTGCCAAAATCTGGCATTTGATTGCCATTTTGGGCCTAAACTCTAAGTTATACTGGCCTAATACCACTGCCCATCTGGCTACCCTGCCTGTCAGATCTCCTTGCTGCAACAGGGACTTCAAGGGATGCTCAGTCAACACCACAATCTTGTGGGCTTGGAAGTAATGATTCAGTTTTTTTGAAGCCATCACCAAGGCTAGTGTTAACTTTTCTAGGGGTAAGTACTTGGTCTCTACGCCTATTAGGGTTTTACTTACATAGTATACTGCCCTTTGTTTTCCCTTTTCTTCTCTGATTATGGTTGCACTTACTGCATGCTCTGAAATAGCCAAGTATAAAAACAGCCCCTCTCCAGGTATTGGATTTGACAGAACTGGAGCTATTGTCAGGTACTTCTTCAAGTCGGTCAAGGCGACTTCGCACTCCTCTGTTCACAAAAAATCTGTGGCCTTCTTTAATAAACTGAACAATGGTTTGCACTTATCTGAACTTCTGCTTATAAATATGTTTAGGGTTGCGGCCCTTCCGGTCAACATCTGCACTTGTTTTGCCGATGTTGGGCTTTTCAAATCAAGGATGGCTTTGATTTGATCCAGGCTTGCTTCGATGCCCCTTCTGGTAACCAAGTATCCCAGAAACTTACCAGACCCAATTCCAAATGTGCATTTCGAAGCATTGAGTCAGAGCCGGTATGTTTTAAGAATATCAAACACTGCCTTTAAGTCAGCCAGGTGATTCTCAGGCTCTTTGGTCTTCACAACCATGTCATCAATGTATACTTCCACTGTCTTTCTAATTAGATGTCGGAACATCTTAGTTACCAATCTTTGGTAAGTTGCTCCTTCATTTTTCAACCCGAAAGGCATCACTCTATAGCAATACAGCCCTGTTGGAGGTGATAAATACAGTCTTCTCCTCATCAAGGGGTACATTGCTATTTGATGGTACCCCCTGTAAGCGTCTAGGAAGCTCATCCTCCCGTGCCCTGATGTGGCATCCACTAATTGATCGATCTTGGAGAGTGGGAAACTGTCTTTGGGACAAGCTTTATTCAGGTTAGTGAAGTCTACGCGGACTTTCCATTTCCCGTTCTTCTTTTTGACAATAACTGTGTTTGACAGCCAAGTTGGGTAGTTTACCTCCCGAATGGCTCTAGCCTCTAACAATTTGTCCACTTCCTTTTTTACTGCCTCCACATGAACCAACGTCGGCCTCCATGCTCGCTGGATGACAGGTTTAGCTAACTTGTCTACATTTAGCATATGGCATATGACCTCGGGATCAATGCTAGGCATCTCATAGGGTGTCCAGGAAAACACCTCTATGTTTGCTCGCAAGAATGCTTCCAACTCCCTTTCTTTCTCCTCGGCTAAACCTGAGCCAAGAAGGAAGAAGCACTATTCATTATCTTATTAGACCAAAACTTTCTTCAAGGTTTCCTCACTTTTGTCGGCCGATTTTTTGCCGACATCTTCTAGGACCTCCATGTCCTCGTCAATTTTTGTTGTTTCTGCCCCTCGCACGTTACATGTAGATTTCACTGCTGCCATGGAGCAATTCTTTGCCTGCACCTAATCCCCTCTGACCTCCTCAATTCCATGCTCTATTGGAAACCACAATAGATGGTGTAGTGTTGAGGGAACAACCCTCATTGCGTGCAACCATGGCCTTCCCAAGAAAACATTGTAAGGGGAGGGGGTGTCAATTACTATGAACTCTGTACTTACTTTCTTGGTGTCTGCCTGTACCTCCAAATTTATTGCTCCTAGGGGCCATGTCGGCGTTTCATTGAACCCGATCATCGGGCTGTTGGATTGCTCCAAATCATCTCGGTAAAGGCCGAGCTCCTTGTAACATTTGACATACATAATGTCACAAGAGCTGTCTCGATCGATCAGAATGTGCCTTACCTGGCATTCTCCAGTCTTGAGGGATACCACCAAAACATCATTGTGTGGATATTGCACCATGTCCAAGTCAGCCTCAGTAAATGACACCATTGGTCCCTAGTACTCGTATGTCCTAGGCCTCTTTTGCTGGACCTGATACACATGTTGTAAGTGTTTTACCTTCTGGGTCTCTCCACGTACCTCGTTCTCATTCACTCTTGAGTGAATCACATTGATCACTCGAGGTCCGTCTGCTTATGATTTAAAGGTTTGGTGGTGGTGGTCTTGCCGGTGCTGGGGCGATCTTTGCCTTGCTTCCTCGTTTTGACCTCATCTACCAGGTCCCTCAAGTGGCCCTATCTGACCAGATCTTCCAAATGTGTTTTCAAGGCTTTGTACCCCTAAGTTAGATGCCCATCCTCATTATGGTAAGCACAGTGTTTCCCAAGACTTCTTTCCATGAATTCACCAGGAATCTTTTCTGGCATTCTACAATATGGTTGGCTCCTAATTCTTTCCAGAACTTTATAAACTGAGATCCAGAACACGGTAGTGGCTGCCTGTGCAGTCCTCAGTCCTATCTTTTGCCTGCTATAGCCAGTATTACCTTGGTCTCGTTTCGGTGAGCTATTTCTTTTCTCCTATTTTGATGCCTTTGTCCCCGACGTATCCTCTTCGACTCTCGCATATTTCTCGATACTGGCCATTAGTTCTTTCATACTTTTTGGAAGAGTTTTTTCCAGTGACTTTTGAAGCAAACAGTCATCGTTCAGGCTGTTCTTAAAAGATACAACTGTCAACTCTTGGTTGCACCTGGGTATTCGGTTAAACACCTCGTAATACTTTTTGGTATAAGCCCTAAGGCTTTCATCCTCGCCAATTCTCAGAGCCATTAGGGAGTCTACCCTCAATGGCTATAGTTTGTTTGTAACAAACCTGGCAACAAATATCTCGGCCAGGCCTTCCCAACTTTTCACAGTTCCTTTCGGCAACATGTGAAACCAATCTGATGCAATTTTCCCAAAGGATGAGGGGAACACCTTGTAGAGCAACGGTTTGTTCCCGGTATATAGTGCCATTGAATTCAAATATAAGCCGACGTGAAAGTTCGGATCGGACTTACCGTCATATATCTAGAACCTGGGCATGTGAAACCTTTTTGGGGCCTCAAACTTATCCAACTCTACTGAGAACGGCGTTCTTAGCTTGACTGGAGATGTGACCTCGGCATCTTGTTGCTTTCTCTGGAGGTAGTCCCTTAAATCCTCCTTAGTCCGTCTCTTGGACCTCCCCTCATTCATCGTGTCAAAACAAATATCCTTCCCTTGTACATGCCGATGTTCCTTGACATAAGTTTCCTTGGCACAAGGTGTCTTCTAAGACTTTCCTCTCATCGATTCTCCTCGCCCGACCTCTCGTGAAGGCCGATGCAAATGCTCTTTTGGTTTGTCATGCTGAGGGACTGCAGGGATTGCTTTCTGCCTCTCTTTCTGGGCATCGTTCTTGGCCGCTGGAATCGGCATGTCCTCCAATGAAAACAGTGGCTGCATGATGTTGTTCTGCATTATGAAATTGATAACCGATTGTAGGTCTACCAACTTGTTTGCCATTCCCTTCATCTCGCCGTCTGTCCCCAAGCATCTATCTTTCCATACCCGGATGTCGTTTTCGTTGTAATACCCGCCTTGACATGCTTTCTTCGGTGCGTCTCTCTCTTGGCCGATGTCGTTTTCCCCAGGATTCTAATCCCGAGGACCTTTATTACAGTTCTCCTCCTCCATATTAGGATCAACATTCTTGCCACTACCACCAGGGATGTTGTCCCCGACCTTTTCTTTCTGCCCATCGTTGGTTATCTATTCTCCTTATGTTCCCACAGATGGCACCAAATTGTGGGTGTTGATTTTTGACCACACAACCAAACAGGGAATACTCAGCAGGAGAACACCGGCATAATAGATTAAGCCCAAATAACCTGTCACAAAAAAATAAGAGTCTAGCGGTGATTCGTCTACCCAGGGGCACTCTGATGACCAAGTTAGTAATTTTCTCTCAAAGATAGCCAATAGTGCCTAACTCACTAGACAGAGCATAAAAAACATACCTTAGACCCACGAGGGTGCCTTACTTTTATAGCCAGCACTAACTTGATCTCTGTAGAAGCCTAGCTTTGATGGACTTTGGCTTAATGCTTATCCTGGACTCCCAGCTAGATAGAGATAATCTCCCTAAGAGCTTTATCTTTATCCAGACTAAGGTCTTCCCCTGTTCTAGGACTCTTGTCCCGTATCCGCTCATTTCGGATTTCGGCATCTCTGCTGATAACCTCGGCCTAGCCGAGATCATCTCGGTGCATGACCAAGCCACGTGGCACCTCGGTTGACACATCAGCATCACCTTGGCTACGTGCTGCTATTCACGAAATATGCCCCCATAGGTACATTTGCTCTCTAGTTAGCCCTTTAGTTAATGAATCTGCAATATTCTCTCTTGACTTTACATATTCTATGAAAATTATTCCATGTAAGAGCAAATGCCTAACGGTATTATGTCTTCGACGAATGTGTCGAGACTTACTGTTATACATATGATTTTGTGTACGTCCTATTGCTGCTTCACTATCACAGAGAATGCATATAGCTAGCATAGGTTTAGGCCACATTGGAATGTTTTCTAAGAAATTACAAAGCCATTCTATTTTTTCTCCTATTTTATCTAATGCGATAAACTCAGATTCCATTGTCGACCTTGCTATGCATGTCTACTTGGAAGATTTGAGTAAAATATTATGCAAAAAATTAAAATGATCAAATACTGATAACTACATATTTGAATCATATTTGTTTTAGAAAAATGATTGAAAATTATAATTTTAAGAGTAATCATCTATATTTTTTGTAATACAAATGTAACTCAAACATATAACTATTAATATCCAATCATCTTATATATATATATATATATATAAATATTCTATTCTACGAATACTTAAAGTGAACGTTCGAATCATTGAAAGTTCCAAAATAAACTTACCAAGTCCAAACACACTCTCAAATTTAAGATGACCAATTTTAAAGAATTCAAACCCATATAATAAAACACTAACAAGACAGTTGTTATGAGAGTTAACTTATGCTTTGAAGTTGCTTGATCAATACCACCTCTGATACTGTCTCCATCGTAAATGAAGTCATTACTTGCATCACCACTACATCAAACAGTTACAAATCCATCTTGTTGTCTTTCCATTTTTTTTTTTTTTTTTGGCTTCAAAGTAGAGATCAATTCCTCCAAGTCTTAAAAGCAAAGAGAAAACAACAATACTACATATCGAGCCAACTATTATTGTATGAAAGTATTTAAATTTTGATATGTATGGATAAGATTTATCTTGAATGACCATTACTAGACCATCCGAGTTGTAACTGGGTATGCTCCCTATGTTACTGATGATGATGAGTGTTCGAATCCCTTCACTATTTTCAGTTCATAAGTTTAGGAGACCTTTGATTATTGAATTTACTTTCTTGTGGTTGATTCAAAGGCCTTGCTTAAGACATGTTCTAGGTCATTTAAAAAGAAGAAAGAAAATTTTACACTGAATATGACTGGCACTATAATAAATTTAAATTTATAGCAAATTATACATTTGGTCCTGTGATTTGTCTTTTATATCAATTTAGTCTATGTGGGTTCAAATTATATCAATTTTACGTTATAATTTTTCACATTGTATCAATATAATTAGATTGATAGTATTTGTTAAGAAATTTGATAGAAATCATATGAAAAGAGAGGAATGGACTATTTGAAATTAGACGTTAACCCTTTAACCACTTTCAAGAGAGTGAATAAAATATTTTACCTCTTGATTTTAGTTAAATTTTCAATGCAACATTATCAATTAGACTGTTAACATGGGTTGACTTCTTTTAAGTTGGTCATCTTAACTTGAGAGAGCATTTGGGTTTGGTAAACCCATTTTAGAACTGATTTCGGTAATCCGAACTATTCACTTTTTAAGATTCGTTGAGTAGAATATTCATGTAAATAATTAAGATGATCGGACATTGATAGTTATATGTTTGAATCAAATTTGTGTTACAAAAAATTGATAGCTATTCTTAAAATTATATTTGTCATCTATTTTTTAAAAACAAATATTATTCAAATATATAGCTACCAATATTCAATCATCTTGATTTTTTGCATTACTATTCTACTCATCAAATCCTTAAAAGTGAACGGTTCAAATCACTAAAATCGTTATTGAAATAGGCCTATCAACCCAAAAAACCCTCTCAAATTGAGATCACAACTTGAGAGAAGCCATTAACATTTTATTTTATCAACCATTCAATATGCCCATTGTCCTCTCTCTCTCTAGGGTGGAGGTTTCTTCTTGCCTTGTGCAAGTTTTTTTTTCTTCTTGTGATAGAAGTTTCACGGCAGTGTGTTGTGAAGCCATGGCTGACTCCCTTATCGACCTTACTCGCACGTTATCTCTCACTTCGGAGGAGGACACATTTGTGAGGCTTGGGGGGGACTCTACAAGTTTGATGATGGGCAAATCGGATCTGTGCCTCGTCGGCAAGTTGCTCACCCGTAGGCCGTTTAATGTTGAAGCCATGAAGAGCACTCTGCTATCGGTGTGGCAACCCACTAAAGGCATGCAGGTACGAGTCCTTGGGGATAACCTGTTCGTTTTCGTTTTTGGTCTTGCTATGGATAAGCGAAGAGTATTATTGAACGGCCCTTGGACGTTTGATAAGCACCTTCTCATGTTGGGCGAGATGGATCCCAATGTTCAACCATCTGACATTCAATTCACATCGGTGCACTTCTGGGTGCATGTTTGCAACCTTCCTCTAATTCTTATGAATAAAGAGGTTGGGCAAATCGTTGGTAACTCTGTTGGTCAGTTTATTGATATGGACTTTGAAGAGGGTGGCCTTGCATGGGGCCGAACCATGCGCATTCGAGTGGCCATTGATGTTCGAAAGCCCTTACGAAGGGGAATGAAACTTGCTCTGTCCTCTGCCGACCCTATATGGGTGGATTTCAAATATGAGCGTCTCCCGATTTTTTGCTATTATTGCGGACGGCTCGGCCACGGCGATCGTGAGTGTGATGATAAACTCTCTGCTGCCGATGGAACTCGGGTTGATGTGTTGCAATATGGGGCTTGGCTGAGGATGGATACTTTCAAAAGTAAAGGGGCTCGTCGCGAGGGTCCGATTGATCGCGGGTGAGGCCTCCGGTGGTCGAGACACCGCGATGAAGTCGGCATATGTGAGTCGAGGCCCCACCATGTGCTCCGGTGGATGGGGTAGTTGACCGGCGTCGGGATAGGGATGCACACGGTGGAGAATCTCTGCCTCCCGTGATTGATGGCGCTGTTACGGGACATGCGCTAACCGTGGCGACAATTCCCATTTTGGCTCCCACGTCTCCTAAATTTGAATTTTTTAATGGGAGGGATGTTAATGCAGGTGGGGCCAAGCCTACGGCAATTATCTCAGATTCAGTGGTCCATTCTTCAAATATTTTGATGGAGGTTGAGGCTAACCCACTGAGTGAATCAGTGTTGGCCAAAAAGAAGTGGAAGCGGGTGGCCCGGCAACATATGGATCCTAATTCTGCTCCCTCCCCTGCTACGGGGACTAAAAGAGTATTTGAGGAGGTGGTAGTTCATGATGCGACTTTGAGTGTGGAAATTTGGGATGGGAAGGCTGAAAAACGTTTGTGTGTGCATGGGGGTGATGCTAACAGCACACCTCTCGCTATTCCAACGGTGGAGGCTGATGTTCAGCCCCACCGATCACAATGAATGGGGCTTGGGAACCCAGTCGATTCGATCTCTTCGATTTCATCGAAACTCTGGGCTTTTTTTCTTATGGAAACCAAGCTCGACTCGAAGCATATGGATGGGGTTCGGCAAAAACTGGGATTTTGTGGTGGTGTTTATGTCAACCGAGTTGGTCTAGCGGGCGGCCTTGCTTTGTTATGGTCAGAGGGTATTCAGGTTAGTGTGAAAAGTTATTCGGTTGGTCATATTGATGTATTTGTGGACTCTGGTCTGGGGGAACAACCTTGGAGGTTTACAGGATTTTACGGACACCCGGAATTGGCACAACGGAAAAATTCTTGGGCATTATATTAGCAACATGTTTCCAAATGCCTTGCCTTTGTGCGGGTGATTTTAATGAAATTTTGTTTTGTCGTGAGAAGTGTGGCATCGTGGGGCGTAGTCCATCCCAAATGGAACATTTTCGGAATGTTATTGCAGATGCACACCTGGCTGACCTAGGTTTCGTTGGGCCACTTTTCACTTGGTCCAATAACCGAGGTGGCAATGCTTTGGTTCGGGAGCGATTGGACCGTGGGTTTGCGAATGATGCTTGGCAACTCTTGTTTCCACATGCCAAGGTTTACCTCCGCGTACATCCTCCGATCACTTACCTATTTGTTTTGACTTTTGTGGGGCTAAAGAACAACGTCAATCTCCGGTTAGTGGTTCCCGTATGTATCGGTGCGAAGCTATGTGGCCTCGGCATGACAGTTGTGAGAAAGTAGTTGCGGATAATTGGCGGCCTTCTACTACTGCGGATGTTCGAAGTTTGGTCTCTAATATTGCACATGTTAGTTCTTCTTTGCGGCGGTGGGATCGTAATGTTTTCGGATGTGTCAAGCACCAATTGAAGGAGAAAACCGAGCTTTTGTTGCTTAATACGCTTCTCATGCCGATGGTGCAAAGAATGGCTAAGCTACGTTGTGATATTGATGAGATTTTAGAGCGGAATCTATTTTTTGGGGCCAACGTTTCGGACTAATTGGCTAAAGGCTGGGGACCGTAATACTTCATTTTTCCATTCCAAGGCCACCCAACGTCATAAGAAGAAGAAAATTGCTGGTATTGTTGATCTCAACGGAATTTGGCAGGAGGATCAAAGAGTGGTGACGGACAATTTTGTGTCTTATTTTCAGGACTTATTTTCGGCGGGTGAAGGACTGAACATGGGCCCAGTATTGCAGTTGATTCAGGCTAGAGTTTCAGTTTGTAGTGTGTCTCAATTGAGTAGACCATTTTCCGAAGTGGAGGTCCACCATGCGCTTTTCCAAATGCATCCAACGAAGGCTCCTGGGCCTGATGGTAAGCCTGCTTTATTTTTTCAAAAATTTTGGCCGGTGGTGGGTCCTATTGTCACCTCTGCGGTGCTTGGGGTGTTGAATGGGGTTGATGAGATTTCACATATTAATCATACCTTCATTGTGCTGATTCCTAAAATTAAGACTCCCAAGCTCATGTCCGAATTTCGGCCCATTAGTTTGTGCAATGTTGTCTATAAGATAATTGCAAAAATGTTGGCTAATCGTCTTAAAGAGGTGCTGCCTTCTGTCATTTCGGACACTCAAAGTGCGTTTATTCCGGGGCGTCTCATTACTGATAATGCGTTGGTGGCATTTGAAGTGTTCCATTTTCTTAAAAATAAGAGGGCCGGAAAGGATGGTTGCTTTGCGTTGAAACTTGATATGAGTAAAGCCTATGACCGAGTGGAATGGCCTTTTATTCATCAAATGATGCTCTTGTTAGGATTTCCGCCACGGTTTGTGCATCTGATTATGAATTGTGTGTCCACTGTTTCTTTCTCGGTCCTTGTTAATGGGAAGCCTTCCAGAATGTTTTATCCAACAAGGGGTCTCCGCCAAGGGGATCCGCTTTCGCCATATTTGTTTACTATTTGTGCGGAAGGTTTGTCGGCGCTCCTTGCCCATGCTATGGCAGGTAACCGGTTGTCCGGAATTTCTATTTGCCGGGGTAGTCCACGCTTGTCTCATTTATTTTTTGCCGATGATAGTCTTCTATTTGCGAGTGCTAAAGAAGATGAGGCGGGTGTTTTGCGAGATATCCTCCAACAGTATGAGCAAGCATCGGGGCAGAAAATTAACTTCCAAAATTTTGTTTTAGTAAAATACGGCCTTGGTTACTCAAATGACGGTGACATCTATTCTTGGGGTGGGTTCATTGGCGCCCTACGGGAAGTATTTGGGGTTACCATATTGTGTGGGGCATTCTAAGCGCGCTGTTTTGGGATTTGTTAAAGAGCGCGTATGGACTCGTTTAAATGGTTGGAAGGAAAAAGTTTTATCGGTGGCGGGTAGGGAGGTACTCATAAAGTCTGTTGCTCAAGCCATACCCACTTATATTATGTCCTGTTTTCGCCTTCCTGATGGAGTGTGCCATGAAATTGAGTCTATGGTGTGCAATTTTTGGTGGGGACAAAAAGAGGAAACCCGTAAAATTCACTGGACAAGCTGGAAACATTTGTGTAAGCCGAAATTACAGGGTGGTATGGGATTTCGGTGTCTTCAACATTTCAATTCAGCTTTGTTGGCCAAACAGTGTTGGCGATTAGTACACAGGCCTCAATCTTTGGTTGCGCGCGTCTTCAAGGCTAGATATTTTCCTCAAAGTTCCTTTCTCGATGCTTTGGTCGGGAGCAATCCATCTTTCACTTGGAGGAGTATCGTCGGATCTCGAGTTCTTTTAAATGCTGGGCTTCGATGGCGTGTTGGGAATGGTGCGAGCATCTCGGTTAAGTATGATAAATGGATTCCCCGGCCTCACTCTTTTAAAGTAATTTTGCCACCTTCGACTCTTCCGGATGATGCACGGGTTAGTGATTTGATTGATTCTGAGAAGGGTGCATGGTCGGTTGAGAGGCTTACGCAACATTTTGTGGGCATGGATGTGGAGGCTATCCGATGTATTCCTCTTTGCCCCACGTTACCTTCGGATAAATTGGTCTGGCATTTTTCCCGAAATGGTGAGTTTTCGGTGCGATCGGCATATCATTTGTGTATGGATATGGTCTCTTTGGATTGCCACGGTGCTTCTTCCTCTAATGGTCAACAGATAGGCGCTTTTGGCAAGGTTTCGGCGACTTCATTTACCAACCAAACTCAAGATTTTTGGCTGGAAAATGTGTCTTGGTTTGTTAGTCAGAAGGGCCAATTTGCGGCAACGTCATATCATCTCTCTGGATCTATGCCCCGGGTGTGGAGTGGAGGCTGAAACGGTGGGCCATTGTTTTCATAATTGTCGATTTGCCTTGCAAGTGTGGAGGTCGAGCTCACTTAATTTGGCTATCAAGTCTTCTCGTTAGCAATTGCTTTGAGTGGGTCAACTCTGGTCACAATTGGTCCACAACCCATGCAATTATTTATTGCTATTTGTTGGTGCCTTTGGAATAATAGGAACTCCATCCTATTCGACAATAAATCAAGGACTGGAGGAAGTGGTTTCTTTTATGAGACTTATGTAGCGAATATGATCAAGCTCAAGAGCGAAGCCATCTTCCTGCGGCTCAAAGTGGATGAGACGGTGGATTGTGCCACGGAGGGTGTTTTCAAACTGAATTTTGATGGTTCATAGGAAGGCCCAAGCGGGTTGGTGTTATTATTCGGATGTCATGGGGAAGTTATTGCGTCTATGGTTGAGCGGATCCGATATGGAGGATGTTGATTGTGTGGAAGCTATGGGTGCGATAAAAGCTCTTCAATTGGGATGTGATTTGGACATATTCATCTTGAAGGATTCGCAAAATGTGGTGGCTGCAATTCAAGATACGGCGGATAATTTATCGTGCTATGGTCATTTAGTGGGTCTAGCTCAAGAACTCCTCTTGCGGTTTCTTTCTTCCTCGGTGTCGCATGTTTGTCGGGATGGCAATTCGGTGGCTCATTGTTTAAGTAGGTTAGCCTTTGATTTTGATTCGCCTCGTGTTTGGATGGAGGAGGTCCCTCCCTCTTTAATGGCGTTGGTGATGTCTGAGGCATCTTCTTCTGTGTAATTGCTTATCCTCTCTAAAAAAAAAAAAAAACTTGAGAGAAGCCAAACCTAATTAACATAATATGAAATATTCAAAGGCCAAATTAGTGGAATTATAATTAAATTGATACAAAAGACAAACTATAACTACAACAAGTATAATTTACCCTTAAATTCATATATACATTTTATTTTTAAATATTGTTCTAAATATATATATATATATATATTTGAATATCTAACATTTTGGAAGCATAAACTGAGTGCAACATTGTGTTGGGTGTTCGGTAAAGAGAAGGTGAGAAAGGGGCTGTTGGTGTCACACACTGGCGGTTCAACTTATGATTCGTGTGAGAATTGACTTCTTTTTTTTTTTTTTTTTTTGTGTGATTTTTAAGTTTTTTACAAAATAATTTACAAAAAAATTGAAAGAATGGATTAACTTTTTATAGTTTGTTTGTTTGTTTTTTTTTTTTGGTGGTGTTAAAATTGTGTCTTTCCAAAGGAGATCTTAGTATTATTTGCAGCCTTTAAATCTATGTGCAACAAACAAAATAGGATAAGAGCAAAATAATCATCAATTTGTTATACAAAATGGTTGAGTGGCACCATCAAGGATAGCTCATCAGGTGATGATGAATACCTACTACCCCTTTCAAGAATTGCACTAGACAATGAACTGGACAATGAACGATATTTATATTTTTTATTTGATTAAATCAAACTAAATTATCATAATTGCAGTTTGATTATTGTATGACAAGTCAATTACATCCATAATTGTCATGACTGAAATAGTTGCATGTATTACTGTTAGCAAAAATTTGGTTTGGGTCAAATCGACAGACATGATTCGACAGAGAAACCACAATTTCACAAACAACTACATATCAAGTGACTGTGGTTGGTGTTCTATGCCTCGACAGATTCAAGGATTTCTTTAGAAGTTGTAATGCAAAGAAACAAAGTGTGAATAAACTGAAAATCAATTAAATAACAAGTAAACTTGCCACTTAATTACAAGAATTAAATTACAAGTTCAATGTGCATGACAATCAACAGAGGAAAATTTGGCCACAGAGACTGAAATATTAAACAAACTACTCCTAAGTACAGAAGCTATAGCTAACTAAGTTAAATTACTCATAATTCCACATGGGTTATGAATTTGATTGAAGATCTTATTTCCTTTGAATTTCCAAGCTTTATGCTGCTGGCTTTACTACTTCTCTGCTCCCACGTGTCCCATCATAGAGCAAATTTCCTTTACTTCCTGCATAACTACCCATGATGTTCATAACCACTGGTAGCTGCTTCTTTGTTGTAGCATTTTTTTTTTCTTACGCACTTCTTTGCACACAAACCACGTGTCCTGTCTCACTTACATGCCTAACTGCATGACTTGACACCTAGGCCACGTTTGGCCACGTCCCACTGCATTATTAGAGGAATTGACAGAAGAAACTGCATCTGCCACATCCACTCCTTAAATGGCCTCAACTACCACTTGCTCTGCATTCTAGGGTCCACCCCCCACTGTAAGCTTATGGTTTTCACTCCTAGCATCCCTTAGATCAACCCTCTGTATTTGCTATGTTTATTTGACAGAGAAGATAAATTTTAGTGCCAACAATGCCCCCTCATTCAAGACAGAAAGATTTTTTTTGAATGAATGAATGAATGTCAGAAAAGACAAATAAGGTTTTGGACACTTATATATTTGGGCAATTCATTTAGGCTTATAAAAACAAACCCATGTACTAAAGCCCAAATACTTATAATAACACTCAACCGATAAAATTGACCCAAAACATGAATTCAAAAAGGCCCAACCGTTAAGCCCAACTGTTAGAAACAGGCCCAAGCTCAATCAGGAGGGTCCATCATAAGCTATTTGACCGTCAGAATTCAAATCATCACTTTACTACTCTCATTCCCTCTGTTTTACTCTGTTCTTCACCTCTTCAAACTTTTTATGCTTCAAAACCCTTTTTGCTCATCCTAATGGCACCCAAATGAGCTCAAACCAAAGGAAAGAAACAAGCAAAAATGCCACATATGCAACATTTTCCACCTGAGTTCTAGTAGCTACTTTGCCAACATATTTTTGATAGCTGCATTATTCCTCGCAACAAAACCTTTGCCCAAGGGGAATTAGGTCCAACCTTTTTTGCTAAAATCCCTGATGAACTTACCCTTCATTATCCCATTGCAAATACTGAAGTGATGCTTTTCAAAAAAGTGAAGCTAGCCTGGAATCAGTGGCATTCGAGCCCTAACCCCTTACGCTTGTGGCAGAAACCAAACCCTAATTGGAGACTATGGGTTCATCGCATGATGATATACGATACTGACCTTTGGAGAGCTCTTGGCATCTATGATGCCATTCAATTGTCAACCTTAGCCCTAGACACAGACAAATGGGCTATTGGCGCTGCAACCTGCTTTTGGTCTCTGTCCTGCAATTCCCTCATTTTAAAGTTTGGTATGATTTCTCCTACCATCCTTGATGTTGTACATTTGACTGACCTTCCTATTGCTGGCCAACATATAAGCGCCCTCTTAACTCCCCAATCAGTAGTCCCACTTGATACTAACCTTAGTTATGGGAAATTCCAAAC
This sequence comes from Camellia lanceoleosa, assembly GCA_025200525.1. Taxonomy (NCBI): domain Eukaryota; kingdom Viridiplantae; phylum Streptophyta; class Magnoliopsida; order Ericales; family Theaceae; genus Camellia; species Camellia lanceoleosa. Next base: position 120,634,207 of record CM045767.1, read on the forward strand.
CAAATACTAAATTTTTTTTGATGAACCCACCATAGAAGAAAGAACAACCTTTTACTTGTTGTGGCTCTCTCAACACTTTTTATGTGTCCCAAGCCTAAAAACCACCAAAGAGTATTTGGCCCTTGCCACTTGTATCCAAGAAGGCACACAACTGGCCTTTGCCCCTTTCCTCTTGAGCACACTATATAGGGGTCTTTTCTCTTTAGTTGATAAAGAGATAGATCATAACTGTGGAGGTTCTTTTTAGCTCTTTCAGGCCTGGTTTTATGCTTATTTCCCTGAAATTAGGCCTATCACTCAAACCCCTTACTTCTCTCCCTATGAAAGTTATCCAACTAATTTACTATTCTCATTGAACTGTCTGTCGATAGAGACTCTCAACTTTTCATCCCTTTCCATACCTTTCATTTCAACTCCACTGAACTAACATATATTAATGGTGCCCCTCAAACATTAAGTGACACTTGGAGGCAAAAACAAAAAGATTTCTGGGCTCAAGTCCTCACTCCCAGATACATTCTAGTGGGTGGATCCATCTCTACCAGTAAACTTTCTAATTGTAGTTTCGAAAGCTATAATCCTTGCCAATGGGCTAGGCAAATAAGATTATATCAAACTTTCCCTTGTCCTTACTTGCATCCTACCATCCATGAGCAAGTTGGATTCAGAATTCAATTCAAAATCTCCCAAGAAATGAAAGACTTGCTGGCTGAAAATCAGAATCTATTTGATCAATTTATTTTTTACTACTGTCAGACTCATCGTCAGACTAATTCAATTTATTTTTACTACCATCCATGAGCAAGTTGTCTATTTTACCACCACAAGGTTCACTAAATGGTGGTCTTTGATGGGTGCTTTGATCTTTGATGAAGATCTTCAAGCTTGTCTTTGGAATGTGCATCCAGACAATAGGAGAGGAGTAAAAATGACCATTGGTAATTCTACCTCCCCTTTTCTTTCCTTATGCACACTGTTTACTTCTGAGTTTGTGTTGATACTCACTTAGCCATCTTACTCCTTTGGCTATAAAGATGCCTGCCAAGGCTGATCCAGCTCTTAGGGACAAAGGCAAGGCTCCAATGAACCCATCAAAGAAACCCAAAGGCAATCCTTTAAACACCACTACCTGTGAAGGATTTATACCTTATAACCAAGATATAGAGATTGAAAAGAGGACCAAGAGTAGGTAAAAAAAAATTCAAAAATTCTATATTCTCAGCCCCAATCAAATGATGGTACTAAGGATGATGCTGCCCTTAAGAGGAGGTCAAAAAGAAGGCAAGAACAACCAGTTCCTTCTCAAATCACAGCTCCTGCTACACCAGCATCTTCTTCTTCTAGTAGTTCTTCTTCTCTTCCAATAATTGTATAGCTTTCATTCAAACTTTTACTAAATCAATATGCATTATGTTTAATCATACCGACACTTTATTCCAATCTCCTTCTCTTTCAGACATACTTTCAATCATACAAGAGGAGAAGACTTCTCTCTCCAGCTGCATCTCCTCCTGCTCCTGAGAGATTGCCTGAGACCCAGACCATTCTATCCTCTTCTATGCCTGAGAATGGAAAGTTGTCTGAAACTTAGATCAATCCCCCTTCTATGCCTGAAGACCAGACCAAAATGCCTTATCCTCCAACAAACTCAGGGCATCTGAATCCCCAACTCACTCAGGAAGAACATACTAGTATTCGGGAAGAACAAACTGGCCCAGAGAGATTTGGCTCAGAGAGGATAGGCCTAAGAGAATTAGCCCCTGAATTGGCACAACTTTTGGCTGATATTCCTTAGGGGATAGCCCTAGAGGACTTAATGGCCTTTTCTCTTAGAGGAATGCACCATGGAACAAATGTGATCATCAATTTTCCTGGTGTGGCCTTTTCCTTAGAAGAATCAGAAGCCTCTGGCCATGCCAGAGAAGCTCCCATTGACTCAGGTTATGTCAAAGAAAACCCAATTGATTTAACTGACAATCCTGACAACCATACAGCTGCTGTTGACAGAAGTTTTCCTATCCATGACCTTGTCTTTGAACAAAATGATAACATTCATCAGGACAATCATATTTCATTCTGCAACCAAAGGAATGAGACTGACAGAGCTGATATTGAGGTATTGGATAATAAATCAACTTCAAGTGACATGAGAACTCCTCATGAGGTGCTTACATAACTTGTGCATTTCCCTACTACCTCTATCCCAGTATCTTCATTCCATTTACCTTTACCAGTAGATGCACCATTATCAGACCAAGTTGAAACAAGGGCAGTTGTGGCCATTTCCAACTTGCCCAACACTGAGACTTCTATTACACCTTCAATAGAGGTAACATATGTTCAAGTAGTCTATTTTCCACAGTTTGAATTAATCACTGACTTAAACTCTTTAATGCAGCAACCTAGAGTTCCTCCTCTGCAAGACTTACTCTTGGGCATCTCTGTTGTTCAACAAACTGCTGCCAATCTAATTATTGAAGAAAGATTAAAGCAACTATTTGATGAAGAGCAAAAATCGGTAGACCAATTCTTCAAAATACTTAGCTGCCCTAGATAGTTTGGCTCTTTCTCAAGCCACAACTTTGATCGACCGTTCTGGAAGCCATTGCACCTCTGATGCCTTAAATCTTTGACCCAGCTCAAGTGCAGGCTTTCCAAACCTTCCTCTCAGAACTTCCACAACACTTAGTGGCAATTACTCGATTTCATGCTGAGCCAAAAACTGTTGAAACCCAAGTAGATCAAATGAGAAAATCAATTGATGCCTTGACTGAGGCTTTTACCAGATCTCAAATCCTCATTACTCAGATTACTCTTTTCACAACAGAAGAGGTTCAACTAGAAGATCAACTAGCTCATGTGAGAGCTCAAAGAGCTGCTACTGAACAAGAACAGGCCAGCCTTTCTCAACAACTTCCAACACTTCTTATTCAAGCAGAAGGTGGCCCACCTACCATAAAACAAGCTCAAGCCAGACTTAGGCAAAATAAAATTGGGCATCAAACCGCCCTTCAAGCCTGGAGTTGGCTTTCAATGTATTTTCAAAAAGACTAAACCAAATGTAATTATTTTGATTTGTACTTTTTGGGATTGTACTCTTTGGCACAATTTCTTAATGGAAAATCTATCATGTTTTCCTATGGCTTATTATGTATACCTATGCTTTCATGGCTTATTCATGCATTCCTATATAGTTGGATAATATTTTTCTAAGGTACTTGCCATTAATGACCTTCCTGGGTGGCTCACCTTCCAAAGAAGCAAGATGATAAGCTCCTTCTCTAAGGATCTTATGTATTTTAAATGGACCTCCCTAGTTTGGAGACCACTTGCCATATTTTGGGCTTTTCAAGCCAATTGGTAATATGGTTTTCCATACCAACTCTCCTTCGAAAAACACTTTACTTTTCACTTTTTTGTTGTAACTTCTCTCAACTTTCTTTTCTGAGCTATCAAATGATTAAAGGCCATAATCATTTTTTCCTCTAAGTCTTGTAATTCAGTGGACATGGCTTATGCATATTCATCCATAGGAATATTCAAATGCCTAGCCAGTTGATTAGAGCTCACTGTTACTTCTAGAGGCAACACAGCATCATGCCCATACACCAACTCATATGGAGTTGTTCCTATGCTATTTCTTTTTGAATTTATATAAGCCCAAAGCACTTCTGATAGAAGATTATGCCAATTCCTAGGATTGTCTTCAATCATCCTTTCTAAAGTGTTTTTGACAATCTTGTTTGTTGCCTCAGCCTGCCCATTTGCCTGGGCATAATAGGGTAAGGAATTTAATATTTGAATGCCATATTCTGTGGCAAACCCTTTAATCTCATCCCCATTGAACACTGTGCCTTGATCAACAATTATGGACTGGGGTAAACCAAACCTATGAATCACATTCTTTTTTAAGAATTCAATGATTTGAGTTTGTGTCACCACTTTCAGAGGCACTGCTTTTACCCATTTAGTAAAGTAATCAGTAGCTACTAGCAAATAAGAATGTGCTTTTGAAGAGGCTGGGAAAATTTGCCCTATCAAGTCCATAGCCTATCCTTTGAAAGGCCAAGGTTTTACTACTGAATGAAGATTTATGGCTAGAACTCTTTGAATATTGCTATGTTTCTGGCAATTCTGACATCCTTTTGCATACATTATGCAATCTTTTCTGATAGATGGCCAAAAATAACCATACCTGTTAATCAACCATCTCATCTTATCACCAGTCTGATGGGCCCCACAAATTCCCTTATGTGCTTCAGCCATGGCTTTCATCTAGTCTAACTTACCAATATAAAGTAAAGTCAAACCATTATGAGCCTTCCTAAATAAATCATCTCCTATTATGACATAATTTAGGGCTTGATATCTTATTTTCCTATTACTCCCTTCATTAGGATTGGACAGGTATTTTATCAAGAGGAATCTCCAATCTTTCTCTGTCATATTCAAAGTAAAAATAGGCAAGAAATTTCTACACCTACTCTTAAGTGCAGAAAAGTTTCTTCTCTTAATTCAAATCACCCTATCTTGAGCTCCCTTGGGTATTTTTAAGCCAGAAGCTGCTTGAGCCATCTCATTGACCTCTTTATTCTCTAATTTATATCTGTGTGTAAAGGTGACAGGGTTAAAGAAACTGATTAACCATTTGACCGCAGTTAGATACTCCTCCAGGGCACCACTTACACACTTGAATTCTCCCAAGACTTGCGTAATGACCAATCGCGAATCCCCAAAAACTTGAAGACTTCTTATTTTGAACTCTATGGCCAACTCTAGGCCAATTATTAGAGCTTCATATTCAGTTTGATTACAAGACTGAATATGTTGTGTATCCAACTGATACGCAAATTGGTACATCTACTTATTTGGTGCAATAAACACGATACCTACTCCCACTCCTTCATCTGTCTTTGAACCATCAAATATCAACTTCCAAGGTTCATTCTCCACCATATTGATTTCATATAAATCTAAATCAACAGAGGTAGAGGGGTGTTTTGTCAGAAAATCACCCAAAGCTTGCCCTTTGACTGCTTTTTGTGGCACATACTTGAGACAATATTCAATTCATGCTAAAATCCACTTACCCTGTCTTCCGCGCAAGATTGGTTTAGACAACATGTATTTAATAACATCTGTTTGTGCTATCACAAACACTTCTGTGGGTAGCATATAATGCCTCAGTTTAATGGCTGCAAAATAAAGTACTAAACATAGTTTTTTGACAAAGTTATACCTAGTTTCAGCATCATTTTACCTTCTACTTAAATAGTAAATGGCTTGTTCATGCCCCATACTATTTTCTTGAGCCAAAAAACAACCAATCGACAGATCAAAAGCTGAGATATACAATTTCAAAGGCTTTCCTGCCATAGGCGGCATAAGCACTGGAGGGTTTTTGAGTAAATTAAAAGCTTCTTGATGACATGCTTCCCACTTAAACTCATACTCTGACTTGATTTTTATCAAAGGGGAAAATGCTAAAGTCTTTTTAGCTAAATTGGCTATGAATCTGCTCAAAAAATTGACTTTTTTAGAAAACTTTGTAGCTCTTTCTTGTTGGTTGGGGGTTTTGTCTCCAGAATTGCTTTGGCATTGTTGGCATCCACTTTTATCTCTTTGTGGTGCACTAAAAAGCCCAAAAACTTTCCAGCAAATACCCCAAATGCACACTTTAAAGGGTTCATTTTGAGTTTGTAAGTCCTCATCCTTTGAAATGTCCTTTGCAAATGTTCCAAATGCTTGTCAAAACTGTCAGACTTGATGGCTACATCATTTTTGTAGACTTCTAATTATTTCCCAATCAAATCATGAAAAATAAAATTCATTGCCCTTTGGTATGTTACTCTTGCATTCTTTAATTCAAAAGGCATGACTACCCATTCAAATGTCCCCAAAGCACCAGGACATCTGAAAGTTGTCTTATGTGTATCTTCTAGGTTAATAAAAATTTGATTATATCCAGCATGACCATCCATAAAGGACAAAATCCTATTTTTGGCTACTGAATCCACTAACAAGTCAGCCACTGGCGTAGGATATTCATCCTTAGGAGTTGCTAGATTTAGATTTCTAAAGTCTATGCATACTTTTAACTTGCCATTTTTTTTCATTACAAGGACAATATTAGACAGCCACTCCACATGTCTGGCTATTATAATAAAACCTGCTTTGAGTAATCTTTCAATTTCCTCCTTAACCAATAAGGTGACTTCATTAGTCATCCTTCTTGGAGGTTGTTTATGGAGAAGAAAATTTCCTTTAATTGGGAGTCTATGCTCTACCAGTGTTCTATCTAATCCAGGCATTTTTTCATAAGTCCATGCAAAGCAATCCACATACTCAGAAAGCAAACCAGGGAGTTTGCTCTTACATTCATCAGATAGATTAACATTTACATAGATGGGCCTCTTACAAGCCTTACTCCCTAAGTTATATGCATCTAAAGGGTCATGTACATCTACTTTAAGATCATCAAGCTTGGCAGGAGCAGCCTTCAGATGCTTCAATTGCACCTCTTTATAACTCAGAGGGCTACTGTCGATAACACATTCTGCCCAAGAACAAATTGGCATACACTTAGGGCTAAACTTACTTTCTAAGAAGAAATTAAAAAAAAAAAAAAAAAAGCCTAGAAAAAGTAGATCTAATTACATTAGCTGTCTCATCCAGCTTGTCTTCTTCTGACACTTGTACTTGCATTACTTTTCATCCTCAACAACCTTCTTTATCACAGGCCTTTTCTGCTTCTGCATCAGGCTTGGCTTGGCCAATTTCTGGCCTATCTGCTTAAAACCTTCCTCAATTAAGGCCTTGAACTCTTCATTTGTTAGACCCTTTTCCTAAGACTTAACCTCTTCTTCATCTATCATAATTGGACCCAAATCCTCATCATACAGCACAGCTTCTATGTTATTAACATCATCAATAAAGGGATTTCCATCTGCCCTTTAAACTTTTATCCCTCCTTTACCACCACTGGGTGAGAAAATCAATGCCTGGCGCAGAGAAGAGGGTACACAACCATTAAGGTGTATCCAATCTCTACCTAGTAGCACATTGTAGTTAGAGATGGAGTCTATTACAAAGGAAGTTGTTCCCATTGACTTGGAACCAACTTGAAGTTGTAAAGCCACCACTCCTCTGGCCTCAAATGATCCACCAGCAAAATTACTAATGTTCACATCAGTAGAACGCAAATCATCAACAGATTTCCCAATAGCTTTCAGTGTCCTAGAAGTAAGAATGTTGACAATGGCTCCATTATCAACTAACACCCTTTCCACTGGCACCCCCTCTAAATAAGCTCTGACATATAAAGGCCTTAAATGCCTGATGAGCTTATCCTCTGGTTTTTGCAGCACAACCTTCTCTCCATCGACAGACCTAACCACCTCAATTGACTTTAGTGGCTTGGTTTGTGTCTCAACCACTACTATTTGAACTGCTGGTTCAGTCAGATCTTCAACATCACCTGCCAATTCATCTGGCTGGTTTGGTTTGGCCTGAAATCTTTGAGGGATGGCCATAATCACGTTACACTCCTCGAATGGAGGTAAAGAACCAAAATGAATAGCAGCTAGTTTTTCTCCAAAGTCACCATCAGAACCAGCTGTCTTGACTTTATCTTCTTTAACTTCCTTATTAATATTCATGTTATCAGTGACCGTTTCCTGATCCTGATCATTCTTCATTGCCATATCTTTCTCAATACTGTCATCTTCATCAAACATTAGATCTTTCTCCAATTCTTTCAACTTCTGCCTCAGCAAAGCCTTCTCAAAGAACTTCCCAACAGGTCTGTCATCTACCTTTTCTGGCTCCATCTTTCTTTTCAGAAGTTGAACTGGTTGAACTGGATGGGCTCTATAAGTTGAACCCTTCAATTCCTTTCCTCCAGTAGCAGGAACCAATCCATTTCTAGTCCATACTAGATCATGCCTTCCAGCTGGCCTATCACCTGCTGTTGTAGACATCATAGCATGGAATCTCCTTTGTTCTCTCCTTTTCTGAGTTCTTATTTCTCCCATTTGTCTCCAACCACTCATTGGGAACTTTGGGTGAGACACTCCTTGCCACCCTAAATGAGATGGTACTGGAGGCTTCACTATCCCTGGTTAAACTAATTGCATTTCTGGCCTCATTCTTGGGCCATGATGTTACTGTTGAAATCCTCCAAATGGTCATACAAACTGTTGATGCCCTCCGTATGGCCTTCCAGCCTGTTGATGACCATTATATGATGAACCAGACTGCTGTTGCTGGCCACTATATGGCCTAGTCATAACCCTTAGACTTCTATAGGGCGTAGCACCCTTGTGTTGTTTGAGCATAGCCCTCACATTGCTTAATCCAACAAAACATGGATGCACAGGAGTTTCTTGGAATAAAAATGGAGCATCATCCTTGCTATAATTCTCTGCAAGACCAAATATTCCTGGGTCTATCCCATCATAGAACAGACGATCATTATCAAAAATCTGCAAATCACCACTACCCATAGTATTAAATCTCAGGCCAACATCCTTTACAATTTTTTGAATTCCATTAATCACAATGGCCTTAGCCTTTTCTTTATCAGTACCACAATGAACCTCTCACTAGGTTCTTCCTGAACTCTTTTTCCTTTTGTTTCTTTTGCCATTTTCTCCATTCTCTCCTTGTGAAGTTTTTCTAACTCTACCAAGAGAACTCTAGGATTTTTTCCCTTTTTCTTTTGATCATTTGACTGAAAATTAGTTGTACCATATTGATTTCCATGATATTGGGAAATGGATCACCATTAACTCCCATGACCCCTTTATCTTTTTCAACATACTTCAACATTTCCTTCTTAATCAAATCCTGCACACAATTGCGAAATGTAACACAGTTATTAATGGAATGCCTGAAAGAATTATGCCACTTACAATACTCCTTGCCAACCCTATCCCTTTCTTTGGGAACGTTGTGGCCTGGAGTCAAAGTTAAAAATTTATTTGCTAATAATTTATCAAATCATGCATCTACTTTTGATTAATCAAAAGAATACTGCCTATATGACACAGCCACATTCTTTTTGGCTAGCTGTGTTGCTAGCATACTTATAGATTTGTCGATTTTCCTTAATGTTTCATAAACCACAGGTTTTTTTTACCTATTACTTGAGCAACATCTATGTCGATATCAATATCAAATTCAACCTCTTGGTAATAAGTTCCTAATGAGGCTACATTTCTCTGTTACTCTTCTCTGAGAATGGCCTTATAACTAGTTGCCCTTGAAGATAACTCAAACAAGTCCCTAAACATCATGCATTCAAACCTTTTCCTAGGTTCAAAGTCTAAACCATTCTGGGCTAACCTTATGACTTCTATTTCAGGCATGTACACATGACATATATTTTTTTCTTTTTTAAACCTGTCGATGTACTATACTGCACTTTCTCCTTGCTTTTGTTTAAATTTTGACAAATCCACCATTGTCACTTCAGGCTCAGTTCTAAAGAACTAGGCATGAAACTGACTCTCCATCTCTTGCCAAGTATGGACTGAATTTTCTGGCAAGTTAATAAACCATGTAAATGCTACTTTTGGCAAAGAATGAGGAAAGAGTTTTAGTTTTAAATTATCATCATAACCAGGTTCTTCACACTGGAGAATGAACCTGCCTACATGTTCTATAGTTGACTGTCTCTCTTCTCCTGTAAACAAAGTAAACTTAGGGATCCTATAGTTTCTCGGAATGAGAGTTGTTTCCACCCATGGAGGGCAAGGACTCCTAAACATTGGTCTATCTGGCCTTCTCAAGGCTGGACCATACATTTCTTGTATAATGTTCATTATTTGCTACCTATTATTAACCTGAGGATCTAAATATTGCTGCTGCTATATCCCTTCTTGAACTTCTGATTGGAAGCAAGGAAAAGGAGGACCAGGCCCTTTACGCCTTGGATGCATTATGTTCATAATAGGGTTGTTGTATGACATATTCCTGTGCATTATGAGGCCTTACTTGATTCATTGGCCTATTTCTTTGTTCTTGATAACCAAGCCCATCAAATGCAGGAATACCATATGCAGGAGTACCATACACTTGTGGCCTTAGTTGCCCCCCAGGTCTCATTCCCATATTATTTAAGTTATGATTAAACACTGAGTTTGTGGGGGTATTCTCTCTCAAACACAGGATTTATGGTCATCCCCTCCTCATATCTTTCTTGGAGTGTGGGAGGTCTATAAAATGACACAGGTTTAATTACATTTTCATGTTGTTGAAGGGTTACAAGTGGTATAAATTGTGCTTTATTTACCTAAGTCTCATCTCCAATCCTTCTTGATTGGCTGGGCTTGATGTTGGCTTTCTCAAACAAAGCCAGGAAGTTATCTATCATCACTTGGTTCTCATATGCAGACATGGAACCAATTGTTTGCTGAGTATGCAACAGAAAAGCCCTTCTTGGATCAATAGGAGGGCAATTAGATTGGCCTATTTCCTGCCTGGCCACTGAATGGCCATTAGCTAGGTTGTCTTGCACTCCTTCAAGCCCACCTTCTAGATCTTCTCCATCTTCAACCCCTTTCTCAAGGTCTTCAAAGACTTCATGCTATTTCTTCCTAGCCATTACTCCAAATTAGACAGGTCCCACTAGGCGTGCCAAGATATGTTAGCAAAAATCTGGTTTGGGTCAAATTGACAGACGTGATTTGACAGAGAAACCACAATTTCACAAACAACTGCAGATCAAGTGACTGTGGTTGGTGTTCTATGCCTTGACAGATTCAAGGACTTCTTTGGAAGTTGTAATGCAAAGAAACAAAGCGTAAATAAACTGAAAATCGATTGAAGAAAAAGTAAACTTGCCACTTAATTACAAGAATTAAATTACAAGTTTAACGTGCATGATAATCAACAGAGGAAAATTTAGCCACAGAGGTTGCAATATTAAACAGCCTACTCTTAAGTACAGAAGCTATTGCTAACTAAGTTAAATTACTCCTAATTCAACATGGGTTGTGAATTTGATTAAAGATCTTCTTTCCTTTGAATTTCCAACCTTTATGCTGCTGGCCTTACTACTTCTCTGCTGCCACGTGTCCCATCATGGAGCAAATTTCCTCCATTTCCTGCATAACTGCCCATGATCTTCATAACCATTGGTAGTTGCTTCTTTGTTGTAACATTTTTTTTTCTTACACACTTCTTTGCACACAAACCACATGTCCTATATCGTTTGCATGCCTAACTCCATGACTTGACATGTCATGACCCAAACCCGCCCCTATAGGTTTAGTGTCGTAACCGGCTAGTAATTCTTGGATTACCAAAGGCCTCTTAACAAAATAACTTATAATTAGGGGCTGCAGAAGCAAATAACAATTATACAACATCCATTAAGCTGTGCAAACTTATATGAAATAGAAAAATTTTAAAACTTTATATACATACATTTACACATCATATATATATATATATATAGAGACTAGACAGAAAGGGACTTGGCCCTAAATATAGAATAAACAAAAACAAGAAAACAAAACTTGAACTTTATGCACATAGCCATAACCACTTGACATATCCAGAACCTCTACAGGAGGCACATAGGTTGGCTGACAAAACAAAGTCTAGGCAGAAGCTCTAGGCCTGGTCACGCGCCTGATCACCTACATACATAAATAATATGGTGAGCTAGAGCCTAGTGAATAATAACAAAGTAAAGGGTTTTAATGAATAATGTCCATCACAGAATCAGAAATTAGAGTTTATATCAAAAACAGATTCTTATTAGAAACAGAGTCCTATGCATATTCAGATTTCAATCAGAAACAGGTTCATATTCATACTCTTATTCAAATCATATACAGAAATCAGAGTTCATGCTTCATACATGGTACATCCATTAGCGCTATCATGCTTGTCAGTTCCATTAAGGAACCTTCAGTACCGGGAAACCTGTAACATACTTGAGTCACGGTATTATTACCCCCGGGAAAGGGCCTTGAGACCACGGTATTATTACCCCCGGGCAAGGCCATGAGACCACGATATTATTACCCTCGAGCAAGAGCCTTGTACTTGTAAACCACGATGTTATTACCCTCAAGCAATGGCCTTGTGCTAAGGATGCCACGAATACATTTCAGAAATTTGGACAATCATTCATTCATACAAAACATCGCATTTTAGAAAACTGATCATTTCATAGCATCATAAAATAATTAAAGTTAAACATAACTTTACAGAGTTATTACTCACAGATGGCTCCAATTGCAGAACAGATTAAGCAGACAGATCATATAACTTACGACGCGTGACCTACAAACAAGCACATAACATATACACATTGAAACACAATATCACTTCATTGATCAGACTTGACTTTTCTTGTCTAAGTAATCCGGAGTTCTATTATGCTTATTCTTTCTTACTCCAATCAATCGGGTTCTCATTCACATATTTTTTCATTACTAAAGTCTTCTTTTTCAAATAGACTGATTTCTTACTTGTCTTCTTAATCAATTGCTACTAAATCAATGATTTATTCCTTAACTAATTAATTTATGTTGATTGTTAGTTTATTAATCTTGTTGAGTCATAATTCTTGCCTAAGAATGCTTGGAAGTGAAAGAGAACGAAAATCGAAATGTGAAACAGCTTTTCAAATTTTTTTGAAACAGGGCTCTTCTCTCGAGCACAACATTGGTCGCTCGAGCGGACCCCTTGGTCTGCAAAAATACAGGTTGCTTGCCTTTTACGCTCGAGCGACAACTTCTTTGCTCGAGCGATGATGATGAATTCTGGGTTTTCCAGAATGTTGTTTAAAATTCAAAACACATTACCAAGGCTCCAAATTCATGCATGACTCACTCGAATATGCAAAAATATTCCCAATTCATATATTTAAAGTTAATTCCATGATTTTAATTCAAGTTTAAACCTAGGATTTCATGTTTAAAAATTATCTTTCAATTCTTTCTTTGTTTAATGAAACTTAAAATTGAATCTATAAAGCCCTTTAAAAAATATTTGAATGTATGAAATTTAACTTAAAATCAAACTAAGTTTTGATTCTTAAATATAAATTATAATTTATTTCCATATTTGTCCAAATTTAAAGTTCATTCATTTTCTCCATACCAAGCCCAATTTCAAACCCACAAATTCTAAAACATGAATTGATCTTCCAAAACTCTTTAAAAAAATTATGATGCATGTACAATTGAAACTCAATTTCATGTTAAGACAACTAAATTCAAACCCAAAGTAATTAATTTCTAATTTAACTTCATAAACTTGATCTTGCCTCTAATTCTTCATTTTCTTGTCAATTTCCTAGCAAATATTGAATATGTGTAATTCAAATAAAACTAACTAATTTAATATATTCCAAAATTTGTTTAAATTAAATAAAGCTCTTAAATTACATTACATGCATGGGTTAATAATCAAAATCAAATTCCATATTTTCATGAACTCATAGTTCCAAACTTTTCTTCAAAATCAAATATATAATATATTTGCATGGCTCCAATCCTTTCAAAACACATGATGCATGCAAATATACATCTCATATATATATATATATATCAAGGTTCACAAATCCAAGTTCAATTTGAAGAATTCCTACAATTATTTCCATATTTATTCTTTAATTCTTCCAAATTACATGCATGTAAAAAAATGAGGCCCAAATTCATGCAAGATATTCAACATCAAACCAAAATAATCAATTTCCATGTTTATCTCCATAATCTTACACTTAACTCAATTTTTCTTCATCTTCTTGATAATTCTTTTTAATTACATGTTGATTCTAAAACTTTCTTAACTCATGAACATAACTTCAAAACTCTCTTAATTTCAAGGTGTAGGGAGATTAATCTTTTAAATTAAACTTAGAATCCTTACCTATAATTTTGAGTTTGCAGAATCTCTTGAGCTCCTCTTACAATTGCTCTTCTTTCTTCCAATCTTTCACCCAAATATAGATTTCTCTATCTACACTCTTTGAGCTCTCTGTCTCTTTCTAAGCTCTCCAGCACCCTTCACAAGCCAAACCGTCTCTTTTTGACATAAAAAAAATGGCTCAACACAAGACACATATACACACTCTCACTTCTAGTAACACGTGCACATACTTGCACATTTCTTTTAGCTCCAACACAACGCTCACATGCACACACACAGATTTCTTTGCACACATACATCCACATATCCTCAAATTCTTAATCATTCTATAATTTAATTTATGGTTAATTGAGCAATGTTTGGAGCTTAAGAAGAGAGTCAAGTTATCTGGTGCACTGTCTATTGCTAAAGCAAGTAGAAGAGTTATGGTCGCACGTATCGTAGCTATGTTTGGAGCTTTTATCAGGTAATTAATTTGCACAAAAATATGGGCATCATGAATCAACAAAATTAGCACTATTTGGTTTTGTGGAAGCTAAGAGTAAGGGAAGAAGTATATAGATGATGTTGCATTAATCGTGTATCATTATGTAATTTTATAGATTATTTCCTGATATTTAAGTACTATATGGTTGAACAATAGGAAATATACAAGGAAAGTTGTTGAATTGTACAAGACTATGACTGCTACCAAAAAAAAAAAAAAAAGGAGTGAAGAAGAAGCATAAGAAGAAGAATCATGTGCCACTCATTCGAAGTACTAAATCCACCCTTGTAACCAATTAAAAATGAGGGTATTGTTAACAAGCGGGTAAATAAAATGTAACTTATAAATTAGTGTAGAGTTAAGAATCTATTTAAGGATAGTAATTGTCATTTTAAGTAATTAGCATTGGCATCTTTAGTCATGTATCCTTTTCCTGGTAGTGATGAAAAATTGATCCAAGAATACAAGAAGAAATTTTCGTACTAATCTAAAATCAAACAATGTCAAAAGAATTGACATTTCCAAAAATATGATCAACCCAATTCAAGAAGCAAAAATCCTATAGCTGAAGCCCAATGAAATGAAATTATCAAAGTTGTTTGCATAAGAAATTTTTTTGCATGTGATGTGTTCCTTTTTGGTGATAATGAAATTTCTTAGACAGACATAAGTTTAAAAAAGAAAAAAACCAAAAACAAAAAACCGTACTTTTAGTGCTCTAATTTCTTTTATATTCTTCATCTTAATCACTTAGATTTCTTAGCTAAAAAGTAACCAAATACAATTGGAAGATAGTGAATTGATTGTTATTTATATGTAATTAAACACAAACCCAGTTGAATAAAAAAAGAAATTAATTAAAAAATGAAAGGCCCAAATGCAATCTTTGGTTTCATCTGTTACTTCATGTATTTCCTTCCCATTTTCATGCTTCTCTTTCTTAATGGACTCTATGTAATTGACTGACTGACTGAATTACTAAACAGATTGATTGATTGTGCTAGTTTGAATGCAATTCTATCTGTTAACTGGTAAATTATCTGTTCATGTTTTATGCTTTAAACTGCAAATTGAAGGCCTTATCAACGGCCGAATCTGAAATTGATTGATGTTTTGTGCTAAGTAAGATTTATATGATTTTATGGTATATTTAAATGAAATGTGATTTGGTATGATTAAATTAGATTAAATATTGATAAATTACAAGAGTTGGCCTCATTCACAACCTTGCCACTTAGTAGCGCACTCCATATCATATTTTGAGACTTGAATCAACACTTATTCATCCATTTGCTTACACCAAACCGACTAGAGAGAGAGAGAGAGAGAGAGAGAGAGAGAGAGCTAGGAGAAAAAACTTGGTTTCATCTTGATTTGCTTGGAGGCTTAGGGATTTTGGAAGATAATTGGCAAGTTGAGCTTTTAGACTTGTAATTGAGAACTCAAGGTAGGATATTCAACCTCTCATTAATGTATTCAAGGTAGTTCTTGCATGGTTCTTGACTTATGGATGAATTGAGTCTTGATTTAGTCTAATAATGTTGAATTGGAGCTTAATTCATGCATGCATGTTCACATTTGTGCATTTTGAGGTTGTTTTTCATGAAATTCCTCATGCATGTTCATATCTTGAGCTTAGTCCATGAATTCATCTTGTTTTTGAGGCAATTGAGCTCATTTGAGCAAGTAATTGAAGCTTTGAATTTGATTGAACACATGCATGTTACATTTGAAGTATGCTCTTGAAGTTTGGTTTGAAATTGGGTTTAATTGACTCACCTTTGGGCCTTGATTTTACAAATTGAGCTTTGAATCATGTTATATTATGAGTTTTAAAGTGTTTTCCAAAAAATTGGCCTTAAAAGATCAAATTTGATGCATTAAAACTTGGTTTTGAGCTTGAGGTTCAAATCTGGAATTTCCAGAATTTGGACTTATGCTCGAGCGGGGAAAGTGGCGCTTGAGCGTGGAATACGTGCTCCCTGCACTTCGCATTGTTTTGCAATCCGCTCAAGTGGGGAAATGCACGCTCGAGCGGGGACTTGTGTCACACGCTCGAGCGGGTGTCGAGCGCCCATCGAGCATGATTTTCACATATCCAGTACTTTTGCCATATTTTGCAGTCCGCTCGAGCGTGGGAAATGACACTCGAGCGGGGAACCTTTGTCTGCATGTCCGCTCGAGCGTAGAAAGACACACTCGAGCGTGACCCCTGTTTTCTGAAAATTTTTGTAAAGTGTTTAAAAGTGCATCCTTGCATCCTTATTCCATCCTAGGCATTCTTAGGCCTAGTTTAAGGCATCTTAATGAGGATATTGATGTAGAACCACACCGAGGCAAATTAGGGATTAAGTTATTATTTTTCCCGACTGTGTAGCTTAGTGTGTGTTTACTCTATAACTGTGTAGGGTTGGCATCCAGAGACGCTCTAGCTTATCTGTAGCCCAGAACTCTGTGAGTAACAATGTTGTAAAGATATATTCAATTGAGATTACTTTCTGAACGAATGATTGAACTGTTTTATGAAATAACACTGCCATCGAATGAATGCTTGTCCTAATTGTAATCGTATTCGTGGCATCCATAGCAATTTCATCGTTATCGCATCGCATCGCTACTATCACAAAGATCTCTGTCGGTTCCCATGTCTGGAACCACTACTGTTTACTGATATGATGGCCATCAACTGACTGTTCGGTCTGTTAAGACCTACTGTACTGTTGCTATTGAATGTACCATTTATGACTGCTATGATCGAATAACTGTTATACTGATTAATGACTATTTTCAACACTGAAAGGACATTCATTCTTAACCTCGTTACGCATATGTTATTCACTGGGTTTTAGCTCACTGCTCATATATATATATATATATATATGTAGGTGTTCAGGCACCGGACTGTTGCTAGAAGCGTCAGGCTAAGCTCCTGTTTTGTCAAAGCCAACCACTGTGCCTCACAGAGAGGTTTCAAGTCCTTCAAGCTAGGGCTTTTTTGGGGTGTTTTAGATTTCCCCTTTTTGTACCTGGTTTTGTAATACTGTATAGACTAAATGATGTTGTACTGTACTGTTCTAACAGGGACTAGGTCCCTGTCCTAGATGACTGTTTATGGATGTATATGTATTGTTTATGTGTATATGTATGAAAAGTCTTTTTGTATACAGAATGTCACAGCTCATTGGACGTCTTCTATTTACTGTTTTGGCTTCCGCCAAATTTCTGACTCAGACATCGTTTTACTTTTAAGCAGTGCCTTCGTAATCTCGGACATGGCGGTTATGGTGCTAAACCCATATGGGCGGGTTTGGGTCGTGACAGAGTGGTATCAGAGCGATATTAAACCACGAGTTATACCGCACACACGTGTCCAAATGAGCTATAGGATGTCCTAGAAAAGTAATAGGGCATTACATGAGCATGAAAAGTGTGTGTGACCATAACATGATTATATGTGCTAATGTGTTAATACGTTTAAAGTATGCAACTTCCTATGTTTATTATTACTGTGTTGCATATAGTGAAATGGATAATGCAAGGACTACTGATGAAACTGAATCATCTGACGCCAGAATGGCGAGATTAGAAAGAACTGTTGAATTACTGACTGAAGCCTTAAGGCAACAGCAACAACAGAACCAACAGCTCCCACCTCCTCCGGTACAGCCGGAACAGAATGTGCATGATGACATTATCACTCTAACACAGAAGTTCAGTAAGATGAAACCGCCATCATTCCAGGGAGGCCTTGAACCATTAAAGGCCGAGACATGGGTACTAGAAATCGAAAAATTATTTGAAGTCTTTCCGTGTTCTGAGGCACACAAAGTGCTATTGGCTACCTTCACCTTACAAGAAGAGGCCAGAAGGTGGTGGATGCTGGTCCGCGACACCAATACTGCTATGAATTGGGCTCAGTTTAAGGGAGCCTTCTTTGAGAAATACTTTCCACAGTGTGTCAAAGACCGCAAGGTGACTGAATTTGAACAATTGAAATAAGGCACTATGTCCGTAGCTGAGTATGAATCGAAATTTACAGAACTTGCCCGTTATGTACCACACATGGTGGATACCAATTACAAAAAGGCCAGGAAGTTTGAAGGCGGCCTTAATGTAGAAATTCTTGACAGGATAAATGTTTTGAAATTACTGGAATACGTGGATGTTCTCGACCGAGCAATAATAGCCGAGTCAAATATCGAAGCATTGAAACAGACTGAAACACCAGCGTCTGAATGGCGTGGTAAGAGATGAAGTTTTAAATTTAAGAAAGGCTGGAACAGTTCGTTGAACAAAAAGCAAAATACAGGGTCAACAAACAGTTCTAGTCAAGGAAACTATTCTATACCGCCCTGCTCTAAATGTGGTAAGAGTCATAAAGGGGTTTGTTATAAAATTTCAGGTTCTTGTTATAGGTGTGGCAAGGTGGGCCACATGGTTAAAGATTGCCCTTCCACTCCTCTGGGTAATAGTAAAGCTGCAGCCAGCGCCGCAGCATCAACTGCTGCACCAAAACCCAACCCTAAAGCCACTAGAAAGGAGCCTATGAGGCAAGGCCGAGTGTTCGCACTCGTACCGGGAGATGTATAGAATACCGAGACCATTGTGTTAGGTATACTCTCAATTTGTGCTTAAAATGCATATGTTTTGATTGATTCGGGGTCTATACATTCATATGTATCGCATGCTTTTTTGCAAAAATTGAATAGACCATTGGAACCCATGAATTACTTGTTAGCTGTATCTTCACCTGTTGGGGGATCCGTGACTTGTGCTTATATGTACCCTGCATGTGAAATTATTGTTGAAGATGTTCATTTGTATATTGATTTACTGCCATTGAATATTGATCATTTTGATGTGATATTGGGGATGGATTGGTTAACGAAATATCATGCTACCATAGACTGTGTAATAAAGCAAGTTGTTTTCCATCCACCTAGTTTACCTGAATTTGTGTTTAAGGGAGTTGGAGTAGTACCTCCCCCATATCTAATTTCATCCATGAAAGCTTGTAAACTGATTAGAAAGGGGTGTAAGGGGTATCTATGTTCTGTATTGATCAGTACTTCATCGATGCTAAACCGATGTGAACAAGATTCCTATAGTCAGAGAATTCCCAGATGTGTTTCCAGATGATTTGCCAGGGGATTTGATTGATAGAGAGATTGAGTTCACCATTGATGTGATTCCTGCACACACCAAGATTCTAAAGCTCCTTACAGAATGGCACCTACCAAACTGAAGGAATTGAAAGTTCAGCTGCAAGAACTGTTAGATAAGAAGTTCATCAGGCCCAGTACTTCACCGTGGGGCGCGCCGGTCTTATTTGTGAAAAAGAAAGACGGCTCATTGAGACTCTGCATTGACTACCGTGAACTGAACAAGGTAACAGTGAAAAATAAATATCCATTGCCTCACATTAATGATTAATTTGACCAGTTACAGGGTGCCCAAGTGTTCTCCAAAATTGACCTTAGATCTGGATACCACCAGTTGAAAGTCAAGACGGGGGACATTGAAAAGACTGCATTTCGAACGAGGTATGGACATTATGAATTCTTAGTTATGCCTTTCGGAGTTACCAATGCACTTGTTGCATTTATAGACCTTATGAACCAAATTTTTAAACCATTCCTTGATGACTTTATTGTTGTATTCATAGATGACATTTTAATTTATTCCAAAAGCACTGAGGAACATGAACATTATTTGAGAATTGCCCTAAAGACCCTAAGAGAACAGAAACTTTATGCAAAACTAACTAAATGTGAATTTTGGCTAGACAATGTGATGTTTTTGGGACATGTGATCAGTAAGGACGGTATTACAGTTGACCCACAGAAAATTGAAGCAGTAGTGAACTGGCCTAGACCAACAAATGTTACCGAAGTCTGAAGTTTTCTAGGCTTAGCTGGGTATTACAGAAGATTTGTCAAAGACTTCTCCAAAATTACCCTACCACTGACATAGTTGACTCAGAAGGGGATATCATTTGACTGGATCGAACAAAGGGAATCAGCTTTTCAAGAGTTGAAAACTCGACTAGTGACTACCCCAATTCTCACCTTACCCTCAGGTACGGATGGTTATACTGTATATAGTGATGCTTCTTATAAGGGTTTGGGATGTGTTTTAATACAGAATGGTAAAGTTATTGCATATACTTCTCGACAACTCAGACCACATGAAAAGAACTACCCGACCCATGATTTAGAACTTGCTGCAATAGTGTTTGCACTGAAAATTTGGCGTCACTACCTTTATGGGGCAACATGTGAGGTGTATACCGACCACAAGAGTTTGAAATACTTCTTCACACAGAAAGAACTGAACATGAGGCAGCGGAGATGGTTAGAACTGATTAAAGACTATGACCTGCAAATTCTGTACCATCCAGGAAAAGCTAACACCATTGCCGATGCACTGAGTCGGAAATCGATTGGGAATTTAGCTTGTTTACTCACCGAGCAGAAAGAATTGCTATGTGACCTTGAAAATTTTGAAATTGAGATTGTTTTGCGTGAACAAGGTGGAACAATAGCTGCTATTTCTACTCAACCAACACTGATTGAAGAGATTAAAGAGAAACAGCAACATGATGACTTCTTGAAGAAGATCATCGAAGAACGAGAATCCAAACCGAGGCCGGATTTCAAATTTGAGAATAATGTGTTGAAATTTCAAGGAAGATTGTGTGTACCAAATGATTCTAAACTGAAAAGAAGAATTTTGCAAGAAGGCCACAATTCGAAATTGTCTATCCATCCAGGAAATACAAAAATGTACCAAGACTTGAAACTGAATTTCTGGTGGCCGGGAATGAAGAAAGAAATTGCTGATTTTGTGTCAAAATGTCTTTATTGCCAACAAGTTAAAACCGAATATCAACGACACGCAGGTTTACTGCAACCCTTACCGATACCGGAGTGGAAATGGGAACATATCACTATGGATTTCATTGTTGGTTTACCTCGCTCCAGTAAAGGTATGGATTCAATTTGCGTTATTGTTGATAGATTGACTAAATCTGCTCATTTCTTACCTATCAAAACAATTTATAATGCGGACAAATTGGCTGTAATCTATATTGATGAGATTGTTAGATTGCATAGAGTGCCTGTGTCCATTGTTTCTGATAGGGACTCGAAGTTTACGTCGAGATTTTGGCAAAGCCTACAGACAGCATTGGGTACTGAACTGAGACTGAGTAGCGCCTTCCATCCTCAGATAGATGGCCAGTCAGAAAGAACCATCCAGACTCTGGAGGATTTACTGAGAATGTGTGTTCTTGATTTCCAAGGAAATTGGGAGAGCCACTTACCTTTAGCTGAGTTTGCTTACAACAACAACTTTCACTCGAGCATTGGTATGGCGCCTTTCGAGGCTTTGTATGGCAGAAAATGTCGATCTCCGATTTGCTGGGCAGAAGCTAGAGATGGGCCTTTGCTTGGGCCCGGAATTGTACGTAAAACTACTAAAAAAGTGAAACTGATCCAATAGAGACTGAAAACTACACAGAACCGACAAAAAAGTTATGCAGATGTCCGAAGGCGAGACAGAGAATACGAAGTAGGTGATCATGTTTTTGTTAAAGTGACACCGATGAAAGGCAAGTTAGCGCCGAGATATGTCAGACCGTATGAGATTATTGAGAAAATCAATCCGGTGGCGTATCAAGTAGCGCTTCCTCCTGAAATTGAGCATATGCATAACGTGTTCCATATTTCAATGTTGAGGGATTACCTTTGAGATCCTTTCCATGTGATTGAGCCTACTCGTGTTGTGCTAAGTGATGACTACACTTACGAAGAATGACCCATTCAAGTTGTGAACAGACGGATCAAGAAGTTAAGAAATATAGAGATTCCGTTAGTGAAAGTTGACTGGCAAAACCATGGTGGCGTGTATGCCACTTGGGAGAGGGAAGATGATATGATGAAGAGATATCCTGAATTGTTCCCACTGAATCCTGTTTTCTTCCAAAATAAAGGTAATTCGAGTTTGGAAGACCAAACTCTTTATAAGGAGGGGAGACTGTAACAACCCTCACCACTATTTACTGATAACACTACTGATTAGTGCTAATCTATGATTAAGCATGTTAATTGACTAACTGACTGAATTACTAAATTGATTGATTGATTGTGCTAGTTTGAATGCAATTCTATCTGTTGACTGGTAAATTATCTGTTCATGTTTTATACTTTAAACTGCAAATTGAAGGTCTTATCAGCGGCCGAATCTGAAATTGATCGATGTTTTGTGCTAATTAAGATTTATATGATTTTATGGTATATTTAATTGAAATGTGATTTGGTATGATTAAATTAGATTAAATATTGATAAATTACAAGAGTTGGCCTCATTTACAACCTTGCCACTTAGTGGCCCACTCCATATCATATTTTGAGACTTGAATCAACACTTCTTCAGCCATTTGCTTGCACCAAACCGACTAGAGAAAGAGAGCGAGCTAGGAGAAAAAACTTGGTTTCATCTTGATTTGCTTAGAGACTTAGGGATTTTGGAAGATAATTGGCAAATTGAGCTTCTAGACTTGTAATTGAAAACTCAAGGTAGGATATTCAACCTCTCATTAATGTATTCAAGGTAGTTCTTGCATGGTTCTTGACTTATGGATGAATTGAGTCTTGATTTAGTTTAATAATGTTGAATTGGAGCTTAATTCATGCATGCATGTTCACATTTGTGCATTTTGAGGTTGTTTTTCATGAAATTCCTCATGTATGTTCATATCTTGAGCTTAGTCCATGAATTCATCTTGTTTTTGAGGCAATTGAGCTCATTTGAGCAAGTGATTGAAGCTTTGAATTTGATTGAACACATGCATGTTACATTTGAAGTATGCTCTTGAAGTTTGGTTTGAAATTGGGTTTAATTGACTCACCTTTGGGCCTTGATTTTACAAATTGAGCTTTGAATCATGTTATATTATGAGTTTTAAAGTGTTTTCCAAAAAATTGGCCTTAAAAGATCAAATTTGATGCATTAAAACTTGGTTTTGAGCTTGAGGTTCAAATCTGAATTTTAATTTGGACTCACGCCGAAGGGAATTGGCGCTCGAGCGTGAAATTCGTGCACCCAGCACTTTGCATTGTTTTACAGTCCGCTCGAGCGGGAGATTGCACGCTTGAGCGGGGACCTGAGTCACACGCTTGAGCGGGCGTCGAGCGCCCATCGAGCGTGATTTTCACACATCCAGTACTTTTGCCATGTTTTGTAGTCCGCTCGAGCTTGGGAAGTGACGCTCGTGCGGGGAACCTTTGTCTGCATGTCCGCTCGAGCGTAGAAAGACACGCTCGAGCGTGACCCTTGTTTTTTGAAAATTTTGTAAACTGTTTAAAAGTGCATCTTTGCATCCTCATTCCATCTTAGGCATTCTTAGGCCTAGTTTAAGACATCTTAATGAGGATATAGATGTAGAACCACATCGAGGCAAATTAGAGGATAAGTTATTATTTTCCCAACTTTGTAGCTTAGTGTGTGTTTACTCTGTAACTGTGTAGGGTTGGCATCCGGAGACGCGTGCTAGCTTATCTGTAGCCCAGAACTCTGTGAGTAACAATGTTGTAAAGATATATTCAATTGAGATTACTTTCTGAATGAATGACTAAACTGTTTTATGAAATAACACTGTTTACTGAATGAATGCTTGTCCTAATTGCGAACTGTATTCATGGCATCCATAGCAATTTACTATTATCGCATCGCATCGCATGCATCGCTACATCGTCACAAAGATCTCTGTCGGTTCCCATGTTGGAACCACTATTGTTTACTGATATGATGGCCATCAACTGACTGTTCGGTTTGTTAAGACCTATTGTACTGTTGCTATTGGATGTCCCACTTATGACTGCTATGATCGAATAACTGTTATACTGATTAATGACTATTTTCAACACTGAAAGGACATTCATTCTTAACCTCTTTACGCATATGTTATTCACTGGGCTTTAGCTCACTGCTCATATATATATGTAGGTGTTCAGGCACCGGACCGTTGCTAGAAGCGTTAGGCTAAGCTCCCGTTTTGTCAAAGCCAACCACTGTGCCTCACAGAGAGGTTCCAAGTCCTTCAAGCTAGGGCTTTTTTGGGGTGTTTTAGATTTCCCCTTTTTGTACCTGGTTTTGTAATACTATATAGACTGAATGATGTTGTACTATACTGTTCTAATAGGGGCTAGGTCCCTGTCCTGGATGATTGTTTATGGATGTATATGTACTGTTTATGTGTATATGTATGAAAAGTTTTTTTGCATACAGAATGTCACAGCTCATTGGACGTCTTCTATTTACTATTTTGGCTTCCACCAAATTTGTACTCAGATTATTATTCTATCATTAGCAGCCTTCAGAATCACGGACATCGCGATTACATCGTGCTAAACCCATAGGGGCGGGTTTGGGTCATGACACTCTAACTGTGCCTTGTTGCTTTCTCGCCCCTCTACTATCGTGTACAGTTATATGTATGTGTTGGCTAATATTCTGGTTATCTAGCAATGAATCTATATGAGTAGCTTTTTTAATTTTTATTTTTATTTTTAAATTGCCTCAATAGATAGTTTGCTCATTACTGATCTATCTCTCTATGAAGAGATGAGGTCATTCAAAAATGTAATTAAAAATCTCAAAAACTAAATTTGCTGGTTTGTAACTATTCATTGAATTTAATTTGCACAAATATTTTATCTAATTGTATATGATTATAAAAGTTGAAGAAATTATTAACTGATTCTTTTGTTTTGTTTGTAGTGCTATATAATTTCATTTTGAATATTTAACTTTTTGTAGTGATAAATGATGGCAGGATATATAGTGTTTGATCCTGAGACAATTTTTACGCATGGATCATTCTTGTGGAACGCAAGTGTTGGAACACCTTCAGAGTATATCTTGTCTATGGTAAAGACCAGTTGGAACTTGGAAGACTCCAATTCTTAAACAACATAGGTAATTGGTGACCCAAATTTTGGTTTTATGGGGTGTTCTATTTGGAATTAAAAGAGGAAAAAGAAAAAAATGGGAAAATTCTACTTTATTGAATATCTGAAATAAGATATTCTTGTCACCTTAATGTTTACAAATTTGATTCTAAGTCTTTGTTAGTTGACAGACTACTAATTTTAAGTGTGACATATTTTTACTCCGTTAATGTATTCCTATAATATCTTCATGCTTTAACATATTGTTCCAACCAACCATGCGACCCCCATACGTGTAGCGCATGGGGGTCCAACTAGTCTATAACCTATATATAAGGGAATTCTTAGGTCCAACTCTGGTGGAATTACCAGATATGCCTAGCAAGTGTTCACATTATTACCTTTGGCCCTAAGAATTCACTTACGTGCCATTTGCAACTCTTCTTCCCAATTTTTTGGTTTACGTGTCTTGGCCATACGCCGTTTGAGTGAGGTAGGTGTACGTGTCTTCCGCTAAGTATTGCAACAAAGCCGGGTGCAATCATCTGTCCCTCCTAGAATTTTCTTGTGTTTGGTGGATCAAATTTTGCAATCAAATGATTCTCTCTCAGCCAAAGACAAACGCATATATGTATGTACTCGTTGTTCTGTTTCACTTCCCATCTTGGTTTAGCTTCATTGTTTCTAGGTACACAGATTCAGCCCAAACTCCACAACCTGGTATGTAATTTAGTGGTTTTCTACTTCTTTTTCTGCTGTCTATGGATATATTGATATCTGATTTGAATGCCTCTGTCCTCGTGGGTGCTTGTTAGTGCATACACAAATTAGGCGCACCACCTGTTTGACAATATGCCTGAACATGCAAACCAAAAAATTGGAGGCTTCCTTAATTGAAAACTTGCATTGAAAATGTGTGAATGCTCATAAAAGTTAGAGAACTCATACTCAGAAACTAAACCAATGATGCTAAAGACTTCTATCTCCACTAAAAAAATTGATGGATTTGTAGCTTTAAAGACATTACATTAAAATTCAAAAACATTTAGTATTTTTAGATGCAAAAGTATTTTGTTGTGATTTTTTATTGTCATGGAGTTACTTTTGGGTTTCCTTCAACTTGATTGGTTTATTGATGGGTTAGTTAGGTCAAGTGGTTACTGGATTGGACCATGCAATCATTACCATGAAGAAAGTGGAGATGGTAGTGTTCATGCTACCCCCTGATTTGGGTTATGAAGCCACAGGTAGAAATGGTGTCCCTCCCAATTGTGTTATTCAGTTTGAAGTGGATCTTATCTCATGGATTATAGTAGTAGATGTTTGCAAGAATGATGAAATTATCAAGAAAGTAATGGAGAAGGGATAACAAATTGGCCCACTCCCATCTCAGTTCCTACCCAAGGTTTGTTTTCTCAATTCAATATTTTTCCTTAAAATTGGTTTGATGCTAATAGAGTGATGATTGTTTCATGTGTCTTATGATTGATTGATTTATGATCTTTGTATAGAGCGAGATCAAAAACCTTAACAGTCTTTGGCACCCTTGGAAGAGGGAAAAGTTGTGAATTTTACATTGGCTAATCTTTGGAATTCTTTTGATGAATGGAGTGCTTATGGTGCTGGAGTTTAGATCAGAGTGGACAATGGAGAAACTCTAATTTAGTACTATGTGCCTTACCTCTCTGCATTCCAAATGTTTAAGAGCAACTCGTCGAATAGTTTAAGGTATCAATTTCATTCTCGACATTTGTATATAAACATTTATAATTAGCTAGAGCTCATGCACTGGGGTGCACTGGGTTGCTCTGTTTTTTATTTGTAATTGAATAGTTTGATACAGTTTGGAACAAAGATTGTTTGTTGTGATTACAAAGTTGCTTAAATAATTAATTGTGAGCTTTTATTCTACTTTTGCCATCATCTCTTATTCTTTATAGTTGGTTTTAAGGTTGATACAATTTTGTAATGTAATTGATTGGAACCCTCATATGGGTTAGTCAAAGTTTTCCCATTTTGGTGATTTCTATCTTGTTTTTTGGTATTAATTGTAATTTTATGTTCTTAAACTGGTTTGGCAATTGAAATTCTCCAATCCTATTATTGATTGTTTGGTGTTTATTGACATTGGTACTTAAAAAGGCATGTATACTATATTTTTCTTTGGGGTATTCACTTCTAAGTCTTGATTTTGAGTGGCTATACTAAATGAATTCACAAGGAATGTTTTTCAGGAAGAGACCGAGTCAGTTTGTGAGACAAGGGACTGATTTGGTGACTTATTTAGCGATGAGAGCGAGAGCGAGAAACTATCAAGATGGGATGGATGTTCCTCTAAGGATGGAGTGTTTGAGCAAGAGAACCTTTGGCTTCTGAATGAGAGATTGGGTTACCTTTATTTTCAGTATTTTGAGAGATCAGCTCCTTATGGAAGAGTTGCTTTCATGGATAAAGTACTCTTTTATATGTTTATTTTGCTATGCAAAGCAATTAACTTATTTAGGTTTTTCACATTCATAACATTTGCCCTATTTTTACAAATAGTTCCATTTCAAAATTCTGATTAATGAAAGAACTGGAAACTCTATGATGAAGCAGAGATGGGGCTGGGATTGATAGCATTTGGCATATTGTTCTCATTCTTGGGAACCATTTTATTTTTTGACAAGGGACTACTTGTCATGGGAAATGTAAGTAAAAGGTTTCTCTCATTATAATTTTATTGCTCACCTTCTTCCATTATTGAGCATTTTCCGTTTAGCTTCCTGTGTATTTGATGCTTGCTTGATGCCTGCTTAACGTAGTGTTATTTCGGTAATACTGAATCAGATCCTCTTCTCATCAAGGGTGACGTTGACCGTGCGACCAAAATCCTTGATGCAATTCTTCATGAAATGTAGCAATTTCAAGGTTGGTTTGCTCTATGTTTTTCCATTTAGTGTGTATACTCATCTCCCATTTTATTTGCCTTGTGGTGATTGTACAAGGAACTAATTCTTTCGGTGTGGGCTTTTTCTTGGTTGTTATAGGATGGGCTGTATTGGGAATCATTTTGGAGACATATGGGTTCATCGTTTTTTTCAGGTTCATTGGATTTTCCTCCAATGATTTCATGTCCTTTGTTCATATTACTTAATATTAGTAGTTGATTGGGTATTTTGTGTAGTAGATTTTGGCCAACACTGTCAGTTTTTGTGCAGAAGATACCTATTATTGAGTGGGTGTTCCAATAACGTTTATCTTGCAATTCAATATAATGCTTTTTTAGAGAGAATTCTCATGGATTTCTGCTGCTTGTGTTCTTTCAGGGAAGCCACTTTTGTTGGTTTGTTGTCCACATAATTTATATTGAGAACTGGAATATAGTTTGGGAATCATGGGGTGCATTTTGTATAATTGAGACCTTTCTTTTTCCTTGTCATGAACATATGACAGTCAAAATAATAAGGTAGCCCCACTTAATCAAGATATTGCATCATGTTGCTGCATTCAATGAAGATCCTCTCTCATCATCTGCTTGGATGAAGTAGATTCTTTTGCGAATATAGTGTTTCCCTCACAATAAAATGGAATAATTATAAACAAGTGCAACATTCTCAAATCAATAAGTAGAAAATCTAGACATATTCTAAATTATGAAAACAGGAAATGATATAATGTATTGAAAATAGGAAATGATATGAAGTATTTCTGATTTGTAAAGCTGACTAATTACTAATATAAGAATGATCATTTCATCATTTCCATTTTGATTCATGATTTAATCATATCCTTGCTATTTCATTTTGCTTGCATGGTCATGGATTCTATTTTTGTGAAGCTATTTTATTCCTTCCGAAGCTAACAAACAAAAAATTTAGACATTTTTCTCGAAACCAGCAAATATAAAATTTTGACATATTTTTCAAGTTTAATTTGAAATGGAATAATGGAATTCACTACTTTTAAGGCTAACTCGTTTTAATAATTACCTCATTTTTCATTATTTGATTATTCGATCTATATTTTTTTTGGTCTTCTTTTTCATGCTTCTAGGACTCTTCTATCGAAAGCTTTGGAATTTGCTTAGGGTTTAGGGTTCTTCTTGTTGTTTCAATTCATACAATAAAATTTATAGAATTTAACAACAATTTGTCATGTCATTGCCTCGATCTATTATTCCTAGCCAATGATAGGGTGATATGACTTTATTCCTAGCTAATGAGCGCGTAGGGGTCTAACTAGTATTATATATATTATATTTATAATATATATAAAAAGAAGGAAACTAGCTTGAATTTAACACAAGATGCCAAACGTATCTAAAGCCCAATTGCCCTCAATTTTGTGGTTTATTACCCTTCCCTCCATTCTATTGGTTGCTCATTATTTATTGTTTACTTATGGACAAGTTATACTAACGGTATCTATAGTTTGATTCTTATGTCACTTTGATTCTTAACTTTTTAATTGTGACACATTTAATCCAAAATTTTGAATCTTATTCCAAATAAGGACAATTGAAGATACCATTGCTCAATTTCAAAGGCAAAGTCGTCAATGTGATAAAATATAAACTAATTTCATAAAAATAAATGTCAAAAAATATTTTTGAATTTTTAAAAATTATTTCTATCCAGTAAAGATAAAATTATGTAAAATTGATAAATTTTTTAGAAATTTATTTATTTATTTATTTTACCAAATTAATGTTTGTCATGTGTTTGAATGATGATCATGTAATGGGTAGTTATTTTTATTTTCATTAAATTAGTTTCTATTTTTTCAAAAGTCAAATATGGCGACAACTTTGATATCATTATTAAACCAATCCATTAAATTAAAAAATTCAAAACTAAAAACATTTCATATATTAAATATATCGATTACATATTAAAAATCTAACAATCACTCATTACATGATTATCATCTAAACACATAATAAAGATTAACTTGGTAAAAAAAAAATGTCAACAAGATTTATCAATTTTACATAATTTTATCTTTGGTGGGTAAAAATTATTTTTAAAAATTCAAAAATATTTTTTTGATTTGTCAAATTAATTTATATTTTATCAAATTGACAACTTTGCCCTTGAAATTGAGCAATGATATCTTCAGTTGTCCTTATTTGGAACAAAATTCAAAATTTAAGATCAAATGTGTCATAATTGCAAAGTCAGGAACCAAAGTGACACAAGTCTCAAACTATATGTATTGTTAGTGTAATTCATGCTTTATTTATTTTTAATTGGTTGATTGCTCATCATGACTTTTGAATAATTTGTCTTTGCTGGTGGAGGAAGGCTTTACAACGAGGGGTTAATATGGTTTGGTTGGGATCAATTTAGAATGAAATCAAGATTAATTTATTGGCTAAAATTCTAAAAAAAATTAAAATTAAATTAACTCATTAAAATTATGAAATTGATCAAAACCAAACTATTTAAATACGGTCTGATTTAATTTGAAACCACAGTTTCACATAATCTATTCATAAAAAAAAAAAAAAAAAAATCATTTAACATTTCAAAAACAATTTAACTTATTATAAATTTTAAAAATAATAATAACATGCCCATTAAACAAACTACTCTCAATATATCAGTTTTATTGAGTATTTTATTAATACAAGAGGTATATGCCATTTTTTAAATAATTTTAAAAATTAAATGTTATATATATATTGAAAAAAAATATATACTTATTAGATTAATTTATTTTTCTTGTAAAATAATTTTTTCACAATGTTTATAGAAGAAATTATGTTTAATTATTAATGTACTCAAATTAACTCAATATTTTTATACACATACTTTCATTCCACCAATAAAATTTTAAATTCTACCTTTGGTGACAAGACCTCCCACACGAAACACGTGAAGGGCCAACTAACATGCATAAAAAGTGGCAAAACATTAAGTTGAGTTTCAAGCTCCAATTAGAAAAATGATAATTTCTACAAATTAATATTACAGCCTACCATTGTGATGGGCCATTTGGTATAGAAATGATGACGTATAGCTTTGCTACATATGAAGCCACGTAGCCTCGGCATAGAGGTGGTCACTTCAGTTTTTCTACAAAATATTTCATATAACAAGATGCTTATAAACCAAGAATTTACCCATAAAAAAATTGATGAACAAATTATGGATTCATAAGTTTGGATTTATAGTATTTTTGTTCCTATAATATATAATAAAATTTTCAAAAATGTTAGCGATCTATAGTTTCGTATAATGATATAATAAGAGTTGGACCTTTTATCATTGGATATATAATAAATTAAAAGTTGACACCTATTATACCACATCATTGTCGGTCAGAGTTTGGACGACAATGCTTGTTTTTAATTTCCTCTTTCAAATAGTGTTCACTATCAAAATGGTCTTGTTCGGGTGAGTAAAAAATTCTATATTGTGATTAGCTCCATTTCTAATGCCCATGAAGTTGAAGAAGAGCCTTTGGTGAAGACAATGTTAGTTAACAATTAAACAATAACTTATATAGCTTTTTTGTGTTTAAGATTGCAGGTCTTTCATTTGTTTGCTTTGTAGTGTTTTTGTTGTGATTTATATATGGGTTATAGATTTATAGCAATTGAATATGCTTGTGTTTGTAAATATATTTATATGAGAAATTATAAGCATGTTTGGTTTATCTCTCAAAATATGTTTTTGGAGAAAAAAAAATTCAACATGTTTAGATGAAAATTTTAGAGAAAAAAAATTTCAAAATCACTTTTTTCTCCACTACACATCAATCAATCACTTTTTTTTCTATCCTCTCTCATTTTCAAATATCAATCACTTTTTCTCCCATACCCATCTATTCAATTATAAAAAAAAATATCAAATCATCCAAAATTCCAAAACTCCAAAACTATTTTCAAAATATACAACTAAACAAATTTTCAAATTTTCTAAACTCTCTCGAAAAAATTATTTTTCAAATAATATCTTCTTTGAAACTTAGTCACCTGTGTTGAGTATACATGTTGGCTCAACCAACTAAAAGCCAACATGTTTTTCTACTAAGTTACCATTGTTCGGTACACATATGTCTAGATACTTGGTTTTTTAATTGATATATTTTGTTAAAAAAACAAGGGGTGGTTTGGCTTGTTTTCAGAGGGAAAAAAAAATTATTGAAATTTTGAAATTAATTTGATAAAAATAAATGTCAAAAAAATATTTTTAAAAAAAGAATTTTGACCTCCCAAAAGATAAAATTATATAAAAGTGATAAGTATTTTTAATTTTTTTATTTATTTCACCAAATTAATTTTTAGTTAAAAAATTGAAACAAGCTTTTGAAAATCAAATCAAACATGGGCAAAGTGAATATGCATGAGCTGGATTTATTTGGTTCTAATGTTTTTTTGAGTGGTTAACACAATGAAGAAATTAGTAATAGCTTTGGTTATACCTATTCAACCTAATCACTCAAGCAAGCAACCAATGAACAACAATGCTCAAACAAGATTATATATTTTTATAGTTAAACCATCTGTCAAACAAGACAATCTAATATGTGATTTTCTGATTTGCAATTTTTTTAAGGATAAATTACCAGTAAGTCCTAGTTTTGGGACTTATTATTCATTAAGTCATATTGATAAATTTATCAGTCTCTCTTATTCTTATGAATAAATTTACAGTGATAAATTTATCAATAGGACATATAGATAAATAAATCTAGTTAATAGGTTTAATTGGTAAGTGTCCCCTTTCCCCCCCCCCCCCCCCTATATAGAGATGATACTTAATTTGAATTTAACATTCCCAAACTCAATTTTTTTTGTATCTAATCAAGTCTATTTGTAGATTGATATTACGACTTTAAAATTATTTGAAAACACCTTAATAATACTATATATTGTGGTGCATCTTATTCTCAGTTAACAATAGCACGACTCCCACGTACGAAGAGTGTGAGAGTCTATCTAGTATATTATATTATATATATATATATATATAACATCTATAAAAGAATGGAAGCTGCTTGAATCTAACACAAAATGCCAAAATAATGTCCAACTACTCAAAATTGCCTTCATTTTTTTAGTTTAATTGTCTATGGTTTAAAAAAATTGTAATAAAATTAAATCATTAAAATTATTGAACGAATCTGACCCAAGTCATTTAAACACAATTTGGCTCAATTTGGAACTACGTTTTTACATAATTTGCTCCTAAAAAAAATCATATAACATTATCAAAAAATTTAACTTATCATAAATTTGAAAAATAATAAGAATATGCCTATCACACAAACTACTCTTATAATATTCAACAATTAAGAAAAAACTTAACATTAAGCAAACATTGTTTAACATTAAAAAAAAAAAAAATTAATATTTAGCAAATAAACATACTATGATTTAAGTTAATAGTAATATTACGAATCCAGAAGTTACCTAGAATTGTTATCTTGTTATTCATATTTATTTTATATATGAACCCCACACTACACAAATTTAATCTCCACTACACAACCACCCATCCAGAAAAATCTCGGTTCCAAGACTTATTGTCAAATCAAATATTTGTTGGAATTGATCCTTTAGGTTCAGATAGATCATTATCCTGTAATTTTTTTCTTTTTTTGTCAATCAACCCTTCTTTTTTATCCTTTTCCTTTGTGCTCATTAATGACCAAATAATTGAATCTCTTATAGCGGTGACTATCCAATTTCAGTTTTCTGTCTGGTTTGACCATTCTTTTTTGATCATTAATTTTATAAAAGTTAATTTTCCTAACTTTTTCTTTTATGAGTACTTCACCATGTATAAGATGATTTCTAATTATAATAATCACCCAATTTTGCTCATCCAATTTCACTCTTAATGATGTGGAATTAGGGATGCTAAATATAAAAGAGAGAAGGGTGTGGAACCGCTTCACATGAGGGGTGGGCCATTTCATTGAGGGTGGAATTAGAAGAGCAAAATTAGAGAGATGTAACACCCCTCATCCAATTGTTTCATATTTTAGTCAATACCATCAATTTTATTGAGTATTTTATTAATACAAGAGGTACGTGTCATTTTTTTTTTTAATTTGAAAAATTAAATACTATGTATATTTTTTGAAAAATTCAAAAATATTTAGTAGATTAATTGATTATTCCCATAAAATGATTTTTTTCATCATCTTTATAAAAGAAATTATATTCAATCTCCATTGCACCGTTTCTTGCACACTATTTGAAGAAAAGTTCAGATAAATGCATACATGTGTTAGAAAAAGAGGTTGCAGCTCACAATCCATGATGTGGTGGAAGTTAATGTTTTTTATCGTGATTGTCAAAAAACTTGTAGAATTCATCAATAAAATCATTAAAAAAAATTCAATTAATTGGATATTGATAATTGTATAATAGAGTATTAATTATGTGAAAAAAAAAAGAGTCTATTATCAAATTTATTTTGATTAGTTAATTTTAAAAAAATAAATGCCATCTGATCATGTGACTATGAATGCTCAATTAATTAATTTTTTTAATTAATAATATACTCAACAAGTCTTACGAGATTAACTATTTACATCACAATTAAACTTCCCAAACAGAGCTCTTATTGACCTTTTATTGTAACAGTTACGTAGTTGTTTCTCGATTGCTCTATTTGGGAGTGCCTAATGTGTCTTCCCATAGTCTCTGCAAGTGGTTGACATGAGACACTACTATTGACTCAACCAACCAAAAGCCAACACGTGTTTGTACTAGATGCTACCATTATTCGGACCACCGTTTCATAGAAGAATAATGTAGGCAACATTTTTTGGAAGCTACAAATCCACTTCTCACTCAACAAAAAGAATTTCGGATAAGCCTTTGCCTTGCTAAAATTTTTTAATTGCTTTCTATTTGATTTTATGTATTCTGATTTGAATAGGAAGCTAATGTATTTTGTTTTCTTTCGTTTTTGCAGTGTTTAACTCTTCTTGCTTTTGATAAATTGTGGATATAGTGTGCTAGCTATGTGATAAAATTATCCAAAGAACACATTTACTATTTCCAAACAAGGCAAAGTAAGTTATTGTAGAAAACCTCTAATGTTATGTGTGCTTTAATAAATATTTATTCCTTAGCTTTTGTATGAAATAA
Source organism: Camellia lanceoleosa (assembly GCA_025200525.1). NCBI lineage: Eukaryota > Viridiplantae > Streptophyta > Magnoliopsida > Ericales > Theaceae > Camellia > Camellia lanceoleosa. The sequence continues at coordinate 120,669,629 of CM045767.1, forward strand.
CAGTCATTTGTGTGTGCTTTAATAAATATTCATTTCTTGGCTTTTCTACGAAATAACATTCATTTATAATATATGTAGATTTATTTAGGGAGTAGTAATAGTAAATTAAAGAGAATAGAATGATCTTTTTATTTCAATTGTATTTTATTGAACCAAAAACTACTTAGGAGTTGGATCCCACTAAATTTTTATTCCTTAAGATATTTTTTTCACTTTTCCTTTATGATAATATTTTCTTATTAGTTTTGTTCACTTCATTTTTTCAAACATGCGTTAATCCAATATTTGATTGCATATTTCATGTTTGATGAAAGCTATATGATTTTTCTTCATTTTCATACTTGCTTTTTAATTGAAAATAAAACTGGTCCATATACTATGATCTTCCAAAGTATAAATGATTATTATTATTACTGTTGAACATATTAGGATATTCTCTACTTGAATTTTGAAGAGTTAAATTATTAGATGATATTTTAAAAAAAATTGCCCCAATATGACATTTTTAGCCATATGACATCGTTTACCTATATTTTTAGAAACTAAATTTTTAAAAGAAGATATATAAATAGATGAAATAAGAATACTAATAGTTTATATATATATAAACTTGATTAATTGACAGATTCAATGCTTTGAGCACCTTGATATGCCAAATAATATCAATAACTGTATAACTAGAAATGCAACTGTGTATTTTCATATATGAAACTAATTTAAAAAAACTAATATGCGCGTGGGGGTCTAACTAGTAGATTATATAAAAAAGAACAGAAGCAAGCTAGTGAATTGAATCTAACGCTAAGCAGGTGAATTGAATATATAGTCTAATTGCTTCCTAAAGGGGCTAAATATAAAATGGGTCGAATCCAAGCCTTGGCCCGGCCCAATCCATTAGACTCAAGTCCTAAGGAGCAGGGTAAACAAGTGGGACAGTCAGATTAGCCCAATTACATCATCAACAATTCACCCAAGTCCTCAAGCACTTGGGCCCAACCCATAGTGGAAAGGCTAGTGTAGCCATGATGTTGGGCTGGGCCAAGTTGCAGGACCTGATGCTTGGACCAAACCAAAAAGGGGCCAAGCCCATACAAAGATATCTTACTAGGCCAGCACATCTCTACAAGCAATCTCATACAGGGCCCAGCCGAGGCATGATGGTACCGAGCAAAAAGAACCTAATAGAGAAACGTGGAAGCTGTGAATGCATACACATGGAGGATGCCACCTCTACTGGTCCCCTTCCCCTAGAATCACGAAAACAATTGATCAAGGGAATGTGATCTATTACACGCATGGTTACTATGAGTATATACACCCCTTGTTAACCACCAGATGGTCCCCCACTTTGAGCAATGCTAAAGGAAACTTTGCAGCACCAAAGCTTCATGAAACCATCTTGGGCAACAAGCAAGGAGTTCTATATAAACTACACTGACTTCACGCTGAAGGTAACTGATCTAAGCTGAACCATACTCACTTAAACACAACTCTCTACACTTAGGAGTACCTCTTATTTTCTCCAATCACTCACTTTCACACTGGAGAGGTTATCCGACTAGCCTTGGTCAGGCAGCTCAAACGGTGCTCATTGCTGCAGGGTATCGATTCCTGGACAGTCTAATCAAGTGTGGAGCTCCAATCCACAATCATCTAGTACGGTATTTGGTACGCACAATTAGTGCGGTGAATGTGGAAGGCTTCATCTCTGAGTTCTGGACTTGATTTCGGCGATGCAGATTGAGGACATTCCACCCTCGGCATTGACTCCACAAATGGAGAAGACAAAGAATAAAGGCTTGGCACTCCTGGCAGTCCTAGAAAAACAGACGGGAAATAACAACCAGACTCCCGAATCTGTTGAACGTCGACTGCCTTTCGCTGGAGGTTCTTCTTATCATTTTCTACTAGACAAGGATTACAGGGATTAAATCATTAATTACATGGGAATGAAGATATAGGAATTGAAAGCACAACTCAAAAGGGCGATGGGCAACCCGAGGAAGAAAAAGACCGATGCAAAGCCTTCTCGCTTGCGACAGAACAGCCCATCTCGTGAACCACCAGTTAAGAAGGTCCCCAAAAATGAATCTAGGCAGCAAAGCTAGCCAATCCTGGTACAAAGTGAGGCAGCGAGCAGCCACACTTGTGGTTCACGCTGGAGAAGGGCTAAGAGGCAAAAATAGCTAGCCAGCAGATAGAATGTCCTCCTCAGGATCTCCGTACTTGGCTAATTGACAACAGACAAAATGAGCAATGGCGAGATCATCTTGACCGTACTATCCATCAGAGAGAGCACTGAGCATTGGATCGGCTCGTCTCCTCTGCATTTTCCCTAAAAATCAAAGCCATGAGACCCCCAAGAAATTCACTCCACCAAAGTTCACGTCATACGATAGGAAGTCAGACCCACTGACACATATCAACCATTATCGACAGATGATGTCCTTACGAAGCCGAGACGAGGCACTGATATGCAAAGTCTTTCCGTCCAGCTTGGGAGAATTCAGACTTCGATGGTTCGATTGTCTCCTTGCCGAATTGATTTACGACTGGAAGTAGCTCTCTAAAGAGTTCTTGGCCAGATTCGTCTCCAACACTAAGATCCTAAAAGAGCCAGATGCACTGTTCGGTCTCTGAAAGGAATAGAAGGAAACGCTGCGTAATTATGCTAAAAGGTATTGGAAGGAGTATAATGATCTGGAAGAAAATGTTTACAGTAAACAGATGGTTGTAATGTTTTTTAAACACGGTCTGCGTCCAGAAAGTAAGCTGAGACAGTCACTTACCAAGCGCCCAGCCATAGCACTGAAGGACTTGCGTACCAGGATTGAGCAGTATGCTCGCTTTGAAGATGATCAGATCTCTATCAAGGTAGTATCATCTGAACAAACAACTTGGCACAAAAAAAGAGCTGATTGAGGAGAACACCGAGGACTCACGGTGAATGAAGTAGACAAGTCTAAATCCCATGAAACAGTTGTGACCATATTCAAGAAACCAATCTATCATATTCTGGAAAAGATCAAGAGAGAGTCATTCTTTACTTGGCCGCCAAAAATGTTAGAAGATCCAGCTCGGTGCAATCAGAAGCTCAGATGCACCTATCACCAAGACAGGGGGCATATGACTTAGAATTGCAGAGCATTGAAGCAACACCTGGAAGACTTGGTTACTGCTGGACACCTCCGAGACTACATTGATTAGGATAAAGTGGTGGCCAAATAAGGAGACCCTATATTGGAACCGAACATTGAGCATCCTCCCCGGTTGGTAATAAATGTAATCCATGGAACAACCAACCATAAGCGCAAGGAGGCACTTCAAGAAGAAATTGCCAAAGCTGTGCAGATTCAACAAGTTATGTCAGTGGGGCCCACGCTGAAAAAGGTACGAACAGTACCTAAGCCCCTTTTATGCACTGTTTCATTTACTAGAAAGGATTTAGAAGGTATTCAGCACCCACATACTGATGCACTGATTATAACTGTGGAAATTAGGAAACGATTTGATGTAAAACAAGTCCTGGTAGATCAGGGTAGTGCAATGGATATATTGTATTACGACTTGTTCAGGAAACTCGGTCTCTCTGAGCAGTACCTCTCCCTGGTAGTAGCTCCATTGGTTGGCTTTAATTCACAGCCTGAATGGCCACTTAGCAAGATAGTGTTGCTAGTTATGGTTGGGACAAAGACCCTGGAAATAGAATTCCTAGTTATTAATACACCTTCTCCTTACAATACCATACTCGGTCGTCCTTGGATTCATCAAATGGAAGTAGTCCCTTCAACCTACCACCAACTCATTCGCTTTCCAATGAAACACGGAGTAGAGTAGATCTCAGGGGACCAAGTTGCGTCAAAACATTGCTCCATGGCAGCTATGAAGGCTAAATAACTCTGTAATCAGGTACAAACAGCTGAAGTAGCTGAACAACCGTTCTTGGAGGATGTCAGAGGAACTCCAGCGGAAAAGATAGTAGATGACTTGGAGAAAGTCCTAGTAAAGGAAGATGACCCAGGAAAGTATTTCTTTATCAGTACCTCGCTAGGCGCTAATGAGAAACTTCAGTTGCTGAATTTGTTGAGGGAAAATATGGAGGTATTCACATGGACAGTGTATAATACTCTAGGGTTGAGTCCATATTTTGCTTGCCATAAACTTAGAATCAACCTTTCTGCTCGACCCATTGTGCAGAAAAGCTAAAGATCCTCAGTTGAGCACACCGAAGCAGTAATTGCCGAGGTTGACAAGCTCCTTACATCGAGGGCGATTCAGGAAGTTCAGTACCCACAATGGCTATCCAACACAATTGTAGTAAAAAAGAAGAACGGAAAATGAAGAGTCTGTATTGACTTCACCTGCCTTAATAGAGCTTGTCCCAAGGACAACTTTCCTCTACCTTGCATTGATCAACTAGTAGACTCGCTTATAGCGGCTATCACCAGATGCCACTGTTTGGTCTAGATCAAGAGAAAACAACATTTATTACTCCAAGAGGCACATATTGTTACAAAGTAATTCCATTCGACCTCAAGAATGTTGGGGCAACCTACCAGCGAATGATCACTCGAATGTTCAAGGATTAGCTCGGAAGAACCATGGAAGCTTACATAGATAATATGGTAATGAAAAGCAAGCTCGCTATAAACCACCTTACAAACCTAAGAGAAGTTTTTAATATCCTAAAAAACCATCAGCTTCGCCTTAATGCCTCGAAATGCGCTTTTAGGGTAGGAACATGGAAGCTTTTGGGGTACATGGTGACTCACAGAGGAATCGAGGCAAATCCGGATCAAATCAAAGCAATTCAAGAGCTCGAAATGCCAACAAAGGCTAAAGAGCTATAGAAGCTGGCTGGAATGGCAGCTGCCCTGAATCGGTTCATCTGCAAGTCCTCAAATCGGATGAAGCCCTTCTTTCAGCTACTAAGAAAAAAGTCTACATTCGAATGGGGTCTTGAATGTATCGAAGCATTGCAAGGCCTCAAGAAATATCTCAGTACACCACCTCTCCTATCCACTCCAGAACTAGGGGAAGAACTGTACCTGTATCTGGCAGTCTCAGATCACGCCGTAAGTGCAATATTGATTCAGGAGGTTGTAAAGAAACAGAGGCCAGTATACTACGTTAGCAAGACTTTACTAGATGCCGAGACACAATACCTACCCTTGGAGAAGCTAGCTTACGCACTGCTCATCGCTTCAAGGAAGTTGTAACATTACTTTTAGGGTCACACCATCAATGTTCTTTCTAAGCTCCCTCTCAAATCTGTCTTTAGCCAAGCTGATTTCTCCGGCCGAACAGCGAAATGGGTAGTTGAACTTGGTGAGTTTGACATTCAATATTAACCCAGAACAACAATCAAGGCCTAGGTCTTTGTAGATTTCGTCGTTGAATTTGCTTCCACCCAGAGCACCGAGCATGAAAACTTCAGCTCAGTACAAGTGCCACGCACCACCGAACTAGGAAAGCAATGCACTTCAGAAGCATGGAAACTCTTCATTGGTAACATCTAGCAGCTCTATGTCGACAGATCATCCAATAACCGAGGCTCGGGGGTAGGGGTAGTACTCATATCACCAGAAGGATTTATCTAGAAGCAAGCTCTTAGGCTTGGTTGGAAAGCTTCTAACAATAAAGCAGAATATGAAACACTGTTAGCCAGTTTATGTAGTGCCAAACACTTCAGTGTAGAACAACTTTTGGTTTTTAGCGATTCCCAGCTGGCTGCTAACCAATTCATTGGGGTCTATGAAACACGAGACGAAATAATGGCCATGTATGCAAACAAGGCAAAGGATCTACTTAAAAAATTCCAATCCATACGAGTGGAACGAATCAGTTAGGATGTAAAATGCCCACGCGATGTTCGCCTGCCTTTCTACCATCAAGAAATGCCAAGGATGCTAGAAAAGTTTGGGTTGAGTTTGTGCTAGAACCAAGCATTGCATCTCCAGTCCTTTGCAATAACCTAGAGCTGAGCTGGACAGATCTAATACTTGTTTTTCTAAAATCTGGCACTCTCCCTGAAGATAAGAAGGAAGCCAACAAAATTTGGCATTGATCAGCTCGGTTTTGGGTCTCACTATTTGGGAAGCCATATCGATGCTCCTATCTCAGTCCTTATCTATTGTGTGTGCATCCAAATCTAGTCGAAAATGTTCTTTACAAAATTCACAATGGGATTTGTGGATGCCATGTTGGTGGAAAGTCATTGGCACACCGAGCCCTCACTCACGGGTACTGGTGGCCACGGATGCAGCAAGATGCACAGCAGTTCGTTCAGTAGTGTGACAAATGTCAGAGGTTTGCCCCACTAATTCATCAGCCAGCCAAAACTCTTACTCCACTCATCAACCCATGGCCCTTTGCCCAGTGAGGTATGTATATTGTTGGGCTTTTGGCATGGGCCACTGGGAACAGACGATTCTTCATTACTACAACCGACTATTTCACCAAGTGGGTTAAAGTTGAAGCACCGGCAAGCATTAAAGAAACAGACACAAAGCGGTTTATCATATGGAACGCCGTGGTCCGTTTCAACATCCCGTGGCTACTGATTACAGACAATGAAACACAGTTTGATGGAAAGATCTTCAAGAAATTTTGTGCCGACCTCAAGATCGAATATCGGAACTCCTCTTCGGGTTACCCACAGAGTAATGGGCAGGCAAAAGCGTCGAACAAAACCATCATCAACAGAGTAAAGAAGTGACTCGAAAGTGGAAAAGAAAAGTGGGTTGAAGAGTTACCCCACGTGTTATGGGCTTACCGACCACAGCACGGCGCTAAACAGAGGAGAAACACCTTACTTCCTAACTTATGGAATGGAGGCTGCTATCCCACTTGAAGGTGGTCTCCCAACCCTCCGATCGGAGCTGTGTGAAAGTACAAGTAATGAGGAAGCTATTGCACAAGCACTGAAAATGGCAGAAGACCAAAGAGAAGCAGCACCGATCAGACTTGTAGCATATCAGCAGTAGCTCATCAAGAGTTTCAACCAAAAAGTTTTCCCAAGGCAATTCACACCTGGAGAATTGGTTTTGAGGAAAGTTATGGATCACAAAAGGGTGCCTAGAGAAGGAAATTAGGACCTAACTAGGAAGGTCCATATAAGGTTACAATAGTTCCTGAAAACGGAGCATACTACTTGGAGGATATCAAGGGCAATGCCATACCTCGGCCTTGGAATGTAGCAAACCACAAAAAATATTATCAATAGACTCAACCTCACATTTATCTCTCAAGTGTAAAAGTGTTTATCTTTCGCTTAATGAGAATGCCTCCCCATTTCTTTGAACTTCTATTTCCAAGTAATTATACAAGCTTTGTGGTTAGGACAGATTATTAGTTAACTTGGACTTTATAACTTAAGCCCAAGGGGCATATTTCAAAATAAACAGAATTAGCTTTGGTGTTTACCAAACGGAATTATGTTTGGTTTTAAACACACAAAAAAAGTTTCAGAACGACCGAATGGAATTTAGTTTTGGTCTACACTCAAACATGCCAAGTGGGATTGCTTGGTGGAGTTATGTTTGGCCACCAAAACGGACCTTAGCCAAGTGGAACTGCTTGGTGGAAACCGCCCTAACAAATTTTTTAACTCTTTTTCTTGACAATCACAAAATTTCTTATGTATCATCACATCAACACACCAGTACTGCTGCACCCCAAAGGGACAGACTTGGGTAAACCCTTTAACGATCACCCTTTCAATAGTAATCTTACTCAGCTCCAGCCGAGGGCAAACAATTGTTTTCTTGGTACCAACCTGGACCTGAGTATGACATGTTTCCTCTTCATCTATTTGTCATTCAATGGCAATTATACTATCAACATCAACTTAAGCAGTTCTCCCAAAGAACAGGTTCTTCAGTACCAATTTTACTTAGCTCCAAGTGGGGGCAAACAATTTTTTTTTCTTAAAGTCAACCTGGACCTAAGTAAGTTACTCTTATTCAAATTACAACAGTGCAACCATAGTGCTTGGTCGGGGGCAAACAGTATGAACAAATGTAAGTATGAAAACAAAACATATCAGACTGCAATATCAGAAGTGAAATTCTACCAAAGGCACAGCTGGCCCCACGAAATAGCAGCAAAAAGAAAGACAAATTGTCTTGACCAACTTAAGAGGGCAACTCGTCGGGAAGACCAAGCCCCAGTATAGCAGAAAAATAAAAACAAAAGAGAGAGAGAAAAAGAAAAAAAAACGTCAAATCATTCCAAAGGTGACTTTAACTTTCATCGATAGGAGGAAATTCAGGTGTAGCTTCCACAATCTTATCCGGGCCATCTTGGGAAGAAAAAGTAGAGGTAGCTCTAACATCTTGAGAAGTAAGAGCCTCCTTAACCAAATCTCCCACAGCTTTAATTTCCAGGGTTTCACCCCCTTCAACGTTCACTGTCTCATTGGTAGTATCGCTCTCCAGAGTCTTGGCTATAAATTTTGTTCCTGGAGAAGTCTTAGCTAGAAGAATAGCAGGGGTAGCAGCAATCTTCGGACCCAAGGACCTTGAGGGAATAAGAATATTTTGAAATAAAGGAGACCCTTCAGGAATTTGAGCAGCGGCCAGAGCACTTGTCCAACCCTTCAGAAAAAAGCTTGTCCCGCAACACCAGCACCTCTTCTTTGTAAGCAACCCAACTTCATCCCAACCTTGCTACTAATACTTAGCCTCCAAAGAAAAACGTTCAGCAGCCATCACCGCAATACCCGTCTCCAACTCTGCCACATTCCCTTCAAGTTGGGCCTCTACCTCAATGGCAGCTTCCTTGGACTTCTTAGCCGGGGTAATAACCTTGCTCAGACGGAATACCTCACTTTCAGCAGTCCTGCGTCCCTCTTTCTCGGCTTCCAAATTCACAGTTAGTCTTTCAGCATTCATGGCAACCTCCAGTACGGCCTTCTCCAGTTCCTCAGCTCTGGTGATCGATAGATGCATCCTCTAAATACACTACAGCAAATAACAAGATATTAAAAGAAAGCAAACAGTACAATAACACCAAGAGAATCCCAAAAACACTTACAGCAGTCATCATTTGAAGGGTCCCTTTCAGAATTAGAATATCACGAGGCCCATTGTGATCTGCCATATCCACTAGCATCAACAAGGTCTTGGTCAGGTCAAAAGCAAAGTCCCTAAAAGCAATAATTGAATCAAAAGTAGAAATGGGTCTGCCCTGATGCAACATTGGCGGCTCCCACTTCTCAAACGACTCATCCCCAACAGGATCTTCAAAAGCCTCTCCAATTACTGCCTTGCCGGTCTCCCTCTTCCTCTTCTTCGCCCTTGCCGCAATCGAAGCAGAGGGTTCCACAATAGCAGCACAAGGGCCAGAGGCACCTGTCTCCAACTTCACGTTCAAAAGGCTCTTCAGTTTGGCCTTCATCAAAGGAGTCCCCAAAATGTCAAAAGAGCCAAAGGCCTCTACTTCCAAGTCCACTAGCACTCTCTTCTTTGACATTGGCCCATCCTTTGTGAAATTGGGGGCAAGAGAAGGTGTCCTCTCATACGGAAAGCCTTGGCTTCGGTGGTGGTTCGTGACTAAAGGGTAAAGGATGTATCAGTTTCAGTGTTAGAATTTAGAAAAGACGCAGCAAGCCTTGCTTTCTTCAGGATAGTGGAACGATAAGTCACCTAGTAGTCCAGCAGCTCAGGTGCAAACTACTTCTTATACCTCAAAACAGCCTTGATGGCCTTGGTGTTCTCTTGGTTCGGCCTGCGCTGAAAACGGGAAGCCTCTGCAAAAATGAAGAACAACATTAAAAAAATATTCAAAACAAGGCAAAAAATACAAAAATACTATGAGGAAGGACTCGGACCCGGCTACCCTTCCTTTTGGGGCATCCGTTCAGATTGAAACTCAGTCCCAACAAGGAACTCCCAATTACCACCGACTTGCAGAAAATCGTTATTATGTTTGTTCGAATCAAGTAAGCCAGTTACAAGATGACAATCGGCGGAGCGAACATGGAGATAATAAGTACTGTGATCCTTATTGAGTGAAAGGGTATAGCAACCCAAAATGTCCCAGATGTCCAAGTTCAAACCCAACCACCTGTTAAGAGCGGAGATGCCACAGACAACCCGGAACAGATTGACAGATACCACCACGAGAGTAAGCTAAACTTGGTGCAGAAAGCGGTACACCAAATGATGAAGGGGAAATCGGACCCCTCATTCAATAATGGCTGTGACAGGGAAAGCAATGGTACTTTTGGTGCCTATGTGCTTGGCGTCAACCATCGCCAGCGAAAAGGTCACATCGTCAGGGATACAATAGTCTTGGTGAAACAAGGCCATTGCCTCAGGGGTATTAACTAATGACCGAAATTTCCCCATTAACCAGACCTAATAGGGCGAAGACAAAACTCAAACTAAACAAAGAATAAAACCAGACGCTGGAAGCAATGGTGCAAGGGCCAAAGAGGGCGATCAAGATAGAAAAATACAAGAAAAGATAAATTTTAGGAAAACTTACAGATATTAAAACAGCAACAACAAGTAGACAACCCTAAAACGAAAACGAGAATGGCAACGGAACGTTTGGGTATAGCACTGTCGAGACCAACACAGAGGAACGGAGAGGGTTCTAGACTCTAAAAGTATGGAGATAGATAAAGGGGTTTGGATGGATAACCCCAGAGCATTTATTACACTCTGCCGCTGTAAAGGTACATAAATCACGACCATTAGTATGGAATCGGCGCACTATCTCTGCACACTAGTACCACACCGCCACGTGTCACCATGAAAGGACACATGCAGGGAGCGTGTGTCAAGATTAAACTATTACTAAGGCCAAACTGGGGCAGTTCCGAAGCGATGCGACGTTTGGAGTACAGAGTGATAGCTCCCCCCAAGGGGAACCTTAGTGCGTGCTAGGGGGCAAATGGAGGGACTAAATATAAAATGGATCAGATCCAAGCCTTGGGCCAGCCCAATCCATTAGCCTCAAGTCTTGAGGAGCAGTGTAAACAAGTGGGACAGTCAGATTAGCCCAATTACATCATCAACAATCCATACAAGTCCTCAAGCACTTGGACCCAACCCGTAGTGGAAAGGCCAATCCAGCCATGATGCTGGGCTGGGCCGAGCTGCGGGACCTAATCCTTGGACCGAACCAAAAAGGGGCCAAGCCCATAAAAAGATATCCTACTAGAGTCATCATATCTCCCACAGCTTCAGTTTCCAAGGTTTCACTCCTTTCAACGTTCACTGTCTCATTTGTAGTATCGCTCCCCAGAGTCTTGGCTATAGAATCTGTCCCTGGAGAAGTCTTAGCTGGAAAAATAGCAGGGGTAACAGCAGTCTTCGAACCCAAGGACCTTATGGGAACAGCAATATTTTGAAACAAAGGAGACCCTTTAGGAATCTGAGCAGCCGCCAGAGCACTTGTCCACCCCTTCAGAAAAAAAGCTTGTCCCGCAACACCAGCACCTTTTCTTTGTAAGCATCCCCAGCTTCATCCCAACCTTGCTACCAATACTTAGCCTTCAAAGTAGAACATTCAGCAGCCATCACCGTAATAACCGCCTCCAGCTCTGCCACCATCCCTTCAAGTTGGGCCTGTACCCCAATGACAGCTTCCTTGGACTTCTCAGCCGAGGTAATAACCTTGCTTAGACGGGATACCTCCCTCTTAGCAATCCTGCGTCCCTCTTTCTCGGCTTCCAAATTCACTATTAGTCTTTTAGCATTCATGGCAGCCTCCACTACGGCCTTCTCCAGTTCCTCAGCTCTGGTGATCGACAGATGCATCCTCTAAATACACTACAGCAAATAACAAGATATTAAAAGAAAGCAAGCAGTACAATAACACCAAGAGAATCCCAAAACACTTACAGCAGTCATCATTTGAAGGGTCCCCTTCAGAATCGGAATATCATGCGGCCCTTTGTGAACTGCCATATCAACTAGCATCAAGGTCCTGGTTAGGTCAAAAGCAAACTCCCCAGAAGTAATAACTGAATCAGAAGTATAAATGGGTCTGTCCTGATGCAAGATTGGCGGCTCCCACTTCTCAGTTGACTCATCCCCAACAGGATCTTCAGAAACCTCTCCAAATACTGCCCAGGCGGTCTTTCTCCTCCTTTTCTTTGCCCTTGCAGCAACCGAAGCAGAGGGTTCAGCAGCAGCAACATAAGGGCTAGAGGATCCTATCTCTAGCTTCACGTTCATAAGGCTTTTCAGTTCGGCCTTCATCAAAGGAGTCCCCAAAACGTCAAAAGAGCCAAAGGCCTCTACTTCCAAGTCCACTAGCACTCTCCTTTTTGACATTGACCCACCCCCTGTGAAACTGGAGGCAGAAAAAGGTGTCCTCTCATACGGCAAGCTTGGCTTCAGCGGCGGTTCGTGACTAGAGGGGTAAGGGTTGTATCAGTTTCAGTGTTAGAATCCAGAAGAGACGCAGCAAACCTCGCTTTCTTCGGGAAAGTGGAACGATAAGTCGCCTGGTAGTCTAACAGCTCTATACTCCAAACCTCTTCTTATACCTGAAAACAACCTTGATGGCCACGGTGTTCTCTTAGTTCGGCTTGCATTGAAAACGGGAAACCTCTGCAGAAATGAAGAACAACATTAAAACAACATTCAAAACAAGACAAAAAACACAAAAATACTATGAGGAAGGACTCGGACCTGGGTAGCCATCCTTTTGGGGCAACCGTTCAGATTGGAACTCAGACCCAACAAGAAACTCCCAATTACAACCGACTTGCAGAAAATCATCATTATGTTTGTCTAAATCAGGTAAGCTAGTTACAAGATGACAATCGGCCAAGCGAACATGGAGATAATAAGTACTATGATCCTTATTGTGTGAAAGCGTATAGCAACCCAAAATGTCCCAGATGTCCAAGTTCAAACCCAACCACCTGTTAAAAGCAGAGACGCCATAGACAACCCGGAACAGATTGACAGACACTAGCATAGGGGTAAGCTAAACTTGGTGCAGGAAGCGGCGTACCAAAGGATGAAGTGGAAATTGGACCTCTCATTCAACAATGGCTGCGACTAGGAAAGCAACGGTACTTCTGGTGCCCATGCGCTTGGCGTCAACCTTTGCCAGCGAAAGGGTTACATCATCAAGAATACCATAGTCTCAATAAAACACGGCCATTGCCTTAGGGGTATCAACTAACGACCGAAATTTTCCCATTAACTAGACCTAAGAGGGCGAAGACAAAACTCAAACTAAGTAAAGAATAGAACCAGACGACGGAAACAATGGCACAAGCGATGCGACGTTTGGAGAATAGAGCAATAGCTCCCCCCAAGGGGAACCTTAGTGCGAGCTAGGGGGAAAATGAAGGGACAAAATATAAAATGGATCGGATCCAAGCCTTGCGCCGGCCCAATCCATTAGACTCAAGTCTTGAGGAGCAGGGTAAATAAGTGGGACAGTCAGATTAGCCCAATTACAACATCAACAATCCACCCAAGTCCTCAAGCACTTGGGCCCAACTCATAGTGGAAAGGCCAGTCTAGCCATGATGCTGGGCTAGGCCGAGCTGCAGGACCTGATCCTTGGACAGAACCAAAAATGGGCCAAGCCCATACAAGGATATCCTACTAAAGTCATCACATCTTCCACAGCTTTAGTTTCCAGGGTTTCACCCCCTTCAACGTTCAATGTCTCATTGGCATTATCGCTCTCCAGAGTCTTGGCTACAGAATCTATTCCTGGAGAAGTCTTAGCTAGAAGAATAGTAGGGTTAGCAGCAATCTTCGGACCCAAAGACCTTGAGGGAACAGGAATATTTTGAAATAAAGGAGACCCTTCAAGAATCGGAGCAATGGTGAGAGCACTTGTCTAACCCCTTAGAAAAAAGCTTTTCCCGAACCACCAGTACCTCTTTTTTGTAAGCATCCCCAGCTTTATCCCAACCCTGCTGCCAATACTTAGCCTCCAAAGCAGAACGTTCAGCAGCCATCACTGTAATAACCGCTTGGAGCTCTGCCACCATCCCTTCAAGTTAGGCTTGTACCCCAATGGCAGCTTCCTTAGACTTCTCAGCCGGGGTAATAACCTTGCTCAGACGGGATACCTCCCTCTTAATAGTCCTGCATCCCTCTTTCATGGCTTCCAAATTCGCTGTTAGACTTTCAGCATTCATTGCTGCCTCCAGTACAACCTTCTCCAGTTCCTTTGCTGTGGTGATCGACAGATACATCCTCTGAATACACTACAGCTGATAACAAGACATTAAAAGAAAGCAAATAGTAAAATAACACCAAGAGAATCCCAAAAACACTTAGAAAAGTCATCATTTGAAGGGTCCCCTTCAGAATTGAAATATCACGGGGCCCGTTATGAGATGCCATATCCACTGGCATTAACAAGGTCTTGGTTAGGTCAAAAGCAAAGTCCCTAGAAGCAATAACTGAATTAGAAGTAGTTATGGGTTTGCCCTGATGCAACATTGGCGGCTTCCACTTCTCAAATGACTCATCCCTAACAGGATCTTTAGAAGCCTCTCCAATTACTGCCTTGCCGATCTCCCTCCTCCGCTTCTTCGGCCTTACAGCAGCTGAAGCAGAGTGTTCGGCAGCAGCAGCACAAGGGCCAGAGGCTCCAATCTCCATCTTTATGTCCATAAGGCTTTTCGGTTCGGCCTTCATCAAAGGAGTCCCCAAAACGTCAAAAGAGCCCGAGGCCTTCGCTTCCAAGTCCACTAGCACTCTCCTTTTTGACGTTGACCCACCCCTTATGACACTAGGGGCATGAGAAGGTATCTTCTCATATAGGAAGCCTTAGCTTCCGTGGCGGTTAATGACCAGAGGGTTAAGGGATGTAGCAGTTTCAGTGTTAGAATCCAGAAGGGACGTAGCCAGCCTCGCTTTCTTCGGGTTGGTGGAATGATAAGTCGCCTGGTAGTCTAGCAGCTCACGCGCAGACCTCTTCTTATACCTCAAAATAGCCTTGATGGCCTCGGTGTTCTCTCAGTTAGGCCTGCGTTGAAAACAAGAAGCCTTTGCAGAAATGAAGAACAATATTAAAACAACATTCAAAACTAGGAAAAAAACACCAAAATACTAGGAAGACGGACTCAGATGTGGGTAGCCATCCTTTTGGGGCATCCGTTCAAATTGGAACTCAGTCCCAACAAGAAACTCCTAATTACCACCGACTTACAGAAAATCATCATTATGTTTGTCTGAATTAGGTAAGCTAGTTACAAGATGACAATCGGCCTAGCGAATACGGAGATAATAAGTATTCTGATCCTTATTGTGTGAAATGGTATAGCAACCCAAAATGTCCTTGATGTCCAAGTTCAAACCCAACCACCTGTTAAGAGCGGAGACACCACAGACAACCCGGAACAGATTGACAAACACATGCATAGGGGTAAGCTAAACTTGGAGCAAGAAGCGGTGCCCTAAAGGATGAAGGGAAAATCGGACCCCTCATTCACTAATGGTTGCGACTGAGAAAGCAACGGTACTTCTGGTGCCCATGCGCTTGGCGTCATCCTTCGCCAGCAAAAGGGTCACATCGTCAGGAATACCATAGTCTTAATGAAACAAGGCCATTGCCTTAGGGGTATCAACTAATGACTGAAATTTTCCCATTAACCAGACCTAATAGGACGAAGACAAAACTCAAACTAAGCAAAGAATAGAACCAGACGCCGGAAACAATGGGGCAAGGGCCAAAGAGGGCAATTAAGACAAAAAAAGTACAAGAAAAGATAAATTTCAAGGAAACTTACAGATATTAAAATAGCAACGACAAGTAGACAGCCCTAAAACAAGAATGAGAATGGCAATGGAATGTCTAGGCAGAGCACCATCGAGACCAACAAAGATGAATGGAGAGGGTTCTAGGCTCTCTAAAAGTTTGGAGATAGATGAAGGGGTTTGGATGGATAACCCTAGAGCATTTATTGCACTTTGCTAGTGCAAAGGTACATAAATCACGACCATCAATATGGAATTGGCGAACTATCTCGGCGCACCATCTCTGCACACTAGTACCACGCCGCCACGTGTCACCATGAAAGGACACATGCAGTGAGCGTGTGTCAGGATTGAACTGTCACCTAGGTCGAACTGGGGCAGATCCGAAACGATGCGACGTTTGGAGTATAGAGCAATAACTCCCCTCAAGGGGAACCAGAGTGTGAGCTTGGGGGCACATGAAGGGACTAAATATAAAATGGGTCGAATCCAAGCCTAGGGCCGGCCCAATCCATTAGACTCAAGTCTTAAGGAGCAGGGTAAACAAGTGGCACAGTCAGATTAGCCCAATTATAACATCAACAATCCACCCAAGTCCTCAAGCACTTGGGCCCAACCCGTAGTGGAAAGGCCAGTCCAGCCATGATGCTTGGCTGGGCCGACTTGCAGCACCTGATCCTTGGACAGAACCAAAAAGGGGACCAAGCCCATACAAAGATATCCTACTAGAGTCATCACATCTTCCACAACTTCAGTTTCCAGGGTTTCACCCCCTTCAACGTTCAGTGTCACATTGGCAGTATCGCTCTCCAGAGTCTTAGCTACAGAATCTGTTCCTGGAGAAGTCTTAGCTAGAAGAATAGCAGGGGTAGCAGCAGTCTTCGGACCCAAAGACCTTGAGGGAATAGGAATATTCTGAAACAAAGGAGACCCTTCAGCAATTTGAGCAGTGGCCAGAGCACTTGTCCAACCCCACAGAAAAAAGCTTGTCTCGTAACACCAACACCTCTCTTTTGTAAGCATCTCCAACTTTATCCCAACCTTGCTACCAATACTTAGCCTCCAAAGCAGAACGTTCAGCAGCCATCACCACAATAACCATCTCCTACTCTGCCACCATCCCTTCAAGTTGGGTCTGTACCCCAATGGCAGCTTCCTTGGACTTCTCAGCCGACGTAATAACCTTGCCCAGGCGAGATACCTCCCTCTCAATAGTCCTTCGTCCCTCTTTCTCGGCCTCTAAATTCGCTGTTTGTCTTTTAGCATTCATTGCTGCCTCCAGTATGACCTTCTCCAGTTCCTTTGCTCTGGTGATCAACAGATGCATCCTCTGAATACACTATAGCTAATAACAAGATATTAAAAGAAAGCAAACAGTACAATAACACTAAGAGAATCCCAAAAACACTTACAACAGTCATCATTTGAAGGGTCCCCTTGAGAATCGGAATATCACGAGGCCCGTTGTGATATGCCATATCCACTGGCATCAACAAGGTCTTGGTTAGGTCAAAAGCAAAGTCCCCAAAAGCAATAACTGAATCAGAAGTAGTTATGGGTTTTCCATGATGCAACATTGGCGGCTTCCACTTCTCAAACGACTCATCCCCAACAGGGTCTTCAGAAGCGTCTCCAATTACTGCCTTGCCGGTCTCCCTCCTCCGCTTCTTGACCTTACTGGCGGTGAAGCGAGTGTTGGCGGCGGAAAGACAAGGGCATGGCTCCAATCTCCATCTTTATGTCCATAAGGCTTTTCGGTTCGGCCTTCATCAAAGGAGTCCCCAAAACGTCAAAAGAGCCAGAGGCCTCCGCTTCCAAGTCCACTACCACTCTCTTTTTTTATGTTCACCCACCCCTTATGAAACTGGGGGCAAGAGAAGGTGTCCTCTCATATAGGAAGCCTTAGCTTCGACGGCGGTTCATGACTAGAGGGGTAAGGGATATATCAGTTTCAATGTTAGAATCCAGAAGAGACGCAGCAAGCCTCACTTTCTTTGGGATAGTGGAACGATAAGTCGCTTGGAAGTCCAGCAGCTCACGCGCAGACCTCTTATTATACCTCAAAACAGCCTTGATGGCCTCAGTGTTCTCTCGGTGCGGCCTGCGTTGAAAACGAGAAGCCTTTGTAGAAATGAAGAACAACATTGGAACAACATTCAAAACAAGGAAAAAAACACAAAAATACTAGGAGGACGGACTCGGACCTGGGTAGCCATCCTTTTGGGGCCTCCGTTCGGATTGGAACTCAGTCCCAACAAGAAACTCCTAATTACCACCGACTTGCAGAAAATTGTCATTATGTTTGTCCGAATTAGGTAAGCCAGTTACAAGATGACAATCGGCCTAGCGAACACGGAGATAATAAGTACTGTGATACTTATTGTGTGAAATGGTATAGCAACCCAAAATGTCCTTGATGTCCAAGTTCAAAACCAACCACCTGTTAAGAGCGGTGACGCCATAGACAATCTGGAACAGATTAACAAACACATGCATGGGGGTAAGCTAAACTTGGTGCAAGAAGTGGCGCACCAAAGTATCAAGGGGAAATCGGACCCCTCATTCAACAATGGTTGCAAGTGGGAAAGCAACGGTACTTCTGGTGCCCATGCGCTTGGCATCAACCTTCACCAGTGAAAGGGTCACACCGTCAAGAATACCATAGTCTCAATGAAACAAGGCCATTGCCTTAGGGGTATCAACTAACAACCGAAATTTCCCTATTAACCAGACCTAATAGGGCGAAGACAAAACTCAAACTAAGCAAAAAATAGAACCAGACGCCGGAAACAATGGTGCAAGGGCCAAAGAAGGCAATCAAGATAGAAAAGTACAAAAAAAGATAAATTTCAGGGAAATTTACAGATATTAAAACAGCAACGACAAGTAGACAGCCCTAAAACGAGAATGAGAATGGCAAAGGAACGTCTAGGCAGAGCGCCATCGAGACCAACGTAGATGAACGGAGAGTGTTCTAGACTCTCTAAAAGTTTGGAGATAGATGAAGGGGTTTGGATGGATAACCCTAGAGCATCTATTGCACTCTGCCGGTGCAAAGGTACATAAATCACGACCATCAATATAGAATTGGCGCACTATCTCTACGCACTAGTACCACACCGCCGCGTGTCACCATCAAAGGACACGTGCATGGGGCGTGTGTCAGGATTGAACTGTCACCTAGGCCGAACCGGGACAGATCCGAAGCGATGCAACGTTTGGATTATAGAGCAGTAGCTCCCCCCAAAGAGAACCTTAGTGCGAGCTAGGGGGCAAATGAAAGCACTAAATATAAAATGTGTCGGATCCAAGCCTTAGGCCGGCCCAATTCATTAGACTCAAGTCTTGAGGAGTAAGGTAAACAACTGGGATAGTCAGATTAAGCCAATTACAACATCAACAATCCACCCAAGTCCTCAAGCACATGGGCCTAACCCATAGTAGAAAGACCAGTCCAGCGATGATGTTGGGCTGGGCCGAGCTGCGGTACCTGATCCTTGGACCGAACCAAAAAGGCGCCAAGCCCATACAAAGATATCCTACTAGAGTCATCACATCTTCCACAGCTTCAGTTTCCAAGGTTTCACCCCCTTCAACGTTCATTGCCTTATTGGCAGTATCGCTCTCTAGAGTCTTGGCTACAGAATCTGTTCCTGGAGAAGTCTTAGCTGGAAAAATAGCATGGGTAGCAGTAGTCTTCGGACCCAAGGACCTTGAGGGAACATGAATATTTTGAAACAAATGAGACCCTTCAGGAATCTGAGCAGCGGCCAGAGCACTTGTCCAGCCCCTCAGAAAAATGCTTGTACCGCAACACCAGCACCTCTTTTTTGTAAGCATCCCCAGCTTTATGCCAACCTTGCTCCCAATACTTAGCCTCCAAAGCAGAACGTTCAGCAGTCATCACCGCAATAATCGCCTGCAGCTCTGCCACTATCCCTTCAAGTTGGGGCTGTACCCCAATGGCAGCTTCCTTGGACTTCTCAGCCGAGGTAATAACCTTGCTCAGACGGGATACCTCCCCTACAATAGTCCTGCGCCCCTCTTTCTTGGCTTCCAAATTCGTTGTTAGTCTTTCAGCATTCATTACTGCCTCCAGTACGACTTTCTCCAGTTCCTTTGCTCTGGTGATCGATAGATGCATCCTCTGAATACACTACATCTGATAACAAGATATTAAAAGAAAGCAAACAGTACAATAACACCAAGAGAATCCCAAAAACACTTACAACAGTCATCATTTGAAGGGTCCCCTTTAGAATCGGAATATCACGGGGCCCGTTGTGATATGCCATATCCACTGGCATCAACAAGGTCTTGGTTAGGTCAAAAGCAAAGTCCCGAAAAGCAATAACTGAATCAGAAGTAGTTATGGGTTTGCCCTGATGCAACATTGGTGGCTTCCACTTCTCAAACGACTCATCCCCAACAGGATCTTCAGAAGCGTCTCCCTCCTCCGATTCTTCGGCCTTACAGCAGCTGAAGCAGAGTGTTCGGCAGCAGCAGCACAAGGGCCAACAGCTCCAATCTCCATCTTTATGTCCATAAGGCTTTTCGGTTCGGCCTTCATCAAAGGAGTCCCCAAAACGTCAAAAGAGCCAGAGGCCTCCGCTTCCAAGTCCACTACCACTCTCTTTTTTGATGTTGACCCACCCCTTATGAAACTGGGGGCAAGAGAAAGTGTCCTCTCATACAGGAAGCCATAGCTTCAGCGGCGGTTCATGACCAGAGGGGTAAGGGATGTATCAATTTCAGTGTTAGAATCCAGAAGAGACGCAGCAAGCCTCGTTTTCTTTGGGATGGTGTAACGATAAGTCGCCTGGAAGTCCAGCAGCTCACATGCAGACCTCTTCTTATACCTCAAAACAGCCTTGATGGCCTCGATGTTCTCTCAGTTCGGCCTACGTTGAAAACGAGAAGCCTCTGCAGAAATGAAGAACAACATTAGAACAACTTTCAAAACAAGGAAAAAGCACAAAAATACTAGGAGGATGGACTCGAACCTGGGTAGCCATCCTTTTGGGGCCTCCGTTCAGATTGGAACTCAGTCCCAACAAGAAACTCCCAATTACCACCGACTTGCAGAAAATTGTCATTATGTTTGTCCGAATCAGGTAAGCCAATTACAAGATGACAATCGGCCTAGCAAACACGGAGATAATAAGTATTGTGATCCTTATTGTGTGAAATGGTATAGCAACCCAAAATGTCCTTGATGTCCAAGTTCAAACCCAACCACTTGTTAAGAGCAGAGACACCACAAACAACCCGGAACAGATTGACAAACACATGCATGGGGGTAAGCTAAACTTGGTGCAAGAAGTGGCGCACCAAAGTATCAAGGGGAAGTCGGACCCCTTATTCAACAATGGTTGCGACTGAGAAAGTAACGGTACTTCTGGTGCCCATGGGCTTGGCGTCAACCTTCACCAGTGAAAGGGTCACATCGTTAGGAATACCATAGTCTCAATGAAATAAGGCCATTGCCTTAAGGGTATCAACTAACGACCGAAATTTTCCCATTAACCAGACCTAATAGGGTGAAGACAAAACTCAAACTAAGAAAAAAAATAGAACCAGACGCCAGAAACAATGGAGCAAGGCCAAAGAGGGCAATCAAGACAGAAAAGTACAAGAAAAGATAAATTTCAGGGAAACTTACAGATATTAAAACAGCAACGACAAGTAGACAGCCCTAAAACGAGAATGAGAATGGCAACGGAACGTCTGGGCAAAGCACCATCGAGACATACACAAATGAACGGAGAGGGTTCTAGACTCTCTAAAAGTTTGGAGATAGATGAAGGGGTTTGGATGGAAAACCCTAGAGCATTTATTGCACACTGCCGGTGCAAAGGTACATAAATCACGACCATCAATATGGAATTGGCGCACTATCTCTACGCACTAGTACCACACCGCCACGTGTCGCCATGAAAGGACACATGCAGGGGGTGTGTTAGGATTGAACTATCACGTATGCCAAACCGGGACAAATTCGAAGCGATGCGATGTTTGGAGTATAGAGCAATAGCTCCCCCCAAGGGCAACCTTAGTGCAAGCTAAGGGGCAAATGAAGGGACTAAATATAAAATGGGTCAGATCCAAGCCTTTGGCCAGCCCAATCCATTAGACTCAAGTCTTGAGGAGCAGGGTAAACAAGTGGGACAATTAGATTAGCCCAATTACAACATCAACAATCCACCCAAGTCCTCAAGCACTTGGGCCCAACCTGTAGTGGAAAGGCCAGTCTAGCCATGATACTGGGCTGGGCCGAGTTGCGGGACCTGATCCTTGGACCGAACGAAAAAGGGGAAAAACCCATACAAAGATATCCTACTAGAGTCATCACATCTTCCACAGCTTTAGTTTCCAGGGTTTCACCCCTATCAACGTTTAGTATCTTATTGGCAATGTCGTTATCCAGAGTCTTGGCTACAAAATCTGTTCCTAGAGAAATCTTAGCTGGAAGAATAACAGGGGTAGCAGCAGTCTTCGGACCCAAGGACCTTGAGGGAACAGGAATATTTTGAAATAAAGAAGACCCTTCAGGAATCTAAGCAGCGGCCAAAGCACTTGTCCAACCCCTCAAAAAAAAGCTTATCCCACAACACCAGCACCTCTTTTTTGTAAGCATCCCCAACTTTATCCCAACCTTGTTGCCAATACTTAGCCTCCAAAGCAGAACGTTCAGCAGCCATCACCGCAATAACCGCCTCCAGTTCTGCCACCATCCCTTCAAGTTGGGCCTGTACCCCAATGGTAGCTTCCTTGGACTTCTTAGCCGAGGTAATAACCTTGCTCAGACGGGATACCTCCCTCTCAATAGTCCTACGTCCCTCTTTCTCGACTTCCAAATTCGCTGTTAGTCTTTCAGCATTCATTGCTGCCTCTAGTACGACTTTCTCTAGTTCTTTTGCTCTGGTGATTGACAGATTCATCCTCTGAATACACTATATCTGATAAAAAGATATTAAACGAAAGCAAACAGTACAATAACACCAAGAGAATCCCAAAAACACTTACAACAGTCATCATTTGAAGGGTCCCCTTTAGAATCGGAATATCACGGGGCCCATTGTGATATGTCATATCCACTGGCATCAGCAAGGTCTTGGTTAGGTCAAAAGCAAAGTCCCCAAAAGCAATAACTGAATCAGAAGTAGTTATGGGTTTGCCCTGATGCAACATTGGCGGCTTCCACTTCTCAAACGACTCATCCCCAATAGGATCTTCAATTCTTCAATCGCCTTCTTACGGTCTCCTTCTCCGCTTCTTGACCTTTTACTGGTGAAACAGAGGGTTCGGAAGCAGCACAGGGGCCAGAGGCTCAAATCTCTAACTTTACATCCATAAGGCTTTTCGGTTCGGCCTTCATCAAAGGAGTCCTTAAAATGTCAAAAGAGCCAGAGGCCTCCGCTTCCAAGTCCACTAGCACTCTCCTTTTTGACGTTGACCCACCCCTTATGAAACTAGGGACAGGAGAAGGTGTCCTCTCATACAGGAAGGCTTAGCTTCGGCGGCGGTTCATGACTAGAGGGGTAAGAGATGTACCAGTTTTAGTGTTAGAATCCAAAAGTGACGCAACAAGCCTCGCTTTCTCCGGGATGGTGGAACGATAAGTCGCCTGGTAGTCTAGCAGCTCACGTGCAAACCTCTTCTTATACCTCAAAACAGCCTTGATGGCCTCGGTGTTCTCTCGGTTCGGCCTGCTTTGAAAACGAGAAGCCTCTGTAGAAATGAAGAACAACATTAGAACAACTTTCAAAACAAGGAAAAAAACACAAAAATACTAGGAGGATGGACTCGGACCTGGGTAGCCATCCTTTTGGGGCCTCCGTTCAGATTGGAACTCAGTCCCAACAAGAAACTCCCAATTACCACCTACTTGAAGAAAATCGTCATTATGTTTATCCGAATCAAGTAAGCCAGTTACAAGATGACAATTGGCCTAGCGAACACGGAGATAATAAGTACTGTGATCCTTATTGTGTGAAATCCTATAGCAACCCAAAATATCCTTGATGTCCAAGTTCAAACCCAACCACCTGTTAAGAGCGGAGACACCACAGACAACCCGGAACAGATTGACAAACACATGCATGGGTGTAAGCTAAACTTGGTGCAAGAAACGGCGCACCAAAGGATCAAGGGGAAATCAGTCAACAATGGTTGCGACTGGGAAAGCAATGGTACTTCTGGTGCCCATGTGCTTGGCATCAACCTTCGCCAGCGAAAGGGTCACATCGTCAGGAATACCATAGTCTCAATGAAACAAGGCCATTGCCTTGAGGGTATCAACTAACGACCAAAATTTCCCCATTAACCAGACCTTATAGGGCGAAGACAAAACTCAAGCTAAGCAAAGAATAGAACCAGACGCCGGAAACAATGGTGCAAGGGCCAAATGAGGCAATCAAGACAGAAAAGTACAAGAAAAGATAAATTTCAAGGAAACTTACAGATATTAAAACAGCAATGACAAGTAGACAGCCCTAAAACGAGAATGAGAATGGCAACGGAACGTCTGGGCAAAGCGCCATCGAGACCAACACAGATGAACAGAGAGGGTTCCAGACTCTCTAAAAGTTTGGAGATAGATGAAGGGGTTTGGATAACTAACCCTAGAGCATTTATTGCACTCAGCCAGCGCAAAGGTACATAAATCACAACCATCAGTATGAAATCGGCGCACTATCTCTGCGCACTAGTACCACGCCGCCACGTGTCACCATGAAAGGACACATGCAGGGGGCGTGTGTTAGGATTGAATTTCACCTAGGCCGAACTGGAGCAGATCCGAAGCGATGTGATGCTTGGAGTATAGAGCAATAGCTCCCCCCAAGGGGAACCTTAGTGCGAGCTAGGGGGCAAATGAAGGGACTAAATATAAAATGGGTCGAATCTAAGCCTTGGGCCAACCCAATCCATTAGACTCAAGTCTTGAGAAGCAGGGTAAACAAGTGGGATAGTCAAATTAGCCCAGTTACAACATCAACAATTTACCCAAGTCGTCAAGCACTTGGGCCCAAACCATAGTAAAAAGGCCAGTCCAGCCATGATATTGGGCTGGGTCGAACTGCGGAAGCTGATCCTTGGACCGAACCAAAAAGGGGCCAAGCCTATACAAAGATATCCTACTGGGCTAGCCTATCTCTACAAGAAATCACATAAAGGGCCGAGCTGAGGCACGACAGTACCAAGCTAAAAGAACCTAACAGAAAAATATGGAAGCTGTTAATGCATGCACATAGAGGATGCCACCTCAACTGGTCCCTTCTCCCTAGAATCAGGGAAACAACTGGTCGAGGGAATGTGATCTGTTACAAGCATGGTTATAATGAGTATATACACTCCTTGAGCAATGTTAAAGGAAACTTTGCAGCACTAGAGCTCCATGAAACCATCTTGGGCAACAAGCAAGGAGTTCTATATAAACTACACTGACTTCACACTAAAGGTAACTGATCTATGCTAAACCATACTCACTAAAACACAACTCTCTACACTTAGGGAGTACCTCTCATCTTCCCTGATCACTCACTCTAACACCGGAGGGGTTATTTGACCAACCCCGATCGCGCAGCTCAAACGGTGCTCATTGCTGCAAGGTCTTGATTCGTGGATAGTCCAATCAAGTGCAGAGCTCCGATCCACAATCATCTAGTACGGTATTTGGTATGCACACTTCCAAAGCTACTCAAGTCAAAGCGCCCAAAGTTGGTCGTCTACATGACATGGGTTGCAACTCTGTTTTTGAAGAGATGAGTTGTCGTTGCACTTTCCTATCCACGTGGTTGTAGAGACTAGCTTCATCTCCCAACCGATCGGCTAAGCAACCTGGGCCCTCCATCTCTCCCTCCTAGAAATTTTTTATTCGATGTCCCAGGAGACTTAACTTTATTTCCCAACCGTAACTTCTACCATATTTGAACTAAATCATACGCCTATTGCCGATTGACGATTTCTTTCCTCACAACTAATACACCAGCTTCCCACTTTGTCACCACTATGGTCCTGCAGAGATGTATATAACTCGAAGATTAGCTGTTAATCTCCACAATCTGGTATGTAATCTTCTGGTTTGCTAATTGTATACCTAATTTGTATGTTTCTGTATTTATTGGTGTTTGTTAGTGCAATAGGAAAATTATGCACACTATCTGCTGACAAGATGCTCGATTAAGCCAAACCAAATTTATAAACCAACAAATTAATAAGTCCCATTATTTCAAAATCTTCTTATTATTTGCTGGTGAAAGTACCAAAACATTCTAAGAAGTTCACAAGTTTAGTAGAGTTGATAATTATATATATGTAGACACCCCACTTTTGACTGCCTGTGAGACTCTGTAGACACCTCATTTTTGACTGCCCTCAAGACTTGGGCACTACTGATGGTTCGCTCGGTGTTGGAAACTGCGCAGGGCAAAAGTTTAGTTTCTTCGGCAAAGAGAGAAAAATCTCAACTTCACACCCCATTTTGGACCAAAATTATTTTGGATGGTTTTTAGACCTTAAAACCCTCTCTTTCAAAACATTTTTGAAATAAAGTTCCTACGATGTTCTGACGCTCGCATTTCAGTAAATGTTGCGTTTTTCGGTAAACCGAGCAAGGATAAAGTGGAGAATGAATGAAAGAGAGATGAAATATTTGAAAAATCTTTCAAAATACTTTGTTTAGGGGTTTGAAGTTGAAGAAAATAGGAGAAGAGGGGAGAAAACAAGTTGGAGAAGAAGTTCGCATGGATCCGAGTAGAAGAGAGTCGAGCAGTCCTCGCTAAATCAAGCTTATTCATCTACATACTTGGATTTTAGCAATGACGCCACCACCATTAGAAAGAAGACTTCCGGGGCTTCATTTTGCACTCAAGAATCTCTTAAAGCCAAGTCCGGGTGGGGGAGATATGATCAGTTAAAGTTGGGCATCATCCCGGTTGGATCGAATATGCGCGGCTTCACCAAAATGGGCATAACTTTATCCACAGAAGGAATTTTAATGCAAGGTTTGCGGCATTGGAAAGCTAACTTCTGGGGCTTCAATCTGGACACCCACCGGCCATTTTTTGACCTTGGAAGCACCTATCAGCAATCTATTTAGCCGACCGGAAATTTATAGTGCCGACCGGCAATTTATTTTGGCCGATGACCTCCTTTTCTGGCCGGTTTGACCCCTTTGCACCTTCCAGGCATTGTGCATGCCAGTTGTGCCAGCTGGGATGCACAGACCCGACCCCCCATACACATGTGTGGCCATTTTGAGCCTTGGACCCCTCTTTTTGCACCCTTTGCTCAAGGCTTCTTGAGGAAGCCTTGACCCCTTGTCTTGGCTTCCTCAAGAAGCTTACTAGCTGTCCAAGCTTCCTTAAAAAGCCTTGGTCCCTTTGCTTGGCTTCTTGAATAAGCCTTGAGCCCTTTTAGTAAGCTTGCCTTAGAAGCTTGGTTCTTCCTTGGTCTATATAAGAGATCCATCCTCTTTCTTTGTGTGGGTTGGAGAAAAAAACCAAAGATATATATATATCTGATAGATACACCCTCAATCCTCCATAGCTCTCTTCTCCAAAGCTCAAAAGTCCATTACTCTTGGCCCTTTTCTACACCACGTAGCACTACACTACCACTTCCATTTCCAGAAGCTTGGAGCTCTTCTCAAAGGCTAGGCGGCATCATTTTTCAGTCCAAGAGGCAACCAAGGGTTGGTCTTCAAGGGTAAGTGTCAATTCCCTCTTTTTGGGCTTAATTTTGTAACATTTTTCTAGCCATTTTTCTTGCTGTTTTGAGCTCCGACCAAAACTGAAAATGTCATTTTTTTGAGCTATATTCCATGTTTCATTAAGGGCTCATTGCAGTTTGAAGCTTCTTTTTGGCACTTGCTTCATTATCCTCTTGAATGCCATTATTTTGCATGATATTTTTAGCCTATGTGTGATCTGTTTTGGAGCATGTCATAAACTGTAGATAGGCTTATTTTGAGCCCTTCTTCAACATTGATGAAGGGATAATCCTTTTTTGGGACCTCCATGTATCACTTGCCATTGTACTCCTCTTTGGTCCCTATTTTTGCATGTTTTGTTAGATTATCATGCTTCTGTTTTTCGGCCATTATCAGAACTGAAAATGGTCATATTTTGACCCCCTTGTCATATTTTATTAAGGGTCTTTGGCTTTTTGATGAATATTTTGTGTACTTCATGTTATAGCCCTCTTGTGGCCTTAATCTTACATTGCATTTTGAGCATGTTTGTATACTAATTTGGGCTTGATCATCTACTGTAAAATGTCATATTTTGAGACCCTCTTCAATATTATTTAAGGTCCCTCACTTTTTTGAGACCCCCATATATCAGTTACTTCTTTGCCCCTTTGTTGGCCCATTTCTTGCATGAATTGTTTGCCATATTTGTATACTGTTTTGGGGGCTGCCATAAGCTGTAAGTGGTCATATTTTTGGTCCATATTCAGTGTTGTAGAAGGATCTTTTTCTTTTTGGGCATTGCATCTACCACTTGCTTCATTGCCTCCCTTGCGGAGCCCTTTTTGTATGCCATTTTAGTCCCACTTTTACTCACTATTTGGCCATGCTTTGTACTATAAAAATTCTTATTTTGGGGCTTCCTTGCTTATTCTTTTACACTTCATGTTCAAATTACACATGTTTAGTATAGCTGTAGGCCATTCCGCATGCCTAGTTTTGCATTTTGGGAGAGAGTCCATGCATCGGGTGTCATTTCGCCTTGTTTCAGGGCTGTTTTGCCCCTCATTATGGCCACTGATTTTGGCATGCTTGCAAGCTATCCATGTTAGTTTAAGTCCATCATCGCATGTTGTCGCATGCCATGTTTGTTTACATGTTTAAGTTGCGTGCCTAGTGTACATTGCTCATTTGAATGTTCATGTTGCGTACTTAGCCTCCATGCCTAGGTTGCATCTCATTGAGCATGCATCTCTTGCCCCTTGATCAATCATGATAGGGGTTGGGGCCTTTTGATGTGTTTCGTGCTTGCATTTCATTTGATATCGAAGTTGCGCACTTGGCTTTTGGGTCATCATGCATTGAAATGCGTGATTCATGGCCCGAGGGTCGAGGGCCACACTCCCTTGAGTCCATTACATGATAGGGGGTGTGTATGTGCATACATTTGCCTGAAAATTCCATGCCATACACTGCTTGCCCTCTGCTGCTGTCAATTGCAGGTTCTGCAGCAAGTTTTGGCCGGTCGGCTAAATACAGTGCCGACCGGCCAGGAATTTGTAGCCGATAGATCAAAATGCATCCGGTGATCATCCCCTTCGGCCGGTGGTGTTCCCCCTCAGCCGGTGGTGTCCCACAGATCTCAAAGAAGAAACCCTGAGACTTTGGCAATTTTCAGAGAAGCAAGGCAGTGAAAACAGAGGCAGCAATGCTATGGCAGCGAGTTTCCGGGCAAAATGGATCGAGCATGTATCATTCACAAGATTTTATATGGGTCATGCCTTTTTCCTTTTGCATTTAATTTGTTAATTAAATTAGAAGTTTTGTAATAATTAGTTTAGTATTATTCTTTCAGACTGTATTATTCTTTCGGTCCCTCCGAGCGAGGGCAATTGTGTAATAAGTGTGCGTGTGTATGTCTTCCAACCCCACTTCTTTCTTCTTCCCTTTTATTTACCTCGCTTTGATGGCAGATTAGGGCATATTTAAATTAGCATACCTTAAGCTATGCATGCGTGCATCCATACATCTGTATTACATGCACCAGACCCGGTACATCATTCTAACTGCATCTGTATTTCAATTCCAAGTTGAATACATGTTATTTGTAGCATCTCATATGCCATCTTAGATTAGCCGAGCCTATTCTAGTTGCATCTTGCCTGTGTTGCATTAGCCATCTTAACATGAACTAGGATCATGCATATGATTACTAACTAGTTTCTGTTTTGGCTTGGAGTACTAGGCAAGCTTTTATGCTTTAGCATATCGCATGCGTGTGAATGTTGCCATAATAGTATGCTTACCATGCGGCTAGCTGCTTATGTGATATAACTGTTTGAATGCCTGTGGATGGAGGTCAAATTGCTTAAATTGGGATAATGCATTAAAACTGAGAGTTTTAAGCCCACTAGATAGTGGCAAATTTTCTAAAGCCCATTTTAGCCTACTTGCAAGTAGCAAACCATTTTCAAAACAAACGGATATGCAATGTTTTGTTTCAAATTGGGCGATTCGGTCTATACTTGTTTGCAGTGCGCAAATCATAGTAATTCTAGGCAAATAACCAGAATAAGAACACATAATGTTTTCAAAAATGGATATCGTGGTTAGTAGAGGCCTTCTTGACCGGCGAGAGGGGTGCTCATAGTGACCTTCCCCGATCGTACCCAAGTTCTCGAGCCAAGACAACTTTGGTGATGAACACGTGGCCTTTGGCACCGAGTCGGTTTCCTAAATTTCCCAAAATAAAATATTTAGGTGGCGACTCAGATTCCGCAAAGCAGTCCATGTTTGGCACTTCTTTTTCAAAAATCTGCTTTTCAAAACGATTTGCGAGTTGGACTCTTTGGTTCAGATTAAGAACCGTGACAATTCGAGTCCGAATCGTAGTAAGCCCTGAACAAGACGGACTCATCCCCGGGCATTCGGGGACTTCAGCTGGCGACTCACTGGGATTTTAGAGAGCTTGACTCGAACTCGTGATATCTGCTTTTGACTACACTTATGTGTTTCTTTGCATTTCATGTGCATTGGTGCGCCTAGGACACCGTGTTGGGCATCTGCTTTTCCTGAGCGGTTTGCCAGAGGCTTGTCTTGTCAAGGCATGACCATAAGGTCGACCGGTTATGGGCTCGCCAAGATGGGGAACACAAACCCGGTTTTACCGGGGCACTTTTCGACCATTCGACCTAGTGCATATTCGAATCCATAGTGACCATTCCAAACTAGGACAAAGGTTGCTTACCCGATTTTAGGTTGTTTGAAACCGTCATGTATGCGTAGTGAAACCCTAGCTCGACAAAATAGGACAGGAAACCCTACCCCAAAGATAGGGGTGTTTTGGCTCTCTTACTTGCTATGTGCTTTTAGAGTGTATCTCTACAGAACGATATATACCAGTTCTGCATCAGTTCAAGGGCACCAGGATTAGTATTTTTGAGAATCAGTTATATCTGCGGGTATCAGATTCAGATTTGGGCGATGATTTCGAGGAACAATGATCAAGAATAGAACATACTGCTCACCGTCAGATTCTGTTTTGGTGAAGTTGAGCTGAGATGCTGTCTGTTTTCCCTTTTGCTAGGTAGTCTTGGAACCATAGCTTCAGAAGGCTCCACTATCTCCTGGGTACATTGGATTTGTACTGATAGACTTTGTCAGGTCAGCGACTCAGTTCAAGGGTAATCAGGGCTAGAGAAGGCTAGTCAGGCACAGATCACCAGTTCAGCAGTTACGGATCAAGGGTCTTATCCACCCCTCCAAAGGAATGTCGGTCGGATGGATCGCCAGAATACATCAGGATGGAGGCAATGATGCGTCAAATGCAGGAAACTATGAAACTCATGCAACAAGACGCTGTACGCCAAGCGGAATTTTCTAAGCAAAGAAGTCAGAATCATGGCTCAAGAGTCGAGCTCATCACCAGTCAACAAAGAAGCGGCGCGTCTCGCTTCACAACAAGTTCCTCCCCACCAGAGCTCCAAAGACTGGGAGACGCCAAATGTCCAAAATGTCCAAGAGGATACAGACCTTCCAACGAGGCCGCCCCCCGATTCTACCAGAACTATCTAAGGCACCCACGCTTTCAATGTGCCGACTCTCCTTCGAGTTCGAGCGACCCCACAAATACCAAGCTGAGTAAGCTGGAAAAGATGTTTAAGAAATCCCAAGGAGTCAAGTCCATTCCCGACATTGAGGATGGGTATACGGACGCAGCTGTGACGCTGCCAGATCGGTTCAAGATGCCACAAATCGACCGATTTGATGGGTCCGGGGACCCCATGGTGCACCTGAGGCTGTTTTCAGATATCTTAAGGCCGATGGGCCTCACCAGACTACAGAAGCTGTCTCTGTTTGGCCGAACCCTGTCAGGTGTGGCGGCCATCTGGTACGCGAAACTGGAAGACGATGTTAAGAGGAATTGGGATGAGATGGCCGAGGCTTTCGTCGATCAATACTCCTACAATACACAAATTGAGATTACAACCCGTGATCTCGAGACGACTAGGCAGGAGCCGAAGGAAAGTTTCTCCGATTTTGTAACTCGGTGGAGGGCCAAGGCCTCAATGATGACCATTAGGCCAACGGACAAGGATCAAATACGGATGGTTGTGCGCAACCTCCAACCCAAGCTCATGCAGAAAATGATTGTTCTCCCATTCCCTACCTTTTCAGATCTACATGAGATGGGAGTACAAATCGAGGACGCTATAAAGCAAGGCCTTATTGACCAGGAAAAGGAGCAGCCCAGGAGGGCGTTTACCCGCAGTTCGAATGCGACCACCAGTGGTGATGCAGCTGCAAGATCTTCTGAAGTGGGCATGGTCACCAACACCACATCACAAAAAGCTACCCCATTCACCGGTGCGTCCGGAAGTAGCTCACAGAAAACCAAATATCCACCTCGAGTCAAGAGGGTTTTCACCCCACTTTATATGCCTTTGTCAAAGGCTCTAGAGGTCTTAATCCGGAAAGGACATCTGAAACCATTGGAACAACAGCCTTTACCTGATCCTCTCCCTCCAAAGCATGACAGGACTAAGTACTGTGCCTACCATCAACAAACTGGTCATGAGACCGATAGTTGCTTTCGTCTACGCCATGATGTACAAGATTTGTTTGACAACAAGGTCATTGCCGCTTTCAAAGAAAGTCTATCACCA
This sequence comes from Camellia lanceoleosa, assembly GCA_025200525.1. Classification (NCBI taxonomy): domain Eukaryota; kingdom Viridiplantae; phylum Streptophyta; class Magnoliopsida; order Ericales; family Theaceae; genus Camellia; species Camellia lanceoleosa. Next base: position 120,702,181 of record CM045767.1, read on the forward strand.
CTGGATCAGTGAACTTTGGGGATAGTACGAATATGTGATCAGGGGATGAACCCCCTGCGGGCGGCACTCAGTTTACTCTAGATGTGGCGTTTGGCACGCACTGTTTTGAGCATTTGCGAATGCTAGTTTTGTACTTTCTGACTTGGGTATTGGGTCAGTCTTGTCGTTTTGTATTGAGTCGGTTTTTTCATACTGAGTCAGTCGGGTCTGTCTTGTTTTATCGAGTCAGTCCTATTTTGTCAGAGTCAAGTGACTCCGGGGGTGTTACCTCGGGCATCGCCATTTTGTTTTGTGTTTGTCTTTTCGCTTTCTTTTGAGTCTGTTTCTGCCAGGGAGCTAGTTGTGCCAACAGATTTGAATGAACAGCAGTGGTTTTTCATGCTTTTGTGTTTGCTTCTGCCGTGTGCCAGTTGTACCAGAAATTCCAAATGAGATGGCAGTATTTGACTAGAAGCTGTGTCTTTTCTGTGCCTTGAATTCATTGCATCGACCTAAGTTTTCCAAAAGCTTTTTGAACACTGCGGTGAAAACGAAGAGGAAGGAATTCCTCGGGATTTGCAAAATTTGATCAATTTGAGAGAAAGAGAGGCGTGCTAAGCCCTTAATGATTGAGATCATGCTTGTTAGTGTGAGTACTGAGAAGGACCCTAGCTTTGATCCAGATTGGTTCTACACTGTCTTCAGCACGAGCGATTTGTCGCTTTCTTAAAAACTTTCAAAAAATGTTTTGCGCGGTCCTGCGAAGACATGTGTGGAATCGCTCTTGAGATTGTGCAGCTTAGGATCGCTCTCGGCCTCGAGACTCAACCCCTTTGCTTTCAAACCTTGAACTTGGATTCAGAACGTTCAAAGGACAATCATGATGTGAGGCCTGTGTGGCCAGATTTGAAGTAGCCCTCGAACAAGAGGCACCGAAGTCAGATCAAGAGGATCAGATGTTGTCAAAAGAAGCTTGCAAAGCTAGATCAGAAGCACCCCTCGAACTAGGGGCAAAAATATCCGATGTGCTCGAAGAGCTAAAGGTGGATCCTTCTGCAAATCAATACAACAGCCACTCTCCTGGATACAGAGGGCTTCAATCTCAAAACCATTTGGCATGGACTTGTTACACTTTTACCCTTTGAGAGGCTCGCTGGGCCGAAAACCCGGAAGGGCGACCCAGGCAAAAGTTAGAGCAAAGAAAAAAATACAAAATACAAAATACAAAAAAGAAATACGAAAATACAAAAAAGCAAAAAAGCAAAAAAGGAGAAGAAAAAAAGAATGAAAAGACAAAAAAAGAGAAAAAAAAAAAAAAACAAAACAAAGCTCGCAAGGTTGAAAACCTGCAACAGGCGCCTTGGCAAAAGTTAGAGCATAAAAAGGAGAGGTTAAATACCCGAGTGTACCTTAACCCCGAACTACGTAAGGCTTGATTCCCATGTTTGGGATACGTAGGCAACTTCACTTTGAAGTCCAGCCACAAACACTTCAAATTCGATTGTGTCCATGTAATGGTTTTGACCATCCTTGCCTTCTCTGTATCTGAGAGTTCGGTTGTAATCATCGCTCTGAGGACTGATCACAATGCGCCGCGGTGCCATTCAAACAAGGGACAACTTTCCGTTGCCATGCAGCTCCCCTCAAGCAAGGGGCAATTTTCCTTCGAATCTGAGGTTGCGCATCTCGAGAGTGGGTTCTACGCTGCAAAGGACCGCTTGGTAAAAATAGTTTTTGAGAATTTTTACTGAGGTTGACTAATTCTCTAGAAAATTATTCCATTTTTCCAAAACTGGACCGTTTTCTTGGACCCAAAAAAGGAAAATTTTCAGTGCTCATAGCCTGACTTGCATGATTTTAAATCAGAAAATCGAACAAGCATGTTAATCTAACTCTCATGTTGGTCAAAATTGTTTTAGTAGAAAGCAAAATAAAAAATGGTCAAAATGATGAACTAGGGGCACAGTTGAGTCAGGCTTCCTGTCTTTTCCCCGTCGCCAGCATACTTGCCAGAAAGGGCACAACTGAAGTCAACAACAAAATGCAGAAAGCTCTCTCATCCTCCGAGCAACGAGGTATCAAGCCAAGTGCGAAGCACGAACTGGAATGGATCAGGATGTTCCACTTCCTCATCTGGACAGATCTAACCACGTCCAAACTCCCTAGCAGAGCATCGTCAACCAATGTCAACTACAGATTTGCTACACACCCAGTTGTGGCACAACCCCTCTGTGGGAAAGTTCACTGTTGTAAGCAGAAGAAAAGAATCTAGCAGAATGCTAGGGGCAAGAGCCCGCAACTTCTTGTTTATCCACCAACCACTTTGGGGAGGGATGAAAAATGAGAGATTGAAGAATAGAGAGATGTGCGCTGAGAGAAAAAGTGAAGAAAAGGGCTTTTTTCAAAAAAACAGAGCTTGAGGGCCGAGTGATGTGAGAATCACAAATGAGAAAGGGTGGGAAATAATACCCGGTGAAACAGGCTCCCTGTGCACATTTGAGTCTTGTGTTTTGTTTTGTCTGTCTTGATTCTTGTTTTGAGTCGTTTCGAGTGTCAATAGATGTGTTTAGGTTGTTTACCTTTTTGTTTTCCGTTGTTGAGTCGTGGTGTGCTGTGTTCAGTCGTAGGCTCAATACCCAGTCGAGAACTTATTCTCACCGTCAATTTCAAAAAAAATCATCTTGTGCTCAGAGTGTTGTGCCATTCTCCACATTTGTGCAAAACAATATTTGTTCTTTCATAAAACCGCAGGGTTCAACCCAGGTCATGTGAGAACAGTAGAACCGGGACCTATCTGAAGCTATAATGGTTCCGGACTGCAAAGCAAAAGCAAAAGACGAAAACGTCGAGTATCTGAGTTCGTTTCAACTTCAGTAAGTTCCGAGACTACATCCCGTGTGTACCTCTTCAGGCCTTGCCAATGCTCCGAAGTATGAGTGTACCTCTACCTCAAGCTCAAGATCAAGTCTGCTTCAAGCCAGAATAGTGTATCAATCACACCTCATTCCCTTAGTGTATCAATCACACTTCATTCACTCAGTGTATCTAACACACCTTATTTGCCTTAGTGTATCAATTACACTTCATTCACTTAGTGTATCAATCACACTTCATTCACTCAGTGTATCTGACACACTTTATTTGCCTTAGTGTATCAATCACACTTCATTCACTTTGTGTATCTATCACACCATTCTTCTCTTCATATCACATGTTTACTTTAGTGTATCCATCACACCTCATTCACTCTGTTTGCCTCATGTATCTGTCACATGTTTATTTAGTGTATCAATCACACTCTCTTCATTTTGTGTATCTATTACACACATTCTAATTTTGTGTATCTACCACGCACATATTCACTCTTGTGTATCTATCACACACCTTCTCATTTTCTGTATCTATCACACTTCATTCATTTAGTGTATCAATCACACTTCATTCACTTAGTACATCAATTACGTTTCATTCATTTTGTGTATCTATCACACACATTCTCACTTTTGTTTATCTATCACACACATTCTCATTTTGTGTATCCATCACACATTTTATTTACTTTAGTGTATCCATCACACACGTCACTTACTTTAGTGTATCCATCACACCTCATTATCTTTAGTATATCCATCATACTGGTTCACTAAGTGCATCTATCACACTTCGTGTTCACCTTTAGTATATCAATCGTACTTGTTCACTAAGTGCATCTATCACACTTTGTGTTCACCTTCAGTATATCAATCATACTTGTTCACTAAGTGCATCTATCACACTTCGTGTTCACCTTTAGTATATCAATCATACTTGTTCACTAAGTGCATCTATCACACTTCGTGTTCACCTTTAGTATATCAATCATACTTATTCACTAAGTGCATCTATCACACTTCGTGTTCACCTTTAGTATATCAATCATACTTTGTTCACTAAGTGCATCTATCACACTTTGTGTTCACCTTTAGTGTATCCATCATACTTGTTCACTAAGTGCATCTATCACACTTTGTGTTCACCCTTTGTGTATCTATCACACTGTGCACACCACACTCGCTTGCTGTATCTATCACGCACTCAACTACTGTATCTATCACATTTTGCTTCATGTAGTGTATCTATCACATGCTCACTTTGTGTATCAATCACACACGCTCGTTTGGTGTATCAATCACACACGTTCGCTTTGTGTATCTATCACACATACACACTGTATTCGCAGTGAGAATTGCAATAATTCTCTTACATCCTTTCTGCATTGTAATGTAGTTTGGTTTTTGCTTGCTTAAAACTGTTGCGTGATTTGCTTCATTACAGCATCCTTTGCATGATCATAAGTTATGCACTTGCATTGTGCATCACTTTGCATCCTGCCCCTGAACTACGCTGGTTTGATTCCTTGCAAAGGGATACGTAGGCAGCCTGTGGGCGCAACCATTTATTTATCTATATTTTGGTTTGTTTGTCCAAGTCTTCGGCCTTGTCAAAAATGGGTCGTCTCTGGGCTTTGACATTCACTCCCGTCATTGTTATGACTTCCGAGTTCTGTCAAAGAGGGGCAACTGTAGACACCCCATTTTTGACTGCCCTCAAGACTTGGGCACTACTGATGGTTTGCTCGGTGTTGGAAACTACGCAGGGCAAAGGTTCAGTTTCTTCAGAAAAGAGAGAGACAAATCTCAACTTCACACCCCATTTTGGACCAAAATTATTTTGGATGGTTTTTAGACCTTAAAACCCTCTCTTTCAAAACATTTTTGAAATAAAGTTCCTACGATGTTCTGATGCTCGCATCTCAATAAATGTTGCGTTTTTCGGTAAACCGAGCAAGGATAAAGTGGAGAATGAATGAAAGAGAGATGAAATCTTTGAAAAATCTTTCAAAATACTTTGTTTAGGGGTTTGAAGTTGAAGAAAATAGGAGAAGAAGGGAGAAAACAAGTTGGAGAAGAAGTTCGGCAAGGATCCGAGTGGAAGGGAGTCGAGCAGTCCTCGCTGAATCGGGCTTATTCATCTACATACTTGGATTTTAGCTATGAGGCCACCACCGTTGGAAATCTTACTGGGGCTTCATTTTGCACTCAAGAATCTCCTAAAGCAAAGTCTGGGAGGGGGAGATATGATTGGTCGAAGTTGGACATCATCCCGGTTGGATCGAATCTGCGCGGCTTCACCAAAAAGGGCATAACTTTTTGCACAGGAGGAATTTTAATGCAAGGTTTGCACCATTGGAAAGCTAACTTCCGGGGCTTCAATTTGGACACCCACCGGTCATTTTTTGACCTTGGCAGCACCTATCGGCAATCTATTTAGCCGACCGGCAATTTATTTTGGCCAATGACCTCCTTTCATTTGGTTTGACCCTTTGACCTTCCAGGCATTGTGCATGCCGGTATGCCACCGGGATGCATGCACTGACCCCATACACATGTGTGGCCATTTTGAGCCTTAGACCCCTCTTTTTGCACCCTTTGCTCAAGGCTTCTTGAGGAAGCCAAGACAAAGAAGCCTTGACCCCTTGTCTTGGCTTCCTCAAGAAGCTTACCAGCTGTCCAAGCTTCCTTGAAAAGCCTTGGTCCCTTTGCTTGGCTTCTTGAATAAGCCTTGAGCCCTTTTAGTAAGCTTGCCTTAGAAGCTTGGCTCTTCCTTGATCTATATAAGAGATCCATCCTCTTTCTTTGTGTGGGTTGGAGCAAAAAACCAAAGATATATATATATATATCTGATAGATACACCCTCAATCCTCCATAGCTCTCTTCTCCAAAGCTCAAAAGTCCATTACTCTTGGCCCTTTTCTACACCACCACCTAGCACTACACTACCACTTCCATTTCCAGCAGCTTGGAGCTCTTCTCAAAGGCTAGGAGGCACCATTTTTCAGTCCAAGAGGCAACCAAGGGTTGGTCTTCAAGGGTAAGTGTCAATTCCCTCTTTTTGGGCTTAATTTTGTAACATTTTTCTAGCCATTTTTCTTGCTGTTTTGAGCTCCGACCAAAACTGAAAATGTCATTTTTTTGAGCTATATTCCATGTTTCATTAAGGGCTCATTGCAGTTTGAAGCTTCTTTTTGGCACTTGCTTCATTATCCTCTTGAATGCCATTATTTTGCATGATATTTTTAGCCTATGTGTGATCTGTTTTGGAGCATGTCATAAACTGTATATAGGCTTATTTTGACCCCTTCTTCGACATTGAAGAAGGGCTCATCTATGTTTGGGACCTCCATGTATCACTTGCCATTGTACCCCTCTTTGGTCCCTATTTTTGCATGTTTTATTAGCTTATCTTGCTTCTGTTTTTCGGCCATGATCAGAATTGAAAGTGGCCATATTTTGACCCCCTAGTCATGTTTCATTAAGGGTCTTTGGCTTTTTGATGAATATTTTGTGTACTTCATGTTATAGCCCTCTTGTGGCCTTAATCTTACATTGCATTTTGAGCATGTTTGTATACTGATTTGGGCTTGATCATCTACTGTAAAATGCTATATTTTGAGACCCTCTTCAACATTATTGAAGGTCCCTCACTTTTTTGAGACCCCCATATATCAGTTACTTCTTTGCCCCTTTGTTGGCCCATTTCTTGCATGAATTGTTTGCCATATTTGTATACTGTTTTGGGGGCTGCCATAAGCTGTAAGTGGTCATATTTTTGGTCCATATTCAGTGTTGTAGAAGGGTCTTTTTCTGTTTGGGCATTGCATCTACCACTTGCTTCATTGCCTCCCTTGCGGAGCCCTTTTTGTATGCCATTTTAGTCCCACTTTTGCTCACTGTTTGGCCATGCTTTGTACTATAAAAATGCTTATTTTGGGGCTTCCTTGCTTCTTCTTTTACACTTCATGTTCAAATTACACATGTTTAGTATAGCTGTAGGCCATTCCGCATGCCTAGTTTTGCATTTCGAGAGAGATTCCATGCATCGGGTGTCATTTCGCCTTGTTTCAAGGCTGTTTTACCCCTCATTATGGCCACTGATTTTGGCATGCTTGCAAGCTATCCATGTTAGTTTAAGTCCATCATCTCATGTTGTCGCATGCCATGTTTGTTTACGTGTTTAGGTTGTGTGCCTAGTGTACATTGCTCATTTGAATGTTCATGTTGTATACTTAGCCTCCATGCCTAGGTTGCATCTCATTGAGCATGCATCTCTTGCCTCTTGATCAATCATGATAGGGGTTGGGGCCTTTTGATGTGTTTCGTGCTTGCATTTCATTTGATATCGGTTAAGACTTGGCTTTTCGTCATCATGCATTGAAATGCGTGATTGATGGCCCGAGGGTCGAGGGCCACACTCCCTGAGTCCATTACATGATAGGGGTGTCCGTGCATACATTTGCTTGAAAATTCCATGCCATACATCGCTTGCCCTCTCGTCATTGTCAATTGTGTTCTGCAAGAGTTTTGGCCGGTCATTAAATACAAGGTTTAATCGCCAGAATTTGTAGCCGATAGATCAAAATGCATCGGTGATCATCCCTTCGCCGGTGGTGTTCCCCTCCGGTGGTGTCCCACGTAACTCAAAGAAGCAACCCCGAGACTTTGGCAATTTTCAGAGAAGCAAGGAAAACAGAGGCAAGAATGCTATGGCAATGAAGTTTCCAAACAAGATGGATCGAGCATGCATCATTCACAAGATTTCGAGGGGTCATGACCTTTTCCTTTTGCATTTAATTTGTTAATTAAATTAGAAGTTCTGTAATAATTAGTTTAGTATTATTCTTTCGATCAGTATTATTCTTTGGTCCCTCCGAGTGAGGGCAATTATGTAATAAGTGTGAGTGTGTGTATGTCTTCCAACCCCATGTCTTTTCTTCCCTTTTATTTACCTTTGATGGTAGATTAGGGCATATTTAAATTAGCATACCTTATGTTATGCATGCGTGCATCCATACATTTGTCTTACATGCACCTGGCTCGACTCATCATGCTAATCGCATTGTATTTCAATTCCAAGTTGAATACATGTTATTTGTAGCATCTCATATGCCATCTTAGATTAGCCGAGCCTATTCTAGTTGCATCTTGCCTGTGTTGCATTAGCCATCTTAACATGAACTAGGATCATGCATGTGATTACTAACTAGTTTCTGTTTTGGCACGGAGCACTAGGTAAGCTTTTATGCTTTAGCATACCGCATGCGTGTGAGTGTTGCCATGATTGCATGATTACCATGAGACTAGCTGCTTATGTGATATAACTGCTTGAATGCCTGTGGATGGAGGTCGAATTGCTTAAATTGGGATAATGCATTAAAACTGTGAGTTTTAAGCCCACTAGATAGTGGCAAAACCACATTTTCTAAAGCCCACTTGAGGGTTGCAAAATTTACATTTTAGCCTACTTGCGAGTAGCAAACCATTTTCAAAACAAACATAAAATGTTTTGTTCCAATTTAGGCGATTTGGTCTATATTTGTTTGCTGCGCGCATAACATAGTAAATCTAGGCTAATAACCGGAATAAGAACGCATAACATTTTCAAAAACGGATATCATAGTTAGTATAGGCCGGTCTTCGGACCGGGCGAGAGGGGGTGCTCATAGCTGACCTTCCCCAATCGTACCCAAGTTCCCTAGCCGAGGCAACTTTGGTGATGACGGACACATGGCCTTTGGCACCGAGTCAGGGTTTCCTAAATTTCTCAAAATAAAATATTTAGGTGGCGACTCTATATGTGGCAAAGCAGTCCATGTTTGGCACTTCTTTTTCAAAAATCTGTTTTCTCAAAACGATTTGCCAGATTTGGACTCTTTGGTTCAGATTTAGAACCGTGACAATTCGAGTCCGAACTGTAGTAAGCCCCACAAAATGAACAAGACGGGACTCATCCCCCCGGGGCATTCGGGGACATCTACAGACTCAGACGCTTGATTCAGTGCACTCAATGATGAAAGTTGAATTACGAATTCGCAGCGATTCGAAATCAATCAAACTCCCGAAATAACCTCGTATCTTCAACATTTACCTTATTGGAACTTGTGAGCTTTATTTTTGGACCTTTTCCCTTCATGAGCTAAGGTTGAACCAAAAAAACAGGGGAAGCCATCAAGGCCCAGCCGTGCATTGATGATGGCCGGCCGGCCTTCGATGGCGATAAACACTGTTCTGGGCGGGAGGCCGCCAGTTGTCCATTTTTGAAGATATTTGTCACCTTTTCAACTTGAATTCTATAAAACCGAAGCTCTGGGATTGTTTTGAGGGTCAAACAAATATCTAGAAGAGAGATATACACCCTTGAGAGCCTTGACTCTTCTTCCATTGCAAGGCATCCCTTGAGCTAACCTAGTTTGCTTACACCACTACTACACACCATATACAACCTTGTTTGGTCATCCTAAAGCCTTGGTTGATCTTGAGGAAGTGTAATTCAAGCTTGAGAGTGCATTGAAATTGAGTTGGAAACTCTAAGAGCAAACTTGCTTCTTGAAAGGTATAAGCTTGCTTTCTCTTTCCTTACTTTCATTTTTGTTCTTTACTCCATCATTCTTGCTGTTTTGGTTGTTTTTTAGCCTGTTTGAAGTGTTGGAGTTGAGTTTGAAGGGTTACCAAAAGGTTAGAAAGATTTCTACACCTTTATTTCATAACCTAAACTCTTTTCCTTTTCACTCTCTTTCCTTGGTGTTCATACTGATTTTCAGAGGTTTAAGAGGGCTGAAAATCATGCTTTCAAGCTCCAAAAAATGAAGGGATTAGCCACCCCTCCTTATTCTTGTTATTTAGTTTTAATTCTTATCTTTGTTGCCTAGATTTTACCCTCTTTTCATGCATGTTTTATCTCCGATTAGCATGTGTTTGGGATTGTTTTGAGGTTATCTAAGCCTTTCTATTTGGTTCACACCTTGTTAGACACCCTTGAGGTTACATAGTTAACATACCTTGTGCTTAACATGCTTTCTCGGTTCATTTCACATGCTTTGAGGCTGAAATTCACTAATCAATCAATGAATCCATATCTTTCATTTATGAGAATGGTTTCAACCAATCGAGGTTATTCAAGGCATGTAAAGGAGATCTACACTTAATGGCTTAATCTCTTCAGAGATTCATCGTCAACGGTGTAGTCTCCTTCTCATGTTTTAGAAGGACCTCTTGTTTGACATCACTTCTTGGATAGAGGACTCTAAACATCATATTTGGACAAATTGACTAATGAATGGTTAGGCCCAAAACAATTGGTTTAAAATCTAGATCAACACACTTAAAGAAATGACTAGAAAAGCTTGAACTTGGCTGGATGTTGTGCCAAGTTCCTTGTATCAAGGGTCATCAAGCATCAATTCATGGTGTTTTTGATGTCCTTGAAGTGTCTCAACTTCCTTTTTTGAGTTCATTCCATGGCAAAAAGGGAGGGGTAGTCCATTTGCATTACATTTATTAACTTTGGTCCAAGATGATATCCGAGATCATCAAGCGATCATATCGCTCATTCATGGTTTTGGGGTCAATCCCAACCTTCTCTTGAGGCTTTCCTATGACAGAGAGGGAAGGAAGGACAAACAGAGCTTGAAAATGCTCTATCTGCGCTGATTTCACCTTAAAGCACAAAAACAAAGTTTGTACCAAATCAATGCACGACCGACCCTCTGTGGGCCCGGCCGGCCATCAGTAATGCATGGCTGGCCCTTGGTGTGTGGCCAGCAGTGCAGTTTGCCAGAAACAGATGCAGTGGCTGAAGGTGAAACAGAGGCAATCTAGGGCAAACAGAGTAGCTTTTAGGCGATGTGCATGTAACCTCCATCCATCTTCCTTGGTGCTCACATCAAATGCGTTTGATTGCTTTAATTGATTCATTAGTATAATGAATTATGTTGTAAGATTTGCTTAGTTAATTACTGGTAACTAATTCATGCAAACGTTGTAATTATTTAAGTAGAATAGTTAGTTAATTACTTTATGTTGTAATTAATTAGCTTAATTGCTTTGTAATTAATTAGTTAAGTATTTAGCTAATTAGATTGATTTGTAATATTTAATTAGCTTAGAATAGTTGATTAAATTGTGTTGTAATAGTTAGCTTCATTAGCATAGCTAGTTAGTTAGCGTTTATTCATTTGGACCCTCTTTCGCGAGGGCGTAATGTTGTAATAAGCGTGCGTGCATGTGTGCATATCTTCCAACCTCACGTCTTTCTCCATTTTATTTAATCGCTTTCGATAGCTAAATTAGGGACATTTTAAATTAGCATACATTATGCTTGCACGTTTGCATCCATTCATTTGTCTTGCATGCACCGAGACTCAGCGCATCATACAAACTGCATTGTCATTTCAATATCTTATTTGAATACGTGTTTAACCGCATGTTATTTAAACAAATCAAATGCCATGCTTAGTAGCCGAGCCTATTAATTGCATATTGCATGTGTTGCATTAGACACTTAACATAGTTAGGATCATGCATTTTTCTAACTAGTTTTTTGTTTTGGCTTGGAGTACTCGGTAAGATTTTATGCTTTAGCATACTTGCATGAGTGTGATTTCCATGTTGCCATGATTAGCATGCTTTCTATGAGGCTATGTGCTTAAATGCTAAACTACATGAATGCTTGTGGATGAAGGCTTGTTGTTCGAATTGGAACGATTCAACAAATGTACGTTTTAAGCCCACTTTGTGAAATGGCAAATCATGTTTTAAGCCCACTATGTTTGGTGGCAAATCCACATCTTTAAGCCCACTTGAGGGTGGCAAATTCAAGCCATTTTCACAAAAAAACATGAGTTGAATTGTTCCAAGTATTGCGACTAGTCTATACTTGCTTATGTGCGTCACATAGTAAAGCTAGTTTAATAACCGGAACAAGAACACATAATGTTTATAAAAATCATATCATGATTAATAGAGGCCGATCTATGATCGGGCGAGTGGGGTGCTCATTTCAGGACCTTCCTCTCTCGTACCAGGTGGTCCCCTACCTGGAGCAATGCTAAAAGGACATTTGGCAGCACCCAAGCTCCATGAAACCATCTTGAGAAGCAAGCAAGGAACACTATATATAATACATGAGCTTCACATTGAAGGTAACTGAATGGAACTGAACTATTCCAAGCAAAATCACACTTACATACCAACTCAATTCCCTCTATATCCCTTTTCCGATCACTAATTCCCACACCGGAGGGGTTATCCGGCCAACCCCGGCCGGGCAGCTCTAACGGTGCTTCCTGTGGCAGGAGTCCCAGTCCCTGGACAGTCCAGCTGAGTGCGGAGCCCCGATCCACTTTCATCTAGTGCGGAATCCGGTACGCACAATTGGTGCGGTGAACGTGGAACACTTCATCTCTAAGCTCTGCACTCAGTTCCGGCAATGGGGATTGAGGACATTCTGCCTTCGACACATACACCACAGATGGAAAAGACGAAGGACAAAGGTTTGGCACTCCCAACAATCCCGGAGGAACAAACTAGAAACAATAATCGAACCCCTGAATCCGTCGAGCATCGATTACCCTTTGCTGGAGGTTCTTCTCATCACTTTCTTCTAGAAAAGGATTATAGAGATCAAATCATAGACTCCATGGGGATGGAGATACAGGAGCTAAAAGCCCAACTTAAAAGAGTGCTGGGTGATCCGACGGAAAAGAGGACAGAAGCAGAGCCCTCTTGTTTGCAACGAAGGAGCTCGTCCAGAGAGCCACCAATGAAAAAATTCCCCAGAAATGAGTCTGGACAACGAAGCCAGCCTATCCCAATACAGAGTGAAGCGGCAAGTAGTCACACCTGTGGGTCGCGCCAGAGGAGGGCCAAGAGGCAGAAGATAGTTAGCCAGCAGACTGAATATCCTCCTTAGGACCTCGTACTTGGTTGATTGGTAATAGGCAGAACGAGCAACATCGAGATCACCTGGACCGTACTGTTCACCAGAGACAACATCGAGCGCTGGATAGGCTCGTCTCTTCGCCATTCTTCCCGGAGATTGAGACCATAAGACCTCCAAAGAAATTCACCCCACCAAAGTTCACTTCGTACGACGGGAAGTCGGACCCGCTGACACATATTAGCCATTATAGACAGATGACGTTTCTATGGAGCCGATATGAGGCACTGACGTGTAAAGTCTTCCCATCCGGCTTGGGAGAAACCAGACTTCGATGGCTCAATCGACTCCCCGCTGGATCGATCCATGGCTAGAAGCAGCTCTCCGAAGAGTTCCTAGCCAGGTTCGTCTCCAACACTAAGATCCTGAAGGAGCCGGATACACTGTTCGGCCTCCGAAAGGAGCAGGAAGAAACGCTGCGCAATTATGCTAGAAGGTACTGGGAAAAGTACAATGATCTGGAGGAAAATGTGTGTAGCGAATAGATGGTCGTTCTGTCTTTCAAACATGGTCTACGCCCGGAAAGTAAGTTGAGACAATCGCTTACCAAGCGCCTGGCCACAGCATTGAAAGACTTGCGTGCCAGGATTGAGCAGTACGCTCACCCCAAAGATGATCAGATTCCCATCAAGATAGCATAAGCAAAACAAACATCTCGGCAAAAGAAGAGAACAGATCAAGGAGAACACAGAGGGATCGCAGTGAATGAAGTGGATAAGTCCAAATCCCACAAAGTCGTTGTGACTGTATTCAAAGAGCCGATCTATCGAATCCTAGAGAAGATCAAGAGAGAGCCCTTCTTTATTTGGCCGCCAAAAATGTTGAGAGATCCGACTTGGCGTAACCAAAAGCTCAGATGCACCTACCATCAAGACAGGGGGCACATGACTCAGAACTGTAGGGCGCTGAAGCAACACTTGGAGGACCTAGTGGCAACAGGACACCTCAGGGATTACATTGATCAAGATAAGGAAGTGACCGAACCGGGGAACCCACCTCCAGAACTGAATGTTGAGCACCCACCTCGGTTGATAATAAATGTGATCCACGGAACAACAACTCAAGAATTTGAGGAGACACTGAAAGAAGAAATTGCTAAGGCCGTGCAAATTCAGCGGGTCATGTCAATGGAGCCTGCATCGAAAAAGGTACGTACAGTACCCAAATCCCCCTTGTGCACTGTTTCATTTACTAGGAAGGATTTAGAAGGCATACAGCACCCATATACTGATGCACTGATTATAACTGTGGGAATTGGGAGACGATTTGATGTAAAACGAGTCCTGGTAGATCAAGGTAGTGCAGCATAAATTTTGTATTATGACTTGTTTAGAAAGCTTGGTCTCTTCGAGCAGCACCTCACCTCAGCGGTAGCCCCGTTGGTTGGCTTCAACTCACAGCCAGAATGGCTGCTTGGCAGAAGAGTGTTGCCAGTCGCGGCAGGAACAAAAACCCTCCAGATAGAGCTCCTAGTTATTAATACACCATCCCCTTACAACGCCATACTTGGCCGTCCATGGATTCATCAAATGGAGGCGGTCCCTTCAACCTACCACCAGCTCATTCGTTTCCCAATGGAACACGGAGTAGAGCAGATCTCAGGGGATCAAGTTGCATCCAAACATTGCTTCATGGCGGCATTAAAGTCAAAGCAACTCTGCAATCAACTACAGACAGTGGAAATGGTCGAACAGCCGGTCTTGGAAGATGTAGGGGGAGCCCTAGAGGAAAAGATGGTAAAGGATCTAGAGAAAGTCCTGGTAAAAGAGGATGATCCATAAAAGTACTTCCTTATCGGTACCTCGCTAGGCACTGATGAGAAATTTCAGTTGCTGGAACTGCTGAGGGAAAATATGGAAGTCTTCGCATGGTCAGCATATGATACACCTAGGTTGGACCCAGAATTCGCTTGCCATAAGCTCAACATCAACCCTTCAACTAGGCCCATAGTACAGAAAAATCGGAGGTCATCAATTGAGCACACTAAAGCAATGATTGCCGAAGTTGAAAAACTCCTGGCATCGGGAGCAATTAGAGAAGTTCAGTACCCGCAATGGCTGTCCAACACAGTTGTAGTCAAGAAGAAGAACGGAAAATGGGGAGTTTGCGTTGACTTCACTTGCTTAAACAAAGCCTACCCTAAAGATAGCTTTTCGCTGCCCTGCATCGATTAATTAGTAGACTCAACAGTAGGGCATGACCGCATGAGCTTTTTGGACGCTTGTAGCGGTTATCAGCAGATACCACTGTTTGGTCCGGACCAAGAAAAAATAGCATTCATCACTCCAAGGGGAACTTACTCCTACAAAGTAATGCCATTCGGCCTCAAGAATGCCGGAGCAACCTACCAGCGAATGATCACTCGAATGTTCACGGATCAACTTCGGAAAACCTTGGAAGCTTATATAGATGATATGATAGTAAAAAGCAAGCTCGCTACAAACCACCTCACAGACTTGAGAGAAGTTTTTGGCATCTTGAAAAACCATCAACTTCACCTAAATGCCTCGAAATGCGCTTTCAGGGTAGGAACAGGGAAGTTCTTGGGATATATAGTCACTCACAAAGGAATCGAGGCGAATCCAGACCAAATAAAAGCAATACAAGATCTTGAAGTACCAACAAAGGCCAAAGAGCTGCAGAAACTAGCCGGAATGGCGGCCACACTAAATCGGTTTATCAGCAAATCTTCAGATCGGATGAAGCCCTTCTTCCAGCTTTTGAGGAAAAGGACAGCATTTGAATGGAGTTGCGAGTGTACCGAAGCACTACAAAGTCTCAAAAGATACCTCAATACATCTCCTCTGCTGTCCACTCTAGAACTAGGAGAGGAGCTGTACCTCTATCTAGTAGTCTCAGATCATGCTGTAAGCGCAGTATTAATTCGAAAAGTTAACAAAGAACAGAGGCCTATATACTATGTTAGCAAGACTCTACTAGATGCTGAGACACAGTATCTACCATTGGAAAAGTTGGCTTACACGCTGCTTATCGCCTCAACAAAGTTGCAACATTACTTCCAGGGGCATACCATTAACGTCCTCACTGAATTCCCCCTTAGATCTGTGTTTAGCCGAGCTGATTTCTCTGGCCGAACAGCGAAATGGGCGGTAGAACTTGGCGACTTTGACATTCGGTATCAGCCCAGAACGGCGATCAAGGCCCAGGTCTTAGCAGATTTCATCGTAAAATTTGCTCCCACCTAGAGTACCGAATCGGGGAATCCTAGTTCGGCTCAGATGCCATACATCACCGAACAGGGAAAGCCCTGTGCTTCGAAAGCATGGAAACTCTTTATTGGAAACATCTGGCAGCTCTATGTTGACGGGTCGTCCAATAACCGAGGCTCGGGAGTAAGAGTAGTACTTATCTCACCAGAAGGGTTTATCTGGGAACAGGCTCTCAGGCTCGGCTGGAAGGCTTCAAACAACGAGGCAGAGTACGAAGCGTTATTGGCTGGCTTACGCAGCATCGAACACTTCAGTGCAGAATAGCTTCTTATTTTCAACGATTCACAACTAGTGGTAAACCAACTTTCTGGGGTCTATGAAACCCGAGATGAAAGAATGGCTATATACGCAGGCAAGGCCAAGGACCTACTCAAAAAATTCTAATCCATACAAGTGGAACGAATCAGTCAGGACAAAAATAGCCATGCTGATGTTCTGGCATGCCTCGGCTCATCAGTGGATACAAAGGATGCTAGAAAAGTTTGGGTTAAGTTTGTGCCATGACCAATTATTGCATCTCCAGTCCTCTGCAATAACTTAGAGTCGAGCTGGATGGATCCAATATTTTTTTTTCTGAAATCTGGTACTCTCCCCGAAGCCAAAAGGGAAGCCAACAAAGTCAGACACAGATTAGCTCGATTTTGGATCTCACCATCTAGGAAGCTATACAGACACTCATATCTTGGCCTTTATCTTCTATGTGTGCATCCAAATCTGGTCAAGAATGTTCTCTACGAAATTCACGATAGGATTTGTGGATGCCACGCTAGCAGAAGGTCACTGGCACATCGAGCCCTCACTCACGGGTATTGGTGGCCACGGATGCAACAAAATGCGCAGCAATACATACAGAAGTGTGATAAATGTCAGAGGTTTGCCCCACTCATTCATCAACCAACCAAAACTCTCACTCCACTCACCAGCCCATGGCCCTTTGCGCAATGGGGTCTAGATATTGTCAGACCATTGGCACGAGGCACTGGGAACAAGGGATTCTTCATTGCTGCAACCGACTATTTCACTAAGTGGGCTGAAGTCGAGGCGCTGGCAAGTATTAAAGAAGCGGACACAAAGCGGTTTGTCATGAGGAACGTGGTGGTGCCTTTCGACATCCCACGGATACTAATTGTGGATAATGGAACACAGTTCGATGGTAAGATCTTCAGAAAGTTTTGTGCCGACCTCAGGATCGAGTATAGAAACTCTTCCCCAAGGTACCCACAGAGTAATGGACAGGCAGAAGCGTCAAACAAAACCATCATCAACGAAGTAAAGAAACAGCTTGAACATGCAAAAGGCAAATGGGTTGAAGAGTTACCTCACGTATTATGGGCCTAGCAAACCACAGCACGATGTTCAACAGCAGAAACACCTTACTCCCTAACTTATGGAATGGAGGCCGTCATCCCACTCGAAGTAGGTCTCCCAACCCTTCGGTCTGAATTATTTGAAAGCACCAGTAATGAGGAAGCTATTGCACAAGCACTGGATATGGCAGAGGTTCGAAGAGAAGCAGCGCTGATCTGACTTGAAGCGTATCAGCAGCAGCTCATCAGAAGTTTCAATCAAAAAGTTTTTCCAAGGCAATTTACACTTGGAGAACTGGTTTTGAGGAAAGTTATGGATCACAAAAGGGTACCAGGCGAGGGCAAACTTGGGCCTAACTAGGAGGGTCCGTACAAAGTCACAGTTGCTATTGGAAATGGAGCTTACTACCTACAGGATCTGAGAGGCAGAGCTATACCTCGGCCCTGGAATGTAGCAAATCTCAAAAAATACTATCAATAGAATTATCCCCCAACTTCTCTATCAGAATGTAAAGGCATTTATCTGTTAACCAATGCAAATGCTTCCCAATTTCTCTCAAATTTATCAAATTCTTGTAATTAACTTTGATGTTTATCAAACAGAATTAGCTTTGGTTCACACCAAACGGAATTAGTTTTGATGTTTATCAAACGGAATCAGCTTTGGTTCACACCAAACGGAATTAGCTTTGGTCCTTACCAAACGGAATCAGCTTTGATGTTTATCAAACGGAGATAACTTTGGTCTTAATCCAAATGGACTTAGTTTCAGAACGACTGGACGGAATTTAAATTTGGTTAGCACTCAAATTTAGTGGAATTATGTTTGGCAACTAAATTGGACTTTGGCCAAGTGGAATTGCTTGGTGGAAACCACACTAACATATCTTAAGTAAACATCTTCGAATCCACAGAATTCCTTAAGTATCAACACATCAACACTTCAGTACAAACAAAGTTGGAACACACTTGGCTAAAACTCTGCTAGGAGCAAGCTTCCAGCATTAGTCTTACTCAACTCCAGCTGGGGCCAAACAATTGTTTTTCAAACCAAGCTGAACTTGAGTAAGACACCTCTTCATGCCTTTATCTCATTCAAATACACCTGTGATATCAAAGTTGAAACAGACTTAAGCAGTTCTACCTAAAAGCACAATCTTCAATACCGATCTTACTTAGCTCCAAGTGGGGGCAAACAATTGTTTTTTAAGAACCAACCTGGACCTAAGTAAGACCCTCTTACGAAATCAAGCACAACCATGTAATATGTTCGTTAGCCAGACCGAGCATCTATTCGGCCCCAAGGTCTCAACAGTGCTTGGCCAGGGCAAGTAGTACAGAATTAGACAGAGCATCTATTTCAAACAGTATAGAATTAGACAGAGCATTTATTTCAAGCAATACGTAACTGAGACCGAAAGATCTGCTCGCCCCGAGGTCCCAACGGTTTCTTCGCGGGCAAACAGTATAGAAAACATTCAGACTTAGAAGCAAAACAGCATCAGATTGCAAATTTAAAACGAAAATCCCATCATTCAACAAAAGACACAGATGGCCCCATAACCAGCAATAGAGAAAAAAAAAAATTTGTATGGACCAGCATAGAAAGAAAGCTCGTCAAAGGGGACTGAGCCACAGTACATCAAAACAAAAACAAAACAAAAAAAAAGCAAAAACTTCAATTCCTTTCAGAAAAAACTTCAGCTTTCATTAATAGAGGGAACCTCAAGAGCAAAGGTCCACAATCTGCTCGCACTGCAGGGGAGGAAAAGTAGAGGCAGCTCCAACTTCCTGAGAAGTAAAAGCTCCCTTAACCACATCTCCCGCGGCTTCAGTCTCCTGGGTTTCAACCCCTTCAATATTCACCGTTTCGATGGCAACATTACTGTCCTGGGTCTTGTTTGCAAATTCAACTTGTGGGGAAACTTCAGACGGAAGAGCAGCAAGGGTAGAGACGGTCTTAGAACCCAAGGATCTGGAGGGAACTGGGACATCCTGAAACAAGAGAGAGCCTTCGGGAACCAACGCAGCAGCTAAAGCACTTGTCCAATCCTTTAGAAAGAGCTTGTCGCGCAACACTAGCACCTCCTCCTTGTAGGCAGCCCCAAACTCATCCTAACCTTGTTGCCAATGCTTGGCTTCCAACGCAGAGCGCTTGGCAGCCATCACCGCAACAACAGCTTCCAACTCAGCCACCTTTCCCTCAAGTTGAGCCTAAGTCCCAATAGCAGCTTCCTTCGATTTTTCAACTGAAGCAATAATTTTGTTCAAACGAAATGATTCCCTCTCTGTAGTTCGACGTCCCTCTTTCTTTGTCTCCAGGCTTACTGTCAGTCTCTCAGCGTTCATTGCGACCTCCAGCACGGCCTTTTCTAGTTCTTCAGCACGAGTAATAGACAATTGCATCCTCTGAATACACTATAAAGAACAGCAAAGTATTAAAAAAGAAGGAAACGACAGCATAACTCCAAAAGCAAGCAAAACAAGAAAACACTTACAGCAGTCATCATCTGAAAGGTCTCTTGCAGAATGGAAATATCGCGGGGCCCATTATGGTCGGCCATGTCAACCGGCATCAACAGAAACCTAGTCAAATCAAAAGCAAAATCTTGCGAAGCAACAACAGAATCAGAAGTAGAAATTGGCCTGCCTTGATGCGACATCAGCGTCTCCCATTTCTCAAATGCCTCATCCTCAGCAGGATCCTCAGAAGCTTCCCCTACCACTACTTTGCTAGCTTCTCTTCTTCTCTTTTTTGCTCTTGCAGCAACCGAAGCTGAGGGCTTGGCAGCAGTCGCAGGGGTGCTAGAAGCTCCCACCTCTATTTTCACTTCCATGAGGCTCTTCACCTTGGCCCTTTCTAGAGGAGTCTCAAAAACATCAGAGGCGCCAAAGGCCTCAGCCTCTAAATCCACCAACACCCTTCTCTTCGGCATAGACCCGCCTCCTGCGAAACTGAGGGCAGGAGAGGGCGTTCTCTCAAACAGTGCACCCTAGCTCCGACGGCGACTCGTAACTAGAGGAGTGAGGGATGTGTCTGTCTTAGTATCCGAATCCAATAAGGACGCAGCCAGTCTCGCCTTCTTTGGAATGGTAGAGCGGTAGGTCGACTGGTAATCCAACAACTCAGGCGCAGATCTCTTTTTGTACCTCAGAGCAGCTTTTATGGCTTCAGCGTTTTCCCGGCTTGGCCTGCGTTGAAAGCGAAAGGCGTCTACAAAGAAAAGAAGTACCACATTAAAACAACATCCAAAACAAAGGCAAGAAATACATGAGACACTAGAGGGAAGGACCCGAACCTAGGTAGCCGTCTTTTTGAGGCATCCATTCAGACTGGAATTCGGTCCCAGCAGGGAACTCCCAATTGCCACCAACTTATAGAAAATCATCGTTGTGTTTATCTGAGTCGAGCAACCCAGTCACCAGATGACAGTTGACTGAACGAACATACAGATAATATGTGTTGTGGTCTTTGTTGTGTGAAAAAGTGTAACAATCTAAAATATCCCATATATCAAGGTTCAAACCCAACCGCCTATTAAGGACAGATACACCACAGACGACACGGAACAAGTTCACAAACACTTGCATTGGGATTAACTGGACCTGATGCAGAAACCAACGCACCAAAGGGTCGAGGGGAAACTGAACCCCTCCCTCAACAATGGCCACAATTGGAAAGGCAATGGTACTCCTGGTCCCCATATGCTTGGCATCAACCTTTGCCAATGAAAGGGTAACGTCATTGGGGATATTATAATCAATGTGGAACATGGCCATGGCCTCGGGGTGTCAACTAGAGAACGGAACTTCCCCATCTAACAAATCTAATGGGACAGAGGAAGAACTCAGATAACAAAATGTAGAACACATCGACGCAAGGGCTAGACGAAATGATTGAAACAGAAAATGACAAGAGAAGAAGGATCACAAGAGAACTTACAGAAATTAGAGCAGCGGTAGCAAGGCCGGCGGCGAAAAAATCTGAGCAGAATACCAACGAGACTGGTTCAGAAGAATGGGAAGGGTTCTTCTTCTTTCTTTGAAACTCCCTAGAGGAACGAAAAAGCAGATAAAAGGATTTGAATTGACAGCCAGAGCATTTATTGCACCAGCCGGCACGCAGGTACATGAAGCACGAACCTCGGTATGGAATCGATGCACTATCTCTACACACCTATCACACGTCGCCACGTGTTATATAAAAGGATGCATGCAGAAGTTGTGTGTCAGGATTGAACCGTCACCAAAGCCGAACTGGGGGAGAACCGAAACGACGCAACGCTTGAAAAGCATAACAATAGCTCCCCCCAAGGGGAACCTTAGCGCGAGCTAGGGGCAAATGAAGGGACTGAATATGAAATGGGTCGAATCCAAGCCTTGGGCCGATCCAATCCATTAAAGCCCAAATCCAAGTGGGTTAGACGAACATATAGGCAAGCCAATAAAGCCCAACTTCGAGATCAAACTGCCAACCCAAGTCCTCAAGCACTTGGGCCCAACCCGCAAAGGAAAGGCCAGTCCAGCCACAATGCCGAGCTAGGTCGAGCTACAATACCGAACCTATGTACCGAACTAAAAGTGGGCCGAGCCCACACGAAGATGTCTGAATGGACCAACCCGTCCCAACAGAAGTCTGGTCTAGGGCCGAACTGGAGTACTAAGATACCGAGCAGAGGGAACCTCACAGAGAACCATGGAAGTTGTAAGCATGAACATGTGCAAGTTGCCACCTCAGCTGGTCTCCTACACCTAGAATCACGGAAGTTGTTGAACCAAAGAAATATGGTTTGTTATCAGTATGACTACAATGAGTATATGCATTCAATGACAACTACCAGGTGGTCCCCTACCTGGAGCAATGCTAAAAAGACATTTGACAGCACCCAAGCTCCATGAAACCATCTTGAGAAGCAAGCAAGGAACACTATATATAATACATGAGCTTCACATTGAAGGTAACTGAATGGAACTGAACTATTTCAAGCAAAATCACACTTACATACCAACTCAATTCCCTCTACATCCCTTTTCCGATCACTAATTCCCACGCTGGAGGGGTTATCCGGCCAACCCCGGCCGGGCAGCTCTAACGGTGCTTCCTATGGCAGGAATCCCAGTCCCTGGATAGTCCAACCAAGTGCGGAGCCCCGATCCGCTTTCATCTAGTGCGGAATCTAGTACACACAAGTATCAATCTCTCCACTTTAAGAGATATTTAAATTAAAAATTATAAGATGAAATAAATTTCTATCAATTTTTGTTTCTACTTTACCATATTTCTCTTGTCTTTATTTATCCAAAGAAATGATATGAATGAAAAGAAATGTATTTTTATTTTTGAACGCTAAATCAGGCAATCCAAACGAGGACTTGACTTTTAACAAGTGAAGAAAAAGGATCATTGAACCCAACCCCATTGTTTTCATTAGTCATTATAGAGAGGGAGACATTGTAAGCCATTGGATTGAATTCAATCTAATAGTCTATATTTTAACAAAGGATAAAAGTCACATCTGAATTCAAAACCTAAGCTTCCTTGTTATATAGATATATGCGTGTATATATATGCAAGAGTCATTATATATGTATACATATGCAAAGAGAAAGGCGTAGGTAGGGGATAAAAAATAAAAGAAAATGAGGGGTTTGGGGGGTTACTATTGGGGGTTAGGGATTGCATCGATAATATGTCGGAGGAAGAAGAGGAACAAATTCGGGAGTACGGGAGGCTAGATTTCGTATTGGAGAGACTAAGGAACCAACCCATCTATTGAAGAAAAATGGATGAATTGCACACCACTTTTAGGAATATCTTGTCCACACTTAAAAAATAATAATAATTATGGAAGAGAAGCGTTGCCTTGTCGATGCTAAAAATTAAAAAATTGGACAAAAGAAAATAAAGTGGTGTGATCAAGAGGGAGGTTCTTATTTTTTCTAAAATGTGGTGAAAGAATGACTCATATGTTCCATCACAAAGCACATAACAGACCACAAATTTTTCTTCCCCTTTTCATGTATGTTGGAAATTTTAAGAGAGTTTCCATTGCCATTTCTATTTGTTTGTTGATATATCCCAATAATCTGCTGAAGCAATCCTAATTTGATTGCTCCTAATGTTCCACAATATTTACAATGGAAAATCAGTTGATGTAAATTAATAAACAAAAAAAGTACCCGACATATATGTTTTTTTTTTGGGTGAACTAAACCCCACATGACCTAAAATTGAGGCCCTCAAGTTTTTCCTTCACTTTCGTATTGTCATTGATCCAGCTGAACAAGGAACAATGATCTTCCAGAATTTCTCGTACATAGCTACATTCAATTTATTGCTTTGAAGGCTATGCCATGCATTCAGTATTTGAAATGCAAAAGAAAAATGGATGTCCAATTATTGGATAACTTACAAATAAGTAGAATGTAAAGGATATAAGTTACCTTCTTTCACTGCAGAAGGTTGTAGTTAAAAGGTATGGTATTTAACAGACCACTCTAATTCTCCAATCCAAACGAGAAGAGATAACATACTCTCACCAAATTGTTGGCACAAAATAAGAAGAGAATAACATACTCTCCAATCCAAACGACAAAAACAATATTACAAAAATGATCACAGACCACTGTGATTCTCTTTTGTATTAAACAGAACACTCTAATTCTCTAATTATAACAGATCACTCTAATTTAACAGACCATTCTAATTCTCTAATTTAGTTTCTCTTAGATTTACTATTTTGATCAGTGGGTGTTATTGGCCCATTTTGCACATTCATCATAGTGTACAAAACAGAAAAATTTAAGAGTATGCGAAAACTCTAAAATTGGAATTATTTGACTTGATTTGGGAAGTAAAACCTTCAAATCCATTTCTCAGTTTTTTTTGCATTGAGTCGAAAAAGTCTTCACATTTGGTAATACCTTATTCGACAGTGGGTTTCCCACATGACAAACAAAAAATAGACTCCATACAAATTGGAGTAAAAAAATTTATAATCACCCACTGAACGGGATTTCACAGATGAACCCAGCAGATCGGGATGCAGGGGACGTATTTACGCAAAAAAAAAAAATGAAATCAAAACAAAACAAAAACAAACCATTACCTAAAGATCGGTGGTGTTTCAGACGGTGAGTTGTTGTTCTACGCCGCAGATGTACGCCCCAATCGTTCGGTTTTGGCAAGCTTCGCGAGTCTTCTTCGACGCCGCAGATGTGTACTCCAGTGCCGATTGGCTATGGCGAGCTTCGTCGGATGTCTTTGCCGTTGAGGGTCTCTAAATCGCCTCCTTCGCTTCACCCTCTCTGTGTGCCCTAGAAAATGTGTTGTGTGTGTGGTAAGGCGATGCCCCTCCCAATCAAGAGTGAGTGGGGCTAGTTTGGTAAATTTACCGTGGCATGGGTTGTTGCCAAACACATGAATAGCTTTTGCCTCCATTTGGCTAATTTAGCATTTTTTGTCCGGCAGTGGCTAAAATAGCCCAAACTTGTCTTGCCAAACGGAGCTAGTATAATTTACCTTAAGTTTTAATTTCTTCAAAAACAAGATTATTATCATTGACCCACTAGTCGACGAATGGTAATAATGTCTGGAATTTAGATAGGGGATTCATCAATCGACAACTGTAAGTTCAAATTCTGTTAATTAACTTTTCTGCATATTACTGATAAGAGTTCAGGATTTTAGGCCCCGTTTATTTTTAGTAGTAGAATGGAAGAAATTAATTGTGAGGGAATTAATAATGAGTGATTTATTAGTGAGGAAATTAAGTAAAATTGTGTTTGTTTTTATGGTAGCTATTAGTGTGTGAATTGTTAAATTATTACCCTATAAAAGAAATATAAAATATTAAAACAAATAAAACTATGATTTTTACTTAACAAAAAATATGAAAAATATTAAACATTAATGTTAAAAAAAATGTCCAAAATATATTTTAAAAAAAACAAAAAAAAAACAAAACAAAACAAAAACAAACAAACAAAACTTAATCCTACATGACTAATTTCCTAATACCACCTCTACCTCCTCTATCTCAATCCCAACACTAAGGCTCATCCTAATCCAATGGGATTATGAATCCCTTCTCCATCTCCCAAAATAAACATAACATATAGTGGGTCTCATATCCATCTCAATTCCAATCTCAACTCTATCTCCCAAAGCAAACAGAGCCTTAGTACTAAACCAGGGCTTTTGGCAATAATTTAAAATAGAACTGAAGACAATATTTTGTTTATTATTTTTTTTTATGCCTCGTTTGTTTTTAGAAGTAGAATAGAGAGGATTGATAGTGGGGAGATTAATAGTGAAGGGAATAATAAAATTGTGTTTGTTTTTATGATAGTTGTTAGCGTGGAGATTATTAAATTATTTTTATACAAAATAATAAAACAAATAAAACTATGATTTTTACTTAATAAAAAATACAAAAACATGAAGCGTTAATGTTTAAAAAAAATTCCCAACAAGTAAAAAAAAAAAATTCAGTTGGCCGGTTGACCGGCCGAACTTCCGGGCGAATATCTGATAACAACCAATCTGAACAGACTACTTTGCCAAGACCTATCATAGTCCCTTTGAATTACGAATTCGGAGTTCCAAAACCAAAACAAACGAAAGTCATCGTTACTGTTCATCTATCATAATCCGAAATAGGCTGTGATAGAGAAAAACAAACAGTCTTATCTCCTTAAAGTTTAAGAAAAATTTGTCTTATTCTCTCGAGTGTCTCTCATAGGTGTAAGTGAACACAAAAAGGTGTAAGGTGTAAGTTGCACACTATAGCATTACCCTACTTTATATGCCTTTCATGTGATAACATAGTTCGTTAATTTTTATAATAAGGTTTGATAGAAGAATCATATTAAAATTCTTTGAAAGAATATAAAGTTAACATCATTATAATTAAAAATTAAAAAAAACTAAATTAAAATGTTATTTGTTAATTTTGATATTGACAGATGAACCATATTAAAATTATTTTAAAAATATGACGTTAACGTTATTATATTTAAAAGTTGAAGAGCTAAATTGAAATTTGACTAAAAACTTGGAATATAAATGAATAAACTTTGGAGAAATTCTACTATACACATCCTTATTATATGCGCCGCTAAGTTATCTCATTTTTTTTTATTATTTAGTTATGCCAATTTTTTTTTTTTTTTTTTATAACCTTATTTTAATTATAACTTGTGAGATCTTTAGTTATATATCATGTTTTGTTTGGTTATGACTTTTTTTTTTTTTTCTTTTTTTTTTTAATTATGACTCAAAAAACATGAAGCTATGTCATTTTTTTCTTTAATTATAAAGTACACACGGTACACAAATTTTGAGAGATGCATACCATAATCTTTTCCTAAAATTTGCGTATATATATAGGATAATTCTTGAATGTGCAAGGTATATAGTATTTCATTTACTTATGTAGTTTTAGTTATGACTTAGATCTTTAGTTATGCATCATGTTTGTTTGGTTATGACTTTTTATTCCTTTTTTTTTAATTATCACTCAAAAAATATGAAATTATGTTATTTTTTTCTTTAGTTATAAGGCGCATACAGTACACATTTTTTTAGGGATGCGTACCATTATCTTTCCCTAAACTTTGTATAAATATAGGATAATTCTTGAATGTGCGAGGTATATAGTATTTCATTTACTTATGTAATTATATACTTTTGTGAGAACTTACCAAACATTTTATGAGTTAACTTACGTGAATTTGTGTTAAATTACGCGATTTTATGAGGTGATTCATGTATGTTTGTGAGAACTTATGTCAAATTATGATTGATTGTTCAATTTCCAATTTAAACTATCTACTTCAAAAAGATAGTTGTAAGAAAGAAACTTCTTCAGTCAGAATAGGAATGAGATCAGAAAGGTAAGATTGAGAAGGCTCAGTAGAAGGGCAATTTACGAATGAGATCTAAATGCCTTCTAATCCTATCATTTACTCATAGAAAAGAAGAGGGTGTTAATGGCAAATCTCAAATTTTTATTAGCTAACTTTGGTGAATTTATATTTAAGTTACGTGATTTTATGAACTAACTTATGGCTTCGTTTAAGAAGTGAGTTGGCTTTTTGGCTTTTTTTACTATTTTAGTCTAGGTTAAAAAGTCTAATTTGGAAAGGATTTTAGGTTTTTTTGGTTTTTTTATAAGAAAAAGAATGTAATGATTATGAATTAGATGTGATGTTTTGTCTTATTATGTTAAAAAGTCTATTTTATTTTTTATGACTAAAAAAAAAAAAAAAAAACCCAAACTTTTGCTTCCCAAACGAAGCCCATATATGTTTATTAGAACTTACTAAATTTATTTTTAAATTATATTTTTGTGACCAAGTCTGTTGGTTTATCAAGTTGTTTGAGCAAAGGTGGATTTTTTACTTGTTTTTATTTCTTTCAATTGGGTTTAGTGGGTTTTAGTCACATAAGATCTGAATTTTCTCTTTTGGTTTTTTTCTTCACGGGCATAGTTGGATTGAATTGGAAGTTCTTTGAACCTGACCAAGTGGGTTGGTTGATCAAGTCGTGTTTGAGTAAATGTGGGTTTAGTGGTTTATATTTATTTCAATTGAATCTGTATAGAGCAGAGTTTGTGAGAAATTTTGAAGCTCTGTTTCTTGCATGGGGGTTTACTGGAGCAATCTAATCAAAGACGACAGCCCATTTCATACAGGTACTTTATATATAATAATTGTGTCTTTGTATATGTCTTTCGTATATTGGGATTTATTACTTTTTCTCTACTGTTTGCTATGTTTTGGGTTTTATTTTGCTCTAATTATTTGGTTTCATCGATTATATTTTGCGTTTTTCAGAAATAAAATAGTGTAAAGTTTAAAAGAACCCATAATTTTATTTTATTTTTTTCATGGTTTTCAATTTTGTACAAAAACAATTTTGCTCTGTTTGATGTTTCCTAAAAGTGGGTTCCCAAAATTGTTTTCTGAAATAGTTGCCAAACAAGTTCATCGGTTCTTCAAAATTTTGAAATGTTGTTTATAGTTTCTGCAAAATCAAACACTCGGTCAAAGTAAGGCATTTAATTACTCCTATATTAAACTTTAATTCAATGAGCTTCTGTATTTGGGTTTTAAGTTATGAAAATCAACATACACAAAAATGGAAAAAAAAAAGTTATTTAAAAAATTGATTATATTTTTCCTAATTGACGAAAAGAGAAGAAATGTTCTAGTTTTCATTTTTTGTGTTTTCATAAACAAAATAATGAATATTCAAAACAACCCATCATTTTCATATTGATTTTAATTTTGTGCAAAAGGAGGATTAAATTCGAGAACAACCTTTTTTTTTGTGTGTTTCCAAAAACTGTTTTTTGAAAATAGTTGGCCAAACTAATTTGATTAATTCTCCAAATTTTTGATATAGTTTCTGGGAAATCAAACACTTGGCCTGACTAAACCGTATAATTATATTATCATTAATTCAATGGGCTTCTCAGTTATGAAAATCAACAAACCCAAAAATGACCCCCCCACCCACAACCCAAAAAAAAAAAAAAAAAAGATTTGAAAAATCGTTCATAATTTTCATAATTGAACTTTCAATAACTGGAATTTGCTTTGTTTATGCCATTTCAAACTGGTGCTTCTTCAGGGGCGGTTCTACTGAAATCTTAGTACATAATGGTTACTTTTGTGTTGATACCACAATTTGATGTTTAATGGTGTTGATTGAGTTTGGTAATTCTTGTCTTTATAAGAAGCATAATAACATTTGGTTTGTATAGGAGTGAATTCGAAGAAGGTCAGAGATGGAAACGATCTAAGCAATTTGAGTGGCAAGTCAGCTAACAGACCCCCGACACCTCGGAATGAGGATGAGATCTTGGAGTCCTCCAACTTAAAGAGCTTTACGTTCTGTGAACTGAAAATGGCAACCAGAAAGTTTTGTCCAGCTAGCATATTATGAGAAGGTGGATTTGGTTGTGTTTTTATGGGGTGGATTGATGAGCATTCACTTATGGCTGCAAAGCCCGGGACTGGATTGGTGATTGCTGTGAAGAAGCTTAATCGAGAAGGTTATCAGGGTCATAAGGAATGGTTGGTGAGTTTCGCCCTCTTAAAACTCCTTGTGTCAGGTGGATGTAGAAGAGTATTTGTGAAATGGGCAATTTTAATTTAATTCCCATTTTTGTCACAAGATAGACTAGTGAAATTAGAAAATCAAATAGATGTTGCCACTATGGTCATTTCCTAACAATTTAAGCTCTTGAGACAATTACTGATCTAATATCATCTCAGAGCTTCGGTTCTGATAGGTCTAGGGTTCAAGT
Source organism: Camellia lanceoleosa (assembly GCA_025200525.1). Taxonomy (NCBI): domain Eukaryota; kingdom Viridiplantae; phylum Streptophyta; class Magnoliopsida; order Ericales; family Theaceae; genus Camellia; species Camellia lanceoleosa. The sequence continues at coordinate 120,731,827 of CM045767.1, forward strand.
TTTTCTATTTGCATTCGGTCCCTATTTGGTATGTTTGCTTTTTTGTTTGTTCGAACTCTGGCTATTTGCTATGTTACATAGATTCTGGTATGGGTGTTAGATACGGGTACGCTTCTAACTATAGGATTAATCTTAATCTCATGTCAAGGTCACCTAAACACGGCTATATTTCATAGCTCTTAAAGATTTTTTTAGTATTGTAAGGCTAAAATGTTGTTTTAAACTAAATTTAGCATTTTGTGTATGACATGGAAGTTTTATGCATTGTTATATAATAAATTCGACTACTTATACATACTTGTTGGGTGTATTTCCAACTAGGCAATAGACGGGGCTGCATGTGAGGAAGGTTGTTAGATAACTTGATATACGATGTTGAACCTCTTTACTGCAGCTCAAGTTTTTGAGACATTTGTGATCTAATAGTTTGTAGTTCTATTTGTCGTTCACTTGTTCTAATAAATTATGTCTTTGCAAAGCTATGGTGTCCAAAAGATTTCAGATCCATCTGAAACAGCCAATTTTACGTTACTTCTTTTTGGATATACAGGCAGAAATCAACTATCTTGGGCAGCTTCATCATCCGAATCTCGTGAAATTGATTGGTTACTGTTTAGAGGATGACCATAGGCTTTTGGTGTATGAGTTCATGCCCAAAGGCAGCATGGAGAACCATTTATTCAGGAGTAAGTTCTTTGTTACATTCTATTAACTTCCATTTACACTTCAATCTCTGGGAAATTTGTAATTGACATATCATAGTATTGTTGAAACAGGAGGGACTCATTTCAAGCCACTTTCTTGGAGCAGGTGTATGAAAGTCGCTCTTGGTGCAGCAAGGGGACTTGCCTTTCTTCACAGTTCTGAGACAAAAGTTATATATTGGGACTTCAAAACATCTAATATCCTTCTCGACTCAGTACGTAGCTCAAGATTGGATCTATGGGTTGCATTTCAATAATTTGGTTGAATTATGCACTTTTTTAACTTCTTGCTGACTTATTTTCTATTCTGCCGTCTTTTTCGTTTCCACAGAATTACAATGCAAAACTATCTGATTTTGGGTTGGCCAGGGATGGGCCAACCGGTGATGACAGCCATGTGTCCACTAGGGTCATGGGAACCTTTGGATATGCTGCACCGGATTATCTATCCACAGGTATATTTTCATGTGTAGTTTCTTCCATAAATTCCTTGAGCCGTGTAAACTTACTAGTTTTCCATTAAAATTTCTTTCCTTCAATAAAAATTGATGTTTGGTAGTCATTTTCAGAGTTAATGTTCCAAAAATCCTCGATTGATGCTCTAGGATGTGTCACTGAAAGAATCTTCTTTTACATATAAATTAAATTCCAACATGAAAATAAAACAAAAATCACATCTAAAAAATTCTAATTTCAGTCTTTCGAACTAACTCGCCTTGTATCATAAAGATTAGACATGTCAACGGACTAGATTTATATGAATATGACCCAATCCGACCTGAAAATCTGAATCCATTAATGATTATGCAATCCGATAATCTGATAAAATACTAATTATATCAGAGCTATTATGGTTGGATCAGATTCTGATACATTCGATTCAATTTTTGTACTTCAATTTTTATATGTATATATAGGACTATTATTATATTTTAAAAATGACGTGCAACAACAACAAAATTGAAGAAGGTGAAATTCGAATAAAAAAATAGTCTTACAACGAATCTGGTCGGATCAGATTTTGGTTGGGATACCTAGATAAACCGAATTCAAATTTGGATGGTCTTTTATCCAATTTTTCAAAATCAGGTTGGATTTGGGTATAATTGGATTGGATTTGGATTACACCAGATCCCATCTGAATCTGGTCCGTTGACAGGCCTAATTTTGATGGTCTTCCCATGGGCCATGATTGACGGAAGTGTCAGCTCTAACGCTTCACATGCTCAGTTTTCTTGATTCATCTTACTTTCTTGATTCATCTTATTAACATCAGTTACTCGTAATTTTTGGGATATTATTAGTCACTGCACTTTGCAATGTATTACTAGTTTAACGAGGAAAAAGCCATATATCATTTGCTTTGATCATTCATTCTATGTTTCTCTGTGAAGGTCACTTAACTACCAAGAGCGATGTATACAGCTTTGGAGTTGTTCTTTTAGAGATGTTAACTGGCGAAGGAGCAATAAACAAGAACCGTCCACAAGGACAGCAAAGCTTGGTGGAGTGGGCAAAGCCATATCTGGCCCATGAACGTGAAATTTTACGCATTTTGGATGTTCGTATTGAAGGCCATTATTCACTGAGTCAAGCCCTAAAGGCAGGTAACCTCGCGCTTCAATGTCTCTCCAAGGAACCGAAGACTAGGCCAATCATGGATGAGGTGGTAGCAGCTTTAGAACAGCTTCAAGACTCAAAGTGATGTGGCGAAAGGTGCACATAAAGAGCGCAAGTCTATATATAAAAATTAATTTTTATTCTTTTCGGTGCCGGGAAGTGAATGTAGCAACAGTTTCTCTCCCCTGATTTTAGGAATTCGGGCATGTTCTATACATACACCTATGTTTTGTGTATGTTTTCAAAACATACACAGGGATTGTGTATGTTTTCAAACGATGTTTTAAAGACAGCTATATATTGTGTATGTTTTCAAACGATGCTTTTGACCCACAAAGGGATTGTTACACATTTGTTTTTGCTGCTTTTCTTACAAGGAACTTGAAAAACATATCCTTATGTTTGTGTTGTGGAATTATGTGGGATTGGATAAACATAATGCTAGGACAAGTAATCCCAGCAAAGCATGCATATCCTAGTTTTGTGTTGGAAGCAAGCTTGGATACAATTACAAACTAAATTGCTAATTATTTTTTATTAGTTGCACACATATTACATATTAAATTACAAATTATTTTTCTACAAGTTGCACACATATATGTGTGGTTGGTAAAATAATTAGTAATTTATTGGTTTCCTTTAGGGGAGAGTGAATATTATGGGTGTAAAAAAAAAATTATCAATTTGTCAAGCTGCACCAATCTATACTAATTGGTGCAGTTTAAAAAGGTGAGCAACTTGGGTTAGGCAAGATAATAAAAATTGGTGGATCGATTAGCTTTTTGTTTAAAATTTATTAACTTGCCTACAAATTAATTTAAAATTATCTTGCATTTGCTCACACATTATTTCTCCCAACTTTAGTAACCCATTAATAAGATCACACATACTATTCATTTTCATCACATATTAACTTGTGAATTTTGTGTTGAAATTTTGAATAAATTATTTTTTTGTTGTTGAAATTTAAAATATATTTAAAATTTCTTGTTGACTAATATTTTTCTCATTCTAATTTTTTTTAATCCACACAAACTACTAGTTTGAAACCATTAAAATATTTAACTAATCTATCCATTTTGAAGATAGCGGGTTAGCAATGGGTTAAAAAAATTTCAATTCGACAAATGTCATTTGGTTGATATTCTTCCTCCAAAATTGACCCAAATTGTGGTAGACCATCACGATCTGGCTGGCGTTCTTAAGGGTGCTAATTTGACTCTATCAAATCTTTATTTTTATTTTTTATTTTTTACAACAAAGTTATGCATGAAATTGTATTTTATAAAATTATGTTCTAATCTTGAATTTGTGGAGGAAAAAGGAAAGAAAAAAAAAGTAGGAGTTAGTTTTTTGGGGAGAAATTATAATTCAGTACAAAAGACTAAAAATAATTATAAATATGGAAATGCGGCTACCCCAAAGAATGGGGAAATAAGGACCCCCAGCCCACGTGGCTGAGGGGGATTGGCAAAAAAGTCAAAAAAAGGAAAAAAAAAAAAACAAAACTGGCCAATTACAGTTACGCCATCGAGGTCGACTTCAGGTGTAGGAATCACGATTGTATAAATATATAGGGTGTAACTTTTTCTGTGCAATAAAATTACAACAAAATTTGCACACCCAACTTTTGGTAAATATTTTCCCCATATTTCACTGGCTCGTAATTATTTTACTTTTATTTGTTTTTTCATATTTTTCCCCTCACAAATTCAAAACTCAAATGGAGTACTCGTTTGGAGATTAAATATTTTACTTAAAAAGTCAAAAAATCATTATAAATTATCATATTATTCTCTTTATTTTTTTACACATATTTTTAAAAAAGTTAAAAAATCATTAAAATAACATATACCCAAAGAAAAAGGGTTACTATATTAATTATGATGACAAGTTTTATAATCCAAATGGGTTAGGAGAAAAATAACCACTCCCCTGTAACCACTCCTAGATGCATATGCATCATCTTTTTTGTTTTAACAACTTCTTTTTATTCTTTATTACTAAAACAAAGACCAAGCAAATCTTAACATTAGAGTCCTACGTTGTGATTATATTATGGATGAGTTTCAAGTTTAAATGTATAATAAATTACACTACTGTCTTCGAGGTTTAGAAAAAATATATGAAATTTTATAAAATTGACATAATTATATTGGGATGTATTTTTATTAATAATTTATTAATTATAAAAATTAAAAAATAATATTGTCATTTCTTTTATACTAAATTATATGTTTCATCTTATTTATTTTTGTGCCTTTACATCATCGACATTAATTCTAATTCCTTTAACTTTATTAAAAAGAAAGTCTTTGTAATTATGTTAAAATTACTAAATTTGTATTTTCTCTAAATCTCAAGGAGGTCAATCTCTTTTGCCCATATGTGTATATATATATATATTATTTGTATTCGTTAGCTTTTATATCTATCTATCTATACTATAAACAGTAAATTATAATTACACCCTCTGATGTTTAAATTTAATACATATCACTTTCTAACATTTGAAAAATTACATTAATTCCCTATTATTATAATTACTTAAACGGAATAAAGACATTGAACACATACACTCTCTATTTTCTTACTTTTTTTTTTCAATATAATTTTCTCTGTTGTTCTAATAAGAGTTGTTACCTTTTATATGAGTAGATAGTTTGTAAAATGAGACTATTAACTACATGAGTGAAAATATAGTTTTTAAAACGTCAGAGGGTGAGTTGGACCAAACCCCAAGGACTATCAGTGTAATTTATCCGTACTATAAAGATAAGTAGTAGTTGGTGTTGATATATCATTTTTTTGAATTTTTTCAAAATGTCCCTCCAGTTGTTACATGGGCTTTTTTTTTTTTTTTTTTTGGTTTGCGCGAATAAAACTAATAGTTCGTATAGTTTATGACTCGCGTCATTTTAATTCTTGATTTTTTAATTTTGACATATTTGATCCTGAATTTTGAATCTTGTTCCAAATAAGGACAATTGAAGATATTAGTGCTCAATTTTAAGGGTAAGGTCGTCAATTTGATCAAATATAAACTAATTTGATAAAAATAAATGTCAAAAAAATATTTTTTAAAATTTCTAAAAAAAATTTCTACCCACCAAAAATAAAATTATGTAAAATTGATAAATCTTTAAGACATTTATTCTTTTTTTTACCAAATTAATTTTTATTATGTGTTTGGATAATGATCATATAATTGGTGGTTGTTAGACTTTTTTTTTGTAATCGATATATTTAATATATGAAATGTTTTTAGTTTTGGATTATTTGATTTAATGGATTGATTTAATAATGGAAAATGATTTGGAGCCCTAATTTCCCTTCCCCTAATCCCCCTAATTTCCTGTTTTGGCAATTGTTTCCTTTTTTTTTTTTTTTCTTACTTGATATGGAAATTAGGGGGATTAGGGGGAGGGAAATTAGGGGGATGTAGCAAGACCCTTTAATAATGATATCAAAGTTGCCGTCATATTTGACTTTTGAAAAAATAGAAACTAATTTAATGAAAGTAAAAACAACCATCTATTACATGATCATTATCCAAACATATAATAAAAATTAATTTGATAAAAAAAATAAATGTCTAAAAGATTTATCAATTTTACATAATTTTATCTTTTGTGGGTAGAAATAATTTTTAAGAATTCAAAAATATTTTTTTGACATTTATTTTTGTCAAATTAGTTTATATTTTATTAAATTGACAACTTTACCTTTGAAATTGAGTAATGATATCTTTAATTGTTTTTATTTGAAACAAAATTCAAAATTCAAGATTAAATGTGTCACAATTGAAAAGTCAAGGATTAAAGTGACATAAAGCCCAAACTATAAGAACAATTAATCTTTTTTTTTTTCAAATTCATTTTAATTTTTAAATTTTGAATTCAACCATATAATTTATAATATTATTTTTTTGAAACGAAAGAATCATATGCACACAGATGTAGTCCACCAATTTCAGGGTAATGCTATGGTACACTCTTTAAAATGTGTGTATCATATAAACATTTGTTATATATTTTTGTAATTATGTTACGTATTTTTGTGATAATATTTTGCATTTTTTGATAAAATTATCACAATTTGTAGTTTAAAAATAAAATTATGCATTTTTTTAGTATTTTTGTGATAATGTTACACATATTTTATTAGAAAATATTTAAATAAAAAAATGAGAAACTTTATCACAAAAATACGTGACATTAGCATTAGCACAAGATATGTAACATCATTTTTAAACTACAAATTATCATAATTTTACTTAAAAATTATATAATATTTATCATAAAAACACATAATACATATAAGACCATCTCCAACACTTCATCAAACCCAGCATCAAATTCAAAATTTGGTGAAAATGGTACTGTTCACGGCTCCAACGCTTCATCAAACCCAGCATCAGATTGAGTTTTCATCAAATAATTCATCAAACTGAGTACAGCCAAAGCATTTCACCAAATCATCGTTCTCGACCGTTGGGGATATCAACGGTCGACCCGGTTGCATTGCCGGTTAACCAACCGGTTGTCCCGAAAAAAGGTTCAAACAATTCAAAAAAAAAAAAATTCTCACATCGGTCGACCAACCGGTTGTCCCGGAAAAAGGTTCAGACAGTTCAAGAAAAGGTTCAAACAATTTAAAAAAAAAAAAAAATTTCTCTAACCGGTCGACCGTATTCCCAGTTGTCCTGAAGCATATTAGCTGAATTTGGTGAAGCATTGGAGCAGTTGGCATCAAATTTGATAAAATGGGTCATTTTTTACTCAGATTTGGTGAAAAATCTGAGTCACGGTTGGAGATGCTCTAATACACACCTTATATATAGTGGCTAAATGTATAAAGATGTATATAAATCAATAAAAAAAAGCCTATAAATAAAATAGTCTTTCCCACTAAGCCAGCCACCACTCTATTTTTTTTTTCTTGGGTCTTTTTTTTTTTTTTTTTTTGAGAACAGCACACAACAATATAATATATAACACTACTTAAAATGTCTTACAGCAGTGGCAAGGTTATGAGCATCTTTAACCACTTCACGGTCCACCTTCTGGATAACAACATGATAAAATAACTTACAATAATACAAAATATCAGTTAGAATGGATTGGAGGCTCCAAGCAAAGTCTTGATCATGGTGTTGTAACATCCTGACAAGGACCAAGCAGTCTGTTTGAAGGAGCAGAGTTTTGGTGCCGTAATGATATGCCGAACGCAGAGCATGGAGAGTAGTAGCTGCTTCGGTGTGTTGGGGAGATAATAGGGAAGGCCCGACGATAGCTTCCTCATAGACGCGGTGATTATTCGGATCAAAACAAACCCAGGCCAGACCAGTACGCTCCCCGATAGAGACCCAAGATCCATCCACAACTATGCGCATGCACGGGCCAGCAGCAGTACCTGGAGGAGCATTCTGCAAGATAAACTGGTGATCAAAACTGGGCTGAGAAGCAATACAAGAATGAGAAAGCTCATAGGAAACAGTGGGCGGAGGTGAAAGAAATAGCATTAACAACTCAGAAGCTAGCTTTAGCGATCGGTCAATAGACACATCAACTCTATGAAATTCCATAGAGTTACGTTGCAACCAAATGACCCACAATAAGGCAATGGAATGAAATAAAATCTCCGAGTCCTGAATTTGTTGCACCCAGCCTCGAAACCATGAGAAAAAGGATAGTGGACGTCCCACACCAAAATCTAATCCCAAAACCGATCCCCGCCAAATCCGTTGTGAAATGGGGCAATCAAAGAAAAGATGTTCAAGGGATTCCTCCTGCTGACAACATCTGGAACAAAGGGGATCAAGAGGCAGCCCCCGTTTCTTTAATTCACTTTTTACCGGAAGGATATTATGGAGACATTTCCATACAAACAAAATCCATTTGGGGGGAAGCTTGAACTGCCATAAACGTTTCCAAACAGTCCAGTCCGGATCAGGCCTACAATAGTCGGGAAATTGTCGGGTCAATGCCTGCCGATAGCCCGATTTTACTGAGTACTCTCCACTTTTAGTTGGGCCCCATACCAATTTGTCGTCAATGTCAACCTGAGGGATGTGCAGGGATAAAATATAAGAGAGAACATGTGAAGGAAAAAACAGCTGCAATAACTCTAGACGCCAAGAACGACGTAATGGATCTATGAAATGTGCAAGCCGCAAACCCGGACAAAGAGCACTCCAACCGCTGCCTTTACAAGGATTTGACACTATCGGTATCCATTGATCCTCAAATGGGTTAATACGCTGACCATTCCCTACTACCCATTGAAGCCCCGAGACCAATAACGATCGGCCCCATAAAATACTCCGCCATCCCCATGAAGAAGATGAAGACTGGCGAACATCAAGGAAGGAGCATCGTTGGCAATATTTGCCAAGTAACACACGCGAGAGTAATAAATTGGGACAGGAGAGGATTCGCCATGCTTGCTTGGCTAACAAAGCTTGGTTGAAACACATGAGGTTGCGAAAACCCAATCCACCCCAGTCTTTTGGAAGACACAAAAAAGTCCATTTTTTCCAAGATATTCCTTTGCCCCAGGAAGATGCCCAAAAAAACTGACGAATAAGAGACGTAAGTTGATGCTGAAAAGAGTCAGGCATGCGAAAGACAGTCATTAGATATACCGGAATAGATTGAAGGACATGTTTTACCAAAATTCCCCGGCCTGCAAAATTTAATAAATCACACTTCCATCCTTGTAATTTATGACTAACTTTACTCATGATGGAATGGAAAATGGCCGACTTTGAGCGCCCTGAGAAACCCAAATTAGCCCCCAAATAAATTCCAGGTTTGGTTACCACTTTAACTCCAAGAAGAGAGACAAGCCAATCCCTAGCAGAAGGTGAAAATTTGGGACTAAGATAAAGCTCCGATTTGTGAAAATTTATGCGAAGCCCGGAAAAGTGACAAAAAGCATTTAAAAACCAATGAAAACACCAAATTTCCGCTGGCTTATAATTGAGAAAAATGAAGCAATCATCAGCGAAGAGCAGATGTGAAATGGAAGGCGACTGCCGACTAATGGCAATACCGCGACAAATATTAAGAGACGCCAAATGCGCAAAGCCTTCTGAAAGAACTTGCATCACCAATAAGAACAAATACGGTGAAAGAGGGTCGCCTTGCCTCAGTCCCACAGCAGGTTTAAAAAATTCCGACGGGGTGCCATTAATCAAGATAGCAAATTGGATAGTAGATACACATTGAGAGACCAATTGAATCCACTTAGGAGAGAACCCCATTTTCGCCATAACCGCCTCAAGAAAAGCCCAACTCACTCTGTCATAGGCTTTATTCATGTCCAACTTCAACCCAAAAGAGGACAAGCGCCCCTGTTTTTTGTGTGTCTTTATATGTTCAAGGACTTCGTGGGCCAATAAAACATTGTCAGATATAAGGCGCCCCTTCAAGAAAGCACATTGGTTATCGGCAAGTAAATCAGGCAACACCATACCAAGTCTAGTAGCAAGAACTTTAGCGCCAATTTCATAAAGAACATTGCATAAACTAATAGGCCTATAATCATGAACCGTGAGGGGACTCTTGGTCTTAGGAATAAGGCAAATGAAAGTTTGGTTAATCGGTTGAAATAAAGACCCTGTATTAAGAAACCCCAACACAGCCTCAGTCACCGAAGGTCCCACAATTGGCCAATATTTTTGATAAAAACCAGCTATAAACCCATCCGGTCCCGAAGCCTTTAACTTACCCATTTGAAAGACAGCCTGCTGTATTTCCGTAAGAGAGAATGGTTGTTCCAAGAGAGTGGAGTGATGAAGAGTCAAATGAGTATTGATGACAGTAAGTAAATTAAAGTGAGGGGGAAATGCACCTGAATCAGTGTGAGAGTCGGTTGGTAATGAGAAAAGTTGCTTAAAGTGCGTGACAAAGGCCCTCTGTATATCCTGCAGCTGAGTGAGAACATGACCATCTTGATCTTGAATGAACGCAATGCGATTCCTACTCCTTCTCCAGGACGCCATTCAGTGAAAAAATTTGGTATTACGATCCCCCAAAGATAGCCAATGTTGTTTGGATCGCTGAGCCCAATAAAGCTCCTGTTGTTGTAACAGAACATCAAGCTGAAAACGCAACTCTTGCTCCTGAGAAGGCCGCCCCAAATTTTGTAACGACCCATGAACCTGACGTAAACGAACATGAAGATCATCAATTTGACCTTGGAGGCTCCGAAAAGACAAAGCATTCCAATTCTTCAAATGTTTGAAAGCAATAGCTTGCCGTTGGACACATGAAACCACATCAGGAATAGGCCTCTGCCAGAGTTTTCGGATAATATCGTGGGTTGACGGGTCTGCTAACCAAACTGCCTCAAATCTGCCCCATTTCGGTCCAAGAGGTTCTATTCTGCTAGTGTCAAGAAGTAACGGACTATGATCAGACCGGTGAATAGGCAACGTGACTAATGCAAATTGTGAGAAAGTGGCTGTCCAACTAGATGAAGCCAGTACCCTATCCAAGCGCTCGTAAACCGCATCATTTTCCTTTCGGTTATTACACCAAGTGTACCACACCCCTTGAGAAGGAAGATCCACTAGCCTGTTGCGGAAAATTAAATCATTAAAAGCCGATGCGCCAGGAATAAATCTGCGATGTGAACTGAGTTTTTCGGCCCAACCCCGGACTTGATTAAGGTCCCCCATAATAATAAATGGCTTTTGAAATTGTTGAAATTTGGCTTCTATACTACTCCATACTTGGCCCCGAGCGAGAATAGAAGGAGAACCGTACATAAAGATGACGAACCAATTACCTTGCACAGTGTCATGAACCTGCAAAACTATGTAGTTCACATTCTGGTCACAAACCTCAATCAAAGTGTCAGAATTCCAGCCAACCCATAAACCACCAGATTTACCATGACAGTCCACTCCACAATGATGCTTGAAACCCAAAGAAAACCCAAGTCTGGTAACCTGCAGAACCGTACGTTTGGTCTCCATTAAGAAACAAATGTCGGGCTTATACTTACGGGTCAAATTCCTAGCTGCTTGAACTGTCAGGGGATGACCCAGACCCCTGCAGTTCCAGCTAAGAAGCTTCATGGCGAGCGAGGAGGTTGTTGTGGGACAACCTCCTGCGAAACCCGTCGAGCCGACCCAAGCCTAGGATCCAAAACCAAGGCCATAAAACGGCTTGTTTGATGATGAACCTGAGCTAGATCCGATGGAGAATATGCCTGCGGAACTTCAAAACAGAACCCACGGCCTTGGGTGAATCGACCCGATGTCGTAGCGATTCCGAGGAGATGGGATCCTGCGCAAGAAAACCCGTAGCGATAGAAGCACCCCTCTGAGAGCCACTAAAAGGACGTGAAGCCTGGCCCCGACGGCCGAGAAGTGGACCCCAAAGAAGAGCCCGTACCAGCCAAGAAAGTGTGCGACCGAAGGCGACGCTTGCGACGGCGACGGCGAATCCTGGTTGGCTGCATGTGCATGGGCTTGCATGGCTGAGAGCGTGGAGCACCTTGCTTTCTTCCGGCGACGGATATGATTTCGTAAAAGAGAGCCCAAGCTGTGAGGAGGGCACAGAGAGTCGGAGACCATACCCGAACTGTGCATGAGAAAATCAGCCGAGCAAGCAATGAGTGGGCTCCTATCCGAATCTCGAACAAACAGGGGCTCTGTATCATAGAGCAGGTCAAAACCCGACTCCATTTCCCTTAACCGTTTCCTGAATGAAGGCCCACTTAAAATAGATCCAAGAGGAAGAGGAGAAGAGATGTCAGCTACTACAGTGGATTGCTGTGGCCCATTGTCTTGCATAGAACTTGATTGGCCAACTTCAAAGTTGACCAAGCCCGTTGGAGTCCAGCTACTTGGGCTTTCTCGGATGAAGGCCCGAGTGGTAATGGGGGCCTCACCCAAAGGTAGGTTCAACCTTGGGCCAGGCCCACTAACTTGGATAGCTCTAAGAACATCTTCAGAAGAATCAAGTAGGTGGCTTGACTCAGGATCATTAATGGAATCAAAATAAATTTGCTGTGCTGGATGCGGCGAAGTTGTCAAGTCGCCGACTCGTTCAGCCACCAACTGCCCTGGTCTGATGCCCATTGATGATAGTTGACCTTCCCATTGATGCCACATAACTTCCAACTCACCTACCGAGTCCACCGGAGCTTGGCCCAAACCCGAAAGGACATTGGACTCAGTTAAACGATTCACCGGTGAGAGTGCAGGCGAAGGAACTCCATCTTGCCGGACAACTGGCATCGATGACTCACTGCCCTCGGGCGTCCCTTGTTGTAAACCGGTGTCCCAATCCTGTTCCCACCTATCAGTAAAATCTGCATCCGAATTAGCATTATGGCCAGTGGAAGGTGGAATCACTGCCTCAGGAATCTCCAAGTGAGAATGTGTGGAATGTTGAAAAATCCGAGTAGTGCGACGATCCGACCGGTGTGCATTAGCTCGAATTGCAGCAGAGTACATGGGATGTGAATCCTGAGTCAACACCGGAGACTGGAGTCTCCGACTCATATCCTGAAGATTAGCATCAAGCTGCCTTTGAGCCTCTTCAAAGGATAAATCACAAGCAGTGAGCGTATGGCCAACACGACCACAATTCCGACAGATTTTACAAACCCGCTCGTAACGACAACTGATCCACTGTTGTTGACCATTACGGAACTTAAGAAAAAAGCCACTAATCAATGGTTTATCAAGCGAAACCCACACACGTAAACGCAAAAACCGGATATTGCGAGGCATTAAGGAATCAATATCAACTTTAACCACCTCGCCAACAGCACGTCCTAATCGAACCCCAGCCTCTTCAGTAAAACATTCCAATGGAAGTCCATACAGTTGAACCCACACCATCATTTTAGCGAAAACCAACCGATCGAGGACCAACTCCGGCTGCCAATAATCAACAATGAGAAGTGCCCCTTGGATAGCATAAGGGCCATTGTCAGCGATACGATGCATGTCCCCGACTCGTTCAAACAAAAAAACATAGAGATTCTTATTGCGACCATAGACATGCACGGATCCTTCCAGATGCCATAAATCGTTAATGTGCATTTGCATAAGATAGGACCCAAATCGACGAACATCTACGACGTGGCCAATCAAACATCGTTCCAAATCATGTTGTTCTAACTGCCAAGTTGAGTCATCCAACTCCATGCTCAGACCACTCCGAAAGTGATGAAGCGAAGGAGGATGAAACACCTGATTGGGCCGAAGACTTCGCCTTTCCTCAGAAAATTCACTACCAACTTCAGTTCCACTACTATCAGTCCAACCTCCTTCACGTAGATACACAGTAGCCATCAGCTTCCACGTCTAGGGATGACCTCACTACCTTTGGGGACCACACAAACGACCACAGCTGGAACACCTGCTATGGTGGACCCAGAGGATACAACCGAAATAGAAAAAGAAGACCTGCTCCTATTGACACAGCAGACTTTGACAAAAACCACTAGAGAAAGACTTAAACAATAAGAGAAAGAGAGGCCAGACAAAGCAAATAAAAACACTAAGCTGCTCCACCAATGATAAACAGAGGCACAGTAAAGAGAGACATACAGGAACACTTAAAACGACGACCAAATAACCGACGTGAAACAAAGAAGAAAAAGAGTCCTCACCTGGAGGAAGCCTAGCTCTCTAGAGAGAGAATTTTTAAATATCCATGCATTTTACATAGCTTCTTGGGTCTTACGCATAAGACTTTTCAGCATGTGAACATTGGAGGCGGTTTGGCAGAAAAATGGGGCTAGATTCCTCTGCAGTTGCTACCACTTTTCAATCAACTAACCAATCACAACATCCCTAAGGAACGGCACGTTGGGTCATTATATTGAAAACACATGTTTGGTTTGTTTTTTTTAAAAAATACTCTACAAATATATTTTTAAAAATAATTAAATCAAACAAATTTTTTCAAAAAAAATCTCAAAATTTTGTTTGATTACCTATTTTTCAAAATCATTCTCTCTCTCATACACATCAAATCAATCACTTTTTTTAAAACTCTCTCTCCAAAATAATTTTTCAAAATCATTTCTGAAAAAAAACAAACCAAACAAGTTTTCATACTTTTTATCTCAAAAATTACTCTACAAACATAAACCAAACACAATCCTTTTAATTTCTCTCTACAAACCTATTATGAAAAGTTAATAATATTTGAATATTATGAAGAGAGTCCATGATTTGATTTTTTATTTTTTGTCTAGATTGGTTTCAGAATTAGTTTTTATTGATAATTTTTTGATTTTTTACGAAAATATGTATAAAAAATTAAAAAAAATGAATTAATTTTTGTAGTAATTTTTTGATTTTTTTTAAAAATTTAACTTTCTAGACAAGGTCACATTGATCATAAAAGAAATTAGATTTAAACGATAAATATAATTGTGAAAACAAATTATTTAGTTTTTTGAAGAGAAATGGAATTAGAATATGGGGCTACAATTATCAAATTAATATGATTTTTTAAAAAAAATAATCTATACATGAGAATAATAAAAAAAATTAATGAATTAAATTATCAAAACGGAAGTGATTGAGCCCCCGAATGGGGGGGCCCCGAATCCCCCGAATTTCCCCATTAAGTAAAAAAATAAAATTAAAAATTAAAAAAAATAAAATAAACAAAAATAAAAAATGAAAACAGTTTCCAAAAATGAAAATTATGAGGATTAGAGGGAGTTTTTTTAGGGAGATTTTTCATTTTCCTTATCAAAATAATATCTATAGCCAGGAGAAGGAGATTCCAGAGAAGCGTACTTCTTAAAAAACTTTTGTAAGTGCGGATGCAGAGAGAGAGAGAGAGAGAGAGAATTAGATTGATGAATGTATTTAGGAAGCAACCATGCTACATACCTCTAAACCACCTCTAATGAGGTGAAAAAAAAAAAAAAAAAATTAAAATTCAAGACACCTGATTGGCTGTGGCAGTGGGAGACCCACTGCCACATTACTAGTGGTACCTCTAAATTAGAGGTCCCAATCATTTTTCTTTAGGAAGCCTTGAAGTTCTAGTCTGAAATTTGATGTGAAAAGACCAGACTGACTCTTGCTATAGCCTCCTCATTGGCAACCTCGATGGGCTCTAGGGGAAGTGCATTGGTTTTTTAGTTATCAACAAGATTCATCCCATTAACCCAGGGGTGGGTGGCAACTTGGTAAGGGCCTGGGGTTTAAGCCTCTAGGTCCTGAGTTCGAATCCCCTCTGGGCCAATCTCCTGGGCGTAGCACAGTTGGTTAGGAGGTTGACCTCAAGGATGCCTTATCAGCTACTTGGTGTGGGTTTAATTCTCCCCCGCTGTGCGAGTCCTGACTTACCGAAGCTTGCCTTGTGAGGTCGGGACAAGCTTCCAGGTTATACTCTCTGGCTCGGAACGAACAACAGGACACCCTGGTGATCTCCTCGGGGCGCTACCTTGGACCTGCGGGAGAGTGAGAGGATTTTCCTGTAACAAAAAAAAAAAAAAAGATTCATCCCATTAAAAATACCACCACTAATAATATTAATGCATTAAAAAATAGAAAAAAAAATACAATTTCAAGATCAAAACATCACATTATTTTTGACGAGACCCACTGTCACCTAATTAGTAGGAGCACTAATTAGTGCTCCCAAGCATTTTTCTTTAATTATTTGGTTTTTTCATTATTTTAGTTTGGGTTAGACCATCTCCAACGGTGTATCAGAATTGATATCAAATTTAAATTTTGATGAAAAAGACATTGTTCATTGCTCCAACGGTTCATCAGAATTGATATCAAATCGACAATTCATCAAACAATTCATCAAATCGACGACAGAATACTGAATTCACCAAAACACTGTTACGGACCGTTGGAGGGAGTACTCGGTCGACCAACCGGTTGCCTGGCCGGTCGACCAACCGGTTGTCCCAGAAAAGATTCAGACAGTTCAGAAAAAGGTTCAAACAATTTGAAAAAAAAAAAAAATCCTCCTAACCAGTCGACCGGCCGGTCGACCAACCGGTTGTCCCGGAAAAGATTCAGACAGTTCAAAAAAAGGTACAAACAATTTGAAAAAAAAAAAAAAAATCCTCCTAATCGGTCGACCGGCCGGTCGACCACCCGGTTGTTCCGAAGCACATTTCATGAATTTGGTGTACGGTTGGAGTGAGTAGTATCAAATTTGGTGAAATTGATCTTTTTTTACTCAGATTTGGTGAAAAATCTAAGTCACCGTTGGAGATGCTCTTAAATAGTTTTGTTTGGGATGAATTTTTTAATTTTTTTTTTCATTTCCAGCCACTTTCTTGGAGCAGGCGTATGAAAGTCGCTCTTGGTGCAGCAAAGGGACTTGCGTTTCTTCACAGTTCTGAGACAAAAGTTATATATCGGTACTTCAAAACATCTAATATCCTTCTCGACTCAGTACATAGCTCAAGATTGGATCTATGGGTTGCATTTCAATAATTTGGTTGAATTATGCACTTTTTTAACTTCTTGCTGACTTATTTTCTATTCTGCCGTCTTTTTCGTTTCCACAGAATTACACTGCAAAACTATCTGATTTTGGGTTGGCCAGGGATGGGCCAACTGGTGATAAGAGCCATGTGTCCACTAGGGTCATGGAAACCTTTGGATATGCTGCACCGGATTATCTATCCACGGGTATATTTTCATGTGTAGTTTCTTCCATAAATTCCTTGAGCCATGTAAACTTACTAGTTTTCCATTAAAATTTCTTTTCTTCAATAAAAATTGATGTTTGGTAGTCACTGAAAGAATCTTCTTTTACATATAAATTAAATTCCAACATGAAAATAAAACAAAAATCACATTTAAAAAATTCTAATTTTAGTCTTTCGAACTAATTCGCCTTGTATCATAAAGATTAAACATGTCAACAGACTACATTTATATGAATATGACCCAATCTGACCTGAAAATCTGAATCCATTAATGATTATGCAATCCGATAATCTGATAAAAGACTAATTATATCAGAGCTATTATGGTTGGATTAGATTCTGATATATTCGATTCAATTTTTGTACTTCAATTTTTATATGTATATATAGGACTATTATTATATTTTAAAAATAATGTGTAACAACAAACAAAATTTAAAAAGCTGAAATTCGAATAAAAAAATAGTCTTACAACAAATCTGATCAGATCAGATTTTGGATGGGATACCTAGATAAACCAAATTCAAATTTGGATGGTCTTTTATCCAATTTTTCATACTCAGATTGGATTTGGGTATGGGTATAATTGGATTGGATTTGGATTACACCAGATCCCATCTAAATCTGGTCCGTTGACAGGCCTAATTTAGATGGTCTTCCCATGGGGCATGATTGACGGAAGTGTCAGCTCTATCGCTTCACATGCTCGGTTTTCTTATTAAATTAGCCAAAAAGTCAATAACTCATACCAAAAAGTCAAAGATTCTCTTTTCTCTCTACTTTTTGTACATTTTTTTTGTAAAAAATCAAAAAGTCATCCCAAACATACTAATTTTTTTTAGCTCATATTTTAATCAAATAACCAAAAAATTACTAAATTAACATGTTCCCAAAGGAGGCCTTATTAACATCAGTTGCTCGTAATTTGTGGGATATTATTAGTCACTGCACTTTGCAATGTATAACTAGTTTAACGACAAAAAAGCCATATGTCATTTGTTCTGATCATTCATTCCATCTTTCTCTGTGAAGGTCACTTAACTGCCAAGAGCGATGTATACAGCTTTGGAGTTGTTCTTTTAGAGATGTCAACTGGCAAACGAGCAATAAACAAGAACCGTCCACAAGGACAGCAAAGCTTGGTGGAGTGGGCAAAGCCATATCCGGCCCATGAACGTGAAATTTTACGCATTTTGGATGTTCGTATTGAAGGCCAGTATTCACTGAGTCAAGCCCTAAAGGCAGGTAACCTCGCGCTTCAATGTCTCTCCAAGGAACCGAAGACTAGGCCAATCATGTATGAGGTGGTAACAGCTTTAGAACAGCTTCAAGACTCAAAGTGATGTGGCGAAAGGCGCACATAAAGAGCGCAAGTCTATGTAAAAAAATTAATTTTTATTCTTTTGGGTGCCGGGGAGTGAATGTAGCAACAGTTTCTCTCTCCTGATTTCAAGAATTCGGGCATGTTCTATACATACACCAATGTTTTGTGTATGTTTTCAAAACATACACAAAGGGATTGTGTATGTTTTCAAACGATGCTTTCAAACGATGTTTTAAAGACAGCTGTATATTGTGTATGTTTTCAAATGATGCTTTTGACCCACAAAGGGATTGTTACACATTTGTTTTTGCTGCTTTTCTTACAAGGAACTTGAAAAACATATCCTTATGTTTGTGTTGTGGAATTATGTGGGATTGGATAAATTTAATGCTAGGACAAGTAATCCCAGCAAAGCATGCATATCCTAGTTTTGTGTTGGATGCAAGATTGGATACAATCACAAACTAAATTACTAATTATATTTTATTAGTTGCACACATATTACATATTAAATTACAAATTATTTTTCTATGAGTTGCACACATATATGTGTGGTTGGTAAAATAATTAGTAATTTATTGGTTTCCTTGAGGAGAGAGTGAATATTATGGGTGTAAAAGAAATTATCAATTTGTCAAGATCTATACTAATTGGTGGAGTTTAAAAAGATGAGCAAGTTGGGTTAGACATGTTAGATGATAAAAATTGGTGGATGGATTAGCTTTTTGTTTAAAATTTATTAACTTGCTTACAAATTAATTTAAAATTATCTTGCATTTGCTCACACATTATTTCTCTCGACTTTAGTAACCCATTAATAAGATCACACATACTATTCATTTTCATCACATATTAACTTGTGAATTTTGTGTTGAAATTTTGAATAAATAATTTTTTTTGGTTGAAATTTAAAATATATTTAAAATTGTTTGTTGACTAATATTTTCTCATTCTACTTTCTTTTCTTTTTTTATAATCCACACAAACTACTAGTTTGAAACCATCAACATATCTAACCATCCATTTTAAAGATAGCGAGTTAGCAATGGGTTAAACAATTTTCAATCCGACAAAAGTCATTTGGTTGATGTTCTTCCTCCAAAATTGACCCAAATCGTGGTAGACCATCAAGACTTGACTGGCGTGTGATTCACTTGGATTATCTTAGGGGTGTTAATTTGACTCTATCAAATCTTTATTTTTATTTTTTATTTTTTACAACAAAATTATGCATGAAATTGTATTTTATAAAACTATGTTCTAATCTTGAATTTGTGGAGGAAAAAGAAAAGAAAAAAAAAAAAAGGAGTTAGTTTTTTGGGAAGAAATTATAACTCAGTACAAAAGACTAAAAATAATTATATATGGGGTGTAACTTTTTCTGTGCAATAAAACTACAACAAAAGTTGCACACCCAACTTTTGGTAAATATTTTTCCCATTTTTCACTGTCTTGTAATTATTTTACTATTATTTATTTTTTCATATTTTTTCCCACACAAATTCAAAGTTCAAATGGAGTACTTGTTTGGAGAATAAATATTTTAGTTAAAAAGTCAAAAATTCACTATAAATTATTATACCATTCTTTTTATTTTTTTACACATATTTTTATAAAAAGTTAAAAAAATTATTAAAATAACATGTACTCAAAAAAATAAAAAATAAAAAAAAGGCAAATTACAAACGCCCCCTCGAGGTTTGGTGAAAATACAGATTTTCCTCTGAGATTTAAGAAATTACAAATTGCCCCTTGAGAGTCAAATTTTCATAACAAATTAGGAAAAATTAGGAGGGAATCTGTATGAAAATAAAAACCTCAAGGGGTAATTTGTTATGAAAATATAAACCACAGGAGGTGGGATGTAATTTCTCAAATCTCAAGGGGAATCTGTATTTTCACTAAATCTCGAGTGGGGTGTTTGTAATTTGCCCAAAAAAAAAAAAGGGTTACTATATTAATTATGACGACAAGTTTTATAATCCAAATGGGTTAGGAGAAAAATAACCACTCCCTGTAACCACTCCTGGATGCATTTGCATCATCTTTTTTTGTTTAGCAACTTGTTCTTATTCTTTATTACTAAAACAAAGACCAAGCAAATCTTAACATTAGAGTCCGAGGTTGTGATTATATTATGGATGAGTTTCAAGTTTAAATGTATACGATAAATTACACTACTGTCTTCGAGGTTCAGAAAAAATATATAAAATTCTATAAATTTGACATAATTATATTGGGACGTATTTTTATTAATAATTTATTAATTATATGGATTAAAAAATAATATTGTCATTTCTTTTATACTAAAATATATGTTTTATCTTATTTATTTTTGTGTCTTCACATCATCAACATCAATTCTAATTCCTTTAACTTTATTAAAAAGAAAATCTTCGTAATTATGTCAAAATTATAAAATTTGTATTTTCTCTAAATATCAAGGAGGTCAATCTCTTTTGTCCATATATATATATATATATTATTTGTATTCCATAGCTTTTATATCTATCTATCTATACTATAAGGGTAAATTACACTTACACCTCTAATGTTTGAATTTAATACATATCACTTCCTGACGTTTGGAAAATTACACTAATCCCCATGTCATTGTAATTATTTAGATAGAATGAAGATATTAAACTAATGCACTCTCTATTTTCTTGCTTTGTTTTACTACTTTTTTTTTTTTTTCCTTGCTTTACTTTTTTTTTCAATGTAATTTTTTCTATTTTTCTACGAGAAGTTGTTATTTTTTTATATAAATAAGAGGTTTGTGAAATGAGACTATTAACTACAGGAGTAAAAATATAATTTTTAGAACATCAAAGGGTGAGTTGGACCAAACCTCAAGGACGGTCAGTGTAATTTATCCATACTAGCTATAAAGATAGGTACGTAATTGGTGTTGATATATCATTTTTTTAATTTTTTCAAAATGTCGCTCTAGAAGTTGCATGGGCATTTTTTTTTTCAAATTCATTTTAATTTTTAAATTTTGAATTCAATTATACAATTTATAATATTTTTTTTTTGAAACGAAATAATCATATACACAGATGTGTTCCACCAATTTTAGGTTAATGATATGATACACAACACCCTTTAAAATGTGCGTATCATATGCACATTTGTTATACATTTTTGTAGTTATGTTACGTATTTTTGTAATAATATTATGTATTTTTCCGATAAAATTACCACAATTTGTAGTTCAAAAATGAAACTACGCATTTTTTTTTTTTTTGTATTTTTGTGATAATATTGCACATTTGTTTTGTTAGAAAATATTTGAATAAAAAAATGAGAAATTTTATCACAAAAATATGTAACATTAACACAAAATGTATAATATTATTTTTAAACCACAAATTATTATAATTTTACTTAAAAATTAGGGAAATTTATCAGAAAGTCCCCTAGGACGAAATTGTATTCCATTTGGTCCCATGAATATTTTGTTTGATTAGGCAGTCCATGATATAGTAGAGATATCTTACTGATAACTCCTTTTTTGAGTTACATTGTTATGTGGGAGACAAATATGCCCTCACATCAATTATGGGCTGTTATGTTTTCATTTTCTTACCCTTCTCTCTCCAAAACCCATCTCTCTCTCTCTCTCATTCTCTTCGCAGCTTTCTTCTCATCTACCTCCTCTTTCCTCATCCACCATTTCTTCACAATTCGCTCACCTAAAAATCAACCCACAACAATTTTCAGTTCAGTTTTGTTCTCTCCAGATTTTGTCTTCCCTTTCCATGGATTCCCTCGAATCATCAACACCAGAATCGAAAAATCCATACACTCTGCTCTTCAAGGCCACCACGATGATACCCATTTCGCATTATGCATTGGGTCTTTTGATTCTCGGTGTTGTTTTTCTGTACAATTTCTTGGAGTTCCATTTCTTTGAAGATCTTGTATTCTGAGGAAGTCCGGTGACTCTGACATACAATTCTTGCTCCGAAATTTATCAAGGCGTTGCCTCCAAGTGTCGAATTCTTCACGAAAGGTATCTAATTGTTAAAATCGTTTTTGTTTTTGGTTTTATGTGATGTGGGTAGTAATGGATTGGTGCCCAATTTCAATTTTCATGGTCGTGAATTTGTTGATTTGGGTTTGTCATAAATTGGTGTGGAATTTGGAATTTTTGAATTTTCTGTGGATTGTGTTGCGTTGGTACTTGAAATGTGAAGGTATGCGTGAATGTGAACTTTGTTTGCTACGAAACATGAGCGTGAATGTCAATCGGATCGGCGTGAACAATGGGCACAAGATGATCGTCAAGTCGATGTACCACGTTTGCTTTGGTGCTTGAAGCGTGAATGTGAACTTTGTTTGTTGCGCGTGAGCGTGAATGTCAATCGGATCAACGTGAACAATGGGCACAAGATCGTCGGCGTCGTCATATGGACCCTTAAGATGAAGAAATTCGGCGTGAACAATGGGTTCTTGGTATCTGGTAATCCATCTTCGAAATTGTTGGGACTTGAGGGATCCAAGTTTCTTGAAATCTGGTAATCAACTTGAACAATGTGTTCTTGGGCACAAGCAATGCGAACTCATGATTTAGGAACAATGGGCAACTCGTGAACAATGGGCCTTGCAATCCACGTCATGAAAAAAAAATAAAAAAAAAAAGTGTCAAATTACTTGTGTTCACATCACAACCTACGTCACAGAAAAAGAGTACTATTACCTTTTTTAGGAACGTGAATCTCACACACCCCTTCCCATAAATACATGTGAGTCTACAAACTCAAATTAACACTTTAATGGCAAAATAGTAAACAAACAACCCAAAGGACTAAACGGTTTAAAAGAAAACAATTAAGACCACATAATCTATAAGATGATAAAATAAAATTTACTGGTCAATTCCCCTAAAAATTATATAATATTTATCAAAAAACACGTAATACATATGATACACACTAGTGGCTAAATGTATAAACATGAATATAAATCAATTAAAAAAAAAAAAAAAAAACCTATAAATAAAATAATCTTTCCCATTAAACCAGCTACCACTCTATTTTTTTTTTTTTTTTCTTGGGTCTTACGTAAAAGACTTTTAATGTGTTAGCATGTGAACGTTGGAGTGGGTTTGGCAGGAAAACTTAGAATGGGGCAAGGTTCCTCTGCAGTTGCTACTACCTCTTTTCAATTAACTAACCAATCACAACATCCCTAAGGAATGGCACGTTGGATTTAATTTCTTTCTACACACCTATTATATAAGATAATAACATTTGAATATTATGAAAAAAGTAGGTAAAATATAAATAAAATATATCTATATTTTATCTAATTTCACACCTTTTTTTTTTTTTTTCCTTTTCAAATTCATTTCTAAATCTTTCAACCAAATATAGCTTAAAAGGAGCCAAATGTAGACAATCCAAACTCACTGGAAGCAATAAGAAAAAGGATAAGACTAAGAATTAAATAACTTAGTGGCCAATGCAATTACAAATACAATACTTTTTCCTTCAAAAGTTGAATCAACATTCTAAGTCTCAGACAGAGAGAGGAGAGATAGAGATGGCAAAAGGAACTCTGGAGGTTTTGTTGGTTGATGCCTATGGGTTAAAAGACAGGGAAAGTGTTCTTGGTAAGTTTTAATTTTCTTAATCTTCATGCTCTGTTTCGATTTCCTAATTATACAAGTTTTTTTTTTTTTTCTTCTTAATTTTATAAAATTTAAAATCCAAACAGAACGTTAAATTTTACAAATGTTTATCTCCTTCTAATTAAAGACATCAATTTAAACATATTTGAATTTCCAATGTTTATTAACCAGGTTGCTTCAATTGTATTAATCCATGTAATACAATTAAGATGCGTCCATATGTTGTGATTCAATTTGAAAACCAAGAATCTACCAGTTGCGTTGCAGATCAAGGTAACCATGAATCAATCACACTTCACAATGCTTATCTGTTTCTATTTCAATATTTTAAATTCCCAACCCAATCTTAATAGGCCTTTTTCACTTGCCAGCTTCACCCTAGGTTGCAAATAAATGAGCCTTTTTTTTTGGAGGGGGGAGGAGGAGGGAGAGGGGGGGGAGGCGGAGGAGGCTTTCTTGGGATCGGGCGGTGGAGAGCGGAGGCGACGAGCGCGGTGAGCGGTGTGGTGTGGAGCCGGCTCCTCCTCTCCTCTCCTCTCCTCCCTCCTCTCTCTCCTCTCTCCTCTCCCTCTCTCTCCTCTTCTTCTCGAGTGTGTGAGAAGAAAGGAAAAGAAAAAAAAAAAAAAAAATCTCTAAAGCACAGTCATTTTTTTTGGAGGGGCATATATAGAAAAAAAATTCAAGGCACAAATCTTTTTCCATAAATGAGTTGTTTGCGAATTTTGCTCAGGTTTTCTCAATTCGTTATGTATTTAAATTAGAAGGTGACTCGTGTGATGTAGAAGAATTTATTTTTAAAATAAAAAAATAATTTTAAATTTTAATACTCTATGTGTAGAAAATTTTAACAATTAAAAGTCAAATATAAACAAATTTACTAATGACTGATGAAAATTATTGTCACTGTATATGATCTTATGTAAAATAGGTTCATAAAAATAATTTCTTTCAAAGTTTAAAAAAAAAAGAAGTATATTCTCAACCTGAAATCAAATCATCATTTGTATTAAACAAATTTATCAAAAATCATGAATTCCACTTGTATCAAGATATTCTTTTCTAGAAAAAAATAAAAACAATGGAAAATTCTATAATATACAAATTATGACTTGATTATAACTCATGGTGTATTATTTTGGTTATTAAAAGGTCTTTACTAATTTCTTATATTTTTTGTTATGTCTAAATTGGTGCATCGGGTCTTTAATTATATTTCAAGTGTTATTTGATTATGATTTGTTATAATATTTTTATATAATAATATCTAAGTATTTTATTACACGAAAAAATGTTTAAGGTGGGTTGACTTAAAAATAAGATTTATGCTTATATTAGTAAAATCATAAGAGTTAATTGATGCGGAAAAAATTATAAATTCAAATCATAAACAGTGTCCTCAAAAGGAATCTGGCAGAAAATTTCTATAATTTTAATAATTTCAGCTCTCAAAGGAGTTCTAATTAATTATTTGACACATCATAACAACCGCAAAATTTTTATTCCAACTAAATTATTTTTGCATATCTTTTCTGGCAGAGCTCATAAAAGTGTATTATTAGTAATACTATAAATTCAAAATTTTTATTAAAAATTATTCAAGAAACATCAATAGGTGCCTTAAAATACACAATCATTTTCGATGAGTCATTATTCTTTAATAATACTCCACACTATCATTTGACATTTGTTAATTCATTTTCTAAAGATTTAATAAAAAATATTGAGTTCCGTTATTTTAATCAATCAATATCAAATTGGATGCTACACTCTTATGTAAAACATTTCTAGAAATATGATGTCTGACATAAAAAAATAGAGTTAACTTTAATTAATATAATAATATTTTATATTATAATATGTGTTACAAAAGAATAATATTAATTTAATTTAAAATAATATTTTAATTTTAACGATTTATTTTAATAATTTTAGCCTTATCGTTCTATAAAAGTGTTATTTGAATACTTATATATAACAAATTTAATTAAATTATTTATTTATTTTGATAATTTTAGTTCTATTGTGCTATAACAGTGTAATTATCATATAATGTATTTATATGATATATATATATATATATTAAATTATAAGATAGTAAAATAAACACTCATTTTGATATTAAAATAATATTTAAATTAGAAAGAGAATTAGTAATATAAAACTAAAAGTAATTCTAATTATTTGTTTTTATTTTTATGTTTATATTTATTTAGAAAATAAAAATATGTATAAATAGAACAACACAAGATTTATTTAAAAGATTAAAAATAAATATGTTGTGATTAGATTAAGAAGAAAATACATAAATTAAATATGTAGAGTATATTCTTTTTGAATTATTCATACATATTGTATATAGGTATATAAAATTTAAATTAAATATAAATGTTTTGTAATAAATAATTTCATGTTAAATAAAAAATTAAATATAAATTAATATTAAGACATCAATAAGATAGATAAAAAAATATAAAATATAAAAGAAAATTAATTTGATCTATGCAATGTATATAATTAAGTATATTCTATCTTATTTATTTATTTGTATATCAAGATAATTTTTTTTTTCAAATATCATAATAATTGAATTTAAAGTATCAACTATATAAAAGAAATTTAACAATGAGAAAACTAAATACACAATGAAAAATAAGTATTTTTCAAATAAAATCCATATAAAATTTAAAATTGAATTTGTATAGAATTTTATATGTAAATAGAAAAGGTATGCTGATATGATTTTTTTTTATTTTAAAAAAGTAAGCCTTTAGAATATGTTATCTAAGTAAAAGAAAAATACTACATATATATATGATGTGTTCGAGTTAAATTTTTAAACTCGTTTCATAAATGAGTTGAGCTCGAACTAAAATAAGTTTGACTAATTTATTATTTGTTTAATAATAAGATAAATGTATTATTTGTATGGAAAATACTAACAAGTGGCCCATGACACTTGTTAATATTGGAAAAGGTGAGAAAAAGTATATTGAAAAAGTATAAAAAAAATTATAAAATATTTTAAAATTTATAAAAAGTGTATTGAATTTAGAAATAAATGCATCAAGATTGATAATTTTTTATGTTTTTCTTATGCCCTAAGGGCACTTATTAATAAGACCCTATTTATATATTATAAATGTAAAATGAGTAATATAATATAGAATAATATTTCATCAACCGACTTAATTTTTTTAATTGAGTTAAAACTTTTTCTTCATTATCAAGGAGCATGATTTGTATTAATGAGCAAGTGAAGTTTAGCTTGATTAATTTTCAAGTTCAGCTCAAGTTCGACTTTTGAGGTCGATAAACAAATACGTTGAGCTCGTTGGACTTATTATAGGCGGCCTGGCCCAAATAAGCTTGGGCCTAGGCTAGCGCATATGTTGGCTTGGCCATTGGCCCATTTGTTGGCCTAGCTGATTAGATCGGCTTACGAGCTCATCAAAAATTATGAGAAAAAAAAAAACAACAACAACAACAACTAGGCCTTAAATCTTAACTTGTTGGGCTAATCTTGTAGGCTAGGCCATGAGATTGGCTTGTTGACCCAACCCGTCGCCCCTGGGCTAATCCCTTTGGATGGGGCTTAAGCCTAAGGTTTTGACTCACAGGTTGACTCAATATGAGCTTTCAAAAAGAGCCCGCTAGGCTTAGCCTATGAACGGACTTTGGCTCTATTTTCACTGGTCGACTTAGCCCGATGTTGACCCTAACCTAGTCTTCACATTCTGGTCTTGATGGTAGTGTTTGGATCCAGAATCTTTCCCCAATATATATATATGATTCTTCTTATTGTTTTATTTCATTTTCTTTAAATTAAAGTTGGGTTTGCTGCACAAATCTTAAGATTCTTAGATTCAAAGGCAATCCAAGTCAAAACTAAATTCTAACAATAAATCACAATTTAAAATTCGAAAAATGCAGTGAAGGAAGGAAACTAGTATGGAATGAGAAAATAACATTTAACGTAGAGTATCCAGCCTGTGTGTTCATGAAGATCAAACATATAAGCTTATTCTTCGTATCATGGACAAGCACAAGCTCTCAAATGACAACTTGGTTGGCGAAACAACGTAAAAACAAAAACAAAAAAAAAAAAAATCGAATTAACCTTATTTTCCAATCAACCAAACACTATTTTAAATTGTTATTAAGATTTAGTGTGTTCTTTTTGTGTAGGATATACATAAAGGATGTTCTATCATTTGGAGTAGAGAAGGGAAAGGCTGAACTTCGACCTCAAAAATATAGGGTTGTCCTCCCCGATAAAACCTACTCTGGCGAGATATCTGTTGCTGTTACTTTTACTCTCAATGTATAAATATAACAATGCTAGAAATACTATCTAATCATATCATATATGGGTATAAATCGTTGGATTAACTAGTCTCACATGTACACTCACATAGTACCGTATGGATAATAATACACATGTACTCGTTTCTTGTGCACCAGATTACTTTACCATGCATTAAAATGGGCGATGAAATTTTAAATTTTCACTTGGCTAGCTTTACTAGACCAGTGTCCAAAAATTTCCAAGGCTGTGAAATGGGCTTTGAATGGGCCTACCCTCGGAACCAACTCAACTTCGAAATGGGTTCAGAATTAGACTCAAAAAGCCCTGTTCTCTTACGTCTGTGTGAGGAGGCCCAAAGAGATCTACGATGCCATTGTACACCAATTCAAACAACCACAAGCCCATGCGGCCTATGAACTGTACAGACCAGGCCTTCTAAATTATGGTGGTTTTGATACTTTGTTAAAAAACACTTTTTTTGGGTAGCTCATGAACAACAATGCTATAAATCTAAAAAAAAATTACAGAGAAAAGTATCTACAAAAATACATTTATGGATGACAATCATTCTAGGTGTGTTTCACATTTCACTAATTTTAAATCTATACTATACAATTTGTTTGAGGTAGATTTTGGGTTAATTTTTTCATGGTTCATAGCATTTCTGACTCGTGAAAAGGGACTTGTAATTGAATTTAAATCATTTGTCACTTGTATGCATTCTTCTTTGTTTCTTTTACTCTTATTGGTTCAAGAGACTGGTCTCCTATCGAACTTTGATGACTTACAGAAATGGTGTAGAATAATTTCTAACACATAGCTTGGTTGCACATAAATGTTTTAGAGAAATAAAATGAAATGAGAGAAATATATTCAGGGTGGACATTTACCTAAGACTACCCATGTTTACAAGTTTCAATATTTTCGTTGTTTCATATTTCACAAGGCAGCTAAGATAATGGTATCTTTGTTTGTGCTTTTCATATCCTTTTTCATTCATGCTTAACAAAGAGAAAAGTACCCTTTCTTATGCAACTTTTCATCGGTGGTCACTCTGAATTACATGACATGCGAGATTTTCTATTTTTAAATATTTATTTTCCTGTTTCAATTAGGGGTGAATAGTGAATATTCTGATATGTTCAAACAGATTGAACCAAATCGATCCGCCGCATTTTGGATAGATGCATAATGACAAGCGGACGGTTACGGATCATCCCTAGTAATTTGTAAGATTTTGTATTTTTAATTTGTTTAGATATTCTGTTTGTATTTTCAATTGAAAAAGAGTTTAAATATTATATTGTGTTTTCAATTTGAAAATCCTTTTATCAAATTGCAAAGGTTGATATTTAATATTTTTGTATGAAAAATATAAGGCTTAATTTTGTCATTTTAAAAAAAATCAAATTAAATAGTTTTTGAATAAAAAAATAATAATGAAATAGTTTTGATAATACATGATTTTCTTTTATGTATTTATTATTGTTCTTGGACAATTTATTTGATAATCTTTTGGTTTTGTTGAGTTGGATTATTATCCAAAAAAAAAAGAGTTAACAAGTTGTTGTATTATGTTCAAAATTTGTAAAAGTTTAAATTGCCAAACCGATTCACATCCATCCGCCAATTCGCTCAATCCGCATCTGTCAATTAGGCAGACGGATATGGATTGATTTTTTTCAATCCGCCCATCCAGCGAACATAGGGCAAATTAAAGGTTCTCTGACCGCAATCGAACCACGAACACTCCTAATTTCAATGCATTCTTAATGATTATATAATTCAAGATTTTTATATAAATTGATAATTAGATAAATTAAGATAAGAGAATAAAGAAAGTGAAAGAGATCAAATGTTGAGGGCTGATATTAGCCATCTACCTTTTTACTTTGGCCTCCTAACTTCTTTGAACCCCCACCCAGAAAAATGAGTTCCCCCTATTTTCTCTTTGAACCCCTACCTTAATAAAAACTATACCCCTAACTTCAAACCAAACACAAACCCTATCCCCTAATCTTAATCCTATCCCCACCAATTCCGACTGGCAGTCCTACCCCGCCGGTGACCTCCCAGCACCTCTCTCACTGGCAACCGCCCTTCAATAACCTCTGACTACTGCAACCCCATTTCTCTTCCTTTTTTTGTTTTTTTGTTTTTTTTTTCCTTTTCAGATTTGCAGCGGAGATCACTGTAGCGGCTCTCCATTCTCTGAATCAGTTTAGCGAGAAGAAGAAAAAGAAAAAGACTAGACCCACCACTACCACCGTCGCGAGGCCCCTCTTTCTCTTACCACCACTGCGTAGCCACCATCATCGGTTGCTGCTCATCCTAACTCCGACGATCTTTCCCAACCCATCATCTCCTCGGGCTACGCAATTTTTCTCTCTTTTGTTTGTGCTATCGCCACAACCCGAGATCTAGGGTTTGTAAGAACTAGATCTAGATTTGAGCAAGCATTCAAATTTGGATTTTGAAAACTATATTTGAGTTTGGAAAGAAGAAGAATCTAGGTTTGAAAGGAAGAAGAATATGGGTTTGCAACACAGGAAGTAGTAGTCGGTGGTGGAGGAGGGCGGCGATAATGGCAAGGTAGAGGGTGGTGATAGGGCAATGATGGCAAGATGGAGGGTGGTCAAATATGGTGAAGAAGAAGGGAGAGAGAGAGAGGAGGCTGTCGATCGAAGTGGAGTCGAAGTGGAAGGTTAGGGTTAGGGTTAGGGTTAGGGTTAGAAGAATACAGATGGGTAAAAATGAAAATTGGTGTTAGGACAAAGTTATAATAATAATTATAAAAAAAAAAAAAAGAAAAAGAGAGAGAGAGTCCCCAAAAAAAAAAAGAGTAATGCTACGTCGCTCGAAATCTGCCCTCCCGAATCTCCCTAATTGGAAAAACGACGTCGTTTTTCCTTTTTTTTTGGTTGAATCAGAAACGAAGAAGAAGAAGAGAAGGGAGAAGAAGAAGAAGAAGAAGAGGAAGAATGGAAGGAAGAACTAGACAGGAGGGGGCATAAACCAGGGGTGGAGGCGTGGCGAAGGCGAGGCGGAAGCTGAGCTACTGCGACGGCCGAGCTTCTCTCTCCCTCTCTCTCTCTCTGTTTCCCTCTCTTCTCTCCTCTCCTCTCTCTTTCTCTGTTTCCCTCTGTTTCTCCATTTTCGGAGGATTCGGGGAGGAGCTCATTCGAGCTCCCAACCTTTATCCAAAAAAATAAATGCTAATTGGGTACCGACTTTCTTATCCCAACTGTGGTCATCTGTCTTCCTGGCAAGTTGATCTCGAGATTTTTCCAGCATATTGATAAAAATTATTTGACTAGAATCCGAATTTAACTGAAATATCTCTTTACATTCGAACTTCAACTTTATTATCCCATTTTTTTTTTGGGTACCGCCTTTATCATCCCATTTGAAAACATTGATTCTAGTACTACTTACAAAGAGCATCCTAGTAACAAAAAAAAAAAAAAAAAAAAAGCAATGCTTTATGTATATTACCGAATAATACTATATCACAAGATATTATTTATTAAAAAATTCTCTTTTAAATATTTGTATTTTAATTAGTTCATAAGATATTTTTATATTTTAATAAATTCTTTTATTTTAGACATTTAATCTAGCAAATCCTAATTATGATATTTAAGATATTTTATGACTAATTTTATTCTTATAAATATTTTTTGAACCCTTGGGAAGCATCATTTTTAGCCAAAAAGCCAAAAAGTTACTAAATTAGCCAAAAAGCCAACAACCCATACCAAAAAGTCAAAGATTCTCTTTTCTCTCTACTTTTTGCACATCTTTTCGTAAAAAGCCAAAAAGTCATCCCAAACATACTAGTTTTTTTGAGTGACTATTTTAGCCAAATAGCCAAAAAGTTACTAAATTAACCTGTTCCCAAACGAGGCCTACTAACTTGGTAATTTAAACATTCGCATTAAAAAAATGGGTAAATTACACTTTGCCACCTTTAAAGTTTCACCTATTTTCCTCTTTGGCCCTTTATATTTGCAATCTTTCATACTTTGACCCTTTAAGTTTAATTTTTCTCACTTTGACCGTTCATGTTTGCAATACTTTCCATCTTAACCCTTCATGTTTGCAATCCTTCTCACTTTACTCCTAAATTAACTTCTATCCAAAAAACTAATAGAATCTGCTACATTACGAACATATCAGCGCCATGTGTGATGGAAAAAATTTACCAAAGATGCAAAAAATGAAAAATAGAAAACAAAAAAATTGAATTTTTTTTTTGCTTACGTGAACTATTTTTTCAAATTTATTCATAAACATTATTACATTATAGATGCACCTTAATTAGATGCATCTAAAAAAATAAAAACAAATTTAACTAAAAAAAATATAAAAATTTTACTAAAGACAAAAAAAAAAAAAAAAATGAACATATACTAACTCAAATACTTGTATTGTCAATTCTGAAATGAAAAGTTTACTATCGTTTTTTTTTTCCCGTCTTTAGTGAACTTTTTTCTTTTTTAAGTTAATTTTTTAAATTTTTTTTTTTTATGTGCATCTAATCTAGATACATCTAGAATTTAATAATTTTTATAAATAAATTTGGAAAAAAATTTCACTAAAGACTAAAAAAAATTCCAATTTTTTTGTTTTCTATTTTTCATTTTTTTGCATCTTTAGTGAATTTTTTATATCACAAATAGAGCTGATGTGTTGGTGATGTGACAAATTCTGTTAGTTTTTTGGATAGAAGTTAGTCTACGAATAAAGTGAGAAGGATTGCAAACATGAAGAGTCAAAGTCAGAAGGATTGCAAATATTAATGGCCAAAGTGGGAAAAATCAAATTTATAGGATCAAAGTGGAAAGGATTGCAAACATGAATGGCCAAAGTGGAAAAAATCAAACTTAAAGGGCCAAAATGAAAAATGAGTGAAACTTTAGAGGGGCAAAGTGTAATTTACTCTAAAAAAAATTGACAATGTGAATGTTTATATCATGGAACATTTACACTGTCAATGTGAATATTAATGTGCGCTTCACTTATTATTGAGTGTATTTTGATAACTATGTCACCATAGAACTTATTGAAACATAAAAAAATAATTTGGATTAACTGTAATATAACTAGGTGAAAAAAAAATTTATGGATAAATGCCTCTTTTTTTTCCTTAATTTTTTATTAATTATTTCTGAACAAAAAATCAAATATTTACATAAATGGTTATAAAAAAAAACACGATGATACAGACTAATTGGGATGATAAAAATATGCAAGAGAGTGAGATAACCATAGTTTTGAGTTGGGCAAATTATATTTGTAATTACTGTCTTTTTCTCATGTCAATTTGATTATTATAGCTCAAATTGCATCAATTATTTCCTTTTTGACATTGGAGTCTTTTGACAAGTTAGTTAAAAGCTAACTTTTAACTTTTTACTTATAAAAAGATTAAAAAAAAAATTAAAAATTAATTTTTAACCAACTTTCCAAACCATCCCAAATTGTGTGAAGTTGGTCCAACTCATAACATTTATTGAGCCTGTGTTTGGGAAGGCAGTTTGAGGCTAAATTAGTCACATATGGACAAAAGTGGCTAATTCAGCCACATGGAGACAAAAGCATGGCAGGAGCTTGGCAACAACCATTTCACAGGTAAATTTACGAAACTACCCCCACATGAAAGAGGGGCTAATTTAGCCTCAGCGTCAAAAATATTCAAAGTAAAAAAAAAAAAAAATCTTTTTCCGAAAAACATCTTTTCTCAGAAAAAACAAAGAAAGTTGGAAAAAAAAATTAAAAACATTTTTTTTGTTTTTTGTTAAAATTAAACTCTATTTTATAAAAATATTTTTAAAATATTTTAATTTTTTTGTTATGTATTTGGTTATTATTTGAGTGTAGAGTTGTGAAAGTAGTATGGAGTTTCGAGTTATGTGTTTGGTTATGAGTTTTAAAAATAATTTATTAATTGAGTTTTATTTTATGTGTTTGGTTACGATTTGAGTGTATAGTTGTTTTTAAATTTAAAATATTAACATTTTAAATTATTTAAATTTTTTGAATATTTAAATTATTTAAATTTTTTTGTTAAAATAATTTTTTGAATATTTAAATTATTTAAATTTTTGCGATTTAAATTTTTTGAATATTTAATTTAATTTTTGCTTATTAAATTATTTACATTATTTAAATATTTAAAATAAAATTAAAATTAAAATTGAATTATTTAAAATACACAGGACAATAAAATAAAACCTCACTTTTTATCATTTCATAGAAAATGAAATAAAAATAAAAATAAAAATAAAAAACACATGAAAAAACCATTTGAAAAAAAAAAAAAAAACTTAAAATACATAAATTATTTATAAAAAAAAAGTACGCCTCATTCAAAAATATTTTAAAAATTACAAAAACGTAAATTCAAAAAAAAGAACGACAAAAATACGCCTCATCCAAAAAGATTAAAAAAAAAAAAAAAAAACTGAAATTACCATTTGCCATGTAATGTACAAATAAATAAAACACATGAAAACTCATTTTTGAAATATAAAAACAAATTAATGTGTTAAAAAATGACAAAAATGCAAATTAAAAAAAAATAGCGAGAAAAATACGCCTCATTAAAAAATATTTTTAAAAAGAACATAAAAACATAAATTATCATTCGCAACGTAATTTAAAAATAAATAAAATACATGAAAATTCATTTTTGAAAAATAAAAAAAAGTTATGTATACTAATAAAAATAAAAAAGATAAAAAAATACGCCAAATCCAAACCCAAACCCAAAATAAATAAAAAATAAAAAATTTAAGTAAAATACGCGAAATCCAAACCCAAAATAAGAAAATAAAAAATAAAAATTAAGCAAAATACGTCAAATCCAAACCCAAAATAAATTAAAAAAAATTAAAAATTTTTAAAGGAAAATACGTCAAATTCAAACCCAAAATAAAAAAAAAAAATTACATTTTTTAAAGGAAAATACGCCAAATCCAAACCGAAAAAAAATAAAAAATAAAAAAAATTCAAACAATTTTGGTCCCGTACATGGCGCTAACGTGGAGGACCATTTGAGTGTGATTTGCCATGAGAATCATGTGTCAAGGACAGTTTGGTAATTTACCATAAAGATACCTCACCAAAAAGTCAAAAAGTCAAAAAAGTCAAAAAATTCTTTTCAAATCAGACTTTTTAGCCTCAGGCTAAAATAGCCAAAAAAGTCAAAAAGCCATCCCACTTCCCAAACGAAGACTGAGAAATGTGACCGGAATTAATGGTAAAATGATTCGTTCAAAAAGAATTAATCATTTCAATATGAGGAAATCAACACTCCAAATACTTTGAGATTGAGGAGTGGTACTACATACATCAATTAGTGTATTAATTAGTGTACCAAAATTAGTTATGACATTATTATTGACCCACTCATTAATCATATTATAAATTTTAAAAATCTCTTAAATTATGCCATATCATTAATTAATACATATAACATTATTCATAGACTATTTTGCTGCTTGATTTCAATCTAATATTTAAAAAAGCATTACTAATTAAATTAAATTAAAACAACCTTTAAAAAATTTAAAAACAAAATTGATACACAGTAAAATTCTTAGATTAGAGGTAGAGTTTGCCCTCTTAATTTTTAAGGTGTAGATGCCATGGACAATGGTTGCAAATGCTAAAGTTGGTCCTACCATTACCCATTGTTTTTACTACCGAAAGGCTTTGTAGAAATGAAATGAAAGATAAGGTATAAATACCTTATCCTTGATTTTCATATAGATTTTTTTTTTTTAATTTCTTTTTCTTTTCTCATTCTCCTTTTCTTCAGCTTGATAGGTACGTTAACAGGACCTAACACGACCTATCACCGGCCTATTTCTACTTCTTCTTTTTTCTTTTCTTTTTAATATAATTATATATATATATAAACATATAAAATCTACTTTTTACAATTTGGGTAAGGCTGCAACATGAACCAAACTATTCGAACTTGATTCATATTCAACTTGATAAATTTTTTTTTTATTAATCGTTATGTAAATAAGTTAAACTTAAATACATTTTAAAAGTTGTTAAATTTTCAAATCAAACTTTAAAAACTTACTACTCATCTCATTTCGGCTTTATTCAATTTTATGAATTATTAAAAATCAAGTTACTCAAGCTTAACTCATTATAAGCTCAATTAAAACTCATTTGAAATCAACTCGAAAGATAAACAAATCAAACTTAAACATATTTTTGAAATTTATTAAATTTTAAAATTAAATTTGAACAACTAATTATTCGACTCGACTTGATTCATTTGTAGCCGTAAAGGTTGGGAAGGCAAACCGCTAAGCAATGGAGACAGATGAATAGGAAACAAATAATAAGTTATACCAGTATAAATTAAAGAAGTACCATCACCCTCCCTCACTCAAGATTCGAACCCTTGGAGGCCTATTTTTCCGCTTTTACATACAAAAGAACAATTGATGAGCAAAGAGTGACAAGAATGCAACCCAACTCAGGGGGTGTTTGGATGAAGATGCAAATGTGAGTAAAGCCAACAAGTGTTGCCAACCATTTGTCAATTCCTATTCATGAGTGTTTTTGCTTTTGGAAACATGTTTTTTTGGCACTTGGGGAGGTTGATTTGAGTTTTCAACTACAATGGTCATGCGTAGAGTAGTTTATTCCAACAACACTATCCTCTGGAATCCAAGATTGTAAACAATCAACAAAAGCAATCATGTTATCAAGTTGTTACCTAACAGAATTAATCGGAAAAATAAAACCAATTAATTTTTTATATAATAATAAAATTACTTAAATTATTAATTGAAATAAATTTCTGACATCATTGAAAACTGTCAATTGACTTGATAGTTTATTAATAAAATGACCCATTTGTTATGAAATTATAAATTTCAAGGGGCGGGATGTAATTTTAAAAATCACAAGGGGCAAATCGTATTTTAAGCAAATTTCAAGAGGTATATTTATAATTTACTTCAAAAAAAAATGGACAAGCCTTTTTTCATATAGGTTTTAATTAATCAAAATTTGTTTCTTTCTTTTCTTTTCTTTGGCTTTTTTTTCCCCTCTCTTGAACTCAATAAATTTTGAGATATAGATGCATACCTATTTTATTATATGAAGTGTACAACTCAATTTGGTGTGAACATTGTCTATATATATATATATATTTAAATTGCCCCTATGCTTGAGATATTGATTTGAAAGTTCAAATTTTAAATTTTGATAACCGTTTTAATTTTCTTCTTTCTCCATAAATGTAATTTTTAGTCAAATCCATAAAAAAATCCTCCATCCACCTGCAATCGATTGTAATACACCCATTGAATAGGAATTAGGGTGACTGTTGTGTTCTATACAACAACCATATTCTAATTCATGATGCAGCAGAATATGTTCACTACAAAGACAATAGGCATTAATATTGTAAAAGCATCATATATATATATATATATATAGCTTAAGTTTACATATCTATACTATATATTAAGCAAAAGGAGAGCATGATGAGTTCGATGAAAGATGAGCCCAACATGAAAGTTCACTAATAATGTACTCATTTTGTTGTATTCTTATTATTCTTAACAAATGTTAACCCAACATTTTAACATGTGCATTTTTTTATATTTTGTTGTAGTTTAATTCTGGTATAGATCCAACTACTGCATTATGAACTGGGTTAAAACAAATTAATTTTATGTATATAGACTTGCTTAAACATAAATAAACGAAAACTCTGGCGACGGTTCTCCAAGAAGAAGAAATAAATAGTGAATTTATAAGGAAAAACAACTCTGGAAAAAATTGGTAAATATTAAAGGAAAAAAGAGAAATTATAAATCAGTGTCGAAGATTAAAAATAATTACAAACATATAAGAGTGTAATTTTTTCTCGGAAAAAGAAATCACTACAAAATTTGCACTTCTTATTTCTTGGTAAATAAATTTTATTTTCCCACTATCTTATAATTAAAAAAAAAGAAAAGAAAAGAGAAGCACTTATTGAGGGGATCAAAATTGTAAGATACTAGTTTGTTAGTAAAATTTTTATATTACAACTACAGAGGTTGTCGCTACTCTATCAACTTGAGCTCTAACTCTCCCCTCACCATGGCTACAAGACGACTAGAGCAAAGGGAGAACATGGTGTTATGAAGAATCTAAACAACCACCGACAACTCGGAGCTACCTAATCAATGGCCTAAAATGGTTGTTAACACTTAAAACTAGCGATGATAATTTAATATCTTTAAAATTCGTTTAATAAATAAATTTAAATACATTGCATGTCTCGAGACTAAATTATAATTTGATTTATACGAACATATATGAATACTTGTTGAGAAATTATTCAGTACTCTTAAAACAATACTCTATTTTATTTATAGATTAACACTTAATACTTTATTTCCACAAGCTTTAACACAAAAATAATAGATCTCATGATTTAAATATTAAAAACTACTCATTTGAAACACTACCTCAACTTATTCCAAAAATATTGAATAATTTCTCATACCCATTGAGCTTGAATAAAAACTAAAAAACCAAAATAACCATACCACCACACCACCAACACCACCATCACCACATTCTCATAAAGTAAACGGAAAGATTGGATTAATTTGTGCATAATATATCTAGTTCAATACACTCCCTTAAACTCGTTTACTAACTGACTAAATTTGGATTGAATTATTTTTAATATATAACCCGTTTTGCGTTATCCAAATCCATTTTTTTGCCACTTCTAGTTTAAACACAATCAATCTTTGAGTTTGTTTGTGCTCTTTTTCTTTTTAAATTAAAAATTCATAATTAGAGAAAATGAAAAGCTAAAATTATTCATCTTACCTTTATTAACTTTTTTTTTCAACTTATTTAAATAATTTTTTTATTTCATAAACTATTAATAGAAATTACATAGAACCTAAAAATATGTATTTCAAAAAAAATATATATATATATATATGTATAGGGTATATTACACTTCTTACCTAAATTATAACCAAATTATCTACTTAGTTTTTGAACTATCGATTGAATTTAATAAGTCTCTAAAATATATAAATCAAAACCTATTTAGTTCCTAAACTATCGATTGAATCTATGAAATTTCTAAAATATTTAATTCAAACCCATTTAGTCCCTAAAAGAATTGCAAAAATAAAATATAAAGTATTATAAATTAGTAAAAGACCCTACTTAGTTAAGATTTTATTTCAAAAAAAAAAAAATCTTAAATTTTTGTTTTATATTTAAAAGTGACTTATTCTGATGTGTATTTAAATTAGTATCAAAGTCTGATTTATCAATCTTGCTAATAAAATTATACGATTATTAGATATATTAAAAGAGTAGAATTAGATAATTTAAATAATAACACTTTGCTACAAATAATACTAATAAAATAAAATAATAAATTAATTAAATTATAAAAAGAACTTGGTGAAAAAATTAAAGACAATCAATTAGAAATTCTAAACGAAATTAGCGTATAATACTGGATAAAGACGAGTAAATAGTCATTATCGAAAAAAAAAAAAAAAAAAAAAAAAAAAAAAAAAAAACTAAGCAAATACTATAGATAATTATCCTTACCCTTAAATTCACTCTAAGAACTGAAGCTCACTTTTTAAAGACAATAAAAATTTAAGGTTTTTTTAAAATAAAATTTTAACTAAGTAGGATCTTTTATTAATTTATAATACTTATGGGCTTGTATTTTATTTTTTAAATTCTTTTAAGTACTAAATAAGTTTGAATGAAATACTTTATGGATTTAATAGATTCAACCAATAGTTTAGAGACTAAATAGACTTTGATTTATATACTTTAAGACTTAATAGATTCAATCGATAGTTCAAGAATTAAACAGATAATTTGACAATAATTTAAAGATACAAAAAATATAATAAACTCACATATATACATAATCAATCTTAATAAATAATCGAATGTTTACTCTGATTATTTAAAACAATTCAGTTGGGACTCAGTCCCACTCCATTTAGTGGCAATAAACAATATAGAATTCTCGCACAACAATTTCGAGATAAAATCGTAACTCAGTGAGCTGTAGTGCTACATTCATATAATTTTTTTTTTTTTATATTCAAAATCTTTTGAATAAAGCAATGTGACAAAATGCATGTAATGAGAATTTTGAGAGGATATTACAGCATGGGTTAATTTTTTAAATTTTAATTGTCATATCATTCAGGGAGTTTAAGGAAAGAAATTGTGTGAATAAATTATTTTTCCTCAATAAATTGGAGAAGATCTCGTATAAACTAGTTATACATTTCATGAAAAATTCAACTCTATACATTCTCGTATAAGCACTTCTATCATTATATTCCACAACGGTCCATTCCTTCAATATCAGAACAAAATCTAGTGCTAGATACAGATTAACAAACTTTAAAACAATTTTATATATATTTTTTTTAAAATAAAATACGGATAAGCAATTATGTATGCATTCCCAAGTATTGTGCACATAAATATTAACAGAGATACTACTAAGAATTAGAATCATCACAAGGTTGCAATTAGATTATAAGATTGAAAGGCAAATGATAATGACAAATTTTTATACCCAACGGTTGGCTTGGTAGTTAAGGCTTGGGATTTGAGGATGTATTTTATTGGTAGTCTTAGAGTCAAAACCTTCTAACTATAAATAATTTTTTAGGGTCAGTCACCTTTAATAATTGAACCCCCGTTAGTGGATGATGAGATTGATTCCTTAATTAATCTGTTAATTGGACCGGATATCGAGTTATCAAAATATATATATATATATATGCAAAACAAATTTCACAACACCAGCTCATTTCTCACAAAGAATTTGCTTACGGAGTATTAAAAAATTATATTTTCATAATAGTGTGTGTGGTGAAAAATATTTTAAGCATATAAGAAGAAAAAAAAATTCTCTCTAGTCCACTAGTGTAGCTATTTGTAAACAAGCCCCATTAGTAAATCATCTCCCATTTGCATATGACTCTTTTATTTTTCAAACCTTTGAGTTATTCCATGTCTGGTGTTTAGAGAAGATGGTTTTTGAATGCTTTTTGCTCCTAGACAGGCTTCGTATTAATTACCAAAAATCTGAATTTTTCCCTAGCCCAAATATGTTGGAATCTAATAAATAGAGTCTCCAATCAATTTTGTGTGTTAAAGCTGGGACTCATTCGGGCATTTATTTAGGAGCCAATTTGGGTTTTTCGGGAAGATCAAAAGGGGTTATTTTCAATTCAATTTTAAAAAAAATAAAAAATTAAGTTGCAAGGGTAGAAATATAAGATGTTAAATTTTGCAGGCAAAGGGGATTTGGTTAGACACGTGCTACATTTGATACCGGTGTATTTAATGTTGGTATTCCTAATGTCTAATTCTTTTTTGGGCAAGATTTCTAAAATAATAAGAAACTTCCTTTGGCATTCCAATGGTGATAAAGGTATCTCTGGAAAGAAATGGCTGTATTTATGCTTTCCAAAAGTTTTTTTTTTTTTTTTTCCGCCGCGGGGGGGGGGGGGAGGTGTTGTGTGTATTGGGATTTAGGGATTTAATGTTCTTCAATCAAGCTTTATTAGCAAAACAAGCATGGAGGTTGATTCATAACCCCAACGGGTTATGAACACAGGCATTATTGACTAAGTATTGTCATAAACAACCATTCCTCAATGTTAATCTGAGTTCTAATGCTTCTTGGGGGTGGTGTAGTATTTTATGGTGTAGGGATTTACTGAAGTCGAGTCTTCATTGGATAGTGGAGAATGGACAACAAATTCAGCCTTTTGAGGATCAATGGATACCTTCCATGCCCAATCCCTTAAAAGGAAGGGATATTACAAGATTTCTTCCAGGCATGCTGGTAGAACATCTTATTGATTGGGATCAAGGTTGTTGGAGGGAGAATTTGCTAAGATTGTTCTTCCCAGTGGACTGTATAAAAGCTATTCTATCGATTCACATTTCAAATTACCCTTGTGAAGATAGACTAGTCTAGAGCTCAATAAAAAATGGAGTTTATTCCATCAAATCTGGATATAAACATGCCTTGATTCGTACTTATCCTGTGTTTTACAGGACTACCTCTACACAAGGGGTATGAAAGAAGTTATGGAATATAGGCTTATCTCCAAAATAGACTGTCTTCATTTGAAAATGTCTTCATAAAATTCTTCTAGTCCAATGGGAATTAAAAAAACGTGGTGTGCATGTTAACACTAGATGTGCTAGATGTAACAATGATGACGAGACAATTGAACATGTGTTTTTTGAGTGTGAATGGGCACAAAGAGTATGGAGGGGATCTCCTTTGGGTTTGAATTTTAACATTGAAGTGCCTGTATCATTTTTTCAATGGTTTATAGGTTGGATTGAACAAGTCAAATACACTCAACTTGTTATCCAATCAGTTGCCATTCTTTGGACAATATGGTTACAAAGGAATCAAGTGGTCTTCCATCAGAATTTCCCAAATATTGAGAGTACATTGGAGGAAGTCAGGAAACTTTTTGCTTTGTCTTCTAGTCTTAATAAAAATGGCAATGGCAAATACTCCATTTATGCAATTAATACAGACAATAACACATCTAACCTAGGCATTGTACAAAATGTTATGGACAACAGTAGTGCAATAGATTCTTGGAATTTCATCATAGATGACTCATGGAATTTTTCAACAGATAATGCTGGAATTGCATGGATTTGTTTGGACAACAAGAAACAACAGATCAAAAGGAGGGTTGTGGTGAAGACATCATTACAACATCCATTACTAGCTAAAGTGCATGCATGCTTGGATGCAATCTGATGGGCTGTACAGGAAGGTTTGAAACATATAACTGTGCACCCAGACTACCAGGTAATGGTCCAAATACTTCAGCAGAAAGGAGGTCAAGAGAATTGGCAGATTACTACTATTATTAATGATATTCTAGCTTATGCAAAGTGTTTGAACTATATATGTATTCGTAAAGTTGCAAGAAGTGTAATTCAGCCAGCGCATAATCTGGCTAAAAATGTAGCTACTAATACTTAAGGTTTTGATGTATGGATGTTTGTTTCGTTCTCACCAAAAAAAAAAATCTCATTTCAGTAAATCAAGACATTAATTTTATAGACCTTTGTGTATAATTCATTGATAAAAAATTTAAATTGATTTGATGTTCATAATCATATAATTTTATTTTATATATATATATATATATATATATCTGGGGCTTGTTTTATTTATATCTCAAAAAAAAAAAATCAGAATTTTTATTAAAAAAATGGAAACTAATTTTATAAAAATAAATATTACAAAGATATTTTTTTAAATTATTTATGTTGTCCTAAAAGATAAATTATATAAAAATGATAAGTGTTTCAAATTTTTTTTATTTATTTCACCAAATTAATTTTTAATTTCTTAAAAAAAAAAATATGAAACAAGTTTCTCAAAAGGAATTTTTTTTTTAAGGTCTTTAATATTAAGATTTAATCAAATAAATGACATACAATATTTTTATGAGAAAATTAATAAAACATCCTTCTTCAACTTTGTGTAGTAGGAGAGATCCAAGATATTTTTTTTTATTATTTATTAACTAAGGTCCCTCAACATTTTCATAAAGAAAATTAAACTCTGAGAAATTTTGCTTGATTCAGGTATGGGTGAGCAGCAAATATTCCGATCTACCTAAACCGACCGAACCGAATCGATTTGCTGTATTGTGGGCAGATGCATGATG
This sequence comes from Camellia lanceoleosa, assembly GCA_025200525.1. Classification (NCBI taxonomy): domain Eukaryota; kingdom Viridiplantae; phylum Streptophyta; class Magnoliopsida; order Ericales; family Theaceae; genus Camellia; species Camellia lanceoleosa. Next base: position 120,775,859 of record CM045767.1, read on the forward strand.
ACGAGCAAACGGTTACAGATTGATTTTTTTCAATCCGCCTAATTTTGAATAAATGACAGATTTGAAATTCCTTTAGTCACAACCAAACCGCCAAATCATGAACACTCCTAGTAATTTGTAAAATTTTGTATTTTCAATTTGTTTAGATATTTTGTTTGTGTTTTCAATTGAAAAAGAGTTTAGATATTCTGTTGTGTTTTCAATTTGGAAATCATTTTATCAAATGACGTGTTGATATTTGGTATTTTTGTGTAAAAAATGTAGGGCTTAATTTTGTCATTTATAAAAAAAAATCAAATTAAATAGTTTTCAAATAAAAAAAAAAGTAATGAAATAGTTTTGATAATGCATGATTTTCTTATATATGTATTTCTTATTTGGCATTTGACAATTTACTTGATAATCTTTTGGTTATATTGAGTTAAATTATAATCCAAAAAAAAAAATGTTAACAAATTGTTGTATTATATTCAAAATTTGTAAAGTTTAAACCGCTAAATCGATTTGCATTAATCCGCCAATCCGCCAATCCGCATCCGTCAATTCATCTGATAGATGTAGATTGATTTTTTTCAATCCGCCTATCCAGTAGACAGATGGCGGATTAGAAGTTTCATGACCGCAACCGAACTAGCAACACCCCTAGATTTAGGGAAATTTTGTCCCGACTCAGAGCAATTTCAATTTTCACAGAGATTTCTCTGTGAAATCAGAGAAATTTTTATGTGAAAATTGAAATTTCTTTGAGTCGGCACCGAAATTTCTTTGTGTTGAGCGAAATTTCTTTAAATCGAATTTTCTTTGTAAAAATGTTGAGGGAACTTAATTAATATGAAAATATTGTATGTCCTTTATCTTATAAAATGTTAATATTAGATACCTTAAAAAAAATTCTATTTTTATAGGAGTTGGGGTTCCTCAACATTTTTACAGAGAAAAAATTCGATACAGAGAAATTTTACTGATTTCACAAAAAAAATTCATCAAGAAACCTTAACTAATAAAAAGAACATGTTGGACCTCTCTTATTACCCAAAGTTAGAGAGAGATATTTCACTAATTCTCTTTTTCCAAAAACCAAACCAATATTGCCATAGTTTTATAAAGATAAATATAATAAAATCATTTTATTACAATTGTAAAATCAATTTGTTTTTTTGTTTTTTTTTTTTTATAACTAATCTTACCATAAAATTATATAAAATAAACCATTCAAATCGTAAGTTGTGAATTTAAGTCCTGTATTGGGGTGAGCATGGTCCGGATTGGACCGAATTGGGAAAAAATAGGATCAATACGTTATTTATGGTTCCTGAAAAATTAGAATCAGTCCAATCTGTTTAAATTATGAAACCAATTCGAACCAATCCATTTAAACACGGATTGGATCAGTTTAAGATCACGAATTCACATAATTAAATAAAATATATATATATATAATATTTTAATTTCATAAAAATATAAGCATAGTACTATATTAGTTCTACAATAGTAACATGTCTTTCTATAATAGCGATATACTGTTCTAGAATTTAAATAATCATAAGAAAATTGGTTTCACCACAAGTATTTAAACCATTACAAATTAAAACTAAAAACTAACAAACAAAAGTAATAAAAGAAGATATGATGCGGGTTTAAGTTTGAGTTTAGGTTTTATATTGAATAAGAGAAGATATTATGTGAGAGAATGTATACTATTTGTATACAGTCCGGATCGGTTCCAATCCGGAACCATAAGGTTCAATCCGGAACCAATCCGTGAACTACGGATTTTTAATTTTTCAATCCGAAACCTAACAACGGATTCAAAAAACCAATCTAAACTTACCGAATTGGACTGAATTAGATCAAATTACAAATTTTACGAATTCCTTACTCAGCCCTATCCTGTATAAGACGTTGGGAGTGATTTCATTTTCCTTTCACCTTAGATATAGGCCATAGGGTAAAAAAAGGGTAATAAAATCCCCATATTCTTTCCCTTAAATACAAGCTACGGTAAATTCTTTATAATAAAAAAATGGTAATCAAATCCCCTTATTCTTTAGCCATAAATATAGGTTAGGATAAGTTCATAAAAATATAATAAAAAATAAATAAATAATGGGACAACATCCACCTAGGGTAAATTCTTTATAATAAAAAAATGGTAATCAAATCCCCTTATTCTTTCCCCATAAATATAGGTTAGTATAAGTTCATAAAAATAATGGGACAACATCCACAAAGTGGACCCAAAACTTTTATGACCAGGTGTGCACATCGACATTGTGTATTCTGGGTTAGCATCATTTTAAATAGCATTCAAAGCTACACCAAATGCACCCTATCACCTCGACCCACTCATATACAGAACTTGTTTAGGAAGATATTTTTTTTAAAAAAAAAAAAAATCAATTTACTAATTTATCGACTTATTTAGATTATATCACCTATGTTTTTTTTTTTTTTTTTTTGTATAATGTTTTTAAAAAATCAAAAATTCAAAAAAATGTCGCTTTCTAAAATAGGCTAGAAATTAAATGTCTCATCCAATAAATTTAAAAATCTTTTCAAAAAATTTAAGGACTTTAAAATTCTTACATTATTCTTATCAGTCTATTGATTTTAGATTGTATGCTAATTTTATAAAATTTGAAGAACTTTTATACATTCATCAATTTTTTTTAAAAAAAAATTAGTATGCTATTAAGGGTTATCACCAATGCCCTTAAAATAAGACTAACAACAAATATACTTGCCGATAATAATAAAAAATAAATAAATAAATAAAAAACTATGCTTAACAAAGAAAAAGGTTAATAATTAATAAAAATTCCATTATTTTGACCAATTGAATTTAATAATTTAGGAGTAAAGTACCAATAAATCTCAAAATATGATCTTGTAAACAATTTAGTCCTCTTTTTTTTTTTTTTTTATGAACCCAAAAGTCCGATTAAAGTGGAAATTACACAAAATGATAGTCATTTATACATTTAAGTTTAATTTTTTAGGAATAAAAGTGGGTTTCTCCAAATGTGAAATTACATATTTGGGCAATCTGCACTATAGAGGTTTTAGATTTTTCCTCTTTCTGAAATAAATCCAATATTACAAAGAAGAACGTAACACTCTAATGTAATACTCCAATAACGTAACACTCCAATGTAATACACTAAAAAATTCTCTAGTACTTTTTCCAAACGTAACAATATAACACTCCAAACTTTTTCTAAACGCAAGGCCACCCCTGGGCATGGCCCAACCAGGCCATGGCCTAGGACCCTTTAAAATAGATTCAAAAAAAGAGCCCCCTCCTATTATGGTTTAGTGTAATATATTAACGAATGTTTTGGGAAGTTGATAAAAAAACTGACTTTTTGACTTTTTTGGCAAAAAACTGGGTTCTTTTGGGTAAAAAATCTGACTTTTTTGACTAAAAAAATTAAAAAGTCAAAAAGTTAACTTTTTTAGCTTGTTGCTAAAATGCTCCTAAGTATGTTTTAAGTTCAAAAAAAAATAAAGAAAATTCAAACTAATTTAAAATAAATTGACCCATCAAAAAATTGAAAGGCTCATTCAAAAAAATTAACATTGTTGTCCGTTGAAAATAGATTCAAAAAAGGGTCCCCTTCTATTATAATTTATTGTAATATATTAGGTATATTTTAAATTCAAAAAAAATTAAATTAAGGAAGGCCCAAATTAACTTAAAATAAATTGCCCCATTAAAAAATTGAAAGGCCCATTTAAAATAATTAGCATTGTTATTCATTGCAAACGATTTTGTAAAAAAACTAGATTATGCAAGTATAATTTATTTATTTGCTTCTAAAATGGCGAAAAGAGCAAGGATAAAGCGACACTTATTAGTTATTGTACTGTAATACTAAGTATTTTTTGTGATTTTGACACAATCTTTTGTCTTTTACTTTTTTTTTTTTTTTTTCTTTTTTTTTCATTCAATGAAAAAAAAATGTGAAGAGTCACAAAAATTTATTAGTTGATTATCGGCTTTGGGCCCCGAAAATCTCAGGGTCGGGCCTGCCCAAATGTAACACTCTAATGTAACACACAAAAAACTCCTTAGTGTACTTTTTCCAAACGTAATACTCTAATCAATGAAATGCCAAACATGACACTCTAATGTAACACACAAAAATACTAAAAACTTTTTAGCGTACTTTTCACAAGCGTGACATTGATAATTTGAAATTATATATTTGTCCAAAACTTACTGCGAAATTTTTGTACTACTTTTCAAATGGTACGAAAAATCTCCCATTTTTTTAGAGTGTTACGATTGAAAAAAATTACGCTAAAAGAAGTTTTTTTTAGTGTTATGTTGGAGTGTTATAGTAAATATTTTTTTTTTTTTGCAGTGTTAAATTTGAAAAAAATATACCAATGAGTTTTTTTGAAATCTTACATTGGAGTTTTACGCTAAGGAGATTTTTTTGATCTGTTACATTTGAGTGTTACGTTTGGAAAAAAAAAAAAAAAAAGAAGTATAATAACAAGTTTTTTCAAAGTCTTACAATTGAGTGTTATGTTTGGAAAAAATATACTAAAGATTTTTTTTTTTTTTTTTGAAATGTCACATTAAGGATTTTTTTTTTTTTTAGTATTTCATTTGAGTGTTACGTTTGAAAAAGTATATTAACGAGTTTTTTTGAAGTCTTACATTAAAATGTTACATTTAAGTGTTATATTGGAGTGTTATAATTTAAATTATACATTTGCTTAAAACTTACTAATGAATTTTTGTATTCCTTTTGAAATATTTGAAGAATCTCATATTTTAAATCATTTGTAGTATTTTTGAAATGTTTAAAAATCTCATATTTAAAGTTTTTCCAAATAAAAAAGATTATTATATAAAAATTAATCTCAAATTTGATTCTCATAAATTGTATATCTTACCTTTCTAGTAAAATAATAATAATAGAAATAAGGGTATAATCGTAAATTTAATTTCTAAATAATATATTAGATCTCTTTTTCCAAAAACAATGAGACTAATTGGTCTATAAAAAATTTTTTGAGACTAAATGGATTACCATTCCTGAATATGAGATTCATAGGTAAATTTTCCATAATTCAATGGGAGAGAAATTGGTTGGAAGAAATATTGGAAGGAAATTAATTAAATGAAATGAATAATGGTAGAAATGTGTGGTTATTATATTTATACAAATAATAACATCCTCAAACAATTTTAGGATAAAAGCATTATATTTCCAAAGTGAAAAATTAAGCTAATATTTGGTAATATTTTAAAATTATAATTTGAAAATAAAATTATATTTTAAGTTTATGAAATTTAAAATTATAATTTGAGTGTGAAAAACTTATTTAGTTATGATTATTGAAAAAAAAAATTAAATTGAGTTTAAAATTTTTGATGTGACATATGATATTTGATTTAAAAATTTACAACGTATAATTAAATAAATAACCTAAAATTCTATTTAAAATTCATTAAAAAAATTTAAAAATTTAAAAAATATTTTTTATTTAAAATATAAAAATAATGCGTTAAAAAAAACAAGAATACTGTTTCGATCAATTGGCCAAACATCTGAAAAGATAACTAAGTAAATATATTTTTTAAAATAAGTATAGAATCAATTTTTACAAATTCTAATTTAAAACAATTAATGAAAGATAAAATAATTAGTTTTTTTTTTTTTTTTTTTTAAAAAAAAAAAAAAAAAAAAAATTGAATTAAATTTTTTTTTTTTTTTTTTTTTTATAAAAAATATTAAAAAAAAATGTAAAAATTTATTTTAAAAAAAAAAAAAAAAGAGAGTAGTACAAGTAATATTATTTTTTTTTTGGTAAATAATGTTAATTTTTTAACTTTTTGAATAACTTTTTGACTTTTTAGATTATTCTCTACATCCCAAACTTAGCCTAAATTTTATAAACCTTACTATAACACAGCCTAAGATTCTCAAACAATATATAAAATTTTAATTGAGAATGATATGACAATCATGAATTTGTATAATTTAATTTATTTATGAGTCACTTTTCATGCAACAAACAACATGAGCAATAAGAGAAGACAATTGACATATAACAATTATAATATTTATATATATATATATGTAATAATAGCAATGAAAGCTGCGGGCTACATGCTCTTGCTTTTTTCCTGCAGCCGCTTCAGCCCCTCTCTCTCTACCCTTAAAAAACAATTTTTTAAACCTTCACCGCTGGTTTTTTTACTTTAGCCGAACCAGCCCCACACTAACACCAAACCAAAGTCAAAAGGAACCAAACTAAAGTGAAAAATCAAATAAACAGAAACAGAACAAAGTTCCCCCAACCAAACTCCACTTTTCTAACCCTATAATTTTCTATCATATTCTTCTATTCTACTACTTGCCTCCCCCGCTAACTTCAAATTTTCCCGAGAAAAAAGAGAGAACAGAAGGCGGGAAAGTGGAAGGGACATTTGGTTCCTTCTAGACGCGGAAATTCTTGCCGATGAAAGTCTGACCAAACTGCCAATTAGCGTGTGCCACGTTCCATGAGGTTGAGGTGCGACGGTCACTGCCTGTGACCCTGAAGGACAAGGCCTGGCCCATTAGCACTGCATTGGACTGCCAGTTCTGGCCCCAGTTGCGGCTCATCAGCATCCACTGGGTGTTGGTGCCTTTCACGCTCACCCTCACTATATCCCCTGCACCTGCGACGTTGGTCACCAGAACCAAGTTGAAGTAACGGAAGCCGTTGATCGTGAATCTGATCCCTCCTTGCTTTCTGCATGCCACCCTGTAAAAAAAAAATGCATATATCTCAGAAGAAAATTTATGGTTAAATTACAATGACAACCCTAAATATTAAAATGCCATAAAAATAAGTTTAACATAATAACATTAATTTTTTTGCTTGTAGAGTAGAAAAAACCGAAACTAATGCAAACACAAGAATAAACATGGTAATGTATACATATTTATTTTTTCATCTTCATATGCCTAATGAGTTTCTCAATTAAAGAGCACAAAACCAGAAAATAGCAAGTAATTTGGAGCAGAATGAGTATTAATAGAAAGCAAACAAGCAAATTTTATGTAAATTAAATTTTAATACAATACAATGTAATTATTTTAAACTTAAAAAGACTTTATTGCAATTTCTTCAAATTTTACTTTAATGTCACCGGTTGGGGCACTCACAGGCTGTTAAAAAGCATAGGGTGACTGGTATTTCCGGTAAACATGACATGACTGAACAGGCGGGTCTCGGATTTTCTGAATTCTGAATCCGGATTTTCCGGTGGGCTCAGTGATTTGTGTGATTACCGAAATGCCATTGGCCTCGTAGGAAGGATGGGAAAAGTGTGGATAGGGTTTCACTGAACTATGGGCATTTTGGACATTTCGGGTGATGAGGGGGTCTGTTTGGTTGTGCGTTTTCGGTTGGCTCAATTGTGAGTAAACGACACCACAAACACTGACATATTCGGTTATGTTATGGTCGAAAATATTAGAATATCCATCGGGCATATTATCGTCCGTCTTACACAATCTGTTACGTGCTTAATTGAATTACCGAAGAATTATATTTTTAAATTTATAATACCATAAGAGAATTAGGCTTTATGTTATTAAATATATAATAAATTAAAAATTAACCTATATTATATCAATTTTTGTTAATCCTGCGCATTTTCCTAATTACCCCAACACTACAAATCCATATGAGAATAAATTATTTTAATTGATTATTTAATTTTTTATAAATATATATATAAATAAAGTGTTGTGATGATTGGTTTGGTTTTATTTAAGATGTGAATTGATTTTTTTTTTTTTTTTTTTTTGGACTTTTTAGTCATTTGGGATTAATTTTTTTAGTGTTTTTTTTTATTTTTTAAAAAAATAAAATAATTATAATTTAGATGGAACACCTTTCAACTTGGGACTAAAAAAACTTATTTAATCTTTTTCTGGCTATTGTAGTTCCAACCCAACCCTAGTGGTTGTTTGACATGTATTAAAATAACATATTATTTTATTTAAATCATAACAATTTTATTTAAGACGCATCATCTTTTTACTATATCACTTCAAATCAATTTATATTTTATATTTTTTCATAAAAAATCAAAAATTATACTAACATAGCACTTGTCAAACAATCCCTAATCCACATACCAAATCAATGCTTTATTTTCTCAGTTATTTTAATTTAAAATGGACTATTTTAGTCCATCCCAAACACCTTCATGGCACATTATGACGTTTTGACAAGATTAAATTAAAATAACCTACCAGAAAGATTAAATTAAAATGTCAAAAAAAATACTGTAAAAAAAAAAAAAAGAGTCAATTATGCATAATATCTTTTTTACATCTTTTATTAAAAAACTTAAAAATTAAAATAATTAATTCTCAAAATAAAAAAAATTTCAAAATTTATAAAAAAAAAAAAAAATGATATTGTCACATTATAAATATTCGGAAGAAAAAGTACTATAAAATGTATGGTAGGTCCAATATACCACCAAAAAAAAATGTACAAATTATAGCTAAACTACAAATCAAACAATGGGGTAAAAATTTGCAAAATGTTTTTACTTTTTGTTGTTTTTTTGACACGGAAAATATTCCATTTATTTATAATTACTCCTAAATTTTAAACTAAATTAAAAATAAATAATATATTTTTTTTTTTTTTATAATAAAAGATGTAAAAAAAAAAAAAAAAGTGATATGATTATAAAAAAAAAAAAGATATGAATCATTTTAGAGCGGCGAAACTTGGCCTCACTGATCATTCAACAAACAAATCCACTTGGGAAAAAAAGCAGAGAGTAGGCTAAAAACAGAATCAGACCCACAACAAGCGTAGAAACAAGGCAAAGGAAAACGGAAACTCACCGGCGGAAAGCGACGGGGACGATTCCGGCGCGGTACTCGGCGATCTTGAGAAACATGGGCATGGCGAGGTCGAAATGTGGGCGAGGAGGGTTACACCACCCTCCATTGTCACTGGGCTCAGCAAAGTTCGGAGGACAGAAGTTAGTGGCGGTGACCAGAATTGAAGGACTTCCCGGGTGACACCATCTGGGGTCGTTATCACACTTGATCTCGAAACACGCCCCGCAGCTCAGCCCATCGTTGAACAGTGCGGTGCTCAGCGCCGCCGTGTTCACTCCGTAACCCTGGCTGTACAAGTTTCCGTACCCACAAGCACCACCTGAAAAACAAAAATACAGCATACATAGAATTAGGGTTTCAGAGAACAGAGCAAGGATGAAGAAGAGAGTGAAAATGCTTAAGTTTTTGTTTTACCCATGGTGCCGGAGGCGTCGTTGCCGCCGTAGAAGGTCGCGTGAGCGCTCTGCCACGGCCCGCCGGTGTAAACTCCGGGGATTCGAGCTTCCACCACCGCCGCGAGAGCCCAGACGAGACTAGCAATGCAGAGAAAAACCCTCGCTGAAGCCATTTTCGCACAGAGAGAGGATTCTAGAGAGAGAGCGAGGAGGGTTGGGCGATTGTAAAGCGGGAGGAAGGTGAGGTACTTATTATGGAGGGAGGCGAAGGGGAGGAATCACAAGGGCGGGGGTCCATCGTTATTACCGTGCAATTAATGTTCTTTTTCTTCTTTATTTTAATTTTTTCTTTTTTCTTTTTCTTCTTTATTTTAATTTTTTATTTTTTATTTTTTCTTTTTCTATTTATAGATAGATACCTATCCTTACTTTGAAGAGCATATAAAAGCATAATTTATATTATTGGAATAAATAAATCTCACACTTGAGGGACACGTGACGATGAGGTATGTTCATTGGGGAGAGCATTAACACGTGTCATGACGGTATTGGTTGTAATTATTGTATGTTTTTATTAAGATAAGAAATTGATCGGACTTAAAAAGGCATTGTCATTCCGTACCAAATCAGTAGGGGTTTACCAAATTTAACTTAGGATAAGTTTGGGTAGTATGAAAAAAGTCAAAAAATAAAATATTTATCAAAATTATCAATCTTAATTTTTCCTTACAAATCAATTTTTACAATTTTTTATTACACATTTTTTCATAAAAAGTCAAAAGTTAACCCAAATATCTATATTTTTTCCCTCAATTTTTTAGTCTAAAAAGATAAAAAAATACACTTATTTAAAACATCCCAAACAACCCCTTAAATAATTAGGACACTTTGATAATCCATTCCAAATATTGCCTCTCTTTATTTAAAGAAGGCCGCGCTTGCCTGAGGCACCGTTTGGGAATAGCTAAATTAGATTTTTTTGATTATTTTAATCATAAAAAATAAAATAAATTATTTTAATTATAAAAAATAAAATATCACATTTAACTCGTAATTATTATATTTTTTTCACAAAAAAATTAAAAAATCAAAAAGTCCTTCTCAAACTAAGCTTTTTAACCCAGGCTAAAATAGTCAAAAAAAACCAAAAAGTCAAAAAGCCAACCCATTTCCCAAACCAACCCTCAATTCACCGTCTGGATTGGAAGTTCCAGCCTGATTTAAGCTCCGTTTGGAAAAGTGATTTGTGGGTTTTTTTTGACTATTTTAATCATAAAAGATAAAATAGATTATTTTAACCACAACAAACAAAATATCACACCAACCCATAATTATTATACTCTTCTCTCACATAAAAGGTTAAAAAGTCAAAAAATTCTTCCCCAAACCAAGCTTTTTAGCCTAGACTAAAATAGTCAAAAAAATCAAAAAGTCAAAAAGTCAACCTACTTCCCAAACGAAACCTTATTAGGCTAATTTTTATGATTCATTTTTAATAATTCGAATCGTTTATATTTTAAGATTTGTTGAATATATTATTCTTATAAAAAATTACGTTGATCGGATAATGAATACTATATATTCGAATCACTTTTTTATGAACCGTTAATTTTCTAACCGTCCATTTTTTTCAGACAAAAGTGATCTGAATATGCAGTATCTGTTATTCGATCAACGTGATTTTTTCTACAGAAATAATATACTCAACAAATTCTAAAATGTAAACGGTTTGGATTATCAAAAAATAATCCAAAAGTGGACCCAATGGGGCAAACTGGATCAGATTGTCTCGGATCTGAACTGGAGACGGTCCAAACCTTTTTAAGAAACTAGTGATAAACTCGTGATATGTACGGGTTGTGAAAAAATTAATAACATATTTTTTATATAAAATAATATAAATAATTAAACTTTTGTATAAAAATTATGAAAATAAAAAATATTGAAACATATAATTTAAATTTCACAATTTATGTATCAATTTTTAATTTGTTACAATTTCAATCACTCTCTATTGCTAGAGTTGCAAACTTGGGTGAGTTTAACCTCAACTCAAACAACTTGAACCAAGCTTGAAATTTTATAAAGGCCGGACAATATAATTTTTAATTTGATAAAAACCTATATGTAGAAATTCAAAATTTTGAATTAAATTTGAGTAGATTTGGGTAGAAATACTAAATAACTTAAGCAACTAAAACAAAATTGTATATATAAATATATAAAATTATTGCTACTTTATTTTTTAAAATAATAAATAAAATTTATTAAAATTTTAATATTTATACACAAAAGCAAAAACAATATGCTTAAATTCTTTCAATAGAACTTTTTTATTTTTTTGAAAATGTTTAAAAATGCATCTTTTAGAAATTTATCATCGAATAAGCTAATATTAAAAAAATTACAATTTATAGTGACATAAAATAATTTAAATATGATTTTTCAAAAATTATTTTTAATTTAAAAATTACAATAAAATATTTAAATATAATAAAAATAAATTTCTTACAAAATAAAAGTATCTGAATAAAAAAAAAAAAAAAAGAAGCTAGGAATAAAATTTAGAATGATATTTTCATTTGATTTGAAAATTTTAAGTGAATAATAAATTATCACCTATAGCCCTCATTTTTTTCTAATAGAAAAAGAAGTTTTACAAACAATCATTTTGAAAAGAAAAATAACCTTTCTTTCTATTTTGTTTTAGCAAAAGTCACTTTTTAACAATTTGAGCCAAAATATATTTTTATTTTTTATTTTAATTTATTTAATTGACAATTGAGATTAAGGCCTTGTTTGGTATCTCTTAAAAAAGTTAAAAAGTCGAAAAGTCACTATCCTATTTAAGTCATATTACCTCTCTACCACATCACTTCAAACCAAACTCATATTTTATAAAAAGCACTTATTTAGAACATCCCAAACAACCTCTAAAAACAAAATTAATAGAATCCATCACGTTTGGCAAGTGCTAAAAAGTCTAGATGAATAATAAATTATCACATGTAACCTTCATTTTGTTTAATCAAGAATTGACATAAAAAATAAAAAAATAAAAGAACAAAATCCACCATCTTTATCAAGTGCTAAAAAGTCATTCATTTTCTTAATGGTTTTGTCTTTTATTAAAAAGTGTAGGGCACTTATACATAAGTCTTAATTTATGAATTTATACTCCATTAAGTCTTAACTAATATTTTTTGGACCTTCAACTCTCATTAAATTTTTAATAGTTAAAATAACCCTTCAAATAATAATTGGTCATCAATTATAATTATTTATAAATAAATATAATGATTTGACATTTATTTTGATTTTCAAAACTTTAAAACATCAACTTTCAAATTGAAAAAACTAAAAAACAAAATTATGTGCAAAAAAAAATTTACTTTTTTATTTTCCGTATTTTAATGCTTTCAATGAATTTTTATAATATTTTAAGCAATTTTTATTTTTATTTTTAGACACACCTAACATAAATACACTTAAAAAGTATAATACTTGTGAAAAATATCATTAAAAATACACTAAATACGAAAAAAATACAACAAAAAAAAAACGAAAGTTCAGTACATTTTTTGTATTTTTTTTGTATTTATTAAAATTTTAAAATATTTTTTCACAAACATTTTACTATTTAAATACATCTAAGTAACGTGCATCTAAAATAAAAAAAATAATAAATAAATAAAAAAACTTGTTTAAAATTTTAAAAATATTTACTAAAAATAAAAAAAATACGAAAAATAAAAAAACTCAATAGTATTCTCATTCCATTTATTTTGTAAATGGAAAAAAACTCAATAGTGTTCCATTTATTTTGTAATTCAATAAATGATGTAGAATTTAAAGAATAAACATTGATCTCATTCCAAATATAGTAACATAATTTAAGGAAGAGTTCAAATTTAAAATTTTATTTTAGGAATATAAAATTAATTTCTAGACCAATCGTATTGTGACACATATTAATAAAAATTAAACAAAATAAAAAATTGATTAAAAAAAGAATTACAACTTTGAGCATTATAAAGATGACAATAGTTTACAATTATAATAATATATAGATATTATATATAGATAAATCATGGGATAGATTATTATTTAAAACTTATAAATCAGGAAATGTATCCTTATAATTTTAAATTTAAATTAATGGATTGCTTGCTATATTTAGTGCCCCTCAAATTTAAATTTTAAAATGGATTAGTATACTTTCTATTTTTTTATTTAATATACTTTCCATTGAAAAGTCATAAATCAAGTATATTATTATTATTATTATTATTTTAACTTGAATGAGAGTTAGCCAATATAAGAATTTTTTAATTATTTAAAATCAAAAATTAGTTTTTTTAGTTTGAGATAATGAAGCTCCCATAAGACTTATAGGTTATAAATCCCTTTTCCCTTATAATATATATATATATATATATATATATTTAAATTAATAGATTACTTTCCATATTTAGTGCCCCTCAAATTTAAATTTTGAAATAAATCAGTACAGTTTCTATTTTTTTTTATTTAATATATTTGTGATGTCCTGAGTCTTGGACCCGACTTAAATGTGCCTTTCAAGACCTACATTTTTCCTGTTTGATACCTTGTTGGTTTGTTCCGCGTTGATGTCTGAGAGTTCGGATTTGTTTAGTTCACTTAACGTTAAACCGATTTAAATATTCTGATTTTCAAGCGTAGGGACGAAGCTGAGGGGATTGGGATCACCTCAAGAAGTTTGGCCCAAGTTAAGTGGAACTGTATGTGCGGGGTTGAGCTGGGTTGATGTTTTGGTTCTACATTAATTGCATGTACGATGGAAAAATTTTGTACGTGCGGGAAGGGCTTTGCACGTGTGACCAGACACGTGAAACTGCCTCGATTTCTGTGCTTTTCAGCTATTGTGTTAATCATTAGCCCCTTTTCCCTTCATTTCAGAATATCTCTCTCTCTTTATACAATTTTTTCTCTTTTTTTTCTCTTATCTCTACCCAAACCCTCAAAATTTTACATTTTCTTTTGATCCCAAGAATCCAATGGGATTTTGGTACTAGTTCCTTATACCAAAATAATGAGCATAACGAGGGTTTCGTTTTGACCGGTAGAGATCGAATTTCGACAAAATTGATTTTTTGGCTTTTCTCCTCTTCTCTCTTTGAGGTAGGGGTTTTTTTGATCTTTTTTAATACCCCGTCTATAGATAGACATATGGTAAGTTTTATTGCATGAAAACCATGTTTGTTATGGATTTTTCAAAAAATCTTGAAAGGGGATCTAAGATTTGATATTTGAGATTGAGATTTTGTGAAATTGATTGTTGTTTGGGTCAATTGGGGAGTGGTTTAACATGTTCATGTTGAGAAAGATGTAAAGCCCTAATTTTTGTAATAATGCCTAATACGTAAAAAGGGTTGAAATTGTGAAATAGTCTTTGTGATACCCCTGTTTCGTAATATGTCAATTCGTCCTTAATATAAGTATAATTATGTGATTGATATGATTTCATGTGTCATTATGTGAAAATATGTGGTTTTGAATTTCTATCTGTTCACCGTAGGAATATCTGTTTGATTCTCCCGCTTCAGAAATTAAATTGAATGCCCTATCGGCCACAAAACCCGAAATTGATTACACCATTGTGGTTGGCATAATTTTTAGAACCTATGATGAAATTTAATTGGAAATTGATTCAGATCAAATTAGATTGATTAAATTAATGAATTAAGTGCCCAATTGTTTATAATGAAATAATGTGTTGAGTGGGGCTAAAAATGGGCCTTATTATAATCAATTCCTTTTCCATACATCATTTTTGGCTGATGCTAACTCAAGAAAGAAATGAGAGGGTCGGCCTTAGAGAGAAAGAGAGAGAGAGAGAGAGAATTGTGTAGTTTGGCTCAAGGCTTGGAAATCTTGAAGATTAAGTCCATGAATTGACTAGATTTTGGAAGATTAAGCTCCTTGGTGAGTAATTCATGTATTTTTAGTTATCATCTTGTGAATTTGAGTTTGAAAGAAGGTCAAGAACATGGATTAGTTTGATCATAAAGAGATTGAGTTGAATTTGTTGTAATGAAAACCCATATGTGCATGCATGTGTGTAATTGCTTTGAATATTGCATGTTTGAGCTCAAAGGGCATAACCCATGTAAATTTGTAGTTGAAGCTCATGTTTTGGTTACCTTTCCATCATCTAAATTGAGAGTAAGGGTTATATAGCACATGTATGTACAATTCATGAGGATATGAGCTTGAATGCATGAATTTGTTATGTTAGAGTGAGTTTGATGGGAGATTAGGCATGCATGTGATTTATTTATAAAATTCAGCTTCATTGGGTTGCAATTTGAGGTTTATACCATGTTAGTATAATTATATTTGAGATTTGAGCCACTGCATGCAAAAAATGTTGGCTTGAAAGTCGAATTGGAGTTCAGGAACACAATCTGGGAAACCCAGAATTTTGATGCCCGCTCAAGCGGGGAAAGTGCCGCTCGAGCGAGAAATACGTGCTCCCAGTACTTTTTGCAGACTTGGTATCCGCTCGAGCGGGGTATTTCACGCTCGAGCGGGGGAGCTTTGTAGACAGGCCTTCCGCTCGAGCGTTCTATTTAACGCTCGAGCGTATTTTTCATGTAATCAGTACTTTTGTAGGCCTTAAGGGTCCGCTCGAGCGGGGTATTTCACGCTTGAGCGGAGACCTTGTTTTCTGAAATTTTGAAAATGCATTCTGTGTTCTGTTTTTCCGTTCCCTTTCACTTCTAAGCACTCTTAGGCATACATTGAGCATCGTAATTGAGTTAAAGAAATAAGAATGAAGCCTAAAGAGGAATATGTGAATTAAAGAACGGATTGAATTATTTGTGACCCATATGTGTTATGTGATATGTAGGGTTAAGCTCCAGGACAATTCAACCAACCGATCACTGTGAGTAATAGCTGACATATGTTATTGTCCAATGGTTACTTCTATGTAAGTTTTGTAAAGTTCATTAATTTGATTGGTGGACACAGTTTGATATGAAAGGCCTATGAGCCAGTTTGATATAAATGTGGGCCGAAGGCCATTTGATATAAATATGGACCGAAGGTCATTTTGGCATAAATGAATGGACCGAAGGTCGTTTTGACATAAATGAATGGACCGAAGGTCGTTTTGGCATGAATAAGTGGGCCGAAGGACGTTTTGACACAAATGAATGGGTCAAAGGCCGTTTTAACATGAATGAATGGACCAGAGGCCGTTCTTTCATGAATGAAAGTTTGAATGGGCCAAAGGCCAGTTTCTCATTTAGATGGGTCAAAGGCTAGTTTGTCACTTGAATGAGCCAAAGGCCAGTTTGACATAAATAATAGTTTGACACGAATGATAGTTGGACATAAATAATAGTTTGACACGAATGATAGTTTGATATAAGTAATGGTTTGGCACGAATAACAGTTCGATCTGAATAATAGAATGAATGGGTCAGAGGTCGTTTTGACATGAACGAAAGTCTGAATGGGCCAAAGGCCAGTTTGTTATGAAAAGATAAATGGGCCAAAGACGAATATGTTTGGAACCGCAATCACTTAACTTAAATTATATATATATATATATATATGTTAAATAGAAATATGAATTGGGCCCAAGGCCGTTCGGAATATGTTGTTCTACATATTGTTGTATCTTCTTATTTGATATTATTCACTGGGCTTTTGCTCACGCTCATTCATATGTTTGTAGGTGAGCTAAGAGAGGTCCAGACCCAGCCCCAGTGAAGCCAGTGTGGAACAACCAAGTTTTTGAGAGTTAGCCCCTACGTCTCACGCACGAGACTCGTCTTCGCCTTTTTGTTTGGTATTTATATTTTGTCATGTTGGCGAGGATTTTGTATCTGTTGTATACAGTTTTGACGGGGTGACTTAGACTAATGATCCTGTCTGTACAGAACCTTTTGCTACTGTATTTTTTGATATGAGTTATTAACATGTTTGTGTCTGGAATGTTATGACGTTGAGTGGGAAAATAATGGTCTGGTACCGTGCCGGACAAATTTGGCCAGATAGAGTTACGCCGGGCAAGATTTGGGCCGAGCAGGTACTGGGCTGAGAAGGTGCTCGGTTAAAGCACCGATTGTGTGAACCGAGCTGCATGCTTTGCAGGAAGGCCGACCAGCCAAGCAGATGACCGGCGCCAGGAAGGGCGTAGTCGACCGAGCTATGGGTTTGTTCGGCAGGAAGACCGACAAATGTGAATGCGAGATATCTTGACACGGTCCAAATCTGATCACAGAGTCTTGCCTCAAGCTTAGCCAGCAGCGTGCTTGGGCTTGAAACACAGCCCGGCTATGGATTAGGCAAATGCTACGGCCCTCGAGCAGAGAAGGTCGGCATTTGGGATTAGGTAATGTCCAAAGATGGTGTGACCTCGACAGAGGCATGGTTTATGCGACAGCAGATGGGATAGCAGAGCCTCGTGTTGAGAGATCATTGGGAGTAGATATGAGGCGCAGAGAGGTATATAAAGAAGTCGACGCCACCCTTATGGGATGGACAATTTTGTAAGTGAGACTTACACTCAAACACTCTCCCTTCTCTAGTCATTTTTCCAGTGTGTGGTTCTAACTTGAGCGCCGGAGGTGTTTTCCGCCACACACCGCCGGTAGCTCACCGCTGGCGCTTTCAGTGATCGACACCGAGGAACTGAAAAAGGAAGTGCGGTAGCCGGAATATTTTCCCCGCATAATTGGCGCCGCTCAGGAAGCTTGCAGATAAAACCTTGTCTTCGGGTTCATCTCGATCGCTGCTCATGGCGCACAACGAGGAGTTTCCGTTGTCCGCCGCCGACGGAGCCACCCCGAGTTTGTCCGCAGAGAAGGACTCCGCCCATCCTTCCGATGGCGAACTCCGAGACACCACCGGAGGACAAAGGGAGACGCGCGGATAAGCGCGAAGAAGTCATGGCTGCTCGTAGTCCAGACGGCCACCGACGGCGGAGAGAGTCACACTCCAAACGCCGAACACAAGTTGCGGACCAAGATGCCATCATCCCGAATGGCGGCAGAGATGGAGGAGCTCAAGGCATAAAGGGAAGGGTGTAGCCGAGGGTGACCACAAGGAGCGACCCCATCCCGCTGCTCACCCACCACCAGTCGAGGCACACTCGGCAATCTCTATTACCAGAGCTACAGAGATGGTGATTCCGACTTGCACGCAGAGAAGTCCAAATACAAGAAGATAGCACTTACGCACCTCACGTCCGGAGACGACGCCGAGGTATTCCTATTCCGCCAGACAGAGGATTTGCGACAATTCTAAAGGAACTGCTCACGGGAAGCTCAGAGGGTGCCGGCGTTCAAAAGTTATCCCACGGAGCCCACGCCAATGAGGAGGTCGAATGCCTCCACCGCTGCCAAGCGCCACTCCTTCTAGATACAGATTTGGCCAGTTGAGCGCCACCCTTTTTCATCGAGATAGAAGGCCGCTTCATGGATTCCACCACCAAAGTTTACCCTTTACGATGGAAAGACCGATCCGCACATGCATGTAAGTCATTTCCGATGTTATGGCGGACACCGTGAATGATGCTCTTATGTGCCTTATCTTTCCGCCGAGTTTGGGCGAATTGGGATTGAAGTGGTTCGAAGGCTACCGGAGGGAAGTATTGAAAGGTGGCAACAAATGCGTAAGCCTTCAGAACGCCGCTTCACGACTAACACCAAAACTCCTAAGGAAGTTGATCACCTCGAGTATCAAGATGGAACCGAGCGACACACTCAAGGCGCATAACCCAAGTATTGGGAGACTTTCAATGAGATATCGGATCGCCTTGGCCAACCTTTGCTTGGGCTCCGACATAGATCGCGAGACTCACTTACCATGCAACAACCTACGACCATGGAAGCCTTATGCAGCGATCAATGAGCATATCCGTAGAGGATGATGCCTCGCCTCAACCGAGAAGGCAACTTGGCCAGAACGCCCAAGAGGTTGGCAGAAAAGTGCATGCACGGCAAGAGTCCGCCGATCTAGTGACCGAAATCAAGAGTCGATCGAGGTTCAAACCGCAAGAACCGGTAGGGAGCGCGAATGACAGAATGATTACCGCCGGATGACTACCCCAAGATGATGTGGCCGATGCAGCAGAAGGTTGAAAGCAAGAATGCATCACCACGCCTTCAAAATTCCAATCTATCGTGATACTTAGTGAAATCCGTGACGAGGAGTACGTCCGCTTCTCGCTAAGTTAGGCGACGGCGAGAGGCTTCAATTCCAAGTACCGCTGTACCTTTTCACCGAACGTACACCGAACAGAGGACTGTCTGCCTTTGAGGCAACACTTAGAAGAGCTAGTGGCACGGGCATCCGGACCTCTACATTGATGGAGGAGTTAAGGCAAATCAGTTCCATTGATCCACGCGACGGATGACCGGATGCACCTCCACAAGGGGTTGTGAATGTCATCCACGGATAGTGGAACCGGCGTGTTTGCGAAGCCGTGGTATGATTAAGAAGGCGTAACACATGAGGGAAGTTTTGTCGGCTCAAAGGCCAAGAGGGGAAGACAGTATAAAGGATGTAATCACTTTTCTCAAAAGATTTGGAGCGATACAGACACCGCACAATGACGCCTTTGGTAGTAACTCTCCGCCAATGATTTTGAAGTTAAAAGGATCTTGATCGATCAGGGAAGTTCTCGAGATCATGTATTACGACGCTTTCAAATTTCAAGCTCCGAGACACGGATTTGGCCCCAGCAACTTCGCCATTGGTCGGTTTCAACTCACAACCGGAGTGGCCTTTGGGAAAAATTATCCTGCCGGTTAAAGCGGGATCAGTGGTCAAACAGGTTGAGTTCTGGGTATTGCAGGTGCCATCTACTTACAATCTGATCCTTGGCAGGGGCTGGCTTCATGCTATGCGAGCCGTGGCATCAACCTTTCACCAAGTGATGAGATTCCCCTCAGCTATGGGGGCAGTTGAGGAGATTGGGGGCGATCAGGTTATGTCAAAACAGTGCTTTGTGGCGGTCAATGGAAGCCGGGCTGCCAAGGGATTTGTTCAGATGATTGAGGGACCGGAGGACCGGGTAGTGCTAGATGATGTGGGCACTAAGGCAGAAGACAAAGCCGTGGAAGGATTGGTGGAAGTGCGAATTGATACCGAAAGCAAATGACAAGTTCTTCTTGCTCTCCCACCCTCACAAAGACAAGAAAGGACCGAGATGGTGGAATTCCTTATGGCCAACATTGAAGTTTTCGATGGTCGCTTTATGACATGCCCTACCGATCCAAACTTTATCTCGCCATCATCTCAATGTCTTCCCGAGCTGCCGGCCATTCAAATAACAAGGAGGTCAAGATTGCATCACGCCGAGGTAGTGGCGAGGAAGTCAAGAATCGCTGAGGCGCGAGCAATTCAGAAGTTCACTATCCTCGTGGATTTCAAATACGCCAAGTAATCAAGAAGAATGGGAAGTGGCGGTTTATGTTGATTACAAGATCACAACCGTGCTCGTCCGAAGATGCCTTTTCTTTGCCTAGAATTGACCAAATTGTGGATTTGACTACCGCCATGACAGTTAAGTTTCTGACGCCATCGGCTATCATCAGATTGCCATGCACGGCCCGACCGAGAAATCACTTCATTTACTACACCAAGGGGACTCTTCTGCTACCGAGTTATGCCTTTTGGTTTAAAGAACGCCGGGGCAACTTTCCAGAGGATGGTGACCAAGATGTTTGCTCCTTTGCTGGGCCGGACAATGGAGGCTTACATTGATGACATGGTGGTAAAGAGCAGGCAACAAACAACTCATTTGTCCGACCTGGCCGAGATGTTTGCCGTCCTCAAGAAGCATAAGTTACGCCTGAATGCGTCTAAGTGTGCCTTCGGTGTGGGATCCGGGAAATTTTTAGGATTCTTAGTCACAAACCGAGGTATTGAGGCGGACCCTACACAAATCAGAGCCGTACAAGAGTTAAAGCAGCCTAGCTCGGTGAAAGACGTGCAACATCTGGCCGGAATGGCCGCCGCGCTTAATCGATGAGTTTTGGGCCATCGATCGCCGCCCTTTCTTTCACCTGAAGTCCAAGTTCTCATGGGATGAAGAATGCGACCGAGCGCTGGCGAGCTCAAGGAATATCTATCTTCGCCATTGTTGGTCACGCCGGTGTCGGAGAAGAACTTTATCTTTATCCGTCAGATCGCAAAGATGCGCAAGGCGGTGCTTGTTCGGGTCAGAGGAATCAAGCACCTCCCCATCTTTTATGTTAGCAAGACCTTACTACCGCAGAGACTAGGTACCGCCTCTTGAAAAGCTTGCTTTGGCATTAATGATGGCTTCAAGAAAGTTGGCGACTACTTTCATGCACATACTATCGCCGTTTGACCAAGTTCCCTCAAAGCTTTATTTGAACGGGCGGATTTTTCTGGGCGAGTTCTTAAGTGGGCGGTCGAGTTGGCCCAGTTTGATGTGAAGTATCAGCAGCGGACTGCCATCAAAGCCCAAACTTTGTCGTCGACTTCGCAGTAATCTCACCGAACTCATCCCAGATGCCTGGCCGATATTACCGCGGCAGATGATGAGGTGCGCGCCAGTTCATCAGAGATACTACCACCTGGTGGGGTTCGCGGCGCGGACTTAGCGCGCACCACCGCAGTGGCCTACACTTCTACAATGCCAACAACCGGTGACGCGATGACAGAGTTGGGTGTTGTTATTCCACCAACTCTGCCCGGTACCGCATCACCAAGGGGGGAAGTCATGGAACTACTCAAAGACAGAGCTCGCGTCCGCATAATATCGCAGCTCGGTGATTCGCCACGACTTAGGCGGCGCATCGACTTGCTGAGTCCGGTGCCGAATCACCAAGGGGGGCTGGAGTGGGGCCAGTGAGCGCAGAACTTGAAACCGGACGGCCGAGCAACCTTGATCGTAGCACCCCTCACCACTCGCAGGATCCATCAGTTTGCTGGAAGCTTTTTGTGGGGGAAATGTGGAAGCTTTTTGTTGACGGGGCGTCCAATCGTCACGGTGCTGGGCTGGGTATTGTTCTTATCTCCCCAGATGGCCTAACCATTGAACATTCTATCACCCTTGGCTTCCCAGCATCTAACAACGAAGCTGAGTATGAGGCCCTTCTGGCCGGGCTCAAGAGCGCAATCCAGATGAAGGCTGCCGAGCTAATGGTGTACAGTGACTCCCAACTTGTGGTTAACCAAGTTTCTGGGATCTACGAGGCAAAGGATGACCGCATGGCGAAGTACCAAGCTCTGGTCAGGGAACGCATCAAGCGCTTCAGTAATCGAGTCCAACAGACGGCCGAGAAGAAAACAAATGAGCCGATGAGTCGCCGCCCGCATCGATGGTAGATAGTACGTCTCCAAATCCCTTGTTAATTGACTTTCTTCCACGACCAAGCATTGAAGATACCGGGCAGACGGAAGTACTCTGCGCCGAGCTGGGTCCGTCGTGGATGGATCCAATCATTTTGTTCCTCCGAGACCGGATTCTACCAACCGAGAAGAAGGAAGCACACAAATGCCGGGTAAAGTCAGAGCGGTTTTGGCTCTCTCCATCTGGCGCGTTGTATAAGAAGTCCTTCTCTGGTCCTTACTTAAAGTGTGTGCACCCGAGCAGTGTGGATGCATTCCTGCACGAAATTCACGAAGGCATTTGTGGCAGCCACACCGGGGGCAGATCCTTGGCCTACCGAGCTATTTCACAAGGCTATTGGTGGCCGTACATGCAAGTCGACGCAAAAAATATGTCCTAAATGTGAGAAGTGCCGTAAATTTGCACACCATCCACCACCGGCCAGAGAACTTCTTCCCTCACCAAATTGGCCTTTGGCGATGTGGGGGCTAGATATAGGGGACCCTCCCAATTGCACCGGGCAACCGCAAGTTCTTTATCGCAGCGACGGACGACTTTACCAAATGGGGTGAAGGCGAACCTATGACAACTATCAAGGGAAAAGAAGTGAAGAGGTTTGTCTGGCTGAATGTGGGAACCCAGATTGGCGCCCCCAAGATCTTGATTTCTGACAACGGCACCCAGTTTGACGGTCGCCTATTCAGAGGTTTTTGTGAAGATTTAAAGATTGAATTCTACAACTCCACTCCGGCTTACCCACAGTCCAACGGTCAAGCCGAGGCGTCGAACAAGGTTATATTGGATGGGTTAAAGAAAAGGTTGGAAAGGCAAAGGGAAAGTGGGCCGAGGAACTTCCGTCATTCTTTGGGCATAGGACTACCTCATGGGCGTTTCATCGGGAAACTCCATTCGCTGGCTTATGGCATGGAGGCGCTATTCCTTGAAGTCGGATGCCCACCCTCGTGAAAGCTTTGAGCCCGCTTCAACACCGAGGCTATTGCTCGAATTAGACTCGGTCAAGAGCGCCGGAAAAGGCTCTCATCCATGTGGCAGCCTACCAAAGAAGAACTCTCCAGAAGTACAACAAGATGGTGCACCCTGCACTGCTCAAGGTGGGTGATTGGGTCCCGAGGAAAGTTATGGGAAATACCGGTGCCGTGAGAAGGCAAGCTTAGGGGCAAATTGGGAAGGACCATACAAGATAACCGGCTCAAGGCAAGGGGCATACCACCGAGGACTTGGATGGTAGAGCAATACCTCGGCCATGGAATGCGGCCAATCTCAAAGTGTACTATTTCTAGCTATTGTTTTGTTCGCAAAGAAGGAGCTTTTTGCATTACACTTCAGAATGTAATTCTTTTTTGTCAATATATACAAGTGTTCTTTGCCTTCGTAATTTGATGTTTTGTTCAAATTAAGCATGCCCAACCGAGATGGATTAGTCCGGTTGGAAGAGTTGGTGTTTTGCCCAACTTTGGAATTCCCAATCGAGATGATTTGCTCCGGTTGGAAGAGTTGGTGTTTTGCCCAACTTTGGATTCCCAACCGAGATGTTTTTGCTCCGGTTGGAAGAGTTGGTGTTTTGCCCAACTTTGGATTCCCAACCGAGATGTTTTGCTCCGGTTGGAAGAGTTGGTGTTTTGCCCAACTTTGGATTCCCAACCGAGATGGATTAATCCGGTTGGAAGAGTTGGTGTTTTGCCCAACTTTGGAATTCCCAACCGAGATGGATTAATCCGGTTGGAAGAGTTGGTGTTTTGCCCAACTTTGGAATTCCCAACCGAGATGTTTTGCTCCGGTTGGAAGAGTTGGTATTTTGCCTAACTTTGGAATTCCCAACCGAGATGTTTTGCCAAACTTTGGATTCCCAACCGAGATGGATTAATCCGGTTGGAAGAGTTGGGGTTTTGCCCAACTTTGGAATTCCCAACCGAGATGCTTTGCTCCGGTTGGAATTGTTGGTGTTTTATCCAATTTTGAATTCCCAACCAAGATGTTTTGTCCGGTTGGATGGATTAATGTTTGTGCAAATTAGATATTTCTTGCCGAGATGAATTACCTCGGTTGGAGATGGTATGATCTGGTCTCTCAACCGAGGTGATGTATCCCGGTTCAGTGAGTTGATGTTTTTATGAAGCTCAAGCAAACCGTGCAAACACTTCATAAAAGTTAAGTTTTTTCATTAATTCGAAATGAGTACAAAGGTGGGGTACTTAGCCCGGTTACAAAATCTGAGACTTAGGCCTTTACATCAAAACAAACAAAAGCAAGTTCAAAGAGAAACTAAGCAAGGGGAGAGGTTGTCAAATTCATCTTCAATGTTGACCTGCATTCTCTCTTGATCACCGGCTCATTCTCGACATTCTCCGGGTCGCTTCCTTCACCGGCGTCGCACTGCCTCTCTAGCAAGCTCTTCCTCTACGCTCTGCAACGCAGTTGAAGACGCTGCTGGCATAAGGCACAAGGTAGACCGCAGAAGGCTTTTGGTGTGGAGGCAAACACATCGGTTTCAGGCCCTCGACCGAGCTTAGAGCAAGCTTCCTTCCAAAGGCCTTGAAGTATATGTCCCGGGTTGCAAAGACCGCTTTTGTAGTTGTCTTCGCTTTTGAAGCCCGCATTGTTGGCATCTTCGCAATCTTTATCCTCGACTCTTTTCCAAGTAAGCTTTGGAGTTCATCTCGCTTTTCTACCTCATTCACCGCCGAGCAATTGTTGTTTTGCATAGCCCGGCCGAAGATGCCTTTGCCCGCCCCACCGGCTCAAGGCTCTCAACTTGGCCGGGTCAGACGCTTGCCCTCCGCTTAAGTCGGTGGATGCGCCCATCACGAGGTGTGCTTCGATGGCTGCGCAAGAAAAAAAAAACCTTGATCAAGAAAGAAACCGCAAACACTTGTGAAATTTCGGGAGTAGGTTGGGTGCTTACTCGGTCATTGACTTCACGGACGATTTGACCACCGGTGTCCGAACGTGGTCACTTCCAACCACGTCAGACGGCAGCAGGAGTGCCTTTGACAGGTCAAAGGCCAACAGATGTTCCTTGTCGCCTTTGATCGAGCAAGAGACTTTGTTTCAACAATGGGCGCCAGTTTCAGACGGTGGTCGGGCTTGTGCAAAGAAGTTGTTTTGCTTCTAGCTCACCACCAAATTTCTACCGAGGATCCGCCGAGTTTTTTTCCGGCTACAAGGCAGTTGGCCGGTTCTGCGTGTGTGGCGAGGCTAATCATCACCGCCGGATTGACCGTCGCGGATGAGGGAATCGACGCCCAGAGCTCTACCGAGGTGGCGCTAGCAAATTTCGGATTCGACCGCTTGGCCATTTCGCTCTCGGCCGGATTAAGGGATGTCGTAAAGTTGATCCGGAGGTGGAGTTGGCTCGCGCAGAAGTCAAGGACTTACGTGGGGAGCAAAGTATCCGTAAGTAGGTTGATAACCGAAAGCTTCGTTACAATCCTTGCGTTCAGACGGAGCACGATTCGGATTGACTCGAGTTTGGGAACCGTAATTTGCTCAGATCCCGGATTGCCGCAAAGGAAACAAAAATGGCTAAGTAAAGAATAATCGCTAAGAGGATTGACCGAGCAAGAAAGCGCGGCTTACATGAAGTACCAAAGTTCTTGCTAATAAACCTAAGACGTCGGCCGTTTATAGTTGCGACACCCGTAAAAAGTCGCCATCGCAAGTCTTTATCCGGGGCCGGCCACTATTTTCTCCTTGCCCGGTCTTATTTTCAGTAGTAGGCAAGACCGCCCCTGTGGCCCATGGTGTATCGCTTAAGATCTCGCTAAGCCTAGTTGAGTGCCAAGCCGTTGTTTAATTCGTGAACGCCATTGATAATCCCAGATGTATTTGTTGACACTTGGGTTGGTGCCAGCCGGCGGGCGAAGAATTTCGTGGATCGTGGGATTGAGTGGAAAGCGAAGGCCTCCTCAACTATTGAGAGCACGGTGAAGGGCATTGCTCGGCTCTTCCCCAAGGAGTTGTTTGCTTTCCGCAAGTTCGAGGTGGACATCGGCCGATGCAGATTCTCCTCGAACGCGCCTAAGGCAAACCGGTGTCTACCATATAGCGGATTTCCCCATTTGAGGCGGTCCTAAGGTAGCTCGGTTGTGGTTTGGCAATCGATGATTGCTCGGTCTTGGGAGCTTGAATGGTTAATGGTCCCTGGACTCGCAGAAAAGGATGGCAAGTGTGAGCGCTGGTCTCGCAAAACCAAGCTTGACTTTAGCTCGGTCAAGGCGTGCTAAACCACCCCGGTTCCTAAGGTCGCTAGAGAGCTCAATCGCCCAAACGGATTAGATACTAGCCCTGGATCACCAAGTACTCCCACTATCTCGGTTTTTATCAGATTCACTACAAACATGTTATTTTCTGCCTGCGGGTTCTTTTGGATCAAATGGAGACCAGGAGCCCGGTCCGCCCCAATTCTTCGCTGTTCTTCAGGAGAAATGAAGAACACCATGAACTATGGAAGGTTTGGGATGTTTTTAGGTGCCTAAGTTCTAAAAGCTGTATTTTAAGACCCTAATGTGTGAAATGTGAAAGAAAATGGCGAGAAAATAGAAGAACTTACCAGAAGAAGGCGATGAGGACTTCTTCGAGGCACTAACGCAGCAATGGCAGGAAAGGGAATGGGCACGAGCTCTAGAGCGGCTGGAACAATGGAATGGCAGTAGGAAAGGAAAGAAGGTGAGGGTGGCCTGTATATAGGGTGTTTAACCGCCAAAATTTTTGAATTTCGGCAGCCGGTTGGCTGCTCGAGGACGAATAAGAAGCTGCCACGTGCCCCCATTTAATGACTTCGTCAGAGTTGAAGAGACAGGGGCAGTTGATGCGTCAGCCGGGAAAAACGAGATGACACCGAGGTCAGATGTAGCATCAACCGAGAAGATCACCGCAAGATTGAGAAAAGACCGGGCAAGTTTGAAAGCAAAACCGGGCAAGTTCGAAGACAGAGGGTCGTCCAGTCTGGTTACTAATTGATAAGCCGGGGACCGAGGAAATGAAATTATACCTCGGTTGGAGTAGGTAATCCCTGTCACGCTAGAGCGGACGGAATTAAGGGGCAATTGAGTGGGAAAATAATGGTCTGGTACCGTGCCGGACAGATTTGGCCGGATAGAGTTACGCCGGGCAAGATTTGGGCCGAGCAGGTACTGGGCTGAGAAGGTGCTCGGTTAAGGCACCGATTGTGTGAACCGAGCTGCATGCTTTGCAGGAAGGCCGACCAGCCAAGCAGATGACCGGCGCCAGGAAGGGCGTAGTCGACCGAGCTATGGGTTTGTTCGGCAGAAAGACCGACAAATGTGAATGCGAGATATCTCGGACACGGTCTAGCTGGGATGTCACAGAGTCTTGCCTCAAGCTTAGCTGGCGTGCTTGGGCATGAAGCACACTGCTATGGATTGGGCGGCTACCGGCTCTCCAGAGAAGGCTGGCATTTCGGATTAGGTAATGTCCAGCATGGTGTGACCTGACAGAGGCATGGTTTATGTGCTGACAGATGGGATAGCAGAGCCACGTGTTGAGAGATCATTGGGAGTAGATATGAGGCGCAGAGAGGTATATAAACAAGTCGGCGCCACCCCTTAAGGGGAGGGACAATTTTGTAAGTGAGACTTACACTCAAACACTCTCCTTCTCTAGTCATTTTTCCAGTGTGTGGTTCTAACTTGAGCGTCGGAGGTGTTTTCCTACCACACACCGGGTAGCTCACCGCTTTTGCTTTCAGTGATCGGACGGTGACCGAGGAAGAAAGGAAGTGCGGGTAGTCGGAATATTTTCCCCCCGTACAGACGTGCATATAAGCACAACTCTATGGACAAAGTTTTAAATTGCTTCCATTTGGCCCCCATTAACTCTGTTAAAGTACGTTTGGTTTGGTTTGAGGCCGTAGGTAATCTCATGATTACTGGCCGGTTACATCCTTAACCCACGGGGGCGGGTTAGAGTCGTGACAGTCATGTTATGAATTCAGGAATTTGATTAATGATTTAGTAATTAATTTGATATTAAATCGGGTCTCATGATTTTAGCATTAACTTTGTGTTGGGTTTATTATAATTGAGTATAACAAATTGGTAGCTTGTTAATTGCTAAAAAAGGGGTTAACCATGAGATTAGAATCATTGGGTTACACTTTTGTTGAGTTGAAATTGAGTGGATTATGACTTAGTTATCTATAGATTGGGTTTTTGGTTAAATGAAGGAAATGAGTTTTTTTTTTGAAAATATATTTGGTGTATTGTGAATTGGAAATTGTGGAAATTGATTTTGGAAAGAAGAGGTAATTATAACTCTTTTGCAAATTGATAAAGAACTTTAGGTAGAAGTTGAAACCTTTGGACATTATCATTGTTGGACTTAGTGCCTCATATGAATTGAATAATTGTATTGTGTGTATTTAATACATTTTGTTTAGACTGGTTATTGGTGGAGGATGACATTGTGATGTTGAAATTATTATGTGTATGTAGTACACTCGAGTTATTTAAGCTTGTTGTACAAAGTGATGGTTGGAAAACGTGCACGCACTGAGAATAAGAGATACCAATACCTTCCAACTAGTGCCTAGAGAACTTGGTTGCGCTGAGAATAAGAAGTATCACTACCTTCCAGCTAGCGCTTAGAGAACTTAGCAGAAGTACCATTACATTCCAGCCAATGTTTGGAAAATTGGCATTTTGTTATGAAAAGATATATTGTTGGCTTATCGTGCTTAAGGCAGGTAGAGTAGAGTTGTTTGATATTATTGTTTCAGTGTGACTGTGATACGTCATGTGTTATGATGATTGTAGTTTTGGGAGACCGAGTTGTCCTAAAAGTTGAGTAGGTAGTGGTTAGGTGTGTGTTG